>CM041777.1:193600371-194292871 GCA_023374045.1 Limonium bicolor | reverse complement strand
AAAACCCAGCATTAGCCCAAATAATCTTCGCGCTATTTTTTTAAATTCGTTAGACCTTATATTACTGTTTACTAGTAACCGTCATCTAAAGTCCCCGCGCAATGATGGTCAACGACGTCGTTTTGACCTGACGCCAAATATTTCCCACATTTTTTGATTTTCGCATAATCTAAATGACAGTTAACGACGTCATCTTACCAGCTTATTTTAGATTACCCAATCATATTATACAATTCACCTTATGCCATGTGAAATATCCCAAACCTTAATTACTTTAATTAATCATGAAGTAATTGAATAAAGGTAATTAATGGGAGATTAAGGAATTAAATACCCTTAAATAAGTAAAAGGAAATAATATAATATTTGATTATACCCTATGAAGTCGTTATAAAACATTAATGAAACCTAAAACGACATTATGGAGGTTTTAGAAAAGAAAATATAAACAGGAATAAAATTTATCGTTTTTACATCAAAAATAAATAAATATGTCACAAACATTTTAAAAGTGAAAAAAAGGTCTTAAATACCTTATAAAGTAAATTGGGTAATTTTAGAGATAATAAAAAAAAATTTGGTTAAGCAGTCGGAATAAAAGATGACGCGTTTTTGCCTAAAATGGCACAACGCAAACCAATTCGAAAATATATACTAATTAATAGAATTTATAAACAACAATAATAATTATTGTTTGAGAGTATAAATTTGAGGACATAAAATGGTCTCTCGTTAAACGGGATAACGTGTCACAAATGGCACGAAAAACGGGTATAAAACGAGCCAAAAACGATATCATAAGCATAACAGTAAAAGAATAACAATTGGGCCGACCAGCCAAATGACTGGACCGGCCCAGTCTCCCTTCCATCTCGGTAGTTTGCTCATTGAACCAAACAAAAGAAAATGTAAACAGCAACCCAGCCCTTCTAAACAACTCACGGTAATTCTCCAAGCCTTAACAAGGAACATATTTCCCCGTTCCTCTTCGTTCCCGATCCGGCGAATTGCAACCCTTACTGGTGATGGGAATGCGCCGCGCCTGTTCTTCATCCTCTTCACCCACCTAAACCGCAACCCTAACGGGAACAATCTGCCGCCTCCCTTCTATCCTCTCCTTCGATAATCTCCTCTCGAACAACCTGAAACTAGCGAACAAAAGTTTGAGCTCTCTATTTTTCCCCCTCATGTTGAATTCTTCAGCGCCATCTACCGCCTCCCCCCTTCTCTCTCAACTTCTTCAACTCTCAAATTCCAACTCTAACTGGCGACGGATAATGCACCTCTCTTCTCTACTCTCACGGTAACACATAGATGAAACAAGGAACGTAACTCTGCGCCTGCCTTCTTCTTTCCGGTTCCACCATAATCGAACGTAGAACGTAAATCGGTGCCTCTCTTCATTCTTCTAAGGTAATGGTCTCGTTGGTCTCTTGATTTCCGCCTCTAACGGTTTCAGTTTGATTTTCATGACCAACTCTTACTTCCCATCATCCTCCTCTTGTGTTTGCACCTTGGTTGAGTTCGAAAATCCAAAACCCAGAAAATGAACCTGGTGATACTCGAGCCGGGATTCAACCCGAAGCTTGAAGAAAAACAAACCGGTGTTGTGCCATGTTCGATCAAAACGGAGAGTGCCGAGAGTTTCAGAGGTTAGAGCCAACTTCTAGAGAGGTTACAAATTTCTGTTTGTTTTGGTAAATTTAAACCACGATATGTTGATTAATGTCCAGAAATTAAGCCGTAGATTGTGAGTTGAGTCTGGATACTAGAACCAAAACTTAGGGTTCTTGAGATTATGGGTAGTCTGCGAAATTTTGGGCTCTTGAGGGTTTGAACTGATATCGAAACCGTAGTGTAAGTTCTAAAATTTTGTTTTGACTATGTTGTGCGAGAATTCTAGATCAAGTGGTGTTGTACGAATCAGAATTTAAGTTTGGTTGGGAGATTTGTTTAAATTGAGATTAGGGCTTGATTGTGTAAATTAAGGTTCCGAATTTAGGGTTAGATTTACTGTTTTGTTGAATCCAAAAATTAGAGTGGTATTTGGGGATTTGATCGATTGGGAACTAGAGTTGGTGGTCTGACTAATTTTTCTATGTGAATTTTTGGTTGTGATCTGTATTGGTTTGGGCGATTAAGCCCTCCAGTTGGGAGGTGTATGGACTCCGGTAATTAAGGGTGGGGTTTAAATCGGTAATGACATTTTGGTTAATTAAAGATGATGGTTGTGTGGTTAATGGTGCCTCATTATTTATGATCTGCCGTGTTTGGCTAAGTTGTTGTGAGTGATTTGGTAAAACCGAAAATTTTACTAGATCGGGGTAAATGAATCACTCAAATTTGATTCAGTTCTGGGATGATTTGTCAAATTAAAAAAATTAGTGTTTCTTGAAATTAGGTTAAAATGGAAATAAGGGTTTGTTTGATTGAGAAATCGAAATGGAGGTGATCTGAATTAGTAAAAAAAAAATTGGGTTTTGGTGTGAAATTAGGGTTGCCGTGGAAATTTGGGCAGAATGGTAGTTATAATAATAGTTGGGGAAAAATTATAATATTTGAAAAATTAAGGGAGAAATGGTAATTTGGAAATTGGGGCAGAAACGTAAATTATAGGAATTTAGGGTTGAATTGTAAATATAATAAATTTGGTGGTGATTTGTTAATTCTGGGAAGTTCAAAAAAAAACTGAAATAGGGTTTCAAGATTAAATTGAAATTGGTCAAATATGGTCATAATTAGAATTTGGTCAGACTTAGGGGTTGGTCAAAACTAGGGTTTTAGAATTCAAATTGACTTGGGGACTTTTTTTAGGTCAAAACGTTATTTTTGGTTGATCTGATGAAAACTATCTGGTGGTATGAATTTTAGTAATTAAGGATGGTATAATTGATTAATGACCTAAACTGAGGTAATTAGGTTCCATTAAAACCTAAGCACTAGTGTATGTATTTATGAGTTATAGTTTAGTATGGAGAGTCAATGGTGAAGTTTTGTGTGATTGTGTTGTTTTTGGAATTATTGTTGGTCTAAGTGTGAAGTTGAGTGATTAACTTAATGAGAAAGAAACTAAGCTTAATTTCTTTGATGGGTTGCTTTACTAGTTATTATGTTGGAAATAATAATAATAAAACAATAAAGTTTAAACATTTGGTATGATAAGGGGTGACACGATGAATGGTAACTTGTGGAGATTGGGATGATTAAAAGTGTTTTGAAGATTTGATATTAATCAATGAGCTAATCTGGAGTTAAATGAACATAATAGGAAAAAATGTATATATGTAATAGACTGCAACATAATATTTAATAATTTACAAATGGGACTACTAAATTTTAGTAAGATGATAAATTGTAACACCCCAACTCAACCCAAATGTGGTCTCGCAACTTAACATCATACATATAACATGTCACAGCGGAATTCTTTACACTCCAGGACCTTGCCATGGTCTGACTACAGAATATACCGAACATTAGTACATAACAGCCTTAGCCAAATACATATCCTTCTTACAATCCCCTCACATCCTATACATCTTACTAACTCAATTGCCATACGAGTGTACATGCACAACTCGTAGGCCACACTTAACCTGTAACACTTGTACCCCTTCTTACTCTCGCGACGGCCGCCTCCTGATGTTCACCTGTGTAGTAAAAACAGCCCCCAAAGGGGGTCAGCACGAATGCTGGTACGATCCTCTCATGGCCCCCAAGCTAACGTGGCTACGACGACTAATTGTCGATAGCATGGAGGTTGATTAGATGCACAACATAATAGTAAGTGCAGTAAACAACAAACCAACAATGAACAATCAAAGTTCACACACAATGAACGACTTAAATGCGTTCCCTTAATTAGAGAGTTAATCATTTAACTCGTTAAGTTATGTTTCCTCTTAATCTTAGTCCATCCTTATCTCACCTCAATCTTAATCTTGTCTTAATCTTAGAAACAGCCACCCTTTAATAAGGAGTGGATGTAGCTTATCTTAGTCTTAATAATACAAACCATCCTGTAAAGAGGAATGGTTGCAACTTATCTTAACCTTACCTTAATCTTAACCTTAACTTATTCTCAGTATACAATCCGTTCCTGGAGGGGAATGGTTGTAGCTTAATTTCAAACCTGGGATTTAGGTGATCCCACCGCACCATCTTAATGCCACCTACCCTGGACGGGAGTCCAGCGTAGCTGAGCCGGCAACCGGCCCTAGGCTACAAGTCCGAAGACAAGTCCTTAAGCGGAGGGCGGATCTGATTCAGATACCGTCCCCCTTTTTCCTTAGCATGCATGACCGGAGATCGGTCCCGGGTTTCCTCACTCAAGTTCCAGTTAGTAGTCTCAAGACCATGTTCGTTGGTTAACCTCTTTCGGTTTATATCAACCCATATTAGGGAGCGTTCCTTAGTCTCACTCATTTCCTTACTAAACGTTAGTTAGTAAGTTCTCACGGTATGTTGTGTTAGTTTTCAAACATCACACAACAATACAATAAACATAATATTCCGGTTGCATGCTTTATCTTGTTAGTGAGCACACAAAAACAAATAGCACACAAGCCGAGGGACACCTCGTTAGCAAGCAGGTCACAAGAAGAACTGTACCGTTCACCGTTGGTCGTTCGGTTGCTTACTCTCTTCCGGAGTCCAAATTCCAAGTCCTAAAACATTCATTCAGTTTTAGGTTGTTAATCACTTAACTCAATTCAACTTACTTATCTTACTTAACTTACTTAACCCTTAATGATTCCAACCTAACACCTCTTAAGTCTTACAACTTAATCTTACAAACTTAATCTTAAACTTTTAAGTTTATTCTTAACTTAATCCCTTAGGTCTTTATACCTCTAATCATCATTGCCCCCTTAATGGGGTACCATTAATACCACTAAACTCTCTTAGGGTTTCTTTCTTTTTTTTTAAAGTCTTAAGGGTCGTCCAACCCACCGTCCGACCCACCGACTGGGTCGGACCATTCCAGAGATCCTCCCGTCTTTTAAAACCCCTCCGTCCGACCCACCATCCGACCCACCAACTGGGTCGGACCATTACAGAAACTCTTATGGCGGCTTAACAGAGGTCCGTCCGACCCAAGCTTGGGTCAGACCCCTGGGTCGGACGCCACCAGAACATGTCCAGAAATTGTTAAATCTTCACCAAACTTCTCCTTAAGCCTTCTAATGTATTCTAACATCATTTAGACCCTTAAACCCACCTTTAATCATCCTCCAAAATCATGAAAATCACCTCCAAAGATCATTCCAACCTTTAGCTCAATTCTTGCAAGAAATTCCCAACACTTGTCAATTAATTCCTTATATTTCTAACATGTACATTTTGTCTAAAACTTCAACTAACCAAAGTGTTTCTTTTCTACCCATATAACTCCTCCTTAACATCATTGCATTCCATCTTTGCTTGTTTAACCTTTCAAGGTCATCTTGCATGTCCATGCACAATTTCTCTTCTTTTCACTTGTTACTCATCACTCTTAAACTCTTAAGCTTGCTTATACATTTCTTTCCATTACCTTAATACCTTGACATCGTTCTTCATTTACCTTAACCATGCAACGCCCTCCTTAGGCATTTCCACTTCTTTTATGCAACTTACTCACCATTCTCATGTTCATAACCTCTTATACGTTTCTAGTCATTCCCTTGACGACTTACAACATTCTCCTACCATTTTCACTTCCATCACCCAAGTCCACACATTACCATTCAACCAAACCTTACTAGTCCACCACTAACATCACCACCTCTTACACAAACTTCCCGAACTCTCATTGTTCTTCTCTTAGTTCATACCTAAATCATCTCACAGCATTATACATCATTTCCTCAGATTTGCACAAGTCTTACCATTCCTCATACCATGACTTTGGTGTGTTCAATGCACCCATCTAAACTCTAATTTCCTCATAGACCAATCTAGGTCATTCTAAACCTCAAGAGCTCCTTAGTTAACTCATTTCCACTCAAATTCCTTTTTATGACTCCTAGTAAATCCTAGGTCATATTAGTTCACCACCATCACCTAAACACTTATTTTCTACTCAAATTTCGCCATAGGTTCTCTAGTATCTTATCATGCCCACACACATTGTTTTCCTCATTCAACCATCTCACACACATCAAGTTCTTTCTCATCACATCTCATCACCAAACCAACTCATTCACAACAACTCATTATATTGCAATAACCTTAAATTGCATAGCACCAAGGCTCTTAAATGACATGGCTCTTAGGCCCTTAAATGACTTAAACTTAAACACTGAATTTCCCACATATAAAAGCCTTCAACCTGCAAATACACCCATCAATCTCATAGTGGTTACAATACTCTTAAAATCCATCTTAAACTTATATGACTAACTCATTCCCATTGGCTCCTTAGTCATAAGTTCACAAGCTTATTTAAGTTCTTTTTCTTAGGTTACATAACCCATTACCTAATGTAAGCCCTAGGCTACATTGGTACCCATCTAAAACTCATTCCTTAAACCTTAAACCACCATTAGGTAAGTAATTTACCTTGTTTTCTCAAGCTTATCTTATCTTCCTCCTTAGACCTTCTTCTTGAATGAATATCGGCCACCACTTAAACTCCCTTTGCCAATGTTCTAACCAATATTCAATGACTCACATGAGTACTAAACAATACACTAACCTCAAGGAATGAAAACCTAGTTTAGAAATGTGTTCTAAGGCATAAAAGTGGATGATTACCTTTGAAGTCTCAAAGTAGACTTGGGCATTGAATGAAATAGGACCTCCACTAGTCCTTGGTGAATAAATCAAGCTAGAAGAAGGCATAAAAACAGAGCCCCATGAGTAGTAATTTTCGGCCATGTGGAAGGAATGACGGAAACATGGCTTTTCTTACATTTTCTTTACCTTAAGAGAATGGAGAAGCTAATGAGCTCTTCAAACTTGATTTTCCTCCATCAATGGAGTTTTCTCATGGCACCAAACTTGAGCTTTGAAAGATTTGAAAAGATAGAAAGATAGGTCTTGGCGTAACTAAGAGAAATCTATACTTAGTTTTTGACTTGGAGCAAAGATGAACACTTGGTGAGCATTTGAAGGTGGAGCACCCATGGATGGAGCTCTCTCGGTTTTGGAGCAAGAGAAGGGAAGAAGAAACCGTGGAAAGAAGAGAAATGAAGAGAGAGAAGAAGAAAAGTAGGCTAATATAAGATATTTGCTTTATAAAAGCAAATAGTAACTCCTTTTACTTATCTCTTCTTTTCTTCCTTATTTGATGTAGTCTATGGTGACTCATCCATAGAAAACTGGCCCCCTCATTATAACCAAGATATTTATGGTCTTGGTTGACCAACTAATTGACTTCAGTTGATTAAAACTTAAACTAGTCACTATTTGGCACTATTCACAAATCAGTGCACATATTTCTGAAATTTTTGATTTCCCATTGATTTAGGCTTCCTAATGTGATACTAATTAGTACACATGTTGATTAAAGAGTAATGATGGACATTTAGCCACTCAAAACTCAATTCTAAGACAATTTCTCAAAAGGTGCTTTAAGGAGTCTTAAAGCACATTTTGTGTTTAAGCTTGTTTTTGAGCTTGGTTTTCTTTGCTAATTGATTTAAAATGTCCATTAGCATATTACTAAAGTCTTATAATGGTATTTGGGTGCTAATCAAAGTCACTCCAAGCTTAGAGCATGTTTTTGCCCAAATTGCCCTTAAGGCACTTTCTTGTGTTTTCCTTGCTTTAAATTGTCTACCAATCTTTCTAAGGCATATTCTAGCCTTACTACATCATAATTTGATGTTTACTTAGCATACTTAGGTTTGGGGTATTTCAATCTACCCCCCTTAAAAGAACTTTGTCCCCAAAGTTCCCATGCATCTTATCTTATTAGAATACATGGCTTACCTCATTCCATAGATCATACTTATGTATACTCAAACTCATTGAATCGTTAGGTCCTCCATATGCTTTTCTTAAATATCACACAACATGCTTGCGCATGTATAGCACTCAAAATTCTCTTTGTTTCTTTTGATGATTAAAACATTCACATAATTTCCAACGTATTCTCCCATGTCACCAGTCCGTAGACAATGGCTCATTGTCCTCGTCACCATGGGCCAGAATACAAAACACTCTGCTCTCCCCATGTCACCGGTCCGAAGACAAAGGCTCGTGCGTCCTCGACTTCATGGGCGAGACTCAGTAAAAAGGTAATCCTTTTTACGAGGTCATGTGAGGAATAATTCCTCTAATTAAAAATACAATCAACTCCAATTTCATTTTATCCTAAGGCCTCTATCCATAGTGTGATTTAGTTGTGACCACTGGTAGGGAGTTTCAGGAATCATCCAACCCTGATGTGATCAGTATCAGTGTAGAACTATCCTTCCACCCCAATTTGTGTTCGGTTTCCCTTGATCCCTAGAAAATCAAGTTCCACCTCCCACGTCATTTTCAAACATCCAAATAATTCACTCATGTCCAATTTTCTATCTTTTTAGTTCTTCTAATCATAATCAATACATCTCCCAAGTGTGGACTCAGTCCATCAAACATTCCCAATTCATCTCTTAGTAATTACCTCAAGACTTAAATTCCTACTAAGTTCTATAACTGTCCCATACCAATTCTCACCATCTTATATCTCATAACATTACTATCTTCTTCCTCATGCTCATGTCAAATTGTATCTCATAATGTTATCTTATTCTTATCTCACACATAGTCTCATATCGACTCATACCTCATATATTCTTATTTCTTAAGTCTCCTTAATCCTCTTCCTTAATTCTCTTAACTTGTACTCACACCGGAGTTAACAAGATAGGTACTTAATATGTATGGTATTCACATCTTCTGTGTGCAATAACCATGATTTTATCAAAATGTTTATTAAAACATATTCTTAAGTCATTTTGTGCTATGCACACCGTAGTTTATGTACTCAGTACACAAACATACGCTGAGCGGTTTTCGCTCTACCCCCCTTAAAATGGATTACGCCCACGTAATCAGCATTATATCATCCTTGAACATAAGTTCAAGATGTCTAATTCTCACCAAGCATTAAAGCTTCCACGTCAACTATCTTACTTATAAGTCGATCAGAAATGACTTAGTCTCTGTATCGAGGATTCTTAACGGTACTTATACCGTTTCCTTAACTTAGTTTGGTCTAATCTCAAAGGTAGTGGTCTGCTAGCTTCCGCTGCGTGACTCTGATAATCTTAGGCTTAACTGTCTCGCTTATCCTTTTACAGTATTGTATATTTTCCTCCTGCGTGCTTATGGTTTAGCACTAAAGGTCCCTCAATGGTCACGTGTTATCTTTACATATACACGGCCTTGATGAGTTGTAGCACGTCTATCCAATCTCCCTAGAGATCTAATGTTCATACTCTTAGTGTTTTCTCGAATGTCTAAATCGTTCTCTCCAACTGACCTTTTGGTCTGAGGATGATCCCTAATCTGAAACTATTGTTTAGTGCTTATTGCACTTTACAGTTTAATCTTATTCATCTTAAGACATGTCCTATGTATATACTTAACAATCCGTGCTTCTCGCACTTCATAGTCCTTAATTATTTGTTCTCTGATTCCCTTGCGTTGCTGGTTCAACTGAATTCTTCTCTTCGATTGTTTGTGGTAATGGCTGCTCTTGTCTGATCTTGTGTCGTTGTTCGTGGTACGGAGTCGACTACCTCCCGTGTTCCTTACACCACTCGTCTACATGCATGGGGTACCTTACTGGTACATTACTACTTACCCAACTAACTCATAAATGAGCGTGTCAGGCCTGCAAGCCCCTGTGGGGTGCAGTCGTCCCACGTCTCGTTTTAGTAAACTCATAGTGTCCGTCACACGTTTAGCTATTGCTAATTATGAAGTATTCTGTTGTCGATCTCCTCTTTCATCGTTCCATAATAACATTTATTGTTCTTCTTGAAGTTAATCAAGGGAAATCCATTTACTGCGTTCTTGGGTATGGTATGCTCTAGCTCCTTTCTGTATTCCGTATTGACTCCATTTCTTAGTAGCTTAGGTCTCTTTCCATAGAGCCTCCTATCTTCTTTCTCACATTTGTTCAACTAGGAATGCACTTCCAGTTCCTCAAGGAATGGGTAGTGTGCTTCCTGTGAAATCTTACCAAACTAGGTCCAGACTACTGGCATCAATGCTCAGTTCGTCTACCATCTTATTTCCTTACTTATATTGGTCTTAACTCATAAATCTCATTGCCTCTGTGTCAATATTTGACGGCTCATACCTAACGGTCGCTTTACCGCGCACCACGACTTAATTCCCCTTATATAACTATTGTACTCACGACCACTACTACCGTGGTAGTTGGCCCTTACCATGTTGCCCATTGATGGTGCAACCTCTTACTCACTTATTCTAATGTCTTACCTTATACTCAATCCCTTCTTGGTGTATGGCGGTTGTCATACTGTGCTATAAAATAGTTAACTCTTACCACGAAGGTGTTCTGCTTCAATCTCAGATTTGTAAGTAGGCTAATTTCTCTCGCTTTCTTTCATCCTTAGTGATGTTATCTACCATGTAACTTAACTGGTTCCTGAAGAAGTCATCCGCTGAGTCACAAGCTCTTCTGAGCATTGGTCACTTGACGTGCCATAATGTGCACTCACAATGTCTATCTCTGACAATTACTAATCCTTACATCCTGGGTGTTGAATATGGGGTCTATCTGTGGAACCTTCCTTATTACTCAAGTGTATCTGATATGTTCTAGTAATCTCAAGTTTACAGTTTCCATTCTCTAACAAAAGCGTATTGCATCTCTAATAAGTGAAAGCCCTTTTGAGGGGTTCATTCCCACTCATGGCCTCACAACAAGGAGAGGTATCCCCACCCTAAAGGCATGGTTCGTTCTCCGCCCCTGTCCTTAGCATTATTTCAATATTCTCATTGGTCCCCTTTCTTGGTAATATTCTTCCCAACCTAAGTTATAGGTTTGTAATCGTTCACATCTACACATTGTAGTTCATTCGTGGCTTAAACAAGCTCTCTTACAACTTACTGCACCTCGGGCTCTGATGTGGTTAACATCCTTGGCTGTAGGCTCTTAATGCTTAATGTCTCAGTTCATTATTTGTACTCTTACTCATCTGCAGGTCATCCTTATAAGATTCTGGTTCTTTGAGCACTATCCACCGTTAGGTTAATACTAAATGTAGTATCGGGTTTCATGGTAAGTTGCTGCATCCTGCTTCCTGCTATGGAAGTTGTTCAGGTGATCTGAGGTTACTTAATGTCTTTGACAATACTGTCATTTTATTAGACCTACGTCTTTTAGCAATTAAGGATAAGTTCGTATTAGGCGTTTGCCTTAAGGTGTCCAAGTTGGATATCATCCTGACATCTTATACTTCCATCTCAACGCTTCGTTCAACTTCCGTTGACTATGCCACCCGTTGATGATCAATCATACTTGGGTGTTAATGAGTTAAACAAACAGTATTAACTGTCATTCATCAGTTTGCTCGGCTTGACTATGCCCGCTCTGTGGGGGTAGTCCTCCGGGCTTTCCTTTTCCAGGGTGGTACATCTTTAGTCCTTAGTAGGTTATAGCTTATGTTCATTTCTTTTTACCCTTATTTTCTGGGTTTTCCAGCATCTTATTAAAAATGTTGTTATTGATACTCTTAGTGGTCACTTTGGGAGTCCTATCCCGTTTTCGTTGGAAGTCGTTGCGTCAACCGTCTCAATCGTATCTTATAATACATCCCTTGTATATTATTGCTTATTTAGTGTTTTTGCTCGGATTGTTGAGCGATCTCTCAGGTTCCTCTCCCTGAGGTTCGGGATTGATGTCCTTACCGTACTGTCGGTTGTTGTTGTAGTAGGTTATACCGTTGCTAATATTTATATGGTTTAATATTTTGTCCAAGTTCCGCTCCCGGCTGACTGGTGTGTCACCTCATCTCATCATGGTCAGGCCGTCGGGCCTTTCCAAGGTCTTATTTTTCTGTTCTTATGGATTTACAATCCGGTACTAATATGTGTTACAACTGTAGCGTTCTCCTATCTTGCCATGATGGCTTTCCGTGTAGCTTAACCGTGGTAGCACTTGCTATGGCAAGTGCGCCATGCAGGATTGGCTATTGGTACAAGGTACATTGGTAGTGATACTTCCTTCTAATTTCCATGTAATTGGTAATCCTCGGGACTCCTTCGATAATCTCTTATTTTGGATAACCGACCATCCGGCAGTTTCCTTGTTGTTTGACAGTACCGTCTTTTATCAGGGCGTTCCTCTTCCGGAGGGAACCCCTTAATATTTCCTTACGTCTTAATCCTCCATCCCGTTTCCACATATTTCACCGTGGTTACTAAGTAATGATTCTCCTTTAGGCACTACATCGTAGTCCTATTCCGGTATACAATTATATGTGTTTCCACCGTCGTCTGCGTTATGTTGGCCAGGTTTTGTAACCTTCCTCATTGTATGGGGTTTGGAGTTCCCGTTTCTAACTGGACTTTCCAGTAGTCTCAATCCTCATGCTTTGTATTATCCTACTGTTATGCTCCTTCGGACCACTATCCGGTACTCATGTCACTTCCCCTTTTCCTTTCTATTGCACCCGTAGTGCTTTCCTTATCATTGGTATGGCGGGTTATTTTGACTGCGTAGCATGTCGACCCATGTTGCCGGTAATTACCGTTCCCTTATTGATAGAATTCCATAGGTAGCGCCTGTTTATCTGTTGCGCTCCATTATAAACCTCCAAGTTCTCCGTAACTGTTGTGCAACAAGACGTTTCTCGTACTGCTGACTGTTAGCTAACTGCCAGATCGGGTTTCCCCGAGTAAGAGAAGGCTTTCTTCTCTCTGGCGTTTGTTCCACATATTCAGGGTTAGGGATGTGGAGGGCGGGTCTAGGTACTATGGATATCCGGTAAACACCGGGAAGTCCCGACTAACGCACCTCTCACTCTATCTCTCAACCCTTAACCCATAACTCAAACTCAACCTCATTATTCACCTAAGTTCGGTAATTCCTTGTCTTCAGAGCGTAACTACGCTCTGATACCACTTTTTGTAACACCCCAACTCAACCCAAATGTGGTCTCGCAACTTAACATCATACATATAACATGTCACAGCGGAATTCTTTACACTCCAGGACCTTGCCACGGTCTGACTACAGAATATACCGAACATTAGTACATAACAGCCTTAGCCAAATACATATCCTTCTTACAATCCCCTCACATCCTATACATCTTACTAACTCAATTGCCATACGAGTGTGCATGCACAACTCGTAGGCCACACTTAACCCGTAACACTTGTACCCCTTCTTACTCTCACGACGGCCGCCTCCTGATGTTCACCTGTGTAGTAAAAACAGCCCCCAAAGGGGGTCAGCACGAATGCTGGTACGATCCTCTCATGGCCCCCAAGCTAACGTGGCTACGACGACTAATTGTCGATAGCATGGAGGTTGATTAGATGCACAACATAATAGTAAGTGCAGTAAACAACAAACCAACAATGAACAATCAAAGTTCACACACAATGAACGACTTAAATGTGTTCCCTTAATTAGAGAGTTAATCATTTAACTCCTTAAGTTATGTTTCCTCTTAATCTTAGTCCATCCTTATCTCACCTCAATCTTAATCTTGTCTTAATCTTAGAAACAGTCACCCTTTAATAAGGAGTGGATGTAGCTCATCTTAGTCTTAATAATACAAACCATCCTTTAAAGAGAAATGGTTGCAACTTATCTTAACCTTACCTTAATCTTAACCTTAACTTATTCTCAGTATACAAACCGTTCCTGGAGGGGAATGGTTGTAGCTTAATTTCAAACCTGGACGGGAGTCTAGCGTAGCTGAGCCGGCAACCGGCCCTAGGCTACAAGTCCGAAGACAAGTCCTTAAGCGGAGGGCGGATCTGATTCAGATACCGTCCCCCTTTTTCCTTAGCATGCATGACCGGAGATCGGTCCCGGGTTTCCTCACTCAAGTTCCAGTTAGTAGTCTCAAGACCATGTTCGTTGGTTAACCTCTTTCGGTTTATATCAACCCATATTAGGGAGCGTTCCTTAGTCTCACTCATTTCCTTACTAAACGTTAGTTAGTAAGTTCTCACGGTATGTTGTGTTAGTTTTCAAACATCACACAACAATACAATAAACATATTCCGGTTGCATGCTTTATCTTGTTTAGTGAGCACACAAAAACAAATAGCACACAGCCGAGGGACACCTCGTTAGCAAGCAGGTCACAAGAAGAACTGTACCGTTCACCGTTGGTCGTTCGGTTGCTTACTCTCTTCCGGAGTCCAAATTCCAAGTCCTAAAACATTCATTCAGTTTTAGGTTGTTAATCACTTAACTCAATTCAACTTACTTATCTTACTTAACTTACTTAACTTACTTAACCCTTAATGATTCCAACCTAACACCTCTTAAGTCTTACAACTTAATTTAAAACTTAATCTTAAACTTTTAAGTTTATTCTTAACTTAATCCCTTAGGTCTTTATACCTCTAATCATCATTGCCCCCTTAATGGGGTACCATTAATACCACTAAACTCTCTTAGGGTTTCTTTCTCTTTTTTTTTTAATTCTTAAGGGTCGTCCGACCCACCGACTGGGTCGGACCATTCTAGAGATCCTCCCGTCTTTTAAAACCCCTCCATCCGACCCACCGTCCGACCCACCAATGGGTCGGACCATTACAGAAACTCTTATGGCGGCTTAACAGAGGTCCGTCCAAAAAGGGTCTTTTTCGGCGGTCTTTTGTGCCTTTTTCGGCGGTTTTTCAACCGCCGAAAATGCTACCGCCGAAAAAGGGTCTTCCCATATTTTCGGCGGTTTCAAAACCGCCAAAAAAGCATCTATTTTCGGCGGTTCCTAAGGCAAAAACCGCCGAAAAAGACCTATTTCAGAGGCAAAAATTAACATGAAAAAATGGAGGATTTTCGGCGGTCCATGTAGAAACCGCCGAAAATAAACAAAAAATTGCTTATTTTCGGCGGTTTCTACATGGAACCGCCGAAATCCTCCATTTTTTTTGGTTTTTCTCGTTTTCGTTTACAATCCCACATATGTCACAAAACCTGTTAATATGCATCCAAATATGTCCACATATCTCTCTACATCACATGGTAGAGGATCTCATCACTCTTTGTAAGTAAATTGTCAAAAAAAATCCCAAAAATAATGACACGGCTTACAAATTAATGACCATACACACCACATTTAAAATGGTCACAAATGACCATACACCACAATTCACATAGTCACAAATGACCATATACATACACAATTGATCAAATGTTCACTACTATACTCATAGTGGTCACTTTTTACAATCTATCTAACAATAAAAGTCTAACAAAAGTTCTAAATAACAATTCAAGAACAAAAAGCAAAAATCAAACCAAAGTCATGGAGACAAAATCCGCCCAATCCTCTAGCATCCCGTTGATGGTATCTGCGTTATATTCTCCAACACTAGGAAAAACCTTGAAAAACAAAACAAGACAAGACAGACAAAATTGGTTAATCATCAAACAATTATATTAGTTATTGAAAAATAAATATAACTTCGATATACCTTTTCTAACAGATCATCCATCCCACCAAATAGGGTGACTATGTCATGCATATACCTCATGACATAATACCCACACTCTGAACCTCCGGGTTGACGTGAACACTTAAACACAGGAAGAACAAACTAATTATATAGACATTTATTTGTGATTACAACCAATCAATAATAAACATGTAAATGATGATGCATTCACCTTCACTGAAGTCCATTGGACGTTATTTTTTTACCTTATACTAAGCTCTGAAAGCATAACACCTTGATACACACTGCATAATTATTATCATCAACATACATTAATTAAATTAGGATATCCATTCATAATAAAATTAAATTAAAGGAGTTGAAATGCATAAAGAATTGCTTCATAATGTACTTACACGCTAAGGTGTGGCTTTATCTTGATATCTCTTGGATTTCCGGTTTGCAACGGATCAAGAAATAGTATCCGCGAACGATCCAGACACAACACCAGTAAAACCCAATGGCCACTGTGTAATACCAAAACACTCACATGTCATTATAATGCATGTGTGCACAAATAACTACAACAGTTATTCAAATTAAAATGATAAACAGAAGTAAATACCTTTGATGATAAGGTAGCATAACATATTTCTTCCTCGCTCTGATGCTGTTAGTCAACGCACGCTGTATGTACACCTTACACGCTTCTGTATCGCACTTCAGAGCAGTGTATGATGCTCTTTCAGGACACAAAATCCATACTTGGTAAGGCCAAAAGATTGCATTTTGTCATTCAAAAACCTGTTCATAAATAAAAGACATAAAATTAATAAACATTGCTTCAGTACAATTTATAACTTAATTATAAAACAAAACTAATACTTACAGAATAAATGAATGCATCACTGCAACAGGCACCCAATCAAATCGTAGGATGTCCCTAACATCAGTCGTCCACATTTGGATTTCTATAGTTCGTCCGTAGTGAAGAAGGTCATCTTCAAACTGAGTAGATAGAATTCTGCCATCTGGGAAGTCACGGATTAGATCATGCAAGCATTTCATGTTTGGCCCCAAGCGTGCATATACAGAATCGTCCACCAAATTTTCTCTTTCCACAACATTGGTGGATGCTCTGTATTCAGAGGATCCAATCTTTGACTTCTTTTTGTCAGGAGATGTAGATTTCTTTCTTAATGCCTATTTACAACCGACAATGAATACTAGTCATGAACTGAGCATCCACACATACTATATTCATCTAATGAACAATAATAACTACAATAGCTTAGTGGTTAGTATTAGACATACCTTCACACACTTCCGAATCAGACGAATGGGCCACTGAACGAATGCACCCTTTGCAGACCGAACTGTGCTGTACTCCTCCGTAGGTACAGGGAGTGGTAGATCAGGAACCGTATAAATCGGTTCGTCCACAGAGACTCTCCCGTGATACGGCTTCAGTGGTATTCCATGGGTCACGTCATCAGGGCCTGATTGGTACACCCTTCCTTCCGCGACACATATGTCTTCATTGTTGTATGGAAGCATGAGGTTACAGTTCCACGGGTCCTACAATTTCATCATATTAGTAGATGTTGAACTAAAAATATGTAATAAAAGATATGACAACTAATAGAACAGTTAAAGGTATAAAAAATTACCTGTACATAAGCGTAAGGATACTGGTCATTGGAATCCACACTTGTGTACATTCCACCAGGAGTAGGGGTCAGAATGTCTTGGAGGAACATATGGCTGGGATGCATGACTGCCTTGACGTATTTCATCAAAGACCTCCTTCTTCCACTGCTCTCTCATTTCATCAATGGCACGAATGTGCTGCTCGTAAGAAATTGTTTGTCCTTGAGTACTCCCTTTCCTTGACCCGGGGTTACCAAAAAGTTTTCTTATCCCTATGTTAACACCCCCTAACCCCACAGCTCGGCCTGGATGATCTTTCTTTCCAAGTGCACGAGACAACTGGTCATCATGCCGATCAGGTACCCAAGTCCCTTGGGTAACTTGTTCATTCAGCTCATCCTTTATAATTAAATGTAGAAAGCAGTTAATTATAATTAAGATGATAAAAATAAATTTGTCAAAAAATTTGAAAGTAAAGAAAAGTACTTACCATCTTATCAACAATTTCCTTCGTCTTCTCGAAGGGATATAAACGCTCTCCAGTTTTCGGGTCTTTCTTAGTACGTGAAAGCTTCCAAAACGTACCCCGTAGCTGGTGCTCATCAAGAGTGCTCATATCTGATGGCAACTCTCCTTCTGCCACCCATTCAGGCACTCTTCTATTAACCCCTTTCGCACCCAACACGTGATGATATTCTTCTTCGCATTCGCGGATTGGGCTTCGCGGTACTCCTGTTATCAAATAAACACACAATTAAGATGACCAAATATATACATATGTAAATATAAGTACCTCAAAAATATATATTTATATAATAATTAATTATTTAATAGTTAATAAATACCTTTGTCTCCATCTTCTTATCATAGAACTCCTGCCACTTCTCTTTGGTTATTGGTGTGTAAATCTCCCAGGGTTGGCGTGTGTCGCCGTCCGGCCTCTTAAGCTTCTTGGTGATAAACCACTTAACCAGATCATGCTTATGATCTGCAAATTTCTTGCGCATCATTGATTTGACCATGGAGTAGTACTCATTTTCTGCTGGTATTTGATATCGTTTCTGCATATTACCATAAATGAAACAAATGTTAGTGATGGATACCTACAAATTATACAAAAATAATACTTTAACTATTGTTTATTTACCTGTACGATCTCAAACATCTGTCTCTTTAGTCCTTCATCAACTTGAGGCCAGGTGAGAGTAATATCACAATACTCTCGCACAATGATGCCTAGCTCTGTAGTGAAGTCTGTAGCCCATTCCCCAATCGGCTGTAGATACGCATTAAACTGTAACGGCTTTGATTCAATCTTTTTTGATCTGAGAGCTTTCGTCGGACCTCGAGGTTTTACGGTCCTAGGAAGCTGGATTTGTGATCCAGACGGTCCAGCCTCTGTGTCCTCAGCTGGCACAGAGGCTGGAGTAATCTCATCCCCGCCATTACCCCCCTCATCAGCTCGGGCCTGTGACTTGTGACCTTTCCCTCCACGTGTTTTCTTCTTCTTTGGTCGGGATGCCTCTGTCAAAAGCTCGCCGACCAGGTCATCCGTATCATCCATTTAACTATCTGCAAAGATAAACAACCGTATATCAATAAAACCATAACAAATAATGTAATCAATACGTAATAAGACATCGTTATTATTCCAACAAATTATTTAATGAACAAACAAACAATAAAATATATTTTTAATTACCTAACAACTGAACACATCATTTATGGTTTTCAACCCATAAACCCTCATCGTGATCAGACCTAGTATACACTACATCGTCTGGAACATCAACAAAGTCTGTGACAGGAATACTGGTAGAAAAAGGTGGTGTCTCATCGAACATTAATTCATCATCATCAACATCTTGATCAGCATTAATATTGACAAATCTTTTCCCTGGCAATACAACTGACCACCTGGAATCGATGGGATCTTCTATGTAAAATACTTGTTCACAATCCTTGGGAAATATGAACGGATCTTGTGTATGACCAATGCGTGATAAATCAACCAAGTTAAACCCATCGTGAACCCGATAATCGTTTCTATTATCCACCCATTTGCATTTAAAAATAACAAACTTTTGAAACTGATAATCAAGCTCCCAAATATCTGCAATGAATCCATAATACAACCTCGACGTTGAAATCGTTGAAGCTGGATCACCTCTGGTATACTCAGTTGTTGTTGCTTCTACTTTAACCCCGCTATTCTGGTTTAAACATCTATCATCTTGCCGTTTTGTCCAGTAGGTGAACCCATTGATGTCATACCCTTCGTAAGATATACAAGTGGAACCAGGTCCCAAGGCTAACCAACGGAGCTCTTCACTTACATTATCAGGCTCTAGTGATGCAATCTTCATGACATGATCTCTAAACCATGAACAGAAGGTCTTGTTTTGCTCCTTTACCAACCAAATAATATTCCTCCCAGGATATTGAGCTCTTAGTGCAGTCATGTGTTTCTCAAAAAATGGCTCAATAATCTCAAGGTGATGTAAAATGAATAGATGTGCAGACTCCATTGAGGATGAATCAATTGCCACAATTTTTTTTCCAATAACACCTTGACCTTCTGTCCCTCCTACGTGTCTCGGTTGTGGCACTCCAATAGCTACAGCTCCCTTCAAGTATTCAGTACAAAATTCTGTCACTTCTTCGGTTATTGTCCTTTCTATGATACTCCCTTCAGGTCGATATCTATTCTTCATCCTTCCCTTCAAGATTCCCATGTATCTCTCAAATGGATACATGTATCTTAAATATATAGGACCACATAATTTGATTTCTCTTACAATGTGAACAACCAAGTGGACCATGATGTCAAAAAACGATGGTGGAAAATACATTTCAAGTTGACACATCGTAACAACAACATCGCGTTGCAGACTGTCTAGTGTATCAACATCCACGACTTTATTGCACACTGCATTTAAAAAGAAACATAGTCTTGTAATTGCATTCCGCACATCTTTCGGCAATATACCCCGAATGGCAACAGGAAGTAGATGCAACATCAGAATGTGATAATCATGAGACTTCAACCCGATCAACTTCAAGTCCTTCATTGACACAAGACTTTTCCAGTTAGATGAGTAACCCGTAGGAACCTTAAGGGAATGAAGACATTTACAAAAGCTGTTCTTCTCATTCTTAGACAAAGTGTAACATGCTGGAGGTAAAAATGTTCGTTTGCCTCTTTCTTGGGGATGCAACTCCTCACGTATGCCCATAGCTTGCATGTCTTTTCGAACCTTTATTCCGTCTTTTGTTTTCCCAGGTATGTTAAGCAAAGTCCCAACAACAGCCTCACCAACATTTTTGACAATATGCATGAAATCAAGACAATGCCTAACAGATAAATGTTTCCAATACGGAAGTTCCCAAAATATTGAACATTTTTTCCAGATGTTTTTTTGGGTAGACTTGGACGGAACACCGAAAACATTGTCAATGTCTTTCACCTTCTGATAAATCTCTTCAGAACTCAGAGGTATACGAGCAACACGTGACTCAGTCTTTCCGTTGAATAACTTCCTCTTTTTACGGTACGGGTGAGCTGATGGCAATAATCTACGATGACACATGTAGACGTTTTTTCCACAAAACTGTAGACGATCAGAACAAGTGTCGTCCTCACATATTGGGCAAGCAAATGTGCCTTTTACTGTGTATCCAGATAAGTTCCCGTACGCTGGAAAGTCATTCACTGTGCAAAAAAGCATGGCACGAAGTGTAAAGTTCTGTCTGGCATAACTGTCATAAACCACTGTCCCCTGATTCCATAGCAATTTCAAATCGTCAATCAGCGGTGCAAGGTATACATCGATGTTATGTCCTGGTTGTTTAGGTCCAGAAATCAACAATGATAACATTATGTATTTCCGCTTCATACACAGCCACGAGGGAAGATTGTAGATCACCAATAGAACAGGCCAAGTGCTGTGCTGACTACTTAGACTGCCATAAGGATTCATCCCATCCGTACATAACCCGAGTCTCAAATTTCGACTGTCACTGGCAAAATCTTGAAATCTTCTGTCGATTGTCCTCCATTGTGGTGAATCAGCTGGATGTCTCAGCTTATCATCATTTTTTCTTCCTTCTGCGTGCCATCTTAAATTTTGGGCATCTCTGACATTGGCAAAAAGTCGTTTGAATCTTGGTATTATGGGTAAATACCAAATGACTTTTGCTGGAGGACTTATTTTCTTAGAATTGGATGTTTGACCGTCCTTCTGTTTATAGCGTGACAAATGACATTTTGGACACTCATTCAAATGTTTATTCTCTCCTCTGTATAATACACAACTGTTTGGACATGCGTGTATCTTTTCGTACTCCACACCCATAGGACACATCAACTTTTTTGCATCATAAGTGGAAGTAGGAAGATTGTTATCATCTGGTAGCATGTCGTGGAATAGTTCTAGTATTGCCGTAAAACTCTTATCACTCAAGCCAAATCTTGCTTTAAGATTGAACAAATGCAGCACGGATGTCAACTTTGTAAATTTGGTGCATCCGGGAAACAAAGGGGAACGTGATGCATCAAGTAATCTTTGATATTCAGCGGGTTTGTCTGTGAAATTATCTTCAACATCTTGCAGCATAGAGTCCAGTTGTTCAATCTTATCACTGTCGTCGTTGATATCAGTGTCACTCAGATCACACGTATTATCAGGAAATGTAGTATCGTCTGTAACCATTTCTGGTTCACTGTTCGGTTGAGTGGAAGTTTGCACCCTGCTACTGGCTTCTAATGACTCGCCATGCAAAAACCATATCTTATAGTTCGGCATAAATCCACGCCTTGATAGATGAAATCTGATTGTATGTAGGTTAGGAAACTTATTGCGAAGTTCACATTGTGCACATGGACAGGGAATGTGTGTCTCGTTCATCCTTTTCTGATGATCGAGAGCTGCTTTGCAAAATTCATTATCCACTTTTGATTCAAAATAATTCCCTCGCTGACCGTACATCCATTCACGGTCCATTCTACAAACCCCAAATGAAAGTTAAAGCTAAAAAATAAATACAAAAATATATTGATAAATATAAAAACAACAATAACGATCCTATCTTTGGAAAATGATATATAATGATATGGTTCTTGCATGGCGAGTCTGTATAATATATATATATTTAGTAGGTTGACTTATATGTATATATACGTCTATATATAATATATATGTACTACTTGGTGATATGTATATACATATATCTATAATATATAAAATGTCACTGACTATTGTATATATATTTTATATAATAGGTTGTCTTATATATATATATATACATCTACATCTACATATAATATATTTAAATACTATTTGGTTATATAAACTTATCTCAACTAACTATTACATAAAAATAAACTAATTACACAAACAATTATGATAAACGGTAATTGATTGAGGTTAATTGAAAAATAAAGCTAACCTGTCTTGGTATAAATGCACCGCGTATAAATGTTGAACGAAAGGACAAGATTCTCAGGCGGAGCTCAAAGGGAGGTAATAGCGGAGGACAACGACAAAGGGAATGTCAAAGAGTGTAACTGCATGTAAAGAATTATATAAATTAGAAGTGAGTATAATAGTTATAGTTATGTAAAAAATTAATAATTATCAACAAACTTAGTACAATTAGTTAACATTTTTAATGTTAATTATACGATAATTCACCAATGTCATTTACTTGTCAACAATTCACACAAACAATGGTAAAATAGCAAAAAAAGTCACTGAAATTGGTTAAGTCATTTCATCGAACACCTTGCGAGCATATAGATTATTTTCAAAAATTCACCACATGTAGTATTTCCAATTAAACCAATCAATAACTTACACTCCATATGACATATATCAATCAACAATAACATATAAACAACAAATTAACACCTAATTCAACCAAAATTCGATAGTTACAATTTGCAAAAAACTAACCTAAATCACCTCTGTTTAACCCTAACTTGCGCAGCTTCACAGTGGCGACACCGGCTGGTGGGCGGAGGCGCGGGGCGGCGACGGCACTCGGAGGCGCGGCGGCGGTCGACGGCAAGAAGGGAGGAGATTGAGGTGGCGATTTGGGGGCGATATTGGGGTTTTGGTGCGCGCGGCGTCGGATGTGAAAATGAGAATACGAGTTACAGTAATGTCGAGCTCGGGGGGTATAGAAATAAGACTCATTTTCGGCGGTTCCTATATACAACCGCCGAAAATGAGTTTTTTTTTAAAAAAACATCATTTTCGGCGGTTGTATATAGGAACCGCCGAAAATGAGTCTTGTTTTTCGGCGGTTCCTATATACAACCGCCAAAAATGATGTTTTTTTTAAAAAAAAACACGTTTTTCGGCGGTTGTATATAGGAACCGCCGAAAATGACCTCACCCGACACTCTTTTTCGGCCAAAATATTAAAACCGCCGAAAAAGGCCTTTTTTCTACTAGTGGACCCAAGCTTGGGTCGGACCCCTGGGTCGGACGCCACCAGAACATGTCCAAAAATTGTTAAATCTTCACCAAACTTCTCCTTAAGCCTTCTAATGTATTCTAACATCATTTAGACCCTTAAACCCACCTTTAATCATCCTCCAAAATCATGAAAATCACCTCCAAAGATCATTCCAACCTTTAGCTCAATTCTTGCAAGAAATTCCCAACACTTGTCAATTAATTCCTTATATTTCTAACATGTACATTTTGTCTAAAATTTCAACTAACCAAAGTGTTTCTTTTCTACCCATATAACTCCTCCTTAACATCATTGCATTCCATCTTTGCTTGTTTAACCTTTCAAGGTCATCTTGCATGTCCATGCACAATTTCTCTTCTTTTCACTTGTTACTCATCACTCTTAAACTCTTAAGCTTGCTTATACATTTCTTTCCATTACCTTAATACCTTGACATTGTTCTTCATTTACCTTAACCATGCAACGCCCTCCTTAGGCATTTCCACTTCTTTTATGCAACTTACTCACCATTCTCATGATCATAACCTCTTATACGTTTCTAGTCATTCCCTTGACGACTTACAACATTCTCCTACCATTTTCACTTCCATCACCCAAGTCCACACATTACCATTCAACCAAACCTTACTAGTCCACCACTAACATCACCACCTCTTACACAAACTTCCCGAACTCTCATTGTTCTTCTCTTAGTTCATACCTAAATCATCTCACAGCATTATACATCATTTCCTCCAGATTTGCACAAGTCTTACAATTCCTCATACCATGACTTTGGTGTGTTCAATGCACCCATCTAAACTCTAATTTCCTCATAGACCATTCTAGGTCATTCTAAACCTCAAGAGCTCCTTAGTTAACTCATTTCCACTCAAATTCCTTTTTATGACTCCTAGTAAATCCTAGGTCATATTAGTTCACCACCATCACCTAAACACTTATTTTCTACTCAAATTTCGCCATAGGTTCTTAGTATCTTATCATGCCCACACACAGTGTTCCTCATTCAACCATCTCACACACATCAAGTTCTTTCTCATCACATCTCATCACCAAACCAACTCATTCACAACAACTCATTATATTGCAATAATCTTAAATTGCATAGCACCAAGGCTCTTAAATGACATGGCTCTTAGGCCCTTAATGACTTAAACTTAAACACTGAATTTCCCACATATAAAAGCCTTCAACCTGCAAATACACCCATCAATCTCATAGTGTTACAATACTCTTAAAATCCATCTTAAACTTATATTACAACTCATTCCCATTGGCTCCTTAGTCACAAGTTCACAAGCTTATTTAAGTTCTTTTTCTTAGGTTACATAACCCATTACCTAATGTAAGCCCTAGGCTACATTGGTACCCATCTAAAACTCATTCCTTAAACCTTAAACCACCATTAGGTAAGTAATTTACCTTGTTTTCTCAAGCTTATCTTATCTTCCTCCTTAGACCTTCTTCTTGAATGAATATCGGCCACCACTTAAACTCCCTTTGCCAATGTTCTAACCAATATTCAATGACTCACATGAGTACTAAACAATACACTAACCTCAAGGAATGAAAACCTAGGTTAGAAATGTGTTCTAAGGCATAAAAGTGGATGATTACCTTTGAAGTCTCAAAGTAGACTTGGGCATTGAATGAAATTGGACCTCCACTAGTCCTTGGTGAATAAATCAAGCTAGAACAAGGCATAAAAACAGAGCCCCATGAGTATTATTTTCGGCCATGTGGAAGGAATGACGGAAACATGTCTTTTCTTACATTTTCTTTACCTTAAGAGAATGGAGAAGCTAATAAACTCTTCAAACTTGTTCCTCCATCAATGGAGTTTTCTCAGGGCACCAAACTTGAGCTTTGAAAGATTGAAAAGATAGAAAGATAGGTCTTGGCGTAACTAAGAGAAATCTATACTTAGTTTTTGATTTGGAGCAAAGATGAACACTTGGTGAGCATTTGAAGGTGGAGCACCAATGGATGGAGCTCT
Source organism: Limonium bicolor (assembly GCA_023374045.1). NCBI lineage: Eukaryota > Viridiplantae > Streptophyta > Magnoliopsida > Caryophyllales > Plumbaginaceae > Limonium > Limonium bicolor. The sequence goes on along the minus strand of CM041777.1, from coordinate 194,267,169 downwards.
CTCGGTTTTGGAGCAAGAGAAGGGAATAAGAAACCGTGGGAAGAAGAGAAATGAAGAGAGAGAAGAAGAAAAGTAGGCTAATATAAGATATTTGCTTTATAAAAGCAAATAGTAACTCCTTGTACTTATCTCTTCTTTTCTTCCTTATTTGATGTAGTCTATGGTGACTCATCCTTAGAAAACCGGCCCCCTCATTATAACCAAGATATTTATGGTCTTGGTTGACCAACTAATTGACTTAAGTTGATTAAAACTTAAACTAGTCACTATTTGGCACTATTCACAAATCAGTGCACATATTTCTGAAATTTTTGATTTCCCATTGATTTAGGCTTCCTAATGTGATACTAAATAGTACACATGTTGATTAAAGAGTAATGATGGACATTTAGCCACTCAAAACTCAATTCTAAGACAATTTCTCAAAAAGGTGCTTTAAGGAGTCTTAAAGCACATTTTGTGTTTAAGCTTGTTTTTGAGCTTGGTTTTCTTTTCTAATTGATTTAAAATGTCCATTAGCATATTAATAAAGTCTTATAATGGTATTTGGGTGCTAATCAAAGTCACTCCAAGCTTAGAGCACGTTTTTGCCCAAATTGCCCTTAAGGCACTTTCTTGTGTTTTCCTTGGTTTAAATTGTCTACCAATCTTTCTAAGGCATATTCTGGCCTTACTACATCATAATTTGATGTTTACTTAGCATACTTAGGTTTGGGGTATTTCATAAATGATGGGTAAAACAATTAGGGAAGATTGTACTATAAGAATTTGAAAAGGTAGTAAGGTTAGTATTAACCATGTGAGAATGTAGATATATATATATATATATATATATATATGGAATGGGTTAATATTGGAACTTACGAGAGCGTACATACACACGTATAAACATGTATATATATGGTTAAAGGATTTGGACGAAAAGAAACTTTATTAATTATATGGAAATTAGAAAACTATGAGGCTATGAATGTATATATTAGTGTGACAAAAAATTGGCGGGAACATACTTATATAAAATATATGAATAATTGGGTTAAAGTCTAAGTTACGAAATATTGGAGGAACGATATAACGTTAAATACAATATGAGGAGGTGGAATTATCAGTGAAAATCATAATTATTAAGAGTGAAGGTTGTGTATGTTGGGGAAATACTAAGAGGTTTTATGTAACATTGGTATTACATTGGAATTGCAGGAACATACATGCATACATATATATATACAAGTATACAAGGTTAATACGTTAAACTAGATGAATTATACAAAGAGAAATATGTTACATACAGTAAGGAGTTAACTCACGAGGATTAACACAAAAGTCATTAAGTATGAGGCTACATAGTATAACACTAAGAGAGACAACTTTGTTATACTACATTAAATATAAAGAATTTTAAGGCGTCAGAAATCGAATTATGAAACTATATAATATAGTTGGTAAATTAAGTTAAGAGAATTAACTTAATTAACTCTGTATGGAGTACCGCATGGATAACCCGATTAATGATTTGTGATTAATCAATGAGGTTAACTACGAAGATTGGTAGGTATACGGGAATACAGAATAGTGTATGAAATTATAAGGAATTAATGCATAGTGTATTATATTCCAGACTTCGGGATTTAGAGAACGGACGCGGGACTCCACGTTAGCGTTTCTCCGGTGTACGATATGGTTTCTTGTAGCCTTCTTGCTACCGAGTTATACTCGGCTTGTGTGCTAGTTGTTTGTGTGAAAATCGACCCCCAAGATTAAAGCATGTAACTGGACTATTATTGTTGCTTGTGATTGTGTGGTGATTAATCCATCTTGAGATTTGTCGTGCTGCTAACTACACAGTAGAGTAGTCTAATATACGAGGAAAGGAATTGGATCATGAATGGAGAATTCAAAGAGATTAAGAGGATGGAATTATATGAGTGTGATATCAAATTACAACTTTCTTATTAATTGTTAACGACGTCGAAGTGTTATCCCGAAGTATCTAAGGATGAGATTATAGGAATTTGACTAACACTAACCATTGGGGGGGGGAATGAGAGGATCCGGGTAGACCGGGCACGCGTGTTTATTGGATTGAGAGGGTGATATCTATAATATGACCACCTCGTTGGAGTGCGTCTATGGACTGCGCTGCCCCGGAGCCAAATGATTGGCTCCCCGTCTTTGGCACATGATCATTGACAGGGGTGAGTTATATGTAAACATATATATATGCGTATCTATTCCACTATCGGCACAGATTATTGGTTTGTGATGCGTAGCGTTCACTTGGTACGGGCCACCTGCCCTAAGTTAAAACTGTAGCAGTCTCAAAATTTCAGACTGTCTTGAGAAATTTAAATGAATATGCACAATTCCGTTGTGTGGATTGTGGGGGAAAATATTTGGACATAAACAATACTAATGAGAACATTGCACTAATCGAGAAGAGAAAGGCACAGGAGGACTAAAGGATTAAAGCTTAGACTAAGGCTAAAAGATGAAAGAAGGCTAACCCTGTTGCGACGATTTGATCCCGTTGAGTCGGATCACTTGTTGATTATTTGTTGACTATGTGATTGACATGCTGAGTGTTTACAGTATTTTATTATATATGCATGACTGTTAATAAATTAACCGCATGTTCATCCGACCAATTAGTTGAGTGTAGCCCGGTCGCACGTGGGCTACACGATTCCATACCAGCAATTCGTTTTGCTGAGCCATTTCATGGCAAACCATTCACAGGTACGCGAAGTAGAACGGACCCGACCGAGAGTAGGCAGGGTACACCTAGGACTTGGGTTTCATTCTGATTTTGTTATAAGATGTATTTAGGTGTGTGTTGTAATAATTAAAGCTTAGTGACTCGGTATGTATTTTAAGGAGATTGTAAAGTATTTCCAGTCATTCGGACCATAACATGTTGGGAGGAAAGGCCTTGTCAGTCACGTGGGTGGCTGGTGGTGGTAACACCAAATCTGTTTAAGTTATTTCTACTGCGCTTTGTTGATTATGTTTGGAGTTACGCTCTGATGACTGGAAATACCGAGTCTAGGAATTCTAATAGTGGGTTAAGGGTTGTGAGTAGTGCGAGAGGCGCGTTAGTTAGGATTTTTCCTCAGTGATTACTAGATATATATATATATCAGACACCTACACCCACCCTCCACATCCCTAGTTCGAAATATTCAGGGAAAGAACGCCAAAGAGGCACAAAATCTCCTCTTACTCGGGAAAACCCGATCTGGCATTTACTAAATGTGATATAACCAATTCAAGAAGAAAACCTTGTTTTACAATCGTTTCCAATATTTGAAGTTTCTGACTAGAGCGAAAAATTTAAAGACACTGCCCATGGAATCCTACCTATGAAAGACCAAATTTATCGGCAACTTAGGTCGACATGCGTAGCATTCGATGGGACCCTGACCGATAAACAAAGTGGAAGCACTACCAAGCGCAATGGGACGGAAAAGAAGCTACAGAAACCCGTGGCAGATGTTCTATGGAGCATAACAGTGGAACAATACCAGATATGGTGAAGACCACATAAAAGTCTATTCTAAAGTGAGTAACTCCAAACCTCCACAACTCAAAAAGGTTACAAAGGCCAGACAGAGATAACCCAGACGAATAAGAAACATTTGCGAACCGTACTCCAAGATAGGGCTGCAATGTAGTGCCTAAGAAGGAGCCAACAAGATGCCGAGTATGGTGAGATTAGAAGAATGCACAGTAACCGCCACATAGCGTACCGAGAAACCATCTTGCATGGCGCACTTGCTATAGCAAGTGCTGCCACAACGAACTATACGGGAAGCCGTAACGGCCAGGACCAGCATGCTACAGTTAGAAAATATGAATATCGGATTGAGAACCCAAAAGATCAGGAAGACGAGACCTCGAAGGAGCCTAACAGCTTGACTATTGTACCCTTGAAGGGACATACCAAAAGCAGGGAGCCAAACTCGGTCAGCCTAACGCTACAACTACCAATAACAAATTCCAACCTTAGATGTGTACACATAGAACCCAAAGGACTTACACTGACGACATCAACTTCAGACACTACCGGTAACGAGTGCCAAATCCACATTACAACACTTTAAAAATGACCCACCAACATCAAAGACAAGAAACCGAAAGGACGGACAAATAGAATACCAATGCCTAGTACATACATATGCATACACATATAACCGTTTCCCAACCTTGGAAGAAGAATAGATGATACAACCCAAAGAGGAATGAGCCAATGCCAAGAAGAAAACAACGTACAAGACGATATTACAAATCTTATGAAGACGAGTGACACAGTAATAGCCGGGATCAAAACTTTCAAGATAATCACCCATATCATTCTTCATTGAAGATGATATTTAACCTCAGTAAAGTGAATAAAGGAGAACGAAATTAAATGGTGACCTATCCAAGGTCAGGAGAGACTACAATCTTAAAGAGAGAAGTCCAAACCATTATACCTCAAAGTCGATACAGTTAAACCAACGCATCTATAGACATTAGCCAATGTAGCTGCTTCACATAGTAATACCCAAGTACGAATGGTAAGAGTGCCAACATCAACCAGGTTGAACAAGCATTGTGGGAAAGCACATGATAACCAGAATAAATATCTAGTTTAAACACCATAAGGTCGATGCCTAAATTGAAGATATCCTTAGTTTCTAAGAAGAGTCAAGTCTAAAAGAGCGGAGACATCGTCGCAAATGACCACTTAGTGAAAGCCATTAGAGAACCAAAAACCTTCGACTCAAGGATGGGAAATGACAAACAGTAAACAAACATCGAAAAACTTGAAGGAACACCCATGAAGGTAGCAAATCAGAAGGTGTAAGTGTAACCAAATTGATTCGGAAGCGTGCAGAGAACTAGAGAGCTAAGGAATAGCCTACAAATAACAGAGCTCAACGCATAAGGAAGGATAAAAAGGGGCATATCAGAGCCATGAACCGAATACAACTGTAGACATAAACGATTGCAGAACCTATAACTTATTGAGATGAAATTACCAATAAAGGCGCCACTGAGGGGGAGAAATACTACATTTCAGTGGAGTGGAGAATAAACCAACTGAGCTTACACCGATTGAAGGGAGGAAATAAATCACTTGACTATTGAGAACGGGAACCATGAACCCCAAAAAATTCCTTAGGAATATCCCAGGAACACATGTAACGAAAGGGGACCGTACCCTTAAACCTCGAACCAATTATTAGGAAGGAAGAAAGCGATAGATAGTAGAAACAGGCACTATAGGTACGCGACACAAGAAATGTGGAGTGACCAAGGCCGGAAGCGTTTGTGGATTCAACGAATTACCCATTCTTAAGGCAGCCAAATCAGTGGTAAACACACCCGTAAATGATGAAAGCACATGAGGAAAAATAGCCTACACATGAATTTGAACTGAAGCAATCAACTCTGTATCAAAAGACAGTGACCGAATAGTACGACGCGGCAATAGCCACATATTTGAACCCTAAGAACTCCCAGAGAGTTTTCACCAATAAGGGATTGAACCAAGGAGGATGTTGGCTTGAATCGTTGAAGAATTGAAACATCAATGTACAATACACGAATGATAAACTAACAATAGCAGATGACATAGCAACAATACCTATATAAGGAAAAATACATGGGGCGCAAGAAAGCGACCATCACATGTGACTGTCAAACATTGACATGGAAGACCAAACTATGAATTAAACATGATGTGAATGAAAAATCGGTTGGAAGTCAGACTACGAATTAATGACAATAGTTTAGACCATACGAGGAGAGATGTCACAGGCAGCGCATTGTTCATCCTAGTACATTTACATAAGAGACTGGAAGCGCATTCCTAGTATATCAAACATGAAAAATGAGATAATAGGCCTTATGGAAAGAGACCTCGACTGCCAGAGAATTGAGTCCGTACGGAATGCAGGAAGAAGGTAGAACATACCTAAGAACCAAGTAAATGGATTTCCCTTGATTAAGTTTAGGAAGAACCACATGTGTGTTATCATAGAATGATGAAAGAGGAGATCAACAACAGAATAATTCACAAGTTACCAACAACTATCCGTGTGACAGACACTATGAGTATACAAAAATGAGATGTGGGACGACCGTACTCCAAAGGAGCTTACGGGCCTGACAGACTTATTTATAAGCTAGTCAGGTAAGTAGTAATGTATCAGTAGGGTACCCAATATATGTAAACGAGTAGTGTAAGGAACACGAGAAGTAGTCGACTCCGTGCCACAGTCAGCGATGCAAATTCAAACCGGTGCAGATAATTACCCGAACAGTTGAAGAGAAAGGTCTCAGTTAAGCTAACAAGTCCAAAGGAGACAGAGAATTCATTCCAAGATAAAATGATTAAGAGTTATGAGTGCGAGGGGCATTGAGTACCAAGTACAGACATCGGATGTGACTCAAGATTTTTGAGAAAACTGTGAGCAATAAGCACTAAACAGTAACCCCAGATTATACATAAACCTCGGACCAAAGGTCAGTCAGAAGGAACAACTCAAACAACCAAGAGTACGCTAAAAGCATGTACATAAAATCTCCAGAGCAATGGATAGACTATCTATAACTCATCGAGCCGCATATAACAAGAGATATCAAATGTGGATTGGAACACCTTTATCCCCAGAATTATAGGGATACGAAGGATGAACAATACCTTAAGAAGAAAGGAAAAAGGGCAAGTAGAACTCTAAGTTATCAGGGCTGCACAACAGAAGCTTGTGGGCCCATATCTCATAGGTTCAGCATAACCTAAAAAGGTGAGAGAATAAATGAAATATTTTACCAAGTAACCTAGAGCCTTTGAGGCTAGAACCAAACCATACTGTAAGAATTGGTATAAAACCGATAAAACCCTTTATATACAGACCTTTTGATCTAATCATAATATGGGACAAGCCGCATGGAAGCTTAAATACTTCATGACGGCTAAACATCTTGAACCAATGTCCAATGATGATATATTGTTTATTACGTGGGCGTAATCCTTTTTAACGCGGGTAAAGCGCAAAATCGCTTAGAGTACATTTTATGTATTGGTCACGTAAATTACTGTGTGTATAGCACGAAAAGATTTGTTGTAATGTTTGATATGTATAACAAATAAATATATATGTATATTTCTACCTTGTGTTGTAGTTACTTAGCACAAAAGATGCGAGTATCTTGTTAGCTCCACTGTGAGAATACATGTAAGAGGAGTAGAAACTCCTGTAGAATTAAATTTCTTGGGGGATATGGTATATGGAACCATATGTGGTGATATTGAGATAGGTGAATCGGTATAAAACCAATATGGAACATAATGGGAATTGACTTCCCTAGGGAACGAATGGTTGCTAGGAAAAGGATTGATGTGAATAGTTTTAAAGATAAGTGATAGACTTGAGATGTATTAATTCTGTGATTATGACTAGAATTATGAAAAGATAGGAAATTGGAACTCGTTAAATTATTTGATTGTTTGAAACTGACGTGGTAGGTTGAACTTGATTCCGCGCAAATCAAGGGAGACCGAACACAAATTGGGGTGGAAGGATAGTTCAACACTGATGCTGATCACATCAGGGTCGGATGATTCCTGAAACTCCCTACAAGTGGACACAGATATGAGTAGGTTATGAGCTTAGATGATGATATAGTGTGATCAATTACCTAAGGGGCCGTGGACCTTAGAGTCCTTCGTCAGTAGACCGGTGTGCTCGAGGGTGTGCTTGTAATTGTTTCCCAAGGGGCCGTGGACCTCAAAGTCCTTCGTCATAAGATCGGTGTGCCTGCGGGTATTTGTGAATGTTGTGGACTTAGAAAAAAAAATCGTTTGCTATGGTTTTTCACCATTGTGTCGTGGATGCTCCATACAATAAAATGGATTGACTCCTATGATATAAAACATATAAAGAGTACAGGAGGTATGAGACGGGAACAAAATATCCCTAAAGAATACTTACTCACCAAGAATTTGAAATTCATATTAATGGTGCCGATAGATCACCTACATCCATAACGAAATCGTATGTGCACTCATATTGCACTATGACTGGACTATGTATACTCCTACTACACTATGATGAGATTGTATGTGCACTTAGGTTGCACCATTGATAATTGATTGTTTGTGCACTATTGTTGCATTTTATTTGGATTCAATGATGTATCTGGTATGATACTGGTTGATGTGCACTTTTGTTGCACTTTGTGGTTATTATTGTGAATATTATCGAGATTATATGTGCTAGACATGCACTATGAGATTTTGTTGTTGAGATACGGGACTTGATCCCTAGAGTTGAGATCAGTGTGGAACTAGATGTTCTAGAACTATTTAAATTAAGGAATGCGACTTCGGGATGAAGTCCTTTGAGGGGGGGGGGGGTGTAGTGTAGGGGGGTGGTAGATTGTAGTAGTAAGGGTGGGTAGGGTAGGGTTATAGATTATAGGTAGATGAAATAACTCAAACCTTAATTACTTTAACTAATCATGAAGTAATTAAATAAAGGTAATTAATGAGAGATTAAGGAATTAAATACCCTTAAATAAGTAAAAGGAAATAATATAATATTTGATTATACCCTATGAAGTCGTTATGAAACATTAATGAAACCTAAAACTACATTATGGAGGTTTTAGAAAAGAAAATATAAACAGGAATAAAATTTATCGTTTTTACATCAAAAATAAATAAATATGTCACAAACATTTTAAAAGTGAAAACAAGGTCTTAAATACCTTATAAAGTTAATTGGGTAATTTTAGAGATAATAAAAAAAAATTGGTTAAGCAGTCGGAATAAAAGACGATGCGTTTTTGCCTAAAATGGCATAACGCAAACCAATTCAAAAATATATACTAATTAATAGAATTTATAAACAACAATAATAATTATTGTTTGAGAGTATAAATTTGAGGACATAAAATGGTCTCTCGTTAAATGGGATAACGTGTCACAAATGGCACAAAAAACGGGTATAAAACGAGCCAAAAAAGATATCATAAGCATAACAGTAAAAGAAAAACAATTGGGCCGACCAGCCAAATGACTGGACCGGCCCAGTCTCCCTTCCATCTCGGTAGTTTGCTTATTGAACCAAACAAAAGAAAATGTAAACATCAACCCAGCCCTTCTAAACAACTCACGGTAATTCTCCAAGCCTTAACAAGGAACATATTTCCCTGTTCCTCTTCGTTCTCGATCCGGCGAATTGCAACCCTTACTGGCGATGGGAATGCGTTGCGCCTGTTCTTCATCCTCTTCACCCACCTAAACCGCAACCCTAACGGGAACAATCTGCCGCCTCCCTTCTATCCGCTCCTTCGATAATCTCCTCTTGAACAACCTGAAACTGGCGAACAAAAGTTTGAGCTCTCTGTTTTTTTCCCCTCATGTTGAATTCTTCAGCGCCATCTACCGCCTCCCCCCTTCTCTCTCAACTTCTTCAACTCTCGAATTCCAACTCTAACTGGCGACGGATAATGCGCCTCTCTTCTCTACTCTCACGGTAACACACAGATGAAACAAGGAATGTAACTCTGCGCCAGCCTTCTTCTTTCCGGTTCCACCACAATCGAACGTAGAACGTGAATCGGTGCCTCTCTTCATTCTTCTAAGGTAATGGTCTCGTTGGTCTCTTGATTTCCGCCTCTAACAGTTTCAGTTTGATTTTCGTGACCAACTCTTACTTCCTGTCATCCTCCTCTTGTGTTCGCACCTTGGTTGAGTTCGAAAATCTGAAACCCAGAAAATGAACCTGGTGATACTCGAGCCTGGATTCAACCCGAAGCTTGAAGAAAAACAAACCGGTGCGGTGCCATGTTCAATCAAAACGGAGAGTGCCGAGAGTTTCAGAGGTTAGAGCCAACATCTAGAGAGGTTACAAATTTCTGTTTGATTTGGTAAATTTAAACCACGATATGTTGATTAATGTCAAGAAATTAAGCCGTAGATTGTGAGTTGAGTTTGGTTACTAGAACCAAAACTTAGGGTTCTTGAGATTGTGGGTAGTCTGCGAAATTTTGGGCTCTTGAGGGTTTGAAGTGATATCGAAACCGTAGTGTAAGTTCTGGAATTTTATTTTGATTACGTTGTGCGAGAATTCTAGATCAAGTGGTGTTGTACGAATCAGGATTTAAGTTTGGTTGGGAGATTTGTTTAAATTGAGATTAGGGCTTGATTGTGTGAATTAAGGTTCCAAATTTAGGGTTAGATTTATTGTTTTGTTGAATCCAAAAATTAGAGTGGTATTTGGGGATTTGATCGATTGGGAACTAGAGTTGGTGGTATGACTAATTTTTCTGTGTGAATTTTTGGTTGTGATCTGTATTGGTTTGGGCGATTAAGCCCTCCGGTTGGGAGGTGTATGGACTCCGGTAATTAAGGGTGGGGTTTAAACCGGTAATGACATTTTGGTTAATTAAAGATGATGGTTGTGTGGTTAATGGTGCCTCATTATTAATGATCTGTCGTGTTTGGCTAAGTTGTTGTGAGTGATTTGGTAAAACCGAAAATTTGACTAGATCGGGGTAAATGAATCACTCAAATTTGATTCAGTTCTGGGAAGATTTGTCAAATTAAAAAAATTAGTGTTTCTGGAAATTAGGTTAAAATGGAAATAAGGGTTTGTTTGATTGAGAAATCGAAATGGAGGCAATCTGAATTAGTAAAAAAAAAAATTGGGTTTTGGTGTGAAATTAGGGTTGCCGTGGAAATTTGGGCAGAATGGTAGTTATAATAATAGTTGGGGAAAATTATAATATTTGAAAAATTAAGGGTGAAATGGTAATTTGGAAATTGGGGCAGAAACGTAAATTATAGGAATTTAGGGTTGAATTGTAAATATAATAAATTTGGTGGTGATTTGTTAATTCTCGGAAGTTCAAAAAAAAACTGAAATAGGGTTTCAAGATTAAATTGAAATTGGTCAAATATGGTCATAATTAGAATTTGGTCAGACTTGGGGGTTGGTCAAAACTAGGGTTTTAGAATTCAAATTGACTTGGGGACTTTTATTAGGTCAAAATGTTATTTTGGGTTGATCTGATGAAAACTATCTGGTGGTACGAATTTTAGTAATTAAGGATGGTATAATTGATTAATGACCTAAACTGAGGTAATTAGGTTCCATTAAAACCTAAGCACTAGTGTATGTGTTAATGAGTTACAGTTTAGTATGGAGAGTCAATGGTGAAGTTTTGTGTGATTGTTTTGTTTTTGGAATTATTGTTGGTCTAAGTGTGAAGTTGAGTGATTAACTTAATGAGAAAGAAACTAAGCTTAATTTCTTTGATGGGTTGCTTTACCAGTTATTATGTTGGAAATAATAATAATAAAACAATAAAGTATAAACATTTGGTATGATAACGGGTGACACGATGAATGGTAACTCGTGGAGATTAGGATGATTAAAAGTGTTTTGAACATTTGATATTAATCAGTGAGCTAATCTAGAGTTAAATGAACATAATAGGAAAAAAATGTATATATGTAATAGACTGCAACATAATATTTAATAATTTACAAATGGGACTACTAAATTTTAGTAAGATGATAAATGATGGGTTAAACAATTAGGGAAGATTGTACTATAAGAATTTGTAAAGGTAGTAAGGTTAGTATTAACCATATGAGAATGTAGATAGATATATATATATATATATACATATATATGGAATGGGTTAATATTGGAACTTATGAGAGCGTACATACACACGTATAAACATGAATATATATATATATATAATTAAAGGATTCGGACGAAAAGAAACTTTATTAATTATATGGAACTTAGAAAACTATGAGGCTATGAATGTATATATTAGTGTGACATTAAATTGGCGGGAACATACTTATATAAAATATATGAATAATTGGGTTAAAGTTTAAGTTACGAAATATTGGAGGAACGATATAACGTTAAATACAATATGAGGAGGTGGAATTATCAGTGAAAATCATAATTATTAAGAGTGAAGGTTGTGTATGTTGGGGAAATACTAAGAGGTTTAATGTAACATTGGTATTACATTGGAATTGTAGGAACATACATGCATACATATATGTATACAAGTATACAAGGTTAATACGTTAAACTAGAAGAATTATACAAAGAGAAATATGTTACATACAGTAAGGAGTTAACTCACGAGGATTAACACAGGAGTCATTAAGTATGAGGCTACATAGTATAACACTAAGAGAGACAACTTTGTTATACTACATTAAATATAAAGAATCTTAAGGCGTCGGAAATCGAATTATGAAACTATATAATATAGTTGGTAAATTAAGTTAAGAGAATTAACTTAATTAACTCTGTATGGAGTACCGCATGGATAACCCGATTAATGATTTGTGATTAATCAATGAGGTTAACTACGAAGGTTGGTAGGTATACGGGAATACAGAATAGTGTATGCAATTATAAGGAATTAATGCATAGTGTATTATATTCCAGACATGGGGATTTAGAGAACGGACGCGGGACTCCACGTTAGCGTTTCTCCGGTGTACGGTATGGTTTCTTGTAGCCTTCTTGCTACTGAGTTATACTCGGCTTGTGTGCTAGTTGTTTGCGTGAAAATTGACCCCCATAATTAAAGCATGTAACTGGACTATTATTGTAGCTTGTGATTGTGTGGTGATTAATCCGTCTTGAGATTTGTCGTGCTGCTAACTACACAGTAGAGTAGTCTAATATACGAGGAAATGAATTGGATCATGAATGGAGAATTCAAAGAGATTAAGAGGATGGAATTATATGAGTGTGATATTAAATTACAACTTTCTTATTAATTGTTAACGACGTCGAAGTGATGTCCCGAAGTATCTAAGGATGAGATTATAGGAATTTAACTAACACTAACCATTGGGGGGGGAATGAGAGGATCCGGGTAGACTGGGCACGCGTGTTTATTGGATTGAGAGGGTGGTGTCTATAATAGGACCAACCTCGTTGGAGTGCGTCTACGGACTGTGCTGCCCCGGAGCCAAACAATTGGCTCCCCGTCTTTGGCACATGATCATTGACAGGGGTGAGTTATATGTAAACATATATATATATATATGAGTTTATATGCCACTATCGGCACATGATCACCATTCTTACTCGCCCATACGAGTAATAATGTGCTTACTGATTTATATACATAAATACGAAACAATTTCCCACAGTGACAACAAGAGATAGATCCAACCTTCCAAAACCAATATAAAGTACAATAAAAGTGAGCATTCTAAGTATCCCAATCCTATACACGTTTCTTAGTTCGTATCAAAATGCAACAGTGCATATTTAAACAACTGTAACTAAACTACCCAGCGCGTCCCGCTCTTTGTCGACACCGGAAGCTGCATACCTGCAAAATGTTTGTTTGTGGTATGGAATCAGCCCCTGTTGAGTATGTTACTACATGACTGTCAGGCCTCCTCAGACCCTTAGTTAATTGGTCGAAAGCATGCAATTCATTTTCATGCAAGTAGTTTAATATAAAAACTGTAAAGCAACAACATATATTGCAGTAAACTCATATAGCAACAAGCCCCCGGCTTCGCACATCGCATCGCAGTAAACCACTGAAAGCGTTACAACGCTTATATGAGTACAGAGACTCCATTCCAACAAACACTTAATAATTCATAATTGAGTACGGCGACTCACTCGACCGAACAATCCATAACGATCCACACACGAGTACAGCGACTCGACTCGACCAGTTCACAGCATAGATATAAGTACAACGACTCAATTAAACAAATTCACAACACACATATGAGTACAACGACTCAATTAAACCAAATCACAACACACATATGAGTACAACGACTCAATTAAACCAAATCACAGCGCACATATGAGTACAACGACTCGTTTCAACAAATCCACCAACAAACAGCACATAACCACAAGGCATAACCAATGAGCAACAAGGCGAGACAACGAGAATAATAAACAGGTATTAAACTCTCATCCTTGGCATAAAGCCCAATATTGTTCGCCAATGTACAAGTCTCAACTGTAATAAATGTTCGGTTATACCTAGTGACAACGTTCCGTTAAAAACGACGTGTCTCTAAATTACCCATATACTATGGCGGGTCACCCACGGCAGTAGCCACTCCAGCGGTATAGTCTCCGACCAACGGACCATCTGTAGTCCGTTGGAAATTTATCCTGATACTTACGGGTACCCACACGGTATCCTAGTATAATTATTTGATCACAATTCACAGCAAGAGCCACATCCTCTTGATAACTTACCTATACCATCGCATCGTTTACTATTTTTCCTAACACAACAAACTAAGGTCGTTAGTCCAATCCTGAGTATGTCGACTCGGGATCCAGTGTTAGATACGAGAGCAGCGTTAGAAAAGGCTAATGCTCCGCATATAAGTCTCGGATAAGATATATATCTTATTATCCTAATGCTACAACGTTTTACTTACGTTCCTTATATTACACGTATAAGATAGCATCTTGCCGTTAGTTCGTTTTATAATATGTTCATATATACGAACGGTACTGTTATCGTACAACAGTAATAATAATAAGGCAACATTAATACACAACACAGGCATATTAATTCACACAAGCAGACATTCAATCTTAACACAGATTTCACACAATGTTTGAACTGAGGAAATCCTCAGAGACAATCAAGCCACATAAATAACATACCGTGCACCGGGATTATAGGACCGTGGAGTATGAATCAGCTAAATCCTCTGGCGATCCTTGAGACGCCTCTAACAATCTAATAATATGCATCACACTATGCATCAGCATCTCATACTAACAATACACTACGGCACCTCGTACCGCTACTAATCCACCCTGGTTTATTCCCCGTTGTTAACTGATAACGTTTGTCGGGTTTTCGGTTTAACTCGGGATTAGGAAAAACGCTATATTACATGCGTAGTTACGTCGTGTATAATAATATACTTAACTTTAAACGTTTGTTATCGCATGTAATTCAATACACATTTGTATGTTATATAGTTTGTCACTATATTGCATGTATAATCTTAATCATATATTATACATCTCACCTTAGTACTCATTTTCCTAAGGTTAGTTTTTCCAAGTGTAATGTAGTATAATTCATATGTAAAAATACTTTGAATTATGTAACTCCTTATTATCCCATGATAAACTATAACATTAGAATTTCCTTATCTAATGTTTATAACTCTTTTCTTCTTACCTTATATCATTTTAATTATGATATTATATGGTTATTGAACCATATTGCATTTTTCACTCCATAACATATATTTATTTATATATATGAATTATGGGACCATTTATTATATGGTAAATCTATTATATTATTCTCTTTTAATGAATATTTCTTATATTATAAATGTTATAACCTTTATAACATTGAAAACCATATTATAATTTTTCATTCTAAAATTCCATTATTTCCGAACAGCACCCTTGTTCTCTTAAATATTTACAAAATTCACCACATAATTTATATAATGTTACATTATAGTTATATAACATATACTATGACATTTATGTCATTAAAACAATTATAACCTATAGTTATAAATTGTTATAAAATACCAAACAGCCCTTATCCTTCTCGGTTTTTATGATATTCCACTATACTTCCATAATTTGCAAATCAACCCCAAATTATATTCCATTGTCACACTCATAATATATACCTTATATTATAATCCTTAAACCTTAATATAATTATAACCTATGGTTATAAAGTCCCAAAATAACCGAACAGACCCCAGGCTTGTTCTAAATTAATTTCCAACCCACCAACTTTCCATATTCAACAAATAACCCCATTTTATAACATATAGTTTCTAATGTCATTAAAACTATATATTATACGTATATCTTCATAAAACCTCATATATAATTCCAAAAATTACCAAACTATACCAAAAGGTTATAAACATCATTCCTAACCTTATACTCTCCATATTTTCTGTTTTCACCACATATGTTACCTATATGTAACAATGATATAAAATATCATATATTATACTTATATAATCCAAATTAACTCCAAATTTAACCAAATAAATTCCTAAAAATACCTAACAACTCATAGGTTTATAAAATACCATTTCATACCCAAAACTTTTGGTAATTTTCACATATACCCCATATGTTATGTAAATTTTATAATTTAATACATAACTTAGTATAAATTGATAATTAACTTAATAAATCATCAAATCTAGTCAAAGTCTTTTGCTTGGTCAATGTTTGACTTCCAAACATCATTTTGACCCCACTTTCTCGGTAATTACATAGATTACCCCAAACTTTGCAATATTTACAATTTCACCCCAAAACTTAATAAAATCTTATAATTTTTATTTAAATACATTTTAAATCCCAATCTTCGGCTATATTCACCTACAGCCCTCTAATTTTTGTTTATTTATGGCTTTGACCCCATACTTAATAGTAAGTACATAAAATAAATTAAATAAGCTTTTAAACTTAAATAAAATGGCCTAATGACATGGCCTTATTACAACTTTGCTTTATAACATAAAACTACATTTAAATGTCTCAAAATGTACTATAAACTCTCGGCCTTACCCTTAATTTCTCCATATTTACCAATTTTCCACATAAAGTCTTAAATTTGACAATTATGTTATTTAATCACTTAGATAAATTTACTAACTCATTCCTTAATCACCGAAGGTCAAAATATGACCTTAATAAACCTTATTCACTCACGGTAATACATATACATATGTATAAACACATATTAATATACCAAGTGAAGGTTTAAGTGATTTATACCTTATTTTAGCCAAGATAAGGCCTTGTTTGGCCACGGCTGCTTAGGAATAATTTTTCCACAGCTTCATTTACATGTTTTCAAACAGCAATTAAGGCATGATTAGTCTCCAAGCAAGAGCTAACCATAAGAAGTGTTTTAAGGTATTATTTCAAGGTTAAATTTACCTTAGAATACCAAGACACCTAAGATGTTCTTCGGCCTGTTTTTACAGAATAAAAAGAGCATCAAAAGGTCTCCTAAATCAAGCTTTAAAACCGGAATAAATCAACTAAGAAGATGGTTAATTTTCACCTTGATTAAGATGCCAAAAATGGTGTTTTTGCCATGGATATGGCTATTCCTTGAAGCTCTTGATATACCAACTTAACAAGCATGTTAAATGGAAGATTATAAGCCTAAGGAACCAAGTATTCTAACCGGAAATGAAGAGAATGGAGAACACCATGCTTAAAGCATGTTTTCATACCTTAAGAACTATATAGCTTAGCTTTCTTCCTCCTCTGAATTTTCCACCGAAACACAGCCTATTTGCCAACCCAAACTCACACCAAATGGCTGGATGAAAATGGAAGTGGGTAAGCTCAATGGAAAGAGAAGAAAAAGATGAAGAAAATGGACATAAACTTGTCTTAGGAGCTTACCTAGATCAAAAGATCTCACCAACTGAACTTGGAGTCTCCTTGCTGTTAAGGAAGTTGAAAGAGAGGGTATGGAGCTGATAAACTCGGCTGGAGGAAGTAATGGGAGGAAAGAGAAGAAAATGAGCTTATAAGGTAAGATTTACTACTTTATTCAATAGTCTTTAGATGACTCATTAGTAGATATTTATGTTGGCTAAATGGATGATTATGACTGACTAAGTGGTCGGCAAGGGATGGCTTGGTCAAAGGATGACATTTGACCATGGTTTAAGTTAAGTAATTAAATGTTATTTTGGGTACTATTCACCCAAAATCACCCATTTTGATTTTATTTTTAAACTTTTATTTAGACTTTATAATATAGTATATCATGTCACATTAATGATATAAAGAATGTAATCTAGTCTTTAAAGTGACAAAAAGTCAATATCTTAGAGCTCATACACAAAAAACATGCTTTAAGGTGTTTTAGTGCACATTTTGTGTCACAAGGTGTTTCTGAGCTTTGTTTTCTTTGAGAACGGTTTTATTGTGTTCCTTATATGAAAATTAAACTTAGGAATCCAATTTTATATCAAATAGAGGTCATAGGACCTTTAAGGTTTCTTAGAGCACATTTTTGCCCTACTTGACCTTTAAGCTTGTTAATGCTTGTTCTTTGTGTTGGAGTGTTGTCCAATAATTTTAGTACATTCATTTATGTGTTAATATGCTTAGGAAAAAATTTTAGGTCCTATGAAGTTCATTTGGATATGTATTTACCCTAAACAGTCAAAGGGTGCAATATTTACTTTGTGTTGACCATTGTTGTTCTCAATTGACTTTTAAGGCATGTTTAGCCTTGTTGAGATCTTTAGATTATTTCCCTAATGGTATTAAGATGATTATTATCCTTCTTAGATCATTAATAGATCATTTAATTATGTTTTTAAGGTTAGGGGTATTTCAATCTACCCCCTTAAAAAGGCTTTGTCCCGAAGTCCTTATTCATAATCAATACACCTAAGGAATCCAGTTCCGCTAAGTAACCAAAGACAGACCATCGCTAGGGAGTACATCCCACTAGGTTCATACCTAGTCTATATGTATCATATTTGATACAACATTAATCTCATTCCATATAGTCAACTATTGTGACACATTAATTCATACACAACACTTAACAAGGTGCAAATCTCATTCATTCACAGCACTAGACAAGGTGCAAAACTCATTCATACATGGCACTAGACAAGGTGCAAAACTCATTCACAGTACTCAAAGGTGTTTCGCAAGGGATACTCCATGCATCCCTATCTATATGTTAGTATCTCGCGAGGATACCCACACATCACTCCACGTGTACGTGTGCACATATATTTAACGATGGCAAATTAGAGGGAAGCAGTCTAAAAGACCAGGACTTGATGATCCCCAACCCCATGCTAACCAACGTCAACTACCCGTGGACACACCGGTTTAATAACAAAGGACTCTGCGGTCCACGCTCCTCGGATAGTATCACCTAATTTCCTTAATCACTCGCAGGCACACCGGTCTAATGACAAAGGGCTCTGCGGTCCACGGCTCTTTGGGTGATGTCACTCGCAGACACACCGGTCTAATGACGAAGGACTCCACGGTCCACGGCTCTTTGAGTGATGTCCTAAATTCCAATTTCTATTCATATCTGTGTCCACTTGTAGGAAGTTTCGAGAGTCATTCAACCCCGACGTGGTCAGCGTCAGTGTTAAACTATCTCTTACCTCAATTTGTGTTCGGTTTCTCTTGATCGGACCAGGATCAAGTTCAACTTCCCACGCCAATTTCAATCAATTAATTGTTATTCATTTCTAATCTTATTTCCTCTTGATATTTGCCACTTTGTGTTCAATAGATACACAAGTCAACTAGTGTAATTAATCTAGTCATTGGCATATCGGATCATGTATCCTAACCATGTACCAAGTTCTCTCGACTTATAATTATTCATACAACTCCTAGAGGTTTTACCTCCACTAGGTTACACATCGGTCTCATGCCGATCCACTCATCGCATTTCAATAATCGGTTTCATACCGAGTCACAAATCACATAGCACGGAGCTTTCTACTCCCTCTATTTGCAATCTCCCAGCGGTGCTACCAGATAGACCTACTTGAACTCTTAACTGGAGCTAACAAGCTAGGCGTTTAAGTGTTTAATGTTCGCAACGTTTGCATAACTAATCGGAAATAGGATAAGATCTCCCTTTCCTATTCGCCATAACTAATGCGAACTAAAATATATATATATGTTCATACATATAATACATCACAATATTACATCAAGTAATATAATAAAATCATAAGACTTGTACTATATGTACAATAATCCTTTGCAGCATGTGTACCATGCGCTACGTACTCCTACGTACGGTATATTTTAAATGTGCGAAATCGCTCTACCCCCCTTAAAAATGATTACGCCCACGTAATCTACGAATATATCATCTTGAAGTAATAAGTTCAAGATGTTCCACTCTAGTGGAATTATTCGTGCACTAATGTGCTACATATTACATTACCTTTCTCTAGGGTCGGGCTTTAGCCCCTCAGGCTATACTGCCTAACTCGGTTAGGTGTATGTATATTCATATACGGTTTGATCGGGAGGTGTAAACACATCATTGTTTTCCCAACCTGCTAGGTATTTCGACTAGCTTTTTATTTTAGTCACACTAACTTCTATACATGTTCATGGTATATTCCAAAGAGTTCATGCCACCCTACCGAACTAACCTTCGGTGTAAGGGTTAACGAGCCATGCTCTAGCACCTAGTGCTTGCAGTAGTCGTCTCTAAAATATCAAGACGAGTCTGACATGCGCAACTAACTAGCGCCTCATGACTCCAAGTTATTCCCCTATGGGATGAGTTCGTTCCTCAGGTACCTCGTAGGTCCTCTTTTATTGGTGTGAACTCGTATCCTTCGTGTGCTGGTATTATACTGCATACATACGATTCATCCCTACTCTATATTAGGGGAATCCATTGGTTTATCTGATCTTCCACGTTCTGCTTCTCACCAACATAATTTGGTTAATAGTTATTATAATGGTCACTTTATTGCGCACCATGTACCATTCGATTAGACGGTTATCCGCTATTGCGGTTTGCATGGAGTATCTAATCTCCAGCTTAGAGTATCTCTTATAATGCTCGCCTTTGCCCTTCGTCTGTTGTAAACATACAATACGACTGTGGGTTTTAGCTTGGCCTTCGTTTTCTGTTCAGCCCTAATTGGTACTAACGTACTAACGTTTTATGGCTTGAGCATGTGGTTATTATTGTTTAATGCGACACCATCGTTGCGCCCTCAGTGCATGATATAACTCTTCCTGTGCTCCCTTTTGGGTAGCATCACTGATATTACTAAGGTTTCTCTAATACAACTTCTTAAGATACCACACTTCATCTTCTCATTCATGAGTTCTCCTTGCCCTTTACCATTAAATTGGCCTTGGCTTCCTCGTTTACTAAAATCTCCAAGACTTGTGTTCTAACTTATCCTCTGTGGAGTTGTAACTTCCTGTCATTTTATTATCAAGTTATTCTTGATTTCCCCAACCTTGTTGGTTTGACTAAGATCTCTCTCGTCAATTCATAGTTTACCTAGTCAGGATTCCATTCACTGACTTAGACACAGAGTTGATTACCTCTTGGGTCCTTACACTACTCGTTTACATACATGGGGTACCATACTGATACATTACTACTTACCCAACTAACTTAAAGTAAGTTTTGTCAGGCCCACAGGCTCCTAGGAGTGTGGTCATCCCATGTCTGGTTTAGTGCACTCGTAGTGTTCGTACCCAGTGGTTATCGTACTCTTAGTCCCGGTAATTTATATTCAAGTAACTATGATGCCAATTCTTAACCTTTAATGTCAGAATGGATCTAGAGGGTTCTCTGGGTTCTATGGGTTCCTTTATTAATGTATATATTCCTTACCTTCTCTAAGATAGGTGTTTGCGACTTAGCACCCTAATATTGGTTTCCACATTCTCGTCATCTGGTATCTATGAGTGGAGATCAGTAACTACTTACTATCTCTCCCGTTCACTCCTAGGCTATTAACGCCATTTAGATACGAGTTTTTCAGTTCTAAAACTCCACCCAACTCATTGGGTTACACCATCTGGTGTAGTCTGGACTCCATGATAAGGGCTACCACCTCGTGTTTTCCCTGTCTTATGGTAGTCCCTCTTGAGTCTGATATTAATCAGTCTTTGTGATTCATCACCTTTGCTCTCCTAGATTTGGGTCATTTTGGTGGTACTAAAGGTATCCTTCCGTAGGCCTATGCCATACGATATTCAGGCTCAGTGCTTATTCTAATAGTTAAATGATTGTTGGTCTTTCTATTTAATTTAATCCTAGTTGGTTCTAATACTTTCTCCTAAGATTTACAATTGGATACCCACCACTTAGTGGGTTCCGCTGATCATCGCTCTTCATTGTGTAGTCCTTACTCTTATTCAACTCGTATTTCCTCCATCCTCTTCGAGGTAACGGTATCTTCCGTCCTCAGCCAAATTCACTGTTCAGTTAATATCCACTGCCCTCCGTACGGGAGTCTAGCAGCATAATGGATTCACAACACCCCCGGTGTGTGTGGTGTGGGTATAACATCGGCCCCTTTATTGCACGTTTGCATCTACCTAATCTTTCCTTACAACTCCAAAATAGTTTGCCATAACGGCACTTGTCTATTATTTTCATCCACTCAGTCGGATAGGTTTTATTTAAAGTCTTGGCTCGTATAGCTCACTTCTTGCTCTCTGGCAATGTTCAATGGTAGTGGTTTAACCACAAGTGTCGTGCACTCCCTAAATATGGTTATGCTGGTCCTGAAGACTAGACATTCCCCACCGGAAATACTTGACGTTTAATGTCCAAACCGGCACTGGGGTTAGGCTCATAGGGTTTCGTAACCCTGCCTTAAGAAGGTTATGTCCTACTTCATTGCATTACGGACTCACATAAAAGTTTCGTATTTATTGGTTGCCACCTGGATTACTCGGTTCTGTAGGGTTAGTTTACCGTCGCTGCACTTGCTGTAGCAAGTGCGCAAGGCAGGTTGAAATTTAATACTTTTGTTAGTGTGGCACTTGCAGTGGCAAGTGTGCCATGCAGACTGAGCCACCGGTACGGTGTATCAGTGTAGTGTTATTCCCTAATCGGGTTCCTGTTCCTGTTAAAGAAGTTCTTATTCAAATTAATACAGTCTCATTTCCACACTCGTTCCCATCAGTTTACCGTGGTAGTAAGGTCTTACTTCCCTCTCGAAGCGTTACATGATAGTAATTTAGCGAGTTCTTGTTTCTCCAGCTCTCATGATCTCTCCTCATGCACGTCAGGCCATCATGAACCTTCAGTGTTGCATGGTTTAGAGTTACTCGCTTCGGGTGAGACTTCTAAAAGGTCATCCATTCCCTCTGTTACATATCTCATAAACTAATCATTACTCGTCGTTTCCACTTCCTTTCCCCCAAGTGCACTATTCAGTGCCTTCCTGGATGTAGGTCAGGGTTGCTTTGCATATAGCAAGCTAGTCCCATTAGTCCTACGGGAATTATCTCCTCAACCTCGGTTTACTATTTATATCATACTCATATGGTAGACATTACGTCATTACCTGGACCCCCGGTCCTAAACAACTCATCACAACATAAAATCCTATTCTCTACATTTAACATAGTTCTCATAGCATCCACATCGGGTCTTCCCGATCAGGAGAGTTATCTCCGTGGTGCTTCTCATTTCATTGCCTCACTAGGTAGTACTCGAGGTACGGGCTGCGGCGGGTGGGGTACCATTGCAAATTTCCCGGGATACTCTCCCATCAAGTGCGAGCGGTTCATACCGTCTTCACGTTACTTGGGGTTGTTGGACCTTCACCACCCTCCGCTGCGCCTCGTCCTTCCTTAGTACTGTTACCCAGACCTCTCCCTGACATACGTCAAGAGGACGGGTTAGACCTTGACTCGGTCTAATACCGTAGTCTCGGTTGTTTAATATTGAAGTGCCTCTAGGGCTATGGTGTGCAAGCTCTAAGCATTGCATCAACCCCGTAAGGTCACGTATCCTCACATCGTTTCCCGTATTCCCAAAACCTATGCTCACTGTATAAATCCTACTATCTCTTGTCATCAGAGCGGTACTCCGCTCTGATACCACTTTTGTAACACCCCTACTCTAATCGGCTCCTAATCATTTAACTTAACATTGTAGTCGCAGCGGTAATCAAACAATTGAACTACTGGTGTCACCGTTCTTACTCGCCCATACGAGTAATAACGTGCTTACTGATTTATTTACATAAATACGAAACAATTCCCACAGTGACAACAAGAGATAGATCTAACCTTTCAAAACCAATATAAAATACAATCATAGTGAGCATTCTAAGTATCCCAATCCTATACACGTTTCTTAGTTCGTATCAAAATGCAATAGTGCATATTTAAACAACTGTAACTAAACTACCCAGCGCGTCCCGCTCTTTGTCGACACCGGAAGCTGCATACCTGCAAAATGTTTGTTTGTGGTATGGAATCAGCCCCTGCTGAGTATGTTACTACATGACTGTCAGGCCCCCTTAGACCCTCAGTTAATTGGTCGAGAGCATGCAATTCATTTTCATGCAAGTAGTTTAATATAAAAACTGTAAAGCAACAACATATATTGTAGTAAACTCATATAGCAACAAGCCCCCGGCTTCGCACATCGCATCGCAGTAAACCACTGAAAGCGTTACAACGCTTATATGAGTACAGAGACTCCATTCCAACAAACACTTAATAATTCATAATTGAGTACGACGACTCACTCGACCAAACAATCCACAATGATCCACACACGAGTACAGTGACTCGACTCGACCAGTTCACAGCATAGATATAAGTACAATGACTCAATTAAACCAATTCACAACACACATATGATTACAACGACTCAATTAAACCAAATCACAACACACATATGAGTACAACGACTCATTAAACCAAATCACAACGCACATATGAGTACAACGACTCGTTTCAACAAATCCACCAACAAACAGCACATAACCACAAGGCATAACCAATGAGCAACAAGTCGAGACAACGAGAATAATAAACAGGTATTAAACTCTCGTCCATGGCATAAAGCCCAATATTGTTCGCCAATGTATAAGTCTCAACTATAATAAATGTTCGGTTATACCTAGTGACAACGTCCCGTTAAAAATGGCGTGTCTCTAAATTACCCATATACTATGGCGGGTCACCAGCGGCAGTAGCCACTCTAGCGGTAGAGTCTCCGACCGACGGACCATCTGTAGTCCGTTGGAAATTTATCCTGATACTTACGGGTACCCACACGGTATCCTAGTATCGTTATTTGATCACAATTCACAGCAAGAGCCACATCCTCTTGATAACTTACCTATACCATCGCATCGTTTACTATTTTTCCTAACACAACAGACTAAGGTCGTTAGTCCAATCCTGAGTATGTCTGTAACACCCTCAACACTGGCCTAGGAGTTGGGGGTATTACACGCCGCATATTATTACATAATAACGCAAGGCTCTAATAAACGAACTTAAACAAATAATCAAACAAGGCCCTAAACGAATACTTGTATAAAAGCATAATCAAAGTGATGTCGTAACATCCCAAAAGTTACAAACCCACCAAACAAACTAACAAAAGCAGAAGCTAACTGAAGAGGCCCAAAGGCTCAAAGTCAAATACAAATGTCTCAAACGAATCGAAATAACAAAGCAACAATACTCCAGAAGATGAGCAAAGTGATCCTCGCTGATCAATCTGCAATGTTAGATAAAGTAGGGGAATGAGCAAACAACTATGCCCAGTAGATGACCAACTTCATCAACCAGCATGCTCAAAACGTTTTATAGAATATTATCAAATCAGAAGGAGTCGGAGGAATCCATAAATATGTCAGAAATCAGAAGCAGAAGTCCATACAACAAAGGACTAAACAGAGTCAGAACCAGAAAGAATCAGAAAACAGAGCGGGACACTAGTTAATCACAGCATACAGACAGAACGAGCAACCAGCTTGTGAACAGAACAAGGAAACCTCACTCGTAAACAGAACAGGTGGAGCACCTGTGAACAGAATGGGGAACATCACCCGTGAGCAGAAGGATCCTACATAGCGCGCTACGAGACAGTGAGACCAGCCATCCAAAGATTCAGACACAGAGATAACTAGGTCCCAAAACAGAAGCTTAAAACAATTAAGCATATGTGCTCCAAAGGCACCAGAAAGCACTTAGATAGCTTGGAAATCAGAAGGGGGACCCAACCCCGCAAACGGAAGTCAAAACGGAGCTCAAACGAGCAAGATATGGTCAAAACAGTAGCTCGTCCGAACTTGTGTCCGGACATCAATGTTCGGACACAAGTCGAACCTTAAAACAGAAGCAGAGACAGAGGTGTCCTGAAATGCCCCGAACTTAAATATGGTGATTAATATATTTTAATATAGTATTTAAGGGCCTAATAGTGCCTAAGTAATTTTGGTAGGGAAAATAAATCCAAAAGAAATAAAGAAACGCTTTAAAAAGTGAAAAACGTTTAGTAAGCGTTAAATAGCCATAGGAGGTATGAGACCTCGGTTAGTGTATTATGCGGATTCATAGGGCTTAATAAGACCAAAATAAAAGATGGGAACAACTCCCGAAGAAAACGGATCCAAATAATGTATTAAAACGCTAATAGAACTTTAGCGCACATTTTTCGAGAAAACCCAAAAACGTGATTTTAAGTGGTCAAACGAACCTGTAAAAATTATAAATCATTAAATAACAATAATTAAGCATTAATGGAAGCTTAATAGCCAATAAAAATAAAGAAATGAGAAAATTCCGGAAAACGGGCCCGGTTAGTGAATAGTGCTAAACCAGGTAAATTAACGAGCATTTTCTGTAAAAGATGAAAAACGCTCCCAGCTCATGTATATTAGTGGGCCGGTTTTTAAGAGAGTAACTAGCTCTCTCACACACTTAAACTAGCTAGAAATAAAAAGAGAAAGAAATAAAGTAAAAAGCAAAAAGCAAAGTAAAGTAAAAAGCACCTCACTTCTCTCTCTTTCCTCATTTCTTTTCCCCACGTACTGCTCCCTCCTCTCTCTGTCGATTCTCTTCTTCCTCCTTTCTATGTTACGAAAGTGAAGCCCTCTTCCATGGCTTCCTCACTTTCTCTTGCTCACACAAGCTACATCCAAGCTCCAAATCCAAAAATAATTACATATTTGAACTCCCCTCTTCAAGCTCTACATTTCTATCTTTTCAAAATCCGAAAATGAGCAACTTCATCTCCATGGGTTTTGAGCATTTGGAGAATAAATGACACCATTTCGAAGCAGGGAGTCTCCTCTTCCTCCTAAGGTAAAAAGTTTCAAGAAAAATCATTTTTTCTTCACTCTTCATTCTTGACCGATTTTGCCTCTTAGTAACGCCTTGTTTTTCCTCATGAATTGAGCTTGATTTCAACTCCCCAATGGTGGAAGAACTCCCCCTTGTATTCAAGGCTTGAAACCCCTCTTAAAAGCTCCAAGGTAAAACCCTAACTAATGGCATTCAAGCCCTTTCATTGAACTAGAGTTATCTAATGGGTTAAGGAGTTTAATTGTATCTATTTTGTGTTCTTGAATGTTGGCTTGGGGTTTGGTAACCCCATTGCTCAACTTGACCGAGAATGAAGAAGAGGAGAGGTGGAGAACTTAAAAGAAAAATTGTGATCTCAAGGTAAGAAAAACCTATCTTAATGCACTATCTATATGTATTAGGACAATGGGATGGGTAAACGAATCAATGAACCCAAAACATGTGAGAAAATTTGCTTGCTTGGTATTGGAGAAAGTTGTGAAATCAAATTGCAAAGTAAGGGCCAAAGTGCTATGTGTTTATGTTAATGCATTGTATTGAGCTTGGAGAATTGTGTATATGCTTTGGAGGAATTTTGTATGAACCTTGTGTGCTGGTAGGACCCTTGTTGGGTGTGGCTAGCTTTAGGTTGAATTTGATGAGAGAATGTGTATTTGAGGATGTAAGGATTGTAGGTGAACTATGGCGAAATTTTAGTAGGAATTGTGCATTGAGGATGACTTGGTGAATGGGAGAAACAAGGTGTGTATTGGAGTTAGTATAGATGTTTAGTAGCTATGAAATGGTAATGGTAGTATGAGAAATAAGAAGATGAAAATTTGTAGCAAAGAGGTATCAAAATGCATTGTCGGAACTAGGAAGAACTAGTGTACAAGGTTTGGTAAAAGAGAGTTGGACTTTGGTATAGGTAGTGTAGTTGATTGGAAAGGGATTGGAATGGTAAGATGAAGTTGGGACAAGATGCAAAATGAAAAGAGGAGTAAAGGAAATGCACAAGTGTGCTAACTGTAACAGAGAGGAAGAAAATAATATGTAGAAATGGAGAAAGTAGTGGGTAAGGATTTGACTAATGTTTTGAGGAGGTTTGGGACTGGATTAAGGCATGTTTTAGGATGCTTAAATATGTAGAAAACATGTGGGAAGATTAGGAAATGATTAGAGGTGAATTAGGGGTTGAAAACTGATGGAAAACGGTAAATTTTGACAGTTCCAGAGGTGGTCCGGGTTTGCAAATCGGTACGCAAACCCGGACCATAGCAAAAACATGGCAGAAGGTGATTTCAGAGGGTGGTCCGGGTTTGTAAACCCGGACATATACCCGGACCATAGCAAAAATGTAACAGAATGTGAAATCCGTGGTTGGTCCGGGTTTGTAACCCCGGACACAAACCCGGACCATCATAAAACTTTGCCAGAAAGTGGTTTTAAGGGTTCTAATGATGGGGAAGTGAATGGTATTGGTTTTGGAAGTTGTTAAGGCCTTGTTTGGTGATATTTAAAGGTCCTAAGAAGTGTAAACAAGTATAGTAAGTGAGTGAGAAGTAAGAACATAATTTCACATAAGTAAAACTAAGTATGCCGGGACAACGGGGTAGGTACGGGATTAGTAATTATTGATGTACCGTATGAGCATAGCATTAATAACAATGTTTGAAACATTACCAGTGGAACAAGTGTGAACCAAGGTACAAGGGAACACATGGTAAAGCTAACTCCGGTGAAAGGTATGATTTTCTCATGCCCCGTATGCTAACCGAGTTACGTTGATTTGTGTGCTGTATGCCGGCTAATCAAGACTAAAGCATGAAAACGGTTTATTGCCTTTCGTTGTATGTCTTGTTGTATTTTGTATGAGCTAACCTTTCTTGATTGATTGTGTGGCCTCACTTAGTGCGTAGACCGACTCATAGATGAGTCTCCTTGTGTAGTGACTCGTAGTAAGAGTCATGTCGTGAACTAATGGAACCGTAACAACGCACTAAACTTATAAACAAATAATGTTAACGAAACCAAGGAACTCACTCGAATGTGAAAGAGCGCACGGGAGTAGTAACCTCTCGATAACGGGAGGAGAACCAAAATGAATAATCCACAAACAATAAGTAGTGGAAGTATATAAACAAACTCTATTGGAGGAATTAATGTTGGTGCAAGTCATGAACCATGAGAGTAGTAAAGTATGATGAGGGATCTCTAAACCCCTTAGCAAATTAGTCGACCCACTATGAGAGGACCCGACTGATGTAAGTAATGTCCCGAACATGAGAGTATTCGATACGTTGGGGAAACCCTTAAACCTGAGAATACTAGACGGTAGTAATTCCCTAAGCTAGTGGAGGTTATCAAGAGAGATACTTCTAGGCTAACCCATGAGATTGTAGGATACTCCATGAGAGGAGTGTTGGGAATTTGAGTAGTCCGGTAGAAATGGACAATTGTGTATTTGAGGAGCTAAGTGTATAGCCTTCGAATTGTAGGCCCGGTGGCGAGTCTTGCGTATGACTCCGCCCAGAGACCAAAGTAATGAGTATTGAGTATTGCGTAAGTATGAGTATGGAATGAGTACCGAGTATTGAGTATGTATGAGTAAGTACTGAGTATTGAGTATTGAGTATGTATGAGTGAGTACGGAACATTGAGCAGTGAGTATGCACAAGTATAGTAACGAGTATGGAGTAAGTAATGTGTGCGAGTAAGGTAAAGAGCAGTGAGTGATGAGTATGCAAGAGTAAGTGATGAGTAGCGAGTGAAGAGTAAGTACGAGTAGAGTAACGGGTATTGAACACAGTACGAACAGAGTAGTGAGTAAAGTAACGAAGGAGTAATGAGTAAGTAATTAACACGAATGGTTGACTTTCGAATTGTATTCCCTAATAAGTATGAAACCTTGTACATGTGTGTAAGTGTTGTGATTGTATTGCGTAGTAATAGTATGTATGTAAGCATGTAAAATGAACTCCATGTATATCCGACCCAAAGTAGTCGGCGTACCGCGGTTAGCACGCGGTATATGCGAATTTCATGCGCAGCGTAAGCTGACCCCCTCGGGGGACCGTTTTTAGTGTGCAGGTACCCGAAGCTGATCACCGTTCGAGAGAGTAGGACGGGGACTGCTACGTAAGCATGGGTAGTTGTATAGTAGGGATTGGCACTTGTATTGTAATGCGAATTTGGAAGCTTAAACTGCATCGGTAATTTAAGGATTGTAGTATACTCGGTATAGTAATGTATTGGAGTTGTAATTGGATTATGGTTGAGTATGCAATGGGAAGTATTGTATTGTCTAGAGTACTCGGTATGTTCATATTCATCAGACCGATAGTATGTAGTATTGTAACTCGCCTTGTTAGTCACGTGGGTGACTAACAGCATTGTACACCCGCCGTTATGTATGTAGTATCCGCTGCGAAGGTAAGTATTTGTACAGTAATGACGGTATTAGCGGCAGGGGTGTTACAAAAAGTGGTATCAGAGCGAAGTATCGCTCTGATAGATGAAATACCGAGTTTAGGAAAATACCGAGTTAGGAATTAGAGACTTAGGGCTAAGGGTTGAGTGTTAGCGTGTGAGATACGCTAGTTAGGAACTTCCGTGTGAGCCGGAAACCTACAGCAACCATACCCCGCCCTCCGCAACCCACGGTATTAAGATGGAAAATAACGCCAGAGAGATGGAAGGACCTCTCACACTCGGGTAAAACCCGATCTGGCAGTCGCAAAGACAAACCTGAATAGAAAAAGAATCTGTCATACGGTAGAGTCCAAGAACTGGAAGTTTCGAAGACGGTTCCCGTTGAATGACAAGGACCGCACTTAATGGCAGAGAAATGAAGATCCTAGACATAAGGATGATGGAATTTATGGCACCATGGGGCGACATGCTTCGCAGTCGCGAGAACCATGTGTATCCAGCAAGAAGAGAAACACAATTGTGCAATGAAGCAAGGAAGATGTAGTAACAAGTCGAGACAAGGGAGTCTACGGACTGTAATCTTTGATAGTACCAACAACAGTATACAAGCCGACTAAGGAATTAGTCGAGGTTGGAATAATACCAAACCTACACGCCAAGAGGCCGTACTAACTGAACAACATAGTTCAGATAACTATGAAAGAATTCATAACACAGACACCTATAGGACCACAACATGGTTCCTAAGGATAAGCCAAGTCTCGTTAACCACACTAAAGGTGTGAGACACCCTGACGGATGACAATCATGTCAAGTATACTGGGAAGCGACTCAGGAGATCGATCACCAAGATCAAAAGATCAAAGGAAGATCTAATACAACCACCAAATATGGATGGAAACGATACCGTGACCGGTATACGTTAACCGAAAAACAACCTACCCGCGCACTTGCCTGGGGCAAGTGCAGCAACTACAAGATGGTTGGGAGACTTTTAACAACCTGGAAATACTTGCTAAAGTACCGCTATGACGAATGGAGCAAATATAGGATTACCAATCCTAAGGATTAAATAATGAAACCTCGGAAAGGCCTAACGGCCCGACCATTGTATTGAGAGTACACCGGTCAGCAAGAAGCTGAACTTGGTCAAGACCTGAATCATGGCAACGCCATGAAGAATTTCTTTTAACACCGAACCGTTATTTCAAAACCCAAAACTTTCCTTTTAAAAACTATGAACCCTTCTTTTAAACCTTGGATTTTTAAAACTAAACCGACGGAATTTCGGTGAGTATCATAGAATGATACAAGAAGAGTTGACAATAGAATACTTCACCTAGGTGTGTGGCGAACACTACGAGTGTACCCAAATACGGGATGTGGGACGACCGCACTCCGAAGGAGCTTGCGGGCCTGACAGATAGTTAGGTAAGTGGTAACGTATCAACAAGGTACCCCGCGTATGTATACATGTAGTGTACGAAACACGGGAAGTAGTCAACTCCGTTCTACGGACCATAAGTAAATTCAAACCCAAAAAGTTGGATACTTCAAACTAGCAAAGGGAACTCAGATAAGCATACAAGCTAAAGAGTCAAGAACTCACTCCAGGAGGATGATTAAGGGTTAAGGTGCGAAAAGCACTAACAACGGAACAAGACATTGGGTATGTCTAGAAGATATTGAAGTAAAGCATGATAACTGGAAGGAATACCCAGTCTAAACACTGTAAGGCAAACGCCTAACATTAACACACCAGTGTTCAATGAACGGGATGGGATTCCCAAGACAACTACCATAAACACACAGGGTGATCATATAAGGTACCGAAGGATACCATTCACCACTAAAGGAAATACTAAACCGGTAAAAACATAAGGAGAAACACCAATGGTCTACCCTAAGAACGGGAGACTTTATAACCCTCAATGGGATAACTCAGATCCAGAACCGCAAGGTAGGATAAGAGACTAGACACACTCATAAATATCAGCCAGATGTAATGACATCACTTAGCAACACCCATGAGTAGTCCTTGAAGGGTGTCGGAAGCGTGATAAAAGTACAAGAGCTAGAATGGACACTCGGTTAGAACACCGAAGGGATCCCACTTACTAGGAGATACCCTAAATTAACAATGACAACAATCAACATCAAATTACTTACCTCCAAACCAATTGAAGGTATAAGGAAGAGCAAAGCTTGTGAACCGCCTAATGAGCAGAGCTTTAGGCAACATGGCTAGTATGCCATAAACCTACTACAGGACACAACCCAAAGGTTGCAAAAACCAATGTGAACGATATGAAGAGTTGTCAAGAATGGCACCAGTGAGATGGTTAAACACTAACGAGAAAAGATACCCCTCGTTATGGTGGTACCGCAAGAGTGGTGGACATACAAATCCCAAGGAGAGGACACCATCAATCAATATCTGAAAACATATCCCTTTCAGAACTACTAATGTAGTGAAGCCTGAGCATACAATTATTGCCAAGCAATGTAAAATAAGCTTCAACAGCAACTGTCGACAACCAAGGAGTAACCGGTTATAAAACCAATGATGCTCAGGGAGCTCAGAAAAATAAAGGAATACCATATGCGGTATTTGCCAAATATATGGGGAACCATTGTATAAATGATACAAATGCATGAGCTGAAGCTAGCAACAGCGGAGGCCATGTAAACCAATACTGTAACTCAGTAAGAACACGGTGCGCAGCATGCGACCAGTTTAGGTGAATAATCACCCAATACTATGGAGTTGTTAATACAAGATGGTAGACAGACCGGGCAACAAGCCAGAAGTCTGCACCAAATGATGAATCACCACCTGAAGGAGTAACGATAAGTCCTATTGCGATCTCATAAGAGAGTTACTGCCAGAGTTCACGCCTCTGCACTCTGTAGGACTGAGTGTTTTGGTATTGCACTTGTGTAGTCAATGATCTAGTGGGATAGCTAGGAACATGGAAAATGTAAGTAGTGGTAAATTCTTCCTTTCACCAGTGAACATGGCATAAGCCAGCTAAGCAAAAGCTTAGAAACAAACCGTGCGGCCTAAGGCCAAAGAAGCACGAAGGGTGTGAAACACACCAACAATCACAAGATGTGAATTCCATTGGAATAAAAGTGAAAGGAGACTTAAGAAAGTCACAAGGACCGACATTGAAAATGCAAAGTCATACAAGTAAAGAACACTTGTACAAAAACACATAAACTGTATAATTCGGAAGCTACTAACGATAGGGAAGCACTACAACTAAGTAGTGACTTAACCTCAACCGACAATAAGTGGAGGAACCAAGCGAAAGATCACTACAATACACAGCAGTATGTATATAAATTCCCAAAGAGCTGGTTATGAATCTAAAACTCATTCAGTTCGAGCACGGTAAAGGAACACCACACTTGGTCAATAAACCTTATTCCCACAATAAGAGGGATAGAAGGTGATGTGTAATACGTTAAGGATAACAAGAGGGGTGAATAACCCAAATTATCAGGGTCGCGCAGCAGAAGCTAGTGGACCCAGAATTTTAAGTGAAATACACCTAGTGAACAAAAGGTCAAGCACCAATGCCTTAAAGCCATTTAGGCTAGAACCGAACCTGGTTCAGAGTTAAATAAACTCCGATGGAATTTCTTGATGAAGGAACTAACCGGTAATACGGTTAAGACCCATTGATCAAGGAACATTGTATAATAGACCGCATGGAAGCTGAACCACTCCATGACGGCTGAATGCCTTCGACCAATGTCCAATGATGACACATGGTAGATTACGTGGGTGTAATCCCTCTTAAGGGGGATAGAGCGAAAATCACGAAATGTATGTTTTACGTGATAGGTGCGTAAACTACAATGCGCATAGCGCAAAAGTATTTGTTTTGATGATTGATACTTATGTTACATAAACATTTGTATTCACTCATCGTGTAATTATGGTTATTTGGGAAATAAGAATAGGAATGGAGTAGAGAAACCCCAGGGGAATGGAAACCCTGATTGGTAATAGTATGAGGAATGAGTATGTATGGGAGACTTGAGGAGTATAAATTGGTATGGAACCGAAGTATGTAATGAGTATAAATCGGTATGAAGCCGAAGTATTTTATGAGTATAAATTGGAGTATAGTAAGTTAATGGGATATTATACCCATGAATTTCCTAAGTATAGTGGTTTGGAAGATGTAGTAATAATTGATATGATGATTAGTAAATGAGTAAGTGAATTATATAAATTGGAAAATGTATGTGCGTGATTATGAGTAGCAAGATTAAAAAGATAGAGAACGAAATAATGTTTGATAATCTGTCTGTTTGTATTGAGGTGAGAAGTGGAACTTGATTTGCTAGCGATCAAGGGAAGCCGAACACAAATTGGGGTGGAAGGATAATTCAACACCAATGCTGATCACATTGGGGTTGAAGGACTCTGGAAGCTCCCCTTAAGTGGTCACAGAAATAACACTAGTAATAGGTATAATCATCATAAATGGTATTTGGGAGATGTATGCAAGTTTTCAAAATGAATTTCCAAAAATAATTTGGTACAACGTTTTCTTCAAACTTGAGAATGAGGATCGGTTTTGAAACCGCTCCCACGGGCGCTAGTGGATCTTCCATGCCTAGGCACGGGTATCCGGTCGAAACCATAGGAGGAGAAGCTAGTTTTGAGTCGGTGGGAGTGTTGATTAGTTTTGAAACCACTACACCGGTTGTACGGTAACAGTGTGTGTTTTGTATTTTTCCAAGGGCACTGGGACAGCGTAGTCCCGAGTAAGTATGAGTAAGTATGCGTAAGTATGAGTAAGTAAGTATGAGTAAGTGTCTGAGGATCTTTATATGTGCAAATAAATTTGATCAGAACCAAAGGACCGTAGAGCCAGAAAGTGTAAGTGCTCAAGTCATGACGGCCGTGAACCAGAAAGCGTAAGTGTTCAAACGTGACCGGTACCTGAGGGATCACTCGCCATTAGGGGAGGATGGTACCTAATTGTCTGCGGATGGACCCCCTTGGAGAGAAGTAAAACGGATATTTTTGATTGCTATGCTTGCAGTGACATGCTGTTTGGATGCGTAGTATGCATCATGTCAGACATTTGGAGTTTTACAAGTTATATGTAGAGGTCATAACCTTAGCATAGAGTATATGTACGAGTAACAGTATTAGATTCACCAACTTTGAGGGCAAAGTTCTTTAAGGGGGTAGATTGAAATACCCTGAACTTAAATATGGTGATTAATATATTTTAATATAGTATTTAAGGGCCTAATAGTGCTTAAGTAATTTTGGTAGGGAAAATAAATCCAAAAGAAATAAAGAAACGCTTTAAAAAGCGAAAAACGCTTAGTAAGCGTTAAATAACCATAGGAGGTATGAGACCTCGGTTAGTGTATTATATGGATTCATAGGGCTTAATAATACCAAAATAATAGATGGGAACAACTCCCGAAGAAAACGGATCCAAATAATGTATTAAAACGCTAATAGAACTTTAGCGCATGTTTTTCGAGAAAACCAGAAAACGTGATTTTAAGTGGTCAAACGAACCCGTAAAAATTATAAATCATTAAATAACAATAATTAAGCATTAATGGAAGCTTAATAGCCAATAAAAATAAAGAAACGAGAAAATTCCGGAAAACGGGCCCAGTTAGTGAATAGTGCTAAACCGGGTAAATTAACGAGTATTTTCTGTAAAAGACGAAAAATGCTCCCAGCTCATGTATATTAGTGGGCCGGTTTTTAAGAGAGTAACTAGCTCTCTCACACACTTAAACTAGCTAGAAATAAAAGAAAGAGAAAGAAATAAAGTAAAAAGCAAAAAGCAAAGTAAAGTAAAAAGCACCTCACTTCTCTCTCTTTCCTCATTTCTTTTCCCCACGTACTGCTCCCTCCTCTCTGTTGATTCTCTTCTTCCTCCTTTCTCTGTTACGAAAGTGAAGCCCTCTTCCATGGCTTCCTCACTTTCTCTTGCTCACACAAGCTACATCCAAGCTCCAAATCCAAAAATAATTACATATTTGAACTCCCCTCTTCAAGCTCTACATTTCTATCTTTTCAAAATCCGAAAATGAGCAACTTCATCTCCATGGGTTTTGAGCATTTGGAGAATAAATGACACCATTTCGAAGCAGGGAGTCTCCTCTTCCTCCTAAGGTAAAAAGTTTCAAGAAAAAACAATTTTTCTTCACTCTTCATTCTTGACCGATTTTACCTCTTAGTAACGCCTTGTTTTTACTCATGAATTGAGCTTGATTTCAACTCCCCAATGGTGGAAGAACTCCCCCTTGTATTCAAGGCTTGAAACCCCTCTTAAAAGCTCCAAGGTAAAACCCTAACTAATGGCATTCAAGCCCTTTCATTGAACTAGAGTTATCTAATGGGTTAAGGAGTTTAATTGTATCTATTTTGTGTTCTTGAATGTTGGCTTGGGGTTTGGTAACCCCATTGCTCAACTTGACCGAGAATGAAGAAGAGGAGAGGTGAAGAACTTAAAAGAAGAATTGTGATCTCAAGGTAAGAAAAACCTATCTTAATGCACTATCTATATGTATTAGGACAATGGGATGGGTAAACGAATCAATGAACCCAAAACATGTGAGAAAATTTGCTTGATTGGTATTGGAGGAAGTTGTGAAATCAAATTGCAAAGTAAGGGCCAAAGTGCTATGTGTTTATGTTAATGCATTGTATTGAGCTTGGAGAATTGTGTATATGCTTTGGAGGAATTTTGTATGAACCTTGTGTACTGGTAGGACCCTTGTTGGGTGTGGCTAGCTTTAGGTTGAATTTGATGAGAGAATGTGTATTTGAGGATGTAAGGATTGTAGGTGAACTATGGCGAAATTTTAGTAGGAATTGTGCATTGAGGATGACTTGGTGAATGGGAGAACCAAGGTGTGTATTGGAGTTAGTATAGACTATGAAATGGTAATGGTAGTATGAGAAATAATAAGATGAAAATCTGTAGCAAAGAGGTATCAAAATGCATTGTAGGAACTAGGAAGAACTAGTGTACAAGGTTTGGTAAAAGAGAGTTGGACTTTTTGGTAGGTAGTGTAGTTGATTGGAAAGGGATTGGAATGTGGAATGAAGATGAAGTTGGGACAAGATGCAAAATGAAAAGAGGAGTAAAGGAAATGCACAAGTGTGCTAACTGTAACAGAGAGGAAGAAAATAATCTGTAGAAATGGAGAAAGTAGTGGGTAAGGATTTGACTAATGTGTTGAGGAGGTTTGGGACTGGATTAAGGCATGTTTTAGGATGCTTAAATATGTAGAAAACATGTGGGAAGATTAGGAAATGATTAGAGGTGAATTAGGGGTTGAAAACTGATGGAAAACGGTAAATTTTGACAGTTCCAGAGGTGGTCCGGGTTTACAAATCGGTACGCAAACCCGGACCATAGCAAAAACATGGCAGAAGGTGATTTCAGAGGGTGGTCCGGGTTTGTAAACCCGGACATATACCCGGACCATAGCAAAAATGTAACAGAATGTGAAATCCGTGGTTGGTCCGGGTTTGTAACCCCGGACACAAACCCGGACCATCATAAAACTTTGCCAGAAAGTGGTTTTAAGGGTTCTAATGATGGGGAAGTGAATGGTATTGGTTTTGGAAGTTGTTAAGGCCTTGTTTGGTGATATTTAAAGGTCCTAAGAAGTGTAAACAAGTATAGTAAGTGAGTGAGAAGTAAGAACATATTTCACATAAGTAAAACTAAGTATGCCGGGACAACGGGGTAGGGTAGGGAGTAGTAATTATTGATGTACCGTATGAGCATAGCATTAATAACAATGTTTGAAACATTACCAGTGGAACAAGTGTGAACCAAGGTACAAGGGAACACATGGTAAAGCTAACTCCGGTGAAAGGTATGATTTTCTCATGCCCCGTATGCTAACCGAGTTACGTTGATTTGTGTGCTGTATACCGGCTAATCAAGACTAAAGCATGAAAACGGTTTATTGCCTTTCGTTGTATGTCTTGTTGTATGTTGTATGAGCTAACCTTTCTTGATTGATTGTGTGGCCTCACTTAGTGCGTAGACCGACTCATAGATGAGTCTCCTTGTGTAGTGACTCGTAGTAAGAGTCATGTCGTGAACTAATGGAACCGTAACAACGCACTAAACTTATAAACAAATAATGTTAACGAAACCAAGGAACTCACTCGAATGTGAAAGAGCGCACGGGAGTAGTAACCTCTCGATAATGGGAGGAGAACCAAAATGAATAATCCACAAACAATAAGTAGTAGAAGTATATAAACAAACTCTATTGGAGGAATTAATGTTGGTGCAAGTCTTGAACCATGAGAGTAGTAAAGTATGATGAGGGATCTCTAAACCCCTTAGCAAATTAGTCGACCCACTATGAGAGGACCCGACTGATGTAAGTAATGCCCCGAACATGAGAGTATTCGATACGTTGGGGAAACCCTTAAACCTGAGAATACTAGACGGTAGTAATTCCCT
Source organism: Limonium bicolor (assembly GCA_023374045.1). Lineage (NCBI taxonomy): Eukaryota > Viridiplantae > Streptophyta > Magnoliopsida > Caryophyllales > Plumbaginaceae > Limonium > Limonium bicolor. The sequence continues at coordinate 194,228,384 of CM041777.1, read as the reverse complement.
AAGTTAGTGGAGGTTATCAAGAGAGATACTTCTAGGCTAACCCATGAGATTGTAGGATACTCCATGAGAGGAGTGTTAGGAATTTGAGTAGTCCGGTAGAAATGGACAATTGTGTATTTGAGGGGCTAAGTGTATAGCCTTCGAATTGTAGGCCCGGTGGCGAGTCTTGCGTATGACTCCGCCCAGAGACCAAAGTAATGAGTATTGAGTATTGCGTAAGTATGAGTATGGAATGAGTACCGAGTATTGAGTATGTATGAGTAAGTACTGAGTATTGAGTATTGAGTATGTATGAGTGAGTACGGAACATTGAGCAGTGAGTATGCACAAGTATAGTAACAAGTATGGAGTAAGGAATGTGTGCGAGTAAGGTATAGAGCAGTGAGTGATGAGTATGCAAGAGTAAGTGATGAGTAGCGAGTGAAGAGTAAGTACGAGTAGAGTAACGGGTATTGAACACAGTACGAACTGAGTAGTGTAAAGTAACGAAGGAGTAATGAGTAAGTAATTAACACGAATGGTTGACTTTCGAATTGTATTCCCTAATAAGTATGAAACCTTGTACATGTGTGTAAGTGTTGTGATTGTATTGCGTAGTAATAGTATGTATGTAAGCATGTAAAATGAACTCCATGTATATCCGACCCAAAGTAGTCGGCGTACCGCGGTTAGCACGCGGTATATGCGAATTTCATGCGCAGCGTAAGCTGACCCCCTCGGGGGACCGTTTTTAGTGTGCAGGTACCCGAAGCTGATCACCGTTCAAGAGAGTAGGACGGGGACTGCTACGTAAGCATGGGTAGTTGTATAGTAGGGATTGGCACTTGTATTGTAATGCAAATTTGGAAGCTTAAACTGCATCGGTAATTTAAGGATTGTAGTATACTCGGTATAGTAATGTATTGGAGTTGTAATTGGATTATGGTTGAGTATGCAATGGGAAGTATTGTATTGTGTAGAGTACTCGGTATGTTCATATTCATCAGACCGAGTATGTAGTAGTTGTAACTCGCCTTGTTAGTCACGTGGGTGACTAACGGCATTGTACACCCGCCGTTATGTATGTAGTATCTGCTGCGAAGGTAAGAATTTGTACAGTAATGACGGTATTAGCGGCAGGGGTGTTACATGTCCGAACATCCAAGCTCGGACGGATGTCCGGACGCTTTTCGGAAATCAGTATGCGCAAAGTCCGAACATGTGTCCGAATGACAACGTTCAGACACAAGTCGAAGCAACATCAGAAGAATGAGATGGGTGTGTCCGAACTTCTGTCCGGACTTACAAGTTCGGACACCATTCGAGACTTGTAAGTCGGACTCGTCCTCACAGCGCAAAAGGGGCATGTCCGAACTTCCAAGATTGGACGGAAGTTCGGACGCGCCGGAAAACACAGTAAACAGAGGAGATTTTCACATGAACAGAAGCACCAAAACAATGTCAAAACTTTTGAGTTGCTGAAAACAACCTTGGGGGTTTGAAGGCGTTAAAGCGGCATTAAACAGACAGTTCACAATCACAATTCCAAGACAGATCACAATCAAAGTTCAGAACTGGAACGAAACTCCCCAAGGCTGAACACACTAATTGAATCCATCAGCCACCTACCTCAATTACAGCAGAGACGAAACCCAAATCTGATGTAGAGTCCAAACCAACACAGTTCCAGCAACGCAGACCAACAATGCAGTTCCAAACATTGAACAACCATAATCGCAGAACAATGCCAATTCAGAAACGTAACACTTAAACCCCAAGACTGAAACGCAGAACATAATCGCAACCCTTACCTGAATCTGACAGCGGAATCACAGACGAGGCCAACAGCAGAAGAAATTGATCGGGACACAAGAATCAACGCTGAATAACAATCAGATTGCATATGAAATCAGAACGAGGAGAACTTATGAACTGAAGAATTAACAAACAGAGTAATCTGACAACCCTACCTCGAAGGAACCAGCAACTCGCAATGGCAGAGTAATCCACAGTAGAACTCGAGGACGCACCACAATCAGCCAAACTTGAAGGGGTTGAGCAGAACGATATTTTGAGAGAGAAGAGAGAGAAGTGGCTTAAGGGTTTCAAACTAAGCGAGAAGAGGAGCGTGACTGAGATCGTGAATTGGTAGGGGGAAAATACTGATTAAGAGAGTTAAAGAATTGAGAAGTTAATTACTGATTTAATTACTTACCAGTAATTAGAAGAGAATAAGGAAAATGACCCATTCATCCTCGCCTTTATTTAAAAGGACTCCTATGTCCTGAATCCAGAATACATCCATATAAGGCCACTTGTGACGAAAAAGAAAACACTAAACTTGGGGTAATAACATCACCCCCCCCCCCCTAAAAGAATTTTGTCCTCGAAATTAAAATGTACCTACTGCTCGAAAAGGGTGGGAAACTTGGAACACATTTCGCTTTCGACCTCCCAGGTTGCCTCTTCCTCCGACTGACCCGACCACTGCACCTTCACCAAGGGCATGGTCTTACTCCTGAGCTTGCGAACATCCCGGGCTAAGATCCTCGAAGGAACTGCCTCAAACGAGAAGTCCTCCCTCAACTGAAGCGGACTGAAGTCAATCACATGCGACGGGTCTGGAACATATTTCCTCATGGAATCATGGAACACACTGTGAACTCCCGCCAACGATGGTGGCAAAGCTAAACGGTAGGCAACTGGTCCGATCCTCTCCAGGATCTCAAAAGGACCCACAAAGCGAGGGCTAAGCTTGCCTCTCATCCCAAACCGAACGACTCCTCGAACTGGAGACACCTTCAGATACGCATGGTCGCCCACCTCAAACTCTAGAGGTCGTCTCCTCTGATCGGCGTAGCTCTTCTGACGACTCTTAGCCACGAGCAAGCGCTCTCTGATAGACTGAATCTTAGCTACAACATCTTCAACCAAATCCGGCCCAACAACTGCTCTCTCCTTCAGATCATCCCAACAAATGGGTGATCTGCACCTCCTGCCATACAAAGCCTCAAACGGGGCCATCCCGATGCTAGTCTGAAAGCTGTTATTATATGCGAACTCTATCAACACAACGTACTGGTCCCAGCTGCCTCCAAAGTCAAGCACGCATGCTCTGAGCATGTCCTCAAGGACCTGATTCGTCCTCTCTGTCTGCCCATCCGACTGAGGATGGTATGCTGAACTGAACGACAACTTCATCCCCAAAGCCTGATGCAAACTCTGCCAGAATCTGGATACGAAGCGCGGGTCTCTATCAGCCAATAGAAGCAGGAACACCATGAAGGCGTAAGATCTCATCCATATACAACTGAGCCAAGCGATGCAAACTGAAAGTCTTCCAAACAGGCAAGAAATGAGCGCTCTTCGTGAGTCTGTCCACTATCACCCAAACTGCATCAAAACCCCTCGGAGTCTTAGGCAGTCCCATAACGAAGTCCATACCGACGCTCTCCCACTTCCACTCCGGAACGGGTAGAGGCTGAAGAAAACCAGCTGGTCTCTGATGCTCGGCTTTGACCTGCTGACAGGTCCGACATATGGATACAAAGTCAGAAATATCCCTCTTCATGTTTGAAATACCCCAAACACTAATTACCTTACTTAATAAGGAATTAAATTACATGTAACTAGATGATCAACAATTAATCATCGAATGACCAACACTTATCATAAATATTGGTATAAATACATAGTTCAAAATGAACACCAAGTTATACATGTAACCTCTAAGCAATGAGGGAACAACATTAAGGAGAAAATAACTCCTAAAACTAATAATATACATAATATCCTAATACATATATCAATGTCACAAATAAAGTAATGAAACTACATGGGATGATTTACATAGTCAAACCAAGATTTCAAAGTCAACAATCACTCATTTATATACACCAAGACAAGGAATATTATATACTATCATCCCACACATTAATAACACATCATACCCCATTAATGTGTGTTATTAATACATAAAAGTCAAAAAGGGAAACCTTCCCTCTAGTATACAGCCGTATACAATTGTAAAGAGAAAGAAAAGGTTGAAAAGCAAAGTTGTAAAATATACAATATAAGTACACCTAGCTAGATAAATAATATCTAGTGTACCTTGCTTACCTTCCTCCCTATCTCCATCAACTTTCGGCTAATCACACCTCAACCCCATAAATACACTCTCGGTTGCAACCAATGAAAGAAAAGAAAGAAGTTAGCCAAAAGTACAAGCTAGAATAAAAAAAAACTAGTACTTAAACACCTTACCTCACCTTTCCTTCCTCCATTTTCGGCTGCAGTATACACCAGCCCCTACCATTTCACCCGACTACAAACAAAGAAAAGAAAGGAAGAACTCCTACTCCATCCCTGTGACTCTCGGCTGACCTGTCCTCAGCATTCCCATCTTCCCTTGTCTCGGTTGCTGCAACCAGAAAGTAAGAAACAAGTAAGATTAAACTAGCAAGTACAACTAGAATGCAAAAGGGGAAAGAAAAACTAGTACCTTATCATCACTTCCCTAGCTTTCCTTCCCCGTCATTTCGGCTGGTAATCCCCCATTCCCATGATACCACCTCGGTCACTCCAAGAAGGGAAGAAGAAACTGAACAACAAGTACACTATTACGACACAAAACAAAGACTTTAGCCAACCATCACTTCGCCACCCTTTTCCTTTCTTCATTCCAGCGGACAGCTCCTTCTTATACTCCATTCCTTGCTCAGAAAAACTTTGCACATGCTCATATTGAGACACACTTCTTCTCCTCTCTTCCTTCTCTGTTGACAGCCTACAGCTCCTCATTCTTTTCTCTAGAAACAACAACAAACAACATCGTTCTTAATTCCATGATTTTGTCCTCTGTTTTGTCTGATAAAACATGCCCACTTCAATATTGTTTTTCTTCCTCTCTTTGCACCAGAAAGACTCCCATTGTTTTCCTCCATATGTAAACCATAAACGTGAGCATGGGCCATTGAGAAAATCTGCACAACCAAGGAGAAAAAGGTAAGGAAAGATGGTATAAAAAAAACTCCATGTCCCTTTCTCTCTTTTATACCGGAAGAAACATACTGTTCTTGACATTATTTTTCTTCCTTCTTGCGCCAGTTTAAGAAGGCTTTCCCAGTATCCTTTTGAGCAAATAGAACTGACATTACCCACCTGCAATAACAAACAACAAGCAATCAAATAAGGTGAGAAATACACAAACTCCCCTTCTACTTCTCGTTTTGTCAAAAAAAACATGCACAACTTGTACCTTTCCCTTGCACCAGTTGAAGGCAGTTCCCAACATTCCTGAACACAAGTAACCCACCGTGAAACAGCTCATATCAGCAAGGTGAATTGAGGTAAGGAAAAAAAAGACGCACGGAACTCCATCCTCCTCGCTCGTTTTTTTCCAGAAATGCATACTACTCTTTAACACCTCATTTGAACCTCTTCTGTACGCTAGTTGTAGGAGGTTTACAGCCTTTCCCTGAACAAAAGGAAACCGCCACTGAGTAACCTGCACAACCAAGGTGAAAGGAAGGTAAGAAGAAAAACTGAAAGAACTCTCCATCATCCTCTCGGTTTGCCCAGAAAATGAGATACTACTAACACCTCTTTCCACCTTCCTATGTACACGTATTGAAGGAGTTATTCCCAATTTTCCTTGGACACAAGAAACTGCCATGAAACAGCTAACAACTACATGGTGAAATGAGGTAAAGGAAAAAAAACTGCATGAAACTCCTTGTTCTTCTTCGGTTTTCCTTGTCCAGAAAACAATACTCTTAACACCATGTTTAAACCTCCTTCTTATGTCCACTTACTGAAGGAGTCCCAGAGCCCTTCCTTGAACCAACGAACTGCTCCAAAACGCCATGTAAGCAGCTCCAACACAAGGTAATAAACCGGTGACATAGCTGCTCTGTTTTAACTCTTTCTCTTGATTTTTCTCTCATAAAACTAAACCATTTCCTTGTGCTCTAGTAACCAAGAGTGCCAGCTGAGTTTCCATAAATTTTACAAGGTAAAATAAAACCACTTAAGATCCATGCTTAAACCATTGTAAAGCTAACAAGAAGAGGCATTAATGGAACTGTTTTGTTTCATGCATATACGGTGAGCAACACAAGTTGTGTTCACCCTTAAACAGCCATGGTAAGGAGGAGCTCTCCCAAGGAAGGAAAATCTAGTGCAAAGAGGTAATTACCCCTCATCAAACTTTAAAGATTCACGTAAGTTTTGAGCAGAAAAAAAGAATAAATATATGTTATATGGAAATCTAACCTAAACTATACGTATTTGTATAGTACCAAGGGAGTACAAGGCTGGAGAAAATTTCTTGATGACCAAATAAGGTAGGTTAATGTCTAAACCATACTTGAATATTTCAAAGTTCATGGTGTTGTAACAGTAAGAATGCCGTGAGGTATATATATATTGTGTCATTTGAACCGTAAACAGATGAGTGATATTAGATTAGTGAAACTAGATAATCATACCACACCGTAGCCAACTTATACCATGAGAAATGAGTTAAATAAAGCTAAGGAAAAACTGAAGAAAAACCGTGGGTGTTAGTGTATTTTGGAAACATTGTTAATGATGTTTTGGAGCTAAATTTAAGCTATATTTAAGGCTATTTTTTTAAGCCATGGTATATTACTTATTTGAACCTCAATTATAATTATTAAATTTTTGAGTGAGAAAAAGAATATATAACTTCTGGTGCTAGGATGAAATTTAAATAAACATAATCATCCAAAAATATTTTAGAAGAAAGTTAGTGGAATTATAAGGTCATAATGTGAAATAAGAAAATTATAAGCCTTATAAACATTTAGATGAACCAAGGGTTTATATATGGGGTAAAAAAAACACAATTTAAAAAAAATAGGGGGTAGAATTTAGTTAATAACCGTAGTTATTATTTGGGAATTTAAAAATGTAAAATATGGATTTCATAAAAGTAAAAGGAATTGATTGCAAAGATTGGAAATAAAAAGGGATGTGGGTAAAGAGAGAAAACTAATGGTCAATCTTTACTAAACTAGAGGTTTGACTAGATTAGGGGGATAGATTAATTGATTTAGTGATTTAACAAAATATTAAAGTTAAAAGAATGAATTTATAAAGACTAAGGGGCGGAATGCAAACGAAAAAAAAATTAATTAGGGGTAAAACCGTAAATAAAAGGAATAAGAGTCAACGGGGTATATTGGGCGGTCAACTTTGACTATATGAGAGGTTTGACTAATTTAGGACATCTAAATTAATTAAATTAAAGAATTAATAACAAAAAAATGAAATTTTAAAACTATGGGGTGTTAGTGAAATTTTTGGAAAGTGTAGGGCTAAAATGGAAACCATGAGAATAGTGGGGCTTGTTCGTAAATTAGATAAAATTTGGTGATTCTAGTGATTTAATGAATTAAAGATATAATATATAGTTTTAATAGTCACATGTCGCAATTGTAAAACTTGTGGGGTCAAGTTGTAAGTTACCGAAAGTTTGGGTGTAAACGGGAAATTAAATTAAGTTAGTGAGTTGTATGAAATTCGGAAGAAAATCTAGGTTGAAATTTAGATTTAAACAATTACTATGTACAATATAAGTTAAGTGTTACAATTGTAAGTTTATAAAACAAAGAGGGATGAATTACGAATAAAAGGAAGTTGTGGGGTGGTAAATGATTTCCGAAAAATACATATGCATATATAAATGGGCTGGAGCGTAAATATATATAAGTATTGTATGTACATATTTAGGTTGGAAAACCTTAGGTTATAATTAAATAGAAGAAGAAATGTGACAAGAATAATATTTGGTTGGTTTTGTAAATAAATAAAAAGAGATGGAAAAGAAAGGTAATTTTTGAAAGATGTACAAACATATATATACATTGTATAAGTATTATAAGGTTGAAAACATAGGTTATAATTAAATAAGAGAGAAAGTGTGAAAAGGATTATAATTGGGTTGGTTTCGCAAATAACTAAAGAGGGATGGGAAGGAATGTAAATTCCGAAAACTTATGTGGGCTGGTTGTGAATTTAAAAAAAAAACAGAAAATTAAAGCAAGGTTATAATGGTATAAATGACATTATGCTAGGATATAAAGAGATATGTCATAAGAAAATTATTATAGCATAAACATACCTTATAAACGTATACATACACGTGAACGACCCGGTAATATGTAAGTTATCAAATGAAATACCCCAAACCTAAGTATGCTAAGTAAACATCAAATTATGATGTGGTAAGGCTAAAATATGCCTTAGAAAGATTGGTAGACAATTTAAACCAAGGAGAACACAAGAAAACGCCTTAAGGGCAATTTAGGCAAAAATGTGCTTTAAGCTTGGAGTGACTTTGATTAGCACCCAAATACCATTATAAGACTTTAGTAATATGCTAATGGACATTTTAAATCAATTACCAAAGAAAACCAAGCTCAAAAACAAGCTTAAACACAAAATGTGCTTTAAGACTCCTTAAAGCACCTTTTGAGAAATTGTCTTAGAAATGAGTTTTGAGTGGCTAAATGCCCATGATTACACCTTAATCAACATGTGTACTAATTAGTATCACATTAGGAAGCCTAAATCAATGGGAAACCAAAAATTTCACGAATATGTGCACTAATTAGTGAATAGTGCTCAAATAGTGCTAGTTTTGACTTAAGTCAACCTTAATTAGTTAAATGGCCAAACAAGGCCTTATGTATGTTAATTAGTAAGGGGGGGACGGTTTTAAGGGGATGAGTCACCATAGACTTCATCAAATAAGAAAATAAGAAGAGATAAAGTAAAGAAAGTTACTATTTGCTTTTATAAAGCAAAATATCCTTTATTAGCCTACCTCTCTCCTCTCTTCTTCATTTCTCTTCTTCACCAACGAGTTCCTCTTCTTCTTCTCTGTTCTAAACCGTTCCCAAACAGCGCCATTGTTGCCTAACCTTGCTTTTCCCACCAAATCTTCATTTTAGCTCCAAATCAAAAACTAAACACATAATATTCTTAGTTAGCTCAAGCTCTAGCTTCCTATCTTTTCAAAATTGGAAAATATTCATTTTGGAGCCATGGAAAACTCCATTGATGGAGGAAAATCAAGTTTGAAGAGCCCATTTGGTTCTCCATTTATTCAAGGTGAGAAAAATGTAAGAAAAATCATCTTTCCATCACTTCTTCACATGTCCGAAAATTACACTCATGGGGCTTCATTTTATGCCTTGTTCTAGCTTGTTTTATTCACCAAGGACTAGTGGAGGTCCTATTTGATTCAATGCCCAAGTCTACCTTGAGACTTCAAAGGTAATCATCCACTTTTATACCTTAGAACACATTTTAACCTAGGTTTTCATTCCTTAAGGTTAGTGTATTGTTTAGCACTCATGTGAGTCATTGAATATTGATTAGAACATTGGCAAAGGAAATTTAATGGGTGGCCGAGATTCATTAGAAGAAGGTCTAAGGAGGAAGTTAAGATAAGCATGGAAAAACAAGGTAAATTGCTTACCTAATGGTGGTTTAAGGTTTAAGGGGTGGTATTTAGATAAGTACTAATGTAGCTTAAAGCTTACATTATGTAATGGGTTATATAACCTAGGAAAAGGAATTTAACCAAGTATTTGAACTTGTGACTAAGGAGCCAAAGGAAATGAGTTATTAAGATAAGTTTAAGGAGGGTTTTAAGAGCATTATAACTACTATGAGATTGATTGGTGTATTTGCAGGTTGAAAGCTTTTATATGTGGGAAATTCAGTGTTTAAATTCATGTCATTTAAGGGCCTAAGAGCCATTTCATTTAAGGGCCTAAGAGCCATGTCATTTAAGAGCCTTAGTGCTATGCAATTTAAGATTATTGCACTATATTGAGTTTATTATGAATGAGTTGATTTGTGTGAGAAAATATGATGAGAAAGGACTTGATGTGTGTGTGATGGTTGAATGAGGAAAACAATGCATTTGGGCATGATAATATACTAGAGAAACTATGGTGAAATTTGAGTAGGAAACTAAGTGTTTAAGGTGTTCTAAGGAGATTTTATGACTAAGGATGTTCTAGTACTAGGAAGACCTAGGAATGTATAAGAGGGACTAGGGGTTATAATGGTGAGTTTTATGCACCAAAACCATGTTAAGGAAGATAGGAAACTTGTACAAAGTTTGAAGGAAAAAAATAAGGTATAATGACTTATAAGGATGTAAGCATGTGCTAGTTATAAGGATGTAAGCATGTGCTAGATTATATATGGCTTTGAGAAGTTTGAGTAAAGCAAATGGGTGTGCAAAATGATGCTTGAGGAGTAGTTAAGATGGTGGTGAAGAAACATAATGATTAGTTGAGGTCTTAGGCAAAGTCACAAGAGGGAAGTGTAAGGAATCAAGTGTCAAGTGTAAGAATTTTGTAAGAAATTGAGTGTCAAGTTTGGTGATTTTTGAGGAAGGTTTAGTACATGTTTTAAGGTGTTTAAACATGTAGGAAACATGTGGAAAGATTGTGGAATGAGTGGGAAAAGATTTGGGTGTGAATTTGGAGTTCAAAATGAGGAGAAAAGCACTTTGGAAAATAGGTTCTGCTGTGGACCGCCCCTAGGGACCGCCCCTGTGGGGAGGTCCAGGCAAATCGTGCAGGAAATTATTAGCTTCTGGTTGGGACCGCCCCAGAGGGGCGGTCCAGTGCAGAGAAAAAGAAAAAAATTTGTTTTGGCTTCTAATGATGGGGGATTGAATGGTAATGGTTTTAGATGATGTTTAAGCCTTGTTTGGTGACATGTAAAGGCCTTAAGAGGTGTAAACAAGTGTTACGAATTCCTAGTAAGAATTGAGAAAGTAGCTAAGGAGTTTTTAGTGGATTTTAAAGGTGAGTTTAAGTGCCTAAATGGTATTAGGACACATGGGGGAACTTGTGGTGAAGTTTGGGCTGAATTTAACACTTAGAAATAAGTTTTTGGAGCCGACCTACCTTAGGACCGACCTTGGAAAGGTCGGTCGGGCTCAAAATACACTAGCAGAAGAACGTTCTGGAATGGACCAACCTTGGGGACCGGACTTGCAAGGTCGGTCGGGCCTAAATTTTCAACGGGGAAGAACTCTCAGGAATGGACCGACCTTGGGGACCGGACTTGCAAGGTCGGTCGGGGTAAAATTTTCAAACGGTGATATGTTTTGGAATGGACCGACCTTGGGTAAGGTCGGTCGGTAAGGTCGGTCGACCCTAAAGAAAAAAAAAAGTAACCCTAAGGAAGTTTAGTGGTATTAATGGTACCCCATTAAGAGGGCATTGATGATTAGAGGTATAAAGACCTAAGGGATTAGGTTAAGTATAAATTTAAAAGTTTAAGGTTAAGTTGTAAGAATAAGTTTTAAAACTTAAGAGGTCTTAGGGGGGAAACATTATGGGTTGAGTAAGTTAATTAAGTTGAATTAAGTTAAGTGATTAACAACTTAAAACTGAATCAATGTTTTACGACTTGAGAGTTTGGACTCCGGAGGAGAGTAAGCAACCAAACGACCAACGGTGAACGGTACAGTTCTTCTTGTGACCTGCTTGCTAACGAGGTGTCCCTCGGCTTTTGTGCTATTTGTTTATGTGTGCCGACTAAACAAGATAAAGCATGCAACTGGAACATTATGTTTATTGCATTGTTGTGCGATGTTTGGAAACTAACACAACTTACCGTGAGAACTTACTAAGCAACGTTTAGTAAGGAATTGAGTGAGACTAAGGAACGCTCCCTATATTAGTTTGTTAATAACCGAAAGAGGTTTAACCAACAAACATTGTCTTGAGACTTCTACTAACTAGAATTTATGGGGGGAGTGAGGAACCCGGGACTGACTCCGGTCATGCATGCTAAGGAATAAGGGGGTCGGTATCTAAAGCAGATTCGACTTCCGCTTAAGGACTTGTCTTCGGACTTGTTGCCTAGGGTCGGTTTCCGGCTCAGCTACATTGGACATACAGTCCAAGGTAGGAGGCATTAAGATGGTGCGGTAGGATCACCTAAATCCTAAATTATAAGATAACTTGTTTATTCAACCAATGGAGTTAATAGCTCATTGGCTAGGGTTGCTTTTGACCCGAAAAATAAACATTGAGGTAAGATACAATCATTTCTATTTAAAGAGTGGTTTGCATTCTAAGATTAAGATAAGGTTTGAGATAAGTTGCAACCATTCCTATTTAAAGGATGGTTTGTATTATAAGACTGAGGTAAGCTACATCCATTCCTTTTTAAAGGATGGTTGTTTTCTAAGACTGAAATGGTATAAATCCCTAGATCCTCACACAGTTCTCTCACGTAATCTAATGGTTGGGATTCTAGTCTATCGTCGAGTTCTACCGGTTCTATCGAGTTACCTTGTTACCGAAAAGGGGAGCACAAAAACAGGGGTAGAAAGAGATTCGTAATAACAACGCAATGCAACGGTGAAAATTCTCAAGTGTTGTTCGCGTGTCTTTCATTGAGGGGTGAACCCTTATTTATAGTGTTTCTCACAGGCCCTCTGGCCCATCACATTGTGCCAGCTTGGCACATAAATATCTTGGTAGACCCACAAAATATCTGATAAATATCTTATCCTACCTCCCTACCTTCGCCCGCTACCTGTACTTGCTTTATTCCCCTATCGACCGGTCACAGACGACCGGTCGCTTACTCGTACTGCATTTGGTGACCGGTCACAAACGACCGGTCGTTTCTTATACTACATCTTTACATTCCAGGCGACCGGTCATAAGCGACCGGTCGTAGCGGTGCTTTTGGAGGCTGGTCATTGGCGATCGGTCGCTCTCTATGCTATGTGTCGGGACTCTTGGCGACCGGTCGGAAGCGACCGGTCACTGCTTGCGGCCTGTCTGGGCTATTGCTCTTCCTTTGGGGCTTCTGGACATATTTTCCCCTCTTCATCAGTCCCACAAGTTCTACTTTTGGCGTCTTGCGAAGAAAGTAGAACTTAGAATTTGACTCTTTCGGTCTGGGTTAAAAAAAATCTTGCTTTTGCGTTGGGCCTTGCCTTCTCGTTCCCTATTTCCCAGTCCCACAAGTTCCACCCTTTTTCTTCCAGATAAAAGGATGGGACTTCTTACGGTCCGTGCGATGCACGTGCCGCGTTTGTGCCGCACTCGCGTCTGTGCCTGTACGGAGTAACCGTTGCAGAATTCTTATCGTTTCACGCACGCCAGCCGTCACTGCAGAATACGCAGAGTCCCTGCAATTTTTCTGCAGAAAGTGCTTTTTTGTTTGTTTTTACGTTTTAAATATTTCCGAAAAATTTATTTTTCCGCCTTTAAAAGGTTTTCAGGAGGGCGACGTTTTCTCTTTTCCTCCGATTTTTGCTCTTCTCAGGCTTTTCGAGTTCTCTCTGTCGCTGTGCCATCTCGCCTTCTCTCTTTCTTTGCTTCGCCTCTTCTTCCCTGCTTCACCTTGCTGCTTCAATGGCGTCCTCCAGCTCCAAATCGTCTCGCGTTTCTGCTAAAAGCGCCATCGTGGGCTTCAAATCGGAGGGGAAATTCCGCCCGACGCTTTTGAAACCTAAGTCCGCCTATTCCAGTAATCGGGAGCCGTTACCTAGCATTCTGGATGTTAAGGCTCTCGATTCGCTTCTTGCGAAGGCGGACGTTCCCACGGGGACTCAGATTTTTCTTCCCTCCGAAGATTCGCACCCCCTGGACGACTTCGGCCGCGGGTACGTCGTGTATTCCGATTTCTTCTTGCGGGATGACGGTTCCTCCCCACCCGTTCGTAATGGGGTTTCTGATCCGCCGCTGCTGCACGCTTGCCCAGCTTCACCCGAAGGCGGTGTGCCACCTCCATGCTTACATTGCTCTTTGTGCCGAGGAGGGGGTCGCACTTTCTGCCACGGAGTTCATTCAGTTCTTCACCAGCAGGGTCGACTCCAGCAATTTGACCATATCTGGTCGGTCCGGATATTCGCTCTTTGAGTACAAGAAGCTTGCTCAACGCTGGAACGCACGGTGGTTTGTCATCGTGCCGCCTACCGGGAGGTATCTCGGGGTCGCCTATTGTCCCTCGATCATCAAGGGCTCCTTACATTGCCCTACTGTACCTAAATCGGAGCTTCGCATGTCTCGGGTCCTGAAGACGGTGGGTGACCTTCATCCGAGCGTGGAGGACTTTTTCACCGGTCCGCGCCTGGCTTCACTTGCGCATTCTGAGGGTAAGAGTTTTTCCCTCCCTTTTTCCTGTTTTCTTTTCCGCTTTTGCCTTGCCTCGGCTCCTACTTACCTATCTCCCTTTCGTCGCAGATTTTCCCCAGCTTGGGGCGAAGGTGGGCCCCTTTCATAGCTGGCAACTGGTGACCTTCAAAACCGGGGAAGGAAAGGTGGATTATTACGCCACCCTGGAAGCTGTGGAGGAGTCGGCTCTTCGCGATGAAGAGGCGGTGGTTGCCGGCCGGAAGAGGTCCGGGGATGAAGCTGAGCACCCAGCGAAGAAGCGGAGGCCGACGCGGGTTAGAGAAGAGGGGTCTCCCCGGACACCGGAGGCCCGGTCGCCTGACACTTCTAATCAATCAGGTACTTGGTACATTAGTCCAGGTTCCGGCCGCCGGGTGTTTCTTCCTCCTACGCCTGGGTCAGACCTTAACTTTAGTCCATGGGACGAGAGAGAGAGTGCATGTGCGGCTTTGTCCTTTGTGCTTTTTGTTCCGGCTTTTGTTGTTTTTCTTTTTTGCCTTAACTGTCATCCACTACTGATGTCTGATTCTGCTCATTCAGTTTACTTACTTTTGTACGTCTCCATGCTTTACAGTTCCCGAGGTTGAGAAGGTCGGGGCCCGGGAGAAAGTAGGACCATCTGGCACGGGCGAGGCGCCCGGTCAACCGTCTTCAACTCATCGCCAGAAGGTCCTTGCTTCGAAGGGTAGGGTGAAGCATATGGCCAAAAGGACCAAGGCTTCTGACATAGTGCACCTCGATGAGTCAGGTGCTTCAGATACCGCTCCACAACAGGAGCCTTTGGAGGAGGCTGCCCCTTCTGGGCCCGGGGCTTCTCTCCCGGGGGGAGACGTCTTCGGGGCGGGCGCTACGCCGGGCGCAGCCGAGGGGGTGCGCCCGGGCCCTGAGGCGACGAAGGACGCTGATACCGCCACACCGTCCTCACCTCCTCCGCCCACCAGTGCTTCTTTCTGTGGGCCGTCTGGAAAGGAGGGATGGTTCTACCACCGCGGCCAGCCTCTCCCTTTATTGCCTGTGACCGAGTCGTCTTCCTATTTTGACTTGTGGAAGGAAGCAATTCGCCGGTCTGACTCTCCCGACGGTCTCTTTGCCCCGATGAAGACTACTACTGCGGCTAAGGAGAGGTTGAGGATTGGGGGAGGCGGAGCGGACGCTATCATGCGTCACTCCTTCCCTCTGGACGCCTCGCTTAACCTCATGTGGCAGGGGATCTACCGGGTGAGTGGCTTGGCTTTTTAATCTTGGTGTTGCCTGCTCTTTTAAACCTTCTTATGCCCATTGTTTTGTTTTGTATAGACGGTAGCCTTTGCACAAGGTGTGGACGTGCACGTACAGTCTCTCCGCTCGAAGCTCCACCTTGAGGAATGCCGGGCCCGTAATGCTCAGGAGGAGTTGAGGATAGAGCGGTCTTCCAACAGCATCTTTGTTGATACCGTTCAGGAGGAGATTTCCAGGCGGGTGCATGAGCAGACCGCGACCATGAAGAAGGAGCTGGGTGATGCCCGCCGGGCGTGCACAAAACAGTGCGATGAGTACGAGGAGCAGCTGAAGAGGCTGCGTGAAGAAAACCTTTCCCTAAAGGGTCAGGTCCGGTCGCTGGAAACGGAAGCTGCGTCTTTTAAAAAGGTACGAAGTGAGTTTGTTGACGCCCGGTTGCATGCCTTTTCTGACTTGGAGTCCTTGGTGGAGCAGGCCCGGGTTTCCCACGATCAAGAGGTCAAGAAACTTCGCGCCGAGAGGGCCGCTTTGGTGCAGGAGAAAGCTTTGCTTGCTGAGGATAGGGCCAAACTTTCCCAAGAGCTTCATTCTGCCTCCGAGGCGAATGCTCTCCTGAAAAGGGAGTTGTCATCCTCTGAGGCAAAGACGTTGGAGGTGGCCCGGGCGGGTGAGGTCCTGGCCTCCGAAAAGGAGAAGTTATCCGCCGAACTCCGTAAGTTGTCGGGTGAGCTTGCGGCTTCCACAGAGCAACGGCTTTCTTCCGAAGAGAAAGTAAAGATGTTGGAGGAGGAGTCTGCTAGGTTGCAGCTAGAAAACTCCGAGCTGGCCACGAGAGGTAATTCTTCGCTTTCCCAATCGTCCTATGCTGCTTTTCCCGCTTCTTTAGTAAAAGTCTTTCTCCTCCCTTTCCCTTTACTTAGGCCCGAGGCCTGGGAATCCCGTCGAGGGGCTAGAGAGGCTGAACCTGCGGATTGATGATCTTGAAGAAGAGCTGATTGCCGCGAATGCCAACCGCGATCGGTACCGGGCTTACGCCCACACCCTAGAGCAGCAGGTGGCCGGTCTCGAGACCTATTCCCGGAAGGTGCGAGAGGACCTGCAGCAGCAGAGCACGAAATTTTTGCTCACTTGAAGGAATCCTTCACCTCTCAATGTGGGAGGATGGTCAAGTCGTGCCGCCAAATTGTCTCGAGGTTTTTACGGGAAGGGGGGAAGTCATGGATGACGGTCTCTACCGGGAGTTGTCTTTTAAGGAGGTTGCTCAGAAGACCTCCTTTTACGAGGTGCTTGAGAAGTTCGGGCGCCTTCCTGGGGAGACATGCTTTGTTCCTGGTCAGGCGTCTTTTCTTCCTCCCGGGAGTACCGCGCATCAGGGTGGCGTAGGCCTCCGATCCTCCGCCGGGAGGTCCGGGTCTTCGAGAGCGTTCAAGGGGTCGCCCGGATCTCGGTGCTGTAAAAGAGACTTAGATAGGCCAGCGAAAGCTTAGATTAGTTTTAGTTTTCTTTCCCCTCTTTTGGTTTTGATGTACACGTGCCTTCAACAGTTAATGGAATTATTTGTTAGTTGCTTTTCCAATTAATGCCGTTTTGTTTCGTGACCGGTCGCTTTCTTAGACCGGTCGCTTTTATTCTGCACGTGCCATTGATTTCCTTCCCTTAGTCATTTGTTTTTTTCTGCGGGTGCGACCGGTCGCTACACTCGACCGGCCGTTCCGTTTGTTTTTTAAGGATGCGACTTGGTCGTTTTTTGACGACCGGTCGCTCCTCTGACCGGCGTTTCTCGTTTGTTCTTTCCCTTCCTTGCTTTGGAAGCCAAGCGATGGTACTCGCGGTCGTTCCCCTTTCCCCTTCCTTTTCCTTGTGTAATGGAGGAATATTCGGGGGGGGATCCGACCAGGGTACGGTGTGGCGTCCCACACCTAATGATTCACCCATTACAGGCGACCAGAGCTCCCGGGGTTTTCGGAGATGGGTTTTTCATTGTTGCTCTTGCTTGAGTGCGACGACTCATAACAAGGTTTTCAGGGCATTGCATCCTGTAGGGCATGGCCCGAGTATTTCTTTTTCAGGGCATTACATCCTGTTGGCCTTGGCCCGTGTTTCTTTTTCAGGGCATTACATCCTGTTGGCCTTGGCCCGGGTGTTTCTTTTTCAGGGCATTACATCCTGTTGGCCTTGGCCCGGGTGTTTCTTTTGATACGCGATTTTTTCCAAAGTAATTCTCTTTATTGATGTTGTCAAAGCATTACATCGATTTTACACATGAAATTTCTTGAGGCATTCTGCGTGCCAAGAATGGGGCAATTCGTATCCTTCGCTATTCTTAGGTGGTATGAAGCTCGCCCAACCTTCTGATGGATAATGTAAGGGCCTTCCCACTGGGGGTCGAGTTTTTTGGGCTGCTTTACTTCCCTTAGGACCAGCTCGCCAGGGACAAAGCTTCGTTCCCTGACCTTTCGATTGAAGTACCTTTCTACTTTCCTTTTGTCTTCTGCCATCCGGGCGGCCGCTATGGCTCTTTCTTCTTCAAGCAAGTCCAGGCAATCTTTTATTCCCTCATCGTTGAGCCGCTCGTCATAAGACTCCCAGCGGATTGATGGGATCATGATCTCAGCTGGGACAACTGCCTCTAAGCCGTAGGTCAATCTGAAGGGTGTTTCTCCGGTCGGTCCCTTTTCCGTCGTTCGGTAGGACCATAGGACTTGGTGTAGTTGTTCGGCCCAACCTCCCTTTTTGCTTCCTAGCCTTCTTTTTAGAGCTTTTATGATCTGCCCATTCGTGTTCTTGACCTGCCCGTTGGCCTGGGGGTGCGCCACCGATGCGAATCTTATCTCTATCTTCCACTGCTCGCAGAACTCCCGGAAACTGTCGCAATTGAACTGTGTCCCATTGTCCGTTATGATGGTCTTTGGCAATCCGAATCTGCACACAATGTGTTTCCACACGAATTCTTGCGACCTCTTGGCTGTGATGGACACGGTAGGCATTGCTTCAACCCATTTTGTGAAGTAATCAATGGCCACGTACATGAACTTGAATCTTCCGGGAGATGCTTCCGGGAAGGGGCCAATGATATCCAGCCCCCACATCGCGAATGGTACCGGGGATAGTATGGCTTTTAGCATGGCCGGGGGGTTGTGTATCTTGCTGCCGTGCTCCTGGCATCTGGCGCACCTCCGAATGTATTCCTTGCAGTGGTCCTGCATTCTTGGCCAGTAGTAACCGAGCCTCATGATTTTGTGGGTTGTGGCTCTTTCTCCCTGGTGGTTTCCGCATACCCCTTCGTGCACCTCCTTTATGAGTTCACCTCCCTCCTCGTTCGTGACGCATCTGAGGGCGGGCCTTGCGAATGATCTTTTGTAGAGGCGTCCTCCTTCGAGGAAAAATGACGCTGCCCGCCTCTTTACATTCCTAGCCTCTTTGTCCCGGTGGCAACTTTTCTTCGAGGATGTACTCCACGATCGGGGTCATCCAAGACTCTTCAGACGCTAGGGGCTCAGTCGCTAGGACTTGGACTTCGTCTACGCTGGAACTGGTCTTGGTTTCCAACCACACCCTTCCTGGCATTCTTTCGGCCATACTTGCTAACTTCGCTAGCGCGTCTGCTTCGGTGTTTCTTGCCCGGGGAAGGTGCTTCAGCTCACATCTCGAGAAGCTTGTTTTTAGCTCTTGGACCCTGAGTAAGTACTTCCAGATTTTTTCCTCCTTTACCTCATATATGTTGTCATGCTGCCGGGTGACCAGTAAGGAGTCTGAGTATATTTCCAGGTCCGTTGCGCCCAGGGCAATGGCAACCTCCAGGCCTTGAACGAGGGCCTCGTATTCAGCCTCGTTGTTGGTTACTTCGAACTCCAACCGGAAGGCGTAGTTGATGTCTCGTCCATCAGGAGTTTGGACCACAATTCCTGCTCCCGCCCCGGTCTTGCACCGAGCGCCGTCTACCTGGATGACGAAGGGGGTGGGTGGATTTTCTTCTTCTTGGTCGAAGCTGGTCTCCGTTATGAAGTCCGCTAGGGCCTGGGCTTTGATCGCCGTTCGTGGTAGGAAGTGGATTTCATATTGAGTGAGCTCGACTGCCCAGCTTACCATGCGTCCCGATGCATTCGGATTATTCGTTATTTGCTTCAGTGGCCAGTTGTCCTTACAAGGATTCGGTGCGATTGGAAGTATGGACGTAGCTTCCGGGATGCCACCACCAGAGCAAGAAAGACCTTTTCAATGTTGGTGTAGCGTCTCTCCACGGGGGTCAGGATCTTCCCTGTGTAGTAGACGGGGATCTCCTTTTTTTCGTGTTCCATGATTAGGACCGCAGCTACCGCCCATGCTGAGCGGATAGGTAGAGGTAGAGGTCTTGACCGGGCGCTGGGACTCCCAGCTTGGGTAACTCCCGGAGCATTTCTTTGATCCTCTCGAAGGCTTCTGTGCATTCCTGGCCCCACTGGAACTTGCTGTTCTTCCTTATATGTTGAAGAACGGGATTGCCTTTTCCTGTAACTTTGAACAGAACCTGCTTAGGGCCGTGAGCCTTCCGTTGAGAGCTTGGACATCTTTGATGCTTCGGGGAGGGCTGAGGTCAAGAATCGCCTGGGTCTTTTCCGGATCCACCTCTATCCCTCGTTGCCCACGATGAAACCAAGGAATTTTCCTTTGGTGACTCCGAATACGCATTTTTCCGGGTTTAGCTTGATCTGGAATTTGTCGAGCGTGGTAAATGTCTCTTCCAAGTCTTTCATGTGCTGCTCTTTGGATGGACTTCTCACGACTATGTCATCCACATAGGCTTCCACATTTCTCGAGAGTTGCTCCCGGAAGACTTTGTCTATCATTCGTTGGAAGGTCGCGCCGGCATTTTTTAATCCGAATGGCATCACTTTGTAGCAGAAGATGCCTGCTGAGGTGACGAAGGAAGTTTTTCAGAGTCCTTCTCATTCATCTTTATTTGGTTGTACCCGGAGAATGCGTCCAGGAAGCTCAAGACGGAGCTCTGGGCCGACGAGACAACCAGCCTGTCTATCGATGGCAACGGGTAAAAATCTTTGGGCATGCTTTGTTCAGGTCGGTGAAATCCACACACATTCTCCACTTCCCGTTAGACTTTTTACCATAACCACGTTCGCCAGCCACTTGGGGTAGGACACTTCTCTGATAAAACCCGCCTGCAGGAGTTTTCGGACTTCTTCTCGGGCAGCCTGGTCCCTCTCTGCTCCGACCACCCTTCTTCTTTGGCGGATTGACGGGTGCGCTGGGTCTACGTTGAGGTTATGCTGGATAACGTCTGGGCTTATTCCGGGCATCTCCTCTGTGCTCCAGGCGAATGTGGCCCTTCTTTTTTCCAGGAATCTTGTTAGATGGACTTGTTCTTCGCTGTCAAAGGCATTCCCAATTTTAAAGAATTTGCTGGGGTCAGTTCGTAAAGGTACCTCTTTTGGAGGATCGGCGGGGGCCTCGTACCGCCCCTTTGTTTTCGGGGAGGGGGAGCTTTCCCTTGAATTCCTTCTCGGACCCCGCGGTTTTGACGGTCTCATTTTCTGGTAGTCCTTCCATGATCCGTACTTCACATACCCGCGCGACTTTCTGGCTCCCTCTCACCGTAACGAGCTTCCCTGACCGGGTCAGGTACTTCATTTTCAGATGGTGGGTGCTACAAATGGCTCTGAAGGCGTTTATTCCTGGTCGCCCGAGGTACATATTGTACCCAGAGAGCCCAGGAAGGATGAAGGCTGTCAGTTCTTCCGTGCGCCTCTCATCCCCCTGCCCTAGGGTGATGGTGAAGTCGATGCTCCCTGTAGACTAGCCGAGATTCCTCCTACAAAACCACCCAGTACAGCCGAATAGGGCTTGATCTTATCTTCCGGTATCTCGAGTTTCCTTACCGCCTCAGCAGAAATGACATTAGCACCTGCTCCGCTGTCGACCAGGATTCCTTCCATCATGCGGTCGTTCACCTGAGCCCTTATGACCAGCGGTCGTTGTGCGGGTACAGGACTCCGTCTTCGTCATCCTCAGTGAAGTAGATGGGAGGAAGCTTTTGGTGTTTCGCATCCTTCTTGTCCGGGAGTTCCCGGTGAACCTCGTGGACGTGTCTTTTCTTTCGTTGGGGGTCAGGGGCCCCACTTCTGAGAATAATCCTGTGAACATTCTCAAGGAAGGTTTTATTAGTTTCTGCATCTTTGTTTTGTTAACGTTTGTTTATTTGTAAATTTCGAAATACATGAAGCTTTATTGGAATACGTGTACACTTATATGGTAAAAAAGCTTTAATAAAGTAGCAGCAAGCCACGGTCTCCCGCGGGATACAGAGAAGATTCTTTCTTTCTAAGGGGGACTTCGCCCCCTTTCCTAGAGGATTACCCTATGCACTCTACAGACCTGTGATTACCCCGAAGGACTTGCTGTGGTCCAACTCTGGGTGGACTTCCTCTTCTGGTTTAGGCCGGGAGGACTGGCCGCCATAGTGCTGCCTGTGCTGGGTTCCCCTTCCTTTCTTCTTGTTCTCCTCGATCAGCCTTAACTCTTTGGCGAGGTTTGCGCAATTGACAGTCCTGTGGCTGCGGTGTCCATGATACTCACAGAAGGCCACCGGCACCTCTCCCGGGTTGGGCTTTCTCGGCGGGGGCAGGAGTCCCTCTCTCACGGCAGCGGCATATTTCCCTGGGTCTATCAGTACCGTAGGGAAGGCTCTGGAGCTCGAGGCCTGCTGTCCTTGGGGGGCCGGGGTCTTGGAATAAGGCTTGTATCGGCTTCCCCCTTGGTGCGACCCTCCGGTCGTGACGACCCCTCCTGTCTGGCTTCCTTTCTTCTCACCCGCGGCGGGAGCTCTAAAGCTGTTGAGGAGTTCCTTGGCCTTATTCTCCGCAACTTCCGATTTGAGGAAGTCGTGGATCATCTCGGCTAGCTCACCATGCGATTTCGGCGCCTTGGTGGCTATCTTTCCGGCGAGGCGGGGGTGGGCCAAGCCATTACCGAAGGCTTTGATCAGTATCTTCTCATCGATATCATCGATTTCAGCCACCTGCTTGTGGAACCGCTCGCTGTACTCCTTTACAGTCTCTCCCTTCGCCTGTTTCACATCCATGAGCTCTATCGTTTCTCTTTTTACCTTCTTACTGGCCGCAAAGTACTGCTGGAATTCCTCGGTTAGCTGTTTGAAACTGGAGATCGACTGGGGCGGTCTGGACGAGATCCAGCTCAAGGCTCTCTTGGAGAGTGTCCCAGGGAATAAGTTGCACAAGGCGAGGGAGCTAATCCCCTGGGTTTCATGGCGAACATGAACTTCTTAATGTGCTGAGCAGGATCCCCAGTACCATCGTACTTCTCCACAGCCGGGGCGACGAAGTGGGGTGGAAGTTTAGCTCACGGATCTTCTCGGAGAAGGGGTATAGGCTCATATCGATGGCGTCATCCTCTTCCTCCTCGATAGTGATTAAGGCCTCCCCTCGGGTGCCTCTTTTCCCATCATTGCTTCCGGCCGCATCCCGACCCTTCAGGAGATCTATCGCCTCCGACATCTCCTCCCACTTTCGCTGGAATTCCTCGTCTCTCTGCATCAATTCTTGTTGCAGGAGCTCGTTTCCTTCCACGATTTTCTCATCGATGGATCTGGTGAGGCTCGTCAGCATGTTCTCCAAGTCTTTTTTGGAATGGAGTCGTGGGTTGTCTCTGGTCCAGTACTGCCGTCGTTGGTTTGCAGATTTTTCCTTGTCCTGGGTGCCATTTTCATACCTAACCTGCAAAAAACACAGTTTCGTTCTTAGATATGTCGACCTCGTATGTTCTCCAAAGTTATTACTCTCGTTGGTGGACTCATGGTTGCTAGATCTGAGCTGTTCGTTTCCCACAGACGGCGCCAAATGAAATGGTATAAATCCCTAGATCCTCACACAGTTCTCTCACGTAATCTAATGGTTGGGATTCTAGTCTATCGTCGAGTTCTACCGGTTCTATCGAGTTACCTTGTTACCGAAAAGGGGAGCACAAAAACAGGGGTAGAAAGAGATTCGTAATAACAACGTAATGCAACGGTGAAAATTCTCAAGTGTTGTTCGCGTGTCTTTCATTGAGGGGTGAACCCTTATTTATAGTGTTTCTCACAGGCCTCTGGCCCATCACATTGTGCCAGCTTGGCACATAAATATCTTGGTAGACCCACAAAATATAAATATCTTATCATAACCTCCCTACCTTCGCCCGCTACCTGTACTTGCTTTATTCCCCTATCGACCGGTCACAGACGACCGGTCGCTACTCGTACTGCATTTGGTGACCGGTCACAAACGACCGGTCGTTTCTTATACTACATCTTTACATTCCAGGCGACCGGTCATAAGCGACCAGTCGTAGCGGTGCTTTTGGAGGCTGGTCATTGGCGATCGGTCGCTCTCTATGCTATGTGCCGGGACTCTTGGCGACCGGTCGGAAGCGACCGGTCACTGCTTGCGACCTGTCTGGGCTATTGCTCTTCCTTTGGGGCTTCTGCACATATTTTCCCCTCTTCAAAGACTAAGATAAGACTAAGATTGAGGTAAGATAAGGATGGACTAAGATTAAGAGGAAACGTAACTTAAGGAGTGAAGTAATTGACTCACTAATTAAGGGAACGCATTTAAGTCGTTCATTGTGTTTGAACTTTGATTGTTCATAATTGGTTTGTTGTTTATTGCACCTTCTATTATGTTGTGCATCTAATCAACCTCCATGCTATCGACAATTAGTCATCGTAGCAACGTTAGCTTGGGGGCCATGAGAGGATCGTACCAGCATTCATGCTGACCCCCTTTGGAGGCTGTTTTTACTACACAGGTGAACGTCAGGAGGCGGCCGTCGCGAGAGTAAGATGGGGTACAAGCGTTACGGGTTAAGTGTGGCCTACGAGTTGTGCATGTACACTCGTATGGAAATTTGAGTTAGTAAGATGTATAGGATGTGAGGGGATTGTAAGAAGGATATGTATTTGGTTAAGACTTGTAGGTACTAATGTTCGGTATATTCTGTAGTCAGACCGTGGCAAGGTCCTAGAATGTATTTGAATCCGCTGCAGAGTTTGTATATATGGTGATAAGTTTGTGATAACCACGATTGGATCGAGATGGGGTGTTACAAAAAGTGGTATCAGAGCGTAGTTACGCTCTGAAGACAAGAAATACCGAACTTAGGAGAATACTGAGGTTGAGTGTGAGTTATGCGTTAAGGGTTGAGTGATAGAGTGAGAGGTGCGTTAGCTAGGACTTCCCGGTGTTTACCGGATATCCATAGTACCTAGACCCGCCCTCCACATCCCTAACCCTGAATACGTGGAACAAACACCAGAGAGAAGAAAGCCTTCTCTTACTCGGGAAAAACCCGATCTGGTAGTTAGTTAACAATAAGCAATACGAGAAACATCTTGTTGAACAACAGTTCATGAGAACTTGAACCTTTTAATTGGAGCGCAACGTGGAGATAGGCGCTGCCAACAGAATTTTACCAGTAAGAGAACGGTAATTACCGGTAACATGGGTCGACATGCTACGCAGTCGAGTTACACCGTAATACCAATGATAAGAAAAGCACTACTAGTGCAATGGATAAGGAAATGATAAGCGACATGAGTGTCGGACAATGGTCCGAATGAGCATAACAGTGGGATAATACCAAGCATGAGAGTTAAGATTACTGGAAGGACTAGCTAGAAACGGGAACTCCAAACCCCATACAATGAGGAAGATTATAAAACCTGGCCGACATAGCGCAGGCGACAAAAACGGTACTACTGATACCGGAATAGGAACTCGAGTAGTGCCTAAGGGAGAACCATTACTTAGTAATCATGACAAAATATGTGAAGACGGGAGCGAGGATTAAGACATAAGTAAGTAACGAGGGGTTCCCTCAAAAAGAGGAACACCCTGACAAATTACAGTACTGTCAAAACAACCAGGAAACTGCCGGATGACTAGTTATCCTAAATAAGAGAACATTGAAGGATTCCCGAGGACTATCAAAGATATAAAAGATCAGGTGGAAGTACCACTACCGACACACGTAGTACCGGTAACCCATCTTGCATGGTGCACTTGCCATAGCAAGTGCTACCACGGTTAAGCTACACGAAAAGCCATCATGGCGAGATAACCGAACGCTACAATTGTAGTACACACTAATACCGGATTGTAAATCTATAAGAACGGGAGAATGAGACCTTGGAAGGGCCTGACGGCCTGACCATGATGAGAAGAGTGGATACACCAGTCAGCAGGGAGCAGAACTTGGACAGAATACTAAACGATATAAATATTAGCAACGGTACAATCTACTACAACAACCACCGACAGAGTGGCAAGAACATCAATCCCAAACCCCGAGAGGAAAACATAAGAGATCGCTCAGTAATGCGAGCAAAACACTACGTAAGTGATAACGTACAAGGAATGCATTACGGAATACAATGGAGACCGTTGACATAAAAACTTTCAACAAGAATGGGATAAGACTCCTAGATTGATCGCTAAGAATACCAGTAATAAGCATTCTTCAATGAAGATGTTGGAAAACCTAGAAAACAAGGATAAAAGAAATGAACGTAAGCTATAACCTACTAAAGATTAAAGGCGTACAACCCTGGAAAAGGAAAGCTCAGAGGACTACCCCCACAGAGCGGGCATAGTCGAGCCGAACGAACTGATGAATGACAGCTAATACTGGGTGCCTAACTCATTAACACCCCAGTGTGGACAATCATCAATGGGTGGCGTAGTCAACGGAAGTTGAACGAAGCGTTGAGGTGGGAGTATAAGATGACGGGACGATGTCCGACTTGGACACCGTAAGGCAAACGCCTAATACGAACTTAGCCTTATTTGCTAAAAGACATAAGTCTAGTAAAATGACAGTATTGTCAAGGACACTAAGTAACCTCAGATCACCTGAATAAACTTCCATAGCAGGAAGCAGGATGCAGCAACTTACCATGAAACCCGATACTACATTTAATATGTAACCTAACGGTGGATAGTGTTCAAAGGACCAGAAACTTAGGAGGATAACCTACAGATGAGTAAGATTACTAGCAGTGAACCGAGCACCGGCTCTAACCCAATGACATTAAGCACTAAGAGCCTACGAGCCAAGGATGTTGACCACATCAGAGCCGAGGCACAGTAAGTTATGAGAGAGCTTATTTAAGCCACAAGGAACTACAATTCGTAGATATGAACGGTTATCAACCTATAACATAGATTGTGGAAAATATTGCCAGGAAAGGCACCAATGAGAATAATGAGATAGTACATTGGCAGGGGCGGAGAACGAACCATGCCTTTTAGGGTGGGGATACCTCTCCATGTTGTGAGGCAATGGGTGGGAATAAACCCCTTAAGAAGAGCTTTCACTTATAAGGGATGCAATACGCTTTGGTTAGAGAATGGAAAATGTGAACCTTGAGACTACATTAGGACATACCAGATACACTGGAGTAATAAGGAAGGCTGCAGAGACAGACCTCATATCCAACACCCAGGATTTAAGAATTAGTAATCATCAGAGATAAACATGGTGAGTGCACAGAATGGCACGTCAAGTGACCAACGCTCAGAAGAGCTTGTGAGTAAACGTGTAACACCCCAACTCAATCCAAATGTGGTCTCGCAACTTAACATCATACATATAACATGTCACAGCGGAATTCTTTACACTCCAGGACCTTGCCACGGTCTGACTACAGAATATACCGAACATTAGTACATAACAGCCTTAGCCAAATACATATCCTTCTTACAATCCCCTCACATCCTATACATCTTACTAACTCAATTGCCATATGAGTGTACATGCACAACTCGTAGGCCACACTTAACCCGTAACACTTGTACCCCTTCTTACTCTCGCGACGGCCGCCTCCTGATGTTCACCTGTGTAGTAAAAACAGCCCCCAAAGGGGGTCAGCACGAATGCTGGTACGATCCTCTCATGGCCCCCAAGCTAACATGGCTACGACGACTAATTGTCGATAGCATGGAGGTTGATTAGATGCACAACATAATAGAAAGTGCAGTAAACAACAACTCAGATATGAACAATCAAAGTTCACACACAATGAACGACTTAAATGTGTTCCCTTAATTAGAGAGTTAATTATTTTCCAGCTGACAAACAGGCATGATGAGAATGTTTAAACTCATAAAACCACCTTGAATCAAGCTCCTGATTATTTTTATGCTTCATTCACCATTAACTAGATTCATGATTCTGAATATGTATGATACCCTCACCAATGCATGTCATCTGAAAGGGTAAACTGATTTGATGCCATAAACTATTACTGATCATGTTGCACATGATAAATGATAATTAGAAGTCATGAACTACGAAATACTGTTTAGTTACAGCACTTGTAACATACCATTATCTTCTACTCTCTGTCTTAAAAGAGCTAACGAAAGCTTTTAAAGAAGGTACAGGTACTTTTTGCCAGGGGATTGATCACCCCCTGAAGTATTTAGAGAAAGCAAGAACAAAGGCCACCAAGCCAAGAAAGTAACACCTACCTATGGACTTTATGCATGAAGTTGCATATCCATGGAGAAAAGTAACACCCGGCCAACGAGCCGCAGGCTATATGCCTTGAAAGAAAGCACCGGCCAACGAGCCGCAGGCTATCATGCCTTGAAAGTAAAAGAAAGCACCGGCCAACGAGCCGCAGGCTATCATGCCTTGAAAGAAAAAGAAAGCACCGGCCAACGAGCCGCAGGCTATCGTGCCATGAAAGAAAAAGAAAGCACCGGCCAACGAGCCGCAGGCTATCATGCCTTGAAAGTAAAAGAAAGCACCGGCCAACGAGCCACAGGCTATCATGCCTTGAAAATAAAAGAAAGCACCGGCCAACGAGCCGCAGGCTATCATGCCTTGAAAGTAAAAGAAAGCACCGGCCAACGAGCCGCAGGCTATCATGCCTTGAAAGTAAAAGAAAGCACCGGCCAACGAGCCGCAGGCTATATGCCTTGAAAGAAAGCACCGGCCAACGAGCCGCAGGCACTTGTGCCTTGAAAAGTAACACTTTGGGTTGAAATGAAACCCGGCCATCGAGCCAACAAAAAAACCCATCTCTGGACCCATCAGGAGCTCTGGTCGCCTGTAATGGGTGCATTGTTAGGTGTGGGACGCCGCACCATACTTGAATCACAAGTACCATCCTTTGGCTAGCATAAGCAAAGTTGGGAAAATATATTATCTTTTGTTCTCCCTTTAAGGGAATTATCATCCTTTGGCTAGTGTAAGCAAAGATTTAATCATCATATTATTTCACCCTTTCAAAAAGGGAATGGTTCTTATTAAAAGAACCATTGGTCTTCTTTATGAAGATGCCATGGGATTCATCCATCAAGATATATTATCTCAAAGATTTATGTCCCAGAATTTCCAATTTGTCAGATTCATAAACACTTGTGGGACTTTTGGTTGTACTAATTGTACCAATTTTTTGTAAGTTCATGTTTCTTTGAAAAAACTAAAGAAAAAGAACTTGTGGGACTAGGAGATAGGAGAAAGGAGAAAAATGTAAATTTCTATCTCTCTCTTTTTTTTGTAAGTTCCACTTTTTTTATGTACCAAAAGTAGAACTTGTGGGACTGATGAGAAGGGCAGGAATGTGACGAAGACAAAAGGCCAAAGCGTTCCAGACCTTAGATCCCGGCCCAGACCCGAAGCCTCCTTCAAGACCCTGTTCAGGCTCCAATTTGGGCACCAAGCACCAAATCCGGGTCCTAGGCCCTATGATTGCGTCCCGCATTCCGGCCACACATTCTATGACTGGGCCCCGTATTCTGGCCCCGCATTCTATGGTCGGGTCCTGTATTCCGGCTCCGCACTCTATGATCGGGTCCCGTATTCCGGCCCCGTGCTCTATGACCGAATCCCGCATCCTACACTATGGGACCGGAAGGCTTTACAAGGAGAGAAGTGCCAAAATTAGGGGGTTTGCTCCAATAAAGTAATACCACATGGTACAAGGATTAAGAGATAGACTTCACCCTAGAAAGTCTATAAATAGAGATGAGAGGCTCATTTGTAAGGGGACACATTATTAGAAGAGAGAGAAAACACTAGAAAGCTCTCTAAGGTTGTAATATCAAAGAAAGGAATAAAGATCTCGATATTCTATTCGCTTGTGAGTTAAAAGGAACAATTATGTATTTTCAGATGTCTGTACCTGTCCATTTGATTATGGTGGGTTGTTGTCACTTATTCCTTAGATGATTAATTTGAGATG
The DNA here is from genome assembly GCA_023374045.1 of Limonium bicolor. Classification (NCBI taxonomy): domain Eukaryota; kingdom Viridiplantae; phylum Streptophyta; class Magnoliopsida; order Caryophyllales; family Plumbaginaceae; genus Limonium; species Limonium bicolor. The sequence goes on along the minus strand of CM041777.1, from coordinate 194,198,750 downwards.
AAGGCTTCGATGAAACCCATTGAGTTGTAGTTTAGATGTGACTTACGTAAGATGGTGTGACTCAAGATTGCCTTGGGTGATTACCTTTGTCGTGATGTTGTCACTGGGTAGGGATTCACACAAGGCTAAGCTTTGGGTTAGTCGGACTTATTGATAAGTGTGAAATTGATATAATTTTATAGGTGCTAACTTCTTATTTTGCGCAACTATTTAGGCGTTTTCTCACACTTATTATATGTTTTTCCGTGCTCATACTCTAGATAAGAACTGATGCCAATTTATATGATAAAATCAGGAAATGATGATGGAAATGCATAGTTCTCCTCACGAGCTTTCCTTCGCCGCAAACAGGGAACAAATCGGAGCTCAAACGAAGAATCTAAGGGCAGTCAAGAGAAGACCGGCGCCGAAAATAATTTTTAATTAAAAAAAAAGAAAAGAAAAAGTCTTCAAACGTCCACGTAAGAGTTTTGTAAAAAAAAAAAAGAAAATCAAAAGTCTAAAGTTGTGGCCATCGAAAGAAAAAGAAAAAAAATCAAAAGTTAGTCTGCGTAGGTTGCAGACAAGACAGGAAAAAAAAAGAGTAAAGTCTGCAAAAGAAGACTTCTGCAGCGCGACGGTGCCTAATTTAGGCACCGATTCTACCTACCTGTCTGATTAAGTTTCTGAATTCTTCTATAAATAAACTGCTCTCCACGCTACAAACGGATGACCACACCACCACTCAACCCCACACACTCACACTCATTCTTCATTTCTCCAATTTCCTCTCACGTATCCATTTTCCCTTCTTTTTCATTTTATATTACTCACTCCACCACACTTCCACTTATTTTCCATTTCCACCACAAACTTCCATCTATTTACACATTCTCCACAAATATTATCCAAACATTGCAATTTCTATCCCGGTATATTAAAATAGCAGAGCAGCTTCACGAGTCCAACAAAAAGATGATTTATTCTACTCTTGTATATGTTTATTTATTTAATATGTCCGGCTAGAATATTATACTCTGGGAAATGGTTATTATTAGTTTGTTTTAATTATGCAATTTATTTACCGGTTTAAATTAATTATAATTTGATACAATTAATGTTATTCTCTCGCTTTATAATAAATTACATGAGTTTATTGAATTGTCTTACGAAATCTATTTTGATCAGGTCCGTGATAAATGGATAGGTCATATTAATTGTTATGTCTGTGGAAAAGCTTATTCTGGTTGAATAAGTCTAGTATTTCAGATGCAAAATTATATTTTCTTGTACTTAGCCGTTTACATGTGTTTTTCCTGAGTCTATATCAGACCTTGCATGTTCTGGTAAACGAGGTTATTAGGATTTATGGTTTAAATCTGAAGACTCTAAAAGAAACTTTGCCAATTTATTCTTAATTAAACCGGTAGATTAGCATAATTAATCAAACGAGTAAAATCTGAACCCATAGTCCGTTCTTCCATATTTACAACCACTTTTAATATTCTGTTATTTTAATTCTTAGTTGTTATTTTAATTCTCGTTGTCTTTATTTTAATTTACGAATCAAAACAAACAACTTCCCCCCGATTTATAACCTTTGCTAAGATTATATTATTTTTCACATAGTCCCTCGGTTCGATACCTGGTTTCTCACAAACTCTACTACAATAACCGGGATTTTTGCAACCTGGCGGTCTTTTGATTTTTTATTTTCTAGGATTATTTCTTAGTATTTAAGATATCAAATTTATCGTTTGCAAATTGGCGCCGTTGCCGGGGACTAGATTTCTGTCTAGTCCTTAGCTTGCGTTAAAAATTTGTTTTACTGCATTTATTTAATTTTTACTATTATTATTTCTATATATTTTTGTTTTATTTTTTTTAGTTTCCAGTTTTAAGTTAATTTTTCTTTATTTAGCTGTACTATTTTTATTTTATTTTACTCTACTTGTAAACTTTTGTGGAGTCTATTTTTCTCTTTTGCAGACAGTTGATGGTGTACACCCGTTCTTGGTCAGACACTCATCTCGATTAGGACAAATCCTTCACCTAGAAATCGAGCGTACCTCTCAGCTAGCCAGACGCCAACAAAGGTTCCAAAGAGAAATACAAATGGTAACTCCTACGAACGGTGGTCAAGCAATGAGGCAATTTAACAGAACGGCGGTCATTCCTAGAAGAAGCCCATTAGATCTTCCTACGCTAACACCCGACTTAGTAAAGGAATGGAAGGATCTGAAGCCCTCACATCAGAACAAGGTCATACGGGATATTCCCTATGGCACATTTGACGGCTCCGATCCCAACGACGCCCTAGATCATGACAACCGATTTCTAATTAATGTTGATCAAATTGGGTGCTCCGATAGTCTCCTGGAATATGCGAGAATGAGTTTATTCCCTAGTAGCCTCACTGGTGAAGCGATGAAATGGTTCTACTGTCTTCCTTCTGGTATTATCACTACTTGGGGGGAGATGACAACCAGGTTCTATGAAAAGTATTATCCGATTTCTAGAACTATGAATTTGGTTGCTACCTTACTTGCTTTCAAACAGGGAGGTGCTGAGACTATTTGTGAAGCATGGGATCGTTTTAAAGAGATGCTCCGACAGTGTCCGCATCACGGACAAGACCTCACTTGTATTGCTATGACATTCTTTCATGGACTGCAGCACATACATAAATCCGAAGTTAGATCAGCTTTGGGAGGAAACATCCTCAACCGATCTGGCACTGATTTCATGGCGGCCATGGAGACGTATATTGAAGAGGTTCGTCAGTGGGGCACCGAGGGAGGCAGGACTATGACAATGGGTGCTAAAGGTGCTAGGAATATGGATCCTTGGATGGAGCAGATTGCAGAGTTTCAGGATCAGTAGATGACATTGGTAAGCTCACTGGTAAAAAGGTTTGATGATTTTTTAATTAATGGTCAACCTTCTCAGCAGGTAAAGAGGATAGCTTCCTCATCTTCATCTGAGCCTTTTTGTTCTCATTGTGGTGGTGACCATTCATTTGAAATATGCCCTCATCTTGAGGAAATACGGATTGCTGAAGAAGCAAACTTTTTGGGACAAGGGAATTACCAACAACCCTGGAACCGGAATCAACACCAGAATCTCAGGTATGGTAATCCTAACAATGCTTTAAATTCTAACCTTTTACAAAGTAATATGCAGGGTCCCCCAGGCTTCTCTAGGCAACCATACAACTAAGCCCGTCCTCAGATGCAGATGGGACAGGGCCAGAATTCCTACCAGCCACCCCGTTAAGTCAACTTCTGATGAAAAGATGGAACAGCTCCAGGATATAATTACTTCGATGGCTACCAGCCAGAAGGAGCAACAGACTCTTAACCAATCCGTGATGAATAGTCAAAGAAATTTAGAGCAGCAGATGAACCAGATACTTACCAACCAAAAGCAAAGGCAGCCTGGTTCGTTTCCATCTCAACCTCAGCAGAATCCGAGGGAGATAGCCAAGGCCTTAAAGATCTGTAACTGTGGTGTATCTTTGGAGGTCCAATCTGAGGGTGAGTTCAGTGCAGCTGTGACGTTAAGAAGTGGGAAGCATTTAAGAAACTATCATCAAAATCAAGTGGTTATAGATCAAACTAGTGAAAAGATCACCTCTTCTCTTTCAGACATACCATCAGGGCCTACAGTCCCACCTGTGGTAGTTTCTGAGGAGATACAGGCTCCTAATCTTCCACCCTCTTCTTCTTCCCCCTCTACTATTCATGTTGATGTGCCTTCTTCTACTCCTAAGCAAGTAGAACTTCCATTTCCAAATAGGATGAAAAAAATCATTTAGACGAACAGTTTACTAAATTTTTAAGTATTTTTAAGAAACTGACTCTTGATATTCCTCTTATTGATCCTCTATAAGAGATGCCGAATTATGTAAAATTTCTGAAGGATCTCCTCACTAAAAAGAAGAAAAAGAAGGACAAAGAGACTGTCCACCTGACTGAGGAATGCTCTGCCACTTTACTTCGAGCACTTCCTCCAAAGTAGAAAGATCCAGGCAATCCCATTGTTCCTTGCTTTATTGGGGATGTAGACTACGGCAGTGGTCTGTGTGACCTGGGTGCGAGTATCAACATTATGCCTTATGCCACCTTCTTGAAGGTGAGAGGAGGAGAGCTACACCCGGTCCCTTTCAAGCTCTAGCTGGCCGACAGATCTGAGATTAAACCAATGGGGATTGTGCGAGATCTCGTGGTGGGGGTTGACCGCTTCATCTTTCCTGCAGACTTTGTGGTTCTCGACATGGATGACGATGTAGAGGTTCCGCTCATTCTGGGACGTCCTTTCCTAAGTACTGCCAAGGCTGTCATTGACGTTCATGATGGTAAAATCACCTTGCGGTATGAGGATGAAAAGATTGAATTTGATTTGAAGAAGATGATGAAGTCCAGCTCCACCTCAGCTCATTCGGTTAGGTCGGTAAGTCTCCTAGATGAGGATGGCGAGGTATGTGAACTTTCTACTGATGAGGAGGTTTATTCTATACCTTCTTCCCCTTTTTCTGATTTTGAGCCCTTGGAACATGTTCTTGTCTCTTCTGTTGAAAATAAGACTTTTGATATGGATGTTAATACAGCTCTAGCTCATGTCAAGAGAGGAAAGACAGGTTTTCAAGCATATCGCCCTCCTTTGGAGAAGCTTGATAGAGATATCCAACGACCTATTCCTTCTATAGAGCAGCCTCCAGTACTTGAGCTTAAGGAGCTCTCCTCTAATCTCAAATATGTCTTTCGTGCTGATAACAATTCTTTGCCTGTCATTGTCTCTTCTACTTTAACTTCTGGGCAGGAGACTAGGTTGCTAGAGGTGCTCAGGAAGCATAAGAGAGCCATTGGATGGACCTTGGCTGATATCAAAGGGATTGATCCAGCCTTCTACACTCATCACATCTATATGGAGGAGGATTACAAGCCTGTTAGACAGCCCCAGCGTCGGCTCAACCCTAACATGAAGGAAGTTATCAAGACAGAGGTGTTGAAGCTTTTAGACGCTGGAATCATTTACCCATATCGGATAGTACATGGGTGAGTCCTGTACAGGTAGTTCCTAAGAAAGGGGGTTTTGAAGCTGTTCTGAACAACAAAGGAGAATCTATCCCTCAGAGAAAGATCACTGGATGGTGTATGTGCATAGATTATAGGCGTTTGAATTGTGCTACCAGGAAAGATCATTTCCCTCTCCCTTTTATTGATCAAATGCTTGAGAGGTTGGCTGGGCAGGAATATTATTGCTTTTTAGATGGTTTTTCAGGGTACTTTCAAATTCCTATTGCACTTGAGGACCAGGACAAGACTACTTTCACTGGTCCATATGGTACCTTTGCATATAAACGGATGCCCTTTGGATTATGCAATGCCCCTGCCACTTTCCAGCGTTGCATGCAGGCTCTCGTTGCAGGCTTCATTGAGCAGAGTATAGAGGTATTTATGGATGATTTTTCTGTCTATGGTTCTGACTTTGATGTTTGTCTGGCTCAGCTTGACCTTATCCTTGGATGTTGCGAAGAGACCAACCTAGTTCTAAACTGGGAAAAATGTCAATTCATGGTAAAGGATGGGATTGTGCTTGGCCACAAGGTGTCTGGCAAAGGGATTGAGGTAGATAAAGCTAAAGTAGACGTTATAGAGAAGCTTTCAGTGCCTACTTGTGTAAAGGATATAAGAGCTTTTCTTGGGCATGCTGGTTTCTATCGACGGTTCATTCATGACTTCTCTAAAATAGCTAAACCGTTGACTGATTTGCTTATGAAAGATGCCCCTTTTCTCTTCTCTGAAAATTGTCTGGATGCTTTCAATTTGACTAAGTAAAAGTTGGTAGTTGCTCCTATTGTTGTTTCTCCTGACTGGTCATTGCCATTTGAGATTATGTGTGATGCTAGTGATTTTGCAGTAGGTGCAGCCCTGTGCCAAAAGAAAGATAAGGTGTTGAGAGTTATTGCTTATGCGAGTAAAACTCTTAATGACGCTCAGAGAAACTACACAACCACTGAGAAAGAGCTTCTGGCTGTGGTCTTCTCCTTAGATAAATTCAGATCATATTTATGGGGAAGTAAAGTGATTATTCACACCGACCACTCTGCTCTTAAATATTTGTTTACTAAGAAAGAGGCCAAGCCTCGCTTGCTGCGTTGGATTCTTCTTCTACAAGAATTTGACATTGAAGTGAAAGACAAGAGTGGTAAGCTCAATGGCGTGGCTGATCATCTCTCTAGGATGGTAACTCCTGATGACAGCATTCCTATAAACGAATTCTTTCCTGATGAAACCGTCTTCAGTTTGAAAAAGGTGCAAGAGCCATGGTATGCGGATATGGCTAATTTTATTGTTTATGGAGTTGTTCCTCATGATTTATCATATGCTCGGAAAAAGAAATTCCTTTCTAACTCACGCCATTATATATGGGAAGACCCTCACTTGTTTCGAGTTTGTGCAGATATCTTATCGCAGGTGCCTCCCTGATGATGAAGGACCCAGTGTTCTAGAGTTTTGTCACTCCCGAGAAGCTGGCGGTCATCATAGCTCTCACAGGACGGCGGCCAAGGTTTTGGAATCCGGATTTTATTGGCCCACACTACATAAGGATTGCCAAGCCTTTGTGGCTAGTTGTGACAGTTGTCAACGCATGGGCAATACTTCTAGGCGACATGAGATGCCTCAGCAAGGCATTTTGGAGGTCGAACTTTTTTACTGTTGGGGTATAGATTTTATGGGACCCTTTCCTTCTTCGCAGGGTTTCCAATACATTCTAGTAGCAGTGGACTATGTGTCCAAGTGGGTTGAAGCAATTCCTTGCCAGCATGTTGATTCCAAGACTGTGGTCAAATTCTTAAAGAAGCACATCTTTACACGCTTTGGAGTCCCTCGAGCTATTATAAGTGATGGGGGCACACATTTCTGCAATCGAAGCATTGATGCATTGATGGAAAAATATGGGGTACACCACAAAGTTGCCCTGGCTTACCGTCCTCAAACGAATGGGCAAGCAGAAGTGTCCAATAGGGAGTTGAAGTGGATCCTCCAAAAGACGGTAAACTCCTCCAGAAAAGATTGGGCTCTTAAGCTGGATGATGCTCTTTGGGCCTATCGCACAACCTATAAAACCCCCATTGGTATGTCACCTTTTAAATTGGTTTATGGGAAGGCTTGCCATCTCCCGTTGGAGCTTGAGCACAAAGCTTATTGGCCTATCAAGGCCTTAAATTTTGATATGACTGCTGCTGGTGAGAAGAGGAAATTGCAGCTCTCTGAGCTAGAAGAGCTGAGGGATCAAGCTTACCACAATGCTAAAATTTATAAGGAATGAACCAAGAGGATCCATGACAAGTTGATCCTCAAGAGAGATTTCAAAGTAGGTGACTTGGTTCTACTCTACAATTCTCGGTTAAAGCTTTTCCCTAGAAAGCTCAAGTCTCACTGGGCTGGTCCTTTCCGGATTGTTGGTGTGCCTCATATGGTGCCTTTGATCTACATAACAAGAAGGGCGACACCTTCAAAGTTAATGGGGCCCGTCTAAAGAGATATACTTGTCCTGTTGATGTTTCTACTAACTTGCTTAGAGTTTCTTTTGTCCAGGAACAGCACGACGTTTCTACCCCTGTTTCTGAGCCAACACCACCTAAGAAGAAGTCTCTCCCATGGCGGTTAAAGCATAAATTCCGAAAGTTGTGCAACTTAGTTCTAGGAAGTTGTGGGACCCTTTCCCACTCCTTTTCCTCTTTCTCCTAATCGGACTGATGAGTCTAGCTTGAGACTTTAAAACAAAGCATCTTGGGGGGAGGTGAAATACCCCGTAATTAAAAATAGTGATTAATTAGGCTAATAAGTAATTTAGAAGCTTAATTAGGTGTAAATAATCATAAGGGAACAAATCCCGAAGAAAACGGACCTTTAAAACGGTTTAAAAACATTACCGAACCTTTAAGCACGTTTTTCGAGGTAACCGGGAAAACGTGTCTTTAAGCGGGTCAAATAGACTCGTAACAATGTTGGTCAACTAAATAATCATTAATAAATATTAGTGAAGCTTCAGGACCAATAAAATCAATAAAACGAGAGACTTGTAAAAACTGTCAAAAACGGGAACTTGTGGGGTAGAAGTATAAATAACTGAAACTTATGTGTCCACTTTTAAAATAAAAAGTGAAGATTGTGTGTGTGTGTGTGTGTGTATGCTAGCCGATGGGCTCTTCCCCCCCCCCCCCCCCCCCTCTCTCACTCTCTCACACACTCACTCACACTCTCTTATTAACTAAAAAAAAATAATAAGTAAACTCACCTCACTTTATTACTCTCACAATTCTCTCTCTCTCCCACACTCATCCCTCCTCTCTCACGTGAACACCCCACACCAGCACCTCTCTTTTCCTTCTTCTTCAACCCATGCGATTTCCATGGAGTTTTGAAGACCCCACACAAAACTCAACTTCTCTCCTTTGTAACTCTCTCCAAACTCCTCCAAAAATTATAAAAACCCACCATTGTAATCCTCTCCCAAGGGCTACATTTTCATCTTTCCAAAATCCAAAACAACACTTTCGATTTTATGGGTATATCCCATTTGAAGCTTCAACACCACCATTAGAAGGCCCTTGTTCTCCTTGTTCTTCTAAGGTAAAAATATCTTCAAAAACTCCATCTTTTTCTAGCCTAAATGGCAAAACGAAAATTTAGACTAAACCTTGTTTGGTCTCTTGTATGTCCAGCCGATTTTGGCATTTTGGTGGTGTGAGGAATCTTGTTCTTGAGCTATCCCAAACAGCTCTTGTGCTCTTGGAAGGTAATAAATTCTCTAAACCCTAAAACCTAGATTAAAACTTGATTAATGGTTAGGGTTAGTTCTTAGTATTGAATGGTGTATATAATGTTGGTAGTGTTAGAGGAATTGGGATTACAACCGGTAGAGAAAGGAAAGAAGGAAAAGAAAGAAGAAGAAAGAAACTAGAAGCAAAACAAGGTAAGGAATGCTCACCTTTGTGTAGTCTTGTAATTGTATATGTAACAGATTTTTAGAAATGAAAATTGGTATTGTAAAATGATAATGCATTAGTAGTATAATGTGTAAGAGAATACAAGTATTTTGAAGCTTTAAAAGACATGTAAAACTGTTACTAAACAGATTGGGGATTAGTGTTTGTGTGCAGGAAATTTTGTAGTGTTTTAGGAGTTGTGTTGGTATTGTATATGGGAGCTTGTGTACTTTGATTGTTGAAAACAGGTGAGACAATATAGATGTGAGCAAAACAATGTGGTGAGAGTATAAAATTATAGGGGAGACTATGGCAAAATTTGCCTAGGATTAGAACACTTAGAGAATTAAAACTAGGTGAATAATGTGAGTGTGTAACAGATTTTGATTAAGGAAGATAGAGGATAAGTTGAGAGAGATAGTTAATGTAATTGTAATGTGTTAGGAGTGTTAGAAATGACATTAGAAGAGGGAGTTGTAGATGGAGAGTGTTAGTGCTAAAATCTGTAGCAAACACAACTAGGGAAACAACTAGTGAAAGTGTGAGTTGAAACTTAGAAAATTAGATGAGTGAATGAGTATAAAATTGTGTAAGGAGTTAGGAAATGAACTAGGGTGTATTAGGAGGTTTAAATAGTGTTAAAACATGTAGGATTAAGTGTAGGAACAATGGGGAAGTATTGGGTAAAAGAGAGGACTGAAAACAGAAATTAAAATGCAAATACTGGGCCGGACCGGACTTGCGACCGGACTTGCAAGTTCGGTCGAGCCCAGATTTACAAGACGGGAAAGCTACTGGAATCGACCGGACTTGCGACCGGACTTGCAAGTCCGGTCGAGCAGAAAATTTTCCCGTCAGAATGCTACTGGAATCGACCGGACTTGCGACCGGACTTGCAAGTCCGGTCGGACCAGAAAAATTCCCCGATGAAACCTACTGGAATGGACCGGACTTGCGACCGGACATGCAAGTCCGGTCGGCCAGAAAATTTCCGTAACCTGAGCTACTGGAATGGACCGGACTTGCAAGGTCGGTCGCAAGTCCGGTCCTGACAAAAAAAAAAATAATATATATTATATATATATATATATATATATATATATGTATATACCCATGTAATATACATGTATGAAAGTAAACCTAAGTTAAGTAAGAGTAAAATTAAGGAAGAAAAGTAAGTAAGTAATGTAAGTGTAAGAAGTATAAGGACATAGTAAGTATGAGTTAAGTAATGATAGTTAGATTAATCATTTAATTGTATGTATATAATAGGATTGATTTGTGACACCGAAGGACGTTTGGAATACGTACAACGGTGAACGGTATGGATTCCTCATGCCCCGTATGCTATCTTGGTTACTCTGATTTGTGTGTTGTGTGCTAATTGATCACCAAATAAGATAAATGCACGAATCGGAGTTAATATGCATACTTGTGAATATGTAGTGTTGTATGATGTTGTATCTCTTCTTAAATCTTAGTTTGTATAATTCATGAAATGTTTGGATGAATGAATGTGTGTATGTATGTGTATTGTACTGACCGATTGTGTTGTGTTTGGACTTCTAACTTATTCCTAACAAGCTAACCATCCTAACTTAAAATGGTAATTAAATTGGAATGAGTAGAAGTCTGATATAGTTTCGGCCACGCGTGAGGATGCGGAGTCACGAGAGGTTGGCTCCAATTCCTGACTCTTAAACTGGTCCGCGGCCCAAATCCCTTAAGTGGGTAGCATCCCGGATTGGTGAGTCAAGTAAATCCCGGATGTGGGACGGTGTAGTCCCCAAGGCCGGAGGTCCCGACGACTTAACTTGAGTATAAGTAAGTAAGTAAGAATGAGTAAGTAAAGTAATGAAAGTAAGTATTGTAAGTAAGAAAAGTAAGTAATGAGTAAAAGAGTAAAGCATTCCGATTAACCCGGATGCATAATTTGGCTAACCTTGTGAAGGTAAGTAAGATGTGTGCTTGTATTGTTGCCTTGAATTGTGTAATGAATTGTATAGCATGTATATTGTATGAAAGCATGTATGTATGAAATAATGAACTGCATGTTTAGTGGACGTCAAATAGTCGGCGTGCCCTAGCTAGCACGCGGTATATGCGGAGTCCATATGCAGCGTTTGCTGAGCCCCTTGGGGCACCATTTTTACTACACGCAGGTACTCGAGAGTGATGAAGATGTGAAGCTACTTTTTCTTTCTTTATCTTCTTTTGGTGTAAACAATGAATTATGATGGGTGTACTAAGTAGTACATGGCTGTAGTTTTTGAATAGCCGGTGTACCATGGGGTACACCTTTTTGGATATGGAAGTATTGGATTGGTATAGATGAGTAGCTTTAGAAACTCATTCTTTTGGTAAGTTGAAAGGTTGTAATGTAATACTTTAAATACTCGGTGATCCAGATGTAAGTAGGTTATTTTGTATTTATATTTTAGTAGCTCGGTACGTTATGTTCATCAGACCGTGACTGTAAGTATTAGTAGCCTAGCTAGCCGTATGGGCGGTTAGCGGCATTGTTTCACCCCGCCGTAGTAAGTAGTAATAATTCCGCTGCGAACTCGTAGGATTAATAGGACGATTAGACGGTAAGCATAGGATTAGCGGTTGGGGTGTTACAAAAAGTGGTATCAGAGCGTAGTTACGCTCTGATGTCCATAGTACCGAGCATAGGGGATTACCGAGTTAGGATTTCAACCGTCTTAAGACGGATACTTAGAAACCTAACTAGGAACTACCGTTGTTAACAACGGATACCCTTAACGTTCTTAGAACGATACCTTGCTTAAATTCCAAGACCTTTGAGTCATATCTTGCAAAGCCTAACGTAACTGTTAAATATTCAGATGTCAGGCAGAGGTCCAGGTCGCCCCAGAGGAGGGGGCAATGACGGACCCGGCGCGCAGACGATAGCTGAGATCGTCGCCGCCACGGTAGCGCAGATGCTACCCAAGTAATCAAGCTGTACAACAATCCCAACAAACCCAACAAACTCAAGCGGGGCCAATCCCTCCCCCCACCCAGAGAAGCAAACTGGGTAAAAGCTGTAGCGGAACTCCGCCCTCCTTGCTTTAGGGGCGACAGTGATCCGGCTAAGCTCGAGGCCTACATCTCCGAGATGGAGACGGCCTTCGAAACACTCGAAGCTCCTGCTGGAGTTCGAGTCAGAGTTGCTGCCTACTACTTAAAGGATGCTGCATGGATTGGTGGAAGCTGGTCAAGCACGAGCACGTCAGCGACCCCACATTCGATTGGGATTCTTCGCCTCACTCCTCCGTTCAAATACTACCCTGAACACGTGAAAACAAAGAAAAGGCTAGAGCTGGACGCCTTAAGGATGACAGACAAGATGACTGTCGATGAGTACTACCGCACCTTCACCTCCATTCTCCGTCTTCTCCCCGATCTAGGATACACCGGCCAGGTGTTGGTCGATCGCTTCTATGGCGGTCTGAGCCATCGCTTGCGGTACGGTATGGGCTATACCAGATTTACCTCCCTTCAGGTAAATAACGGTTGACCCTAGTATCATTTCAATTCCTTAAATTCCTTGAATTCCTTTGAATCCTTCTCTATTCCTCCTTAAATGAGAACCCCGGCTAATACCTGAAATTTCAGGAGTGTTATCACGCGGCTTCTCGCGTTGAGATCACTTGCCAACTAAGGGATGAAGAGACCGCGCTGAAGCGCAAAGCTAACAACAAAAATACCAGCACTGAGGAGCAAACCAGGGAAAGAGCTGGAAAAAGAAAAAGGGGAATTTCTTTCAGCAATCCCAAAAGAATCCCAGGGTGAGAGCAGTGCCCATGCTGAGCAGGGCAAACCATCTGAGTTACTTCAGCTTGGTTATTCTGCACCGGTGGCAGCTAAGCCACTGAGATCGCACCCACCAAAGGGTAAATTCCTAATCCAATTTGTATTTGCATAGTATCGTATAACATCATTTCTAGTATACCACGCACACATGTGCTGACCCTCTAACCTCAGGTTCTAGCTCCGGAGCCGCCAAAACCTTCTCCGACGGCCGCACCTATGTGTGCAGAAAGTGCAACCAGGACCATCCTGGTAAGGACTGCTACGGGAGGGAGATCAAATGCTACAACTGCCAGAAGCTGGGACACACAGCTAACAAGTGCCCAGAGAATGGGAAGCCGAGGGTACTTCCAGAACTACAAACAGAGAGAGGGCAAGGAGGTGGCATCTGGCGATGCACCGGCCCAGCAGGCACCTCAGGGACAGGGATCCCGGGGCCCTCAGAGGGGCGCACCTCAGAGGCAGCCTGTTCTGCATGTGATTGACCGATGGGCCCGGTTCGAAATCCGGCCAAGGTAATCACTAAACCTTTAATCCTTGAAATAGCATGCCTAGTAGTAGAGTAACTGTATGAGTGAATGCATGAGTAAATAAATGAAGTGTATATTGCATGAAATGAGTAGTTGAAACTAGTACTCACCGTAGATGAAATTTGTAACCATAGGAAACTTTAGTATCTGTTACCCGATACCGGTAACCTTGAATCAAGAAGAGATCGACATCACCAACCACGACTACACCAACAAACAGTGTCAGGTCATCCGACCAGGTATGATTTTTAAAGGGATACCTGACACCCGACGCAAATCTCAATCATCCGACGATGCAACGAGCTAGGAACGGGTCAAGGTGGATTTTACACACCCGAATTCCCCGGTGGAGCGAAGATGAAGCTGAAGATGATGTGCTTGGGAAAGGACTGGAATCCTTATACCAAGACATACCAGGAGACACGAACACAAGATGGAGCGACGCCACCGACAATACCACCAGAGTTTCAGACCCTCATCACACAGCAGTGAACTTGCACAACAATGTGAACGAACCGATCCCCGCACTTGAAGCGGATCTTTGTATCGTCAACTTCTATGAAAAGAAGGACGACTTGGGTTACACCAAGACAAGGACGAGACAGCGGAATCTCTTGAACAAGGAGTGCCCGTAGTGTCTTGGTCCATTGGTGATGACGCCGTATTCCTGTATAGCGAGCAGAAGCGTGTGGACCTCGCACAGAAACTGGTATTGAGATCAGGAGATGTCCTAATCATGGGTGGAAACTCTAGGATGCTGTATCACGGGATCAACAAGATCAAGTTGAATACGGCACCGCCGGCAATAATCAATGCCACACACATGAAACCAGGACGCCTGAACCTTACCTTTAGAAAGTATTAAATTCCTAGTATCATGTAATCTATTAGTAACGTGTATTAGAGACACGGTATGTATGATGGTTGGTTTATCAATAAAGAGCAGTGTTGATTTAATTCCACTTGTGTCCACCATCAATACTTATCCAATTGTGAATCCAATAGGTTGTGGACTCGGTACCGAAGGTAACCTGAGCATCCTCACCGAAGCACAAGCCGGCAGAAGCGGCACCATTCTAACGGGAACCTTCCCGTAAATGGCATTGATGCCAATGTGTTTCGACTCCGGCGCCTCTCACACTTTCGTATCACCATCCTTTGTGAAGAGGTTGAAGCTAGATGCGGATGAGCTACCGAACTTCATGGTTACTCTCCCATCGAAGGAGCGAGTAAAGTGCACCAATATTATCAATCAGCCACAATCCAAATCAAAGGCGAATCGTTTCCCATTTCCTTCATCGAATTCAATGGATTGGGATTCGACGTAATCATTGGGATGAATTGGTTGGAGCGGCACAAGGGTAGAATCCTCTGCGCCGAGCATCGTTTGCTGCTCAAGAGTCCTTCTGGGGTTACCGTATCTTACCGCCAGAGACCGAGAGAGCCTTCGACCACACTTATATCTGCCATGGCCATGTACCGGGAGCTCAGAAAGGGCCAAGAGGTGTATCTTTGTTATGTACAAGACCTGGAGCGAGATCCAGAGTTCAGTGATGAAGTACCCATTGTATCCGAGTATCCCGATGTATTCCCTAAGGAGCTACCCGGCATGCCACCACCGAGAGCAGTGGAATTCGAAATCGATCTATTGCCAGGTACCGGTCCCATTGCTAGGGCACCGTACCGCATGGCACCTGCGGAAATGACCGAATTGAAAGAACAGTTGAGAGATCTTCTAGACAAAGGGTTTATACGCCCGAGCGTATCACCCTGGGGAGCACCGGTTCTCTTCGTGAAGAAGAAGGACGGTAGCCTCCGACTATGCATTGACTACCGCGAGCTGAATGCGGTCCAGTCAAAAATAAATACCCACTACCGTATCGACGACCTATTCGACCAGTTGAAAGGAGCCTCAGTCTTCTCCAAGATCGACCTCCGTTCAGGGTATCATCAGATTGCATCAAAGAGCAAGACATTGAGAAAACGGCATTCCGTACCAGATATGGCCACTACGAATTCACAGTGATGCCATTCGGTTTGTCAAACGCACCGGCAAAATTCATGGACCTCATGAATCGACTATTCAGTGAGCAGTTGGACACTTCGGTTGTGGTCTTCATCGACGACATCCTTGTATATTCCAAATCACCAGAGGAACATGAAATCCACTTGAGGAAAGTGCTTGAGACACTGCGCGAGAACCAGCTGTATGCGAAGTTCTCCAAATGCGAGTTTTGGCTTGATCAGGTATCATTCCTTGGACATGTCATCTCGAGCGCAGGTATCTCGGTTGACCCTTCTAAGGTAGAAGCTGTACGATCATGGCCTAGACCCAAGACTGTTACCGACATTAGGAGCTTTCTTGGTCTAGCCGGTTACTACCGGAGATTTGTAAGGGACTTCTCGAAAGTCGCCAAGCCCATGACTACATTGATGAAGAAAGATGCACCGTTTGTATGGACAGACGAGTGCGAGTTATCATTTCAGAAACTGAAAGACTCATTGACCTCAGCGCCCGTCCTTACTCTTCCAGAGGGCACAGAGGGATTTGAGGTATACTGTGATGCATCAGGCAAAGGAATGGGATGCGTACTCATGCAGCATGGCAAGGTTGTTGCTTATGCCTCCCGCCAGTGAAGAAACATGAGGAGAATTACCCGACTCACGATTAGAGTTAGGAGCCATTGTCTTCGCCTTGAAGATATGGCGACACTATCTCTATGGGGTAAGCATCACCATCTACTCCGACCATAAGAGCTTACAGTATGTATTCACTCAGAAAGAACTCAACTTGAGACAGAGAAGGTGGATGGAGTTTCTCTCAGACTACGACATCAACCTGCAGTATAAGGAAGGGAAGGCAAACGTTGTAGCCGACGCCCTGAGCCGTCGAGCACACTCGCTCCATTCGCTACTCGCTTCTTCTAGCTTGGTTGACGAGGTGCGAGACGCTCAGTTGAGCGACCCTTACCTAACCGAAATCAGACACAAGATCGAGAATGGTACATTTGAGAAGAAAAGTATGATTTTAAGCTACATGAAGATGGTTTGATTCGGTTGAATGGCAGGCTATGCGTCCCCCGAAGCAATGCTGAGCTAAGGGATCGCATCCTGCGAGAGTCACATAGTTCTACATTATCAGTCCATCCGGGAGCCTCCAAGATGTACAAAGACATGAAGAGGTACTTCTGGTGGTCTGGAATGAAGTCAGATGTGACGGAATTTGTATTGAGATGCTTGACATGCCAGAAGGTAAAATTTGAACACCGTAGACCGGGCGGAATGGTACAATCGATGCCAATTCCGGAGTGGAAATTTCATGATATCTCCATGGATTTTGTTGTAGGACTCCCACCTGCTAGGGGAGGACTCAACATGATCTGGGTTGTAGTAGATCGCCTTACCAAGGTTGCCAGATTCATACCGATGAAGGACACCTGGAAGGTAGTAAAGCTAGCTGAGCTTTTTGATAAGGAGATCATCAGACACCACGGAGTCCCTAAGACCATAGTATCTGACCGCGACACCAGATTTCTTTCGAGATACTGGAGAGCTACAAGGGAAGCGTTGGGTACAGAATTGAAGTTGAGTACCGCCTTCCATCCTCAGACCGACGGTCAGACAGAAAGGACCATCCAGACACTGGAGGACATGCTTCGGGCATGTGCCTTGGACTTTCAGGGGAGTTGGTTAGATAAGCTTCATCTTATCGAGTTCTCGTATAATAATAGTTATCACGCCTCGATTAAGATGTCGCCTTTCCAAGCTCTATACGGTAGACCTTGCCGTACACCCTTGTGTTGGGATGAGTCAAGTGAAGCGGTCATAATAGGACCGGAGTACTTGAGCAAGTGCAAGCCGAAGTGCAACAAATCCGAGCTAACATGAAGGCAGCCCAAGATAGACAGAAATCCTATGCGGATGTGAGACGACGCGACCTTGAGTTCGCCGTGGGCGACCAAGTGTTCTTGCGAGTTTCACCTATGAAGGGTGTCTTCAGATTTGGTCAGAAGGGCAAGCTAAGCCCAAAGTTTGTAGGGCCGTACACTATCACCGAAAGAGTTGGTTCAGTAGCCTACAGGTTAGCACTACCTGAGGACTTGGGACGTGTCCATGATGTATTTCATGTGTCACAACTCAAGAAGTATTTGGCTGATCCTTCTCATGTGTTGGAGCCCGAGAGACTATCCATTGAGCCAAACATGCGATATGTCGAAACCCCAGTGAGAATCCTTGATAGGAAGACCAGAGACACTCGCCATAAGTCTATACGAATGGTGAAGGTCCTATGGTCTAACCATGATGTCGAAGAAGTGACATGGGAGTTGAAGATGCCATGAAGGCTAAATACCCACAGTTATTCATAGACTAGTAGTCTAGTATTTAGTATACGGGTACGGGTCGTACCCCTTTTAAGGGGGGTAGAACCCTTTTGCTTAGCATTGCTTCGGGGTAAGCATTGCATTTTGTATGGCACATGTAGTGCAAGTGAATTTAGTATGGATGTGTATGTATGTGTAATGTGTAATGAATGATGTGTATGTGCAATGTATGGTGTATTGGTGTAATGTGTATTGTGGTATGGTGTATTGGGATGTATTGTGTATGTGAATTGTGTATGATGTTGAAATGTGTATGCTTGCAGTGTGAAAGAAGTAAACACCTCATAGGTGTAGGAAGACATTAGGACAATTGGTTTGCCTAATGAGTAGAATTATAAAACTATTAACCTTGAGCAACTTTGAGGGCAAAGTTTCTTAAGGGGGGTAGATTGAAATACCCCGTAATTAAAAATAGTGATTAATTAGGCTAATAAGTAATTTAGAAGCTTAATTAGTGTAAATAATCATAAGGGAACAAATCCCAAGAAGAAACGGACCTTTAAAACGGTTTAAAAACATTACCGAACCTTAACGTTTTTCGAGGTAACCGGGAAAACGTGTCTTTAAGCGGGTCAAATAGACTCGTAACAATGTTGGTCAACTAAATAATCATTAATAAATATTAGTGAAGCTTCAGGACCAATAAAATCAATAAAACGAGAGACTTAAAAACTGTCAAAAACGGGAACTTGTGGGGTAGAAGTATAAATAACTGAAACTTATGTGTCCACTTTTAAAATAAAAAGTGAAGATTGTGTGTGTGTGTGTGTGTATGCTAGCCGATGGGCTCTTTCCCCCCCCCCCCCCCCTCTCACTCTCTCACACACTCACTCACACTCTCTTATTAACTAAACAAAAAATAAGTAAAAAACCTCACCTCACTTTATTACTCTCATATACTCTCTCTCTCTCTCCACAACTCATCCCTCCTCTCTCAGTGAACACCCCACACCAGCACCTCTCTTTTCCTTCTTCTTCAACCCATGCGATTTTCCATGGATTTTTGAAGACCCACACAAAACTCAACTCTCTCCTTTGTAACTCTCTAAACTCCTCCAAAAATTATAAAAACACACCATTTAATCCTCTCACCCAAGGGCTACATTTTCATCTTTCCAAAATCCAAAACAACCACTTTCGATTTTTTATGGGTATATTCCCATTTGAAGCTTCGACACCACATTAGAAGGCCCTTGTTCTCTTTGTTCTTCTAAGGTAAAAATATCTTCAAAAACTCCATCTTTTCTAGCCTAAATGCAAAACGAAAATTTAGACTAAACTTGTTTGGTCCTTGTATGTCCAGCCGATTTTGGCATTTGGTGTGTGAGAGAAAATCTGTTCTTGAGCTATACCCCAAAACAGCTCTTGTGCTCTGGAAGGTAATAATTCTCTAAACCCTAAAACCTAGATTAAAACTTGATTAATGGTTAGGGTTAGTTCTTAGTATTGAATGGTGTACTTAAATGTTGGTAGTGTTAGAGGAATTGGGATACAACCGGTAGAGAAGAGGAAAGAAGGAGAAAGAAAGAAGAAGAAAGAAACTAGAAGCAAAAAACAAGGTAAGGAATGCTCACCTTTGTGTGTAGTCTTGTTGTATTGTTATGTAACAGATTTTTAGAAATGAAAATTGGTATTGTAAAATGATAATGCATTAGTAGTATAATGTGTAAGAGAATACAAGTATTTTGAAGCTTTAAAAGACATGTAAAACTGTTACTAAACAGATGGGATTAGTTTGGTGCAGGAAATTTTGTAGTGTTTTAGGAGTGTTTTAGTGTTGGTATTGTATATGGGGCTTGTGTACTTTGATTGTTGAAACAACATGTGAGACAATATAGATGGAGCAAAACAATGTGGTGAGAGTATAAAATTATAGGGGCGAGACTATGGCAAAATTTGCCTAGGATTAGAACACTTAGAGAATTAAAACTAGGTGACTAATGTGAGTGTGTAACAGATTTTGATTAAGGAAGATAGAGGATAAGTTGAGAGAGATAGTTAATGTAATTGTAATGTGTTAGGAGTGTTAGAAATGGAACATTAGAAGAGGAGTTGTAGATGGAGGAGTGTTAGTGCTAAAATCTGTAGCAAACACAACTAGGGAAAACAATAGTGAAAGTGGAGTTGAAACTTAGAAAATTAGCTGAGTGAATGAAGGAGTATAAAATTGTGTAAGGAGTTAGGAAAAACTAGGGGTGTATTAGGAGGTTTAAATAGTGTTAACATGTAGGATTAAGTGTAGGAACAATGGGGAAGTATTGGGTAAAAGAGAGGACTGAAAACAGAAATTAAAATGCAATACTGGCCGGACCGGACTTGCGACCGGACTTGCAGGTTCGGTCGAGCCCAGATTTAACAAGACGGGAAAGCTATGGAATCGACCGGAAATTCGACATAGCCGCCGGACTTGCAAGTCCGGTCGAGCAGAGAAAATTTTCCGTCAGAATGCTACTGAATCGACACTTGCGACGGATGCAAGTCGGTCGGACCAGAAAAATTCCCCGATGAAACCTACTGGAATGGACCGGACTTGCGACCGGACATGCAAGTCCGGTCGGCCAGAAGAATTCCGTAACCTGAGCTACTGGAATGGACCGGACTTGCAAGGTCGGTCGCAAGTCCGGTCCTGACAAAAAAAAAAAATTTATTTTAAAATAATAATGATATTTTATATATATATGTATATATATATATATATTTGTATGTATACCACATGTAAATATACATGTATGAAAGTAAACCTAAGTTAAGTAAGAAAGTAAAATTAAAGGCAAAGAAAAGTAAATAAGTAATGTGAAGTAAGAAGTATAAGGACATAGTAAGTATGAGTTAAGTAATGATAGTTAGATTAATCATTTAATTGTATGTATATAATAGGATTGATTTGTGACACCGGAAGGACGTTTGGAAGTACGTACAACGGTGAACGGTATGGATTCCTCATGCCCCGTATGCTATCTTGGTTACTCTGATTTGTGTGTTGTGTGCTAATTGATCACCAAATAAGATAAATGCACGAATCGGAGTTAATATGCATACTTGTGAATATGTAGTGTTGTATGATGTTGTATCTTTCTTAATCTTAGTTTGTATAATTCATGAAATGTTGGATGAATATGAATGTGTGTATGTATGAGTATTGTACTGACCGACCGTGTGTGTTTGGACTTCTAACTTATTCCTAACAAGCTAACCATCCTAACTTAAAATGGTAATTAAATTGGAATGAGTAGAAGTCCGATATAGTTTCGGCCACGCGTGAGGATGCGGAGTCACGAGAGGTTGGCTCCAATTCCTGACTCTTAAACTGGTCCGCGGCCCAAATCCCTTAAGTGGGTAGCATCCCGGATTGGTGAGTCAAGTAAATCCCGGATGTGGGACGGTGTAGTCCCCAAGGCCGGAGGTCCCGACGACTTAACTTGAGTATAAGTAAGTAAGTAAGAATGAGTAAGTAAAGTAAATGAAAGTAAGTATTGTAAGTAAGAAAGGTAAGTAACGAGTAAAAGAGTAAAGCATTCCGATTAACCCGGATGCATAACTTGGCTAACCTTGTGAAGGTAAGTAAGATGTGTGCTTGTATTGTTGCCTTGAATTGTGTAATGAATTGTATAGCATGTATATTGTATGAAGAGCATGTATGTATGAAATAAATGAACTGCATGTTTAGTGGACGTCAAATAGTCGGCGTGCCCTAGCTAGCACGCGGTATATGCGGAGTCCATATGCAGCGTTTGCTGAGCCCCTTGGGGCACCATTTTTACTACACGCAGGTACGCGAGAGTGATGAAGATGTGAAGGTCAACTCTGTTTCTTTATCTTTCTTTTGGCTTGTAAACAATGAATTTATGATGGGTGTACTAAGTAGTACATGGCTGTAGTTTTTGAATAGCCGGTGTACCATGGGGTACACCTTTTTGGATAATGGAAGTATTGGATTGGGGTATAGATGAGTAGCTTTAGAAACTCATTCTTTTGGTAAGTTGAAAGAGGTTGTAATGTAATACTTTAAATACTCGGTGATCCAAGATGTAAGTAGGTTATTTTGTATTCAGTATGTCATATTAGTAGCTCGGTACGTTATGTTCATCAGACCGTACTGTAAGTATTAGTAGCCTAGCTAGCCGTATGGGCGGTTAGCGGCATTGTTTCACCCGCCGTAGTAAGTAGTATATAATTCCGCTGCGAACTCGGGATTAATAGGACGATTAGACGGTAAGCATAGGATTAGCGGTTGGGGTGTTACAAAAAGTGGTATCAGAGCGTAGTTACGCTCTGATGTCCATAGTACCGAGCATAGGGGATTACCGAGTTAGGATTTCAACCGTCTTAAGACGGATACTTAGAAACCTAACTAGGAACTACCGTTGTAACAACGGATACCCTTAACGTTCTTATGAACGATACCTTGCTTAAATTCCAAGACCTTTGAGTCATATCTTGCAAAGCCTAACGTAACTGTTAAATATTCAGATGTCAGGCAGAGGTCCAGGTCGCCCCAGAGGAGGGGGCAATGACGGACCCGGCGCGCAGACGATAGCTGAGATCGTCGCCGCCACGGTAGCGCAGATGCTACCTCAAGTAATACAAGCTGTACAACAATCCCAAAAACCAACAAACTCAAGCGGGGCCAATCCCTCCCCCACCACCCAGAGAAGCAAACTGGGTAAAAGCTGTAGCGGAACTCCGCCCTCCTTGCTTTAGGGGCGAGAGTGATCCGGCTAAGCTCGAGGCCTACATCTCCGAGATGGAGACGGCCTTCGAAACACTCGAAGCTCCTGCTGGAGTTCGAGTCAGAGTTGCTGCTACTACTAAAGGATGCTGCAATGGATTGGTGGAAGCTGGTCAAGCGAGCACGTCAGCGACCCCACATTCGATTGGGATTCTTTCGCTCACTCCTCCGTTCAAAATACTACCCTGACACGTGAAAACAAGAAAAGGCTAGAGCTGGACGCCTTAAAGATGAGAGAAGATGACTATCGATGAGTACTACCGCACCTTCACCTCCATTCTCCGTCTTCTCCCCGATCTAGGATACACCGGCCAGGTGTTGGTCGATCGCTTCTATGGCGGTCTGAGCCATCGCCTTCGGTACGGTATGGGCTATACCAGATTTACCTCCCTTCAGGTAAATAACGGTTAACCCTTAGTATCATTTCAATTCCTTAAATTCCTTGAATTCTTTGAATCTTCTTATCCTCCTTAAATGAGAATCCTGGCTAATACCTGAAATTTCAGGAGTGTTATCACGCGGCTTCTCGCGTTGAGATCACTTGCCAACTAAGGGATGAAGAGACCACGCTGAAGCGCAAAGCTAACAACAAAAATACCAGCACTGAGGAGCAGAACCAGGGGAAGAGCTGGAAAAGAAAAAGGGGAATTTCTTTCAGCAATCCCAAAAGAAATCCCAGGGTGAGAGCAGTGCCCATGCTGAGCAGGGCAAACCATCTGAGTTACTTCAGCTTGGTTATTCTGCACCGGTGGCAGCTAAGCCACTGAGATCGCACCCACCAAGGGTAAATTCCTAATCCAATTTGTATTGCATAAGTATCGTATAAGCATCATTTCTAGTATACCCACGCACACATGTGCTAACCCTCTAACCTCAGGTTCTAGCTCCGGAGCCGCCAAAACCTTCTCCGACGGCCGCACCTATGTGGCAGAAAGTGCAACCAGGACCATCCTGGTAAGGACTGCTACGGGAGGGAGATCAATGCTAAATGAAGAAGGACACACAGCTAACAAGTGCCCAGAAGTGGAAAGCCGAGGGAACCTTCCAGAACTACAAGCAGAGAGAGGGCAAGGAGGTGGCATCTGGCGATGCACCGGCCCAGCAGGCACCTCAGGGACAGGGATCCCGGGGCCCTCAGAGGGGCGCACCTCAGAGGCAGCCTGTTCTGCATGTGATTGACCGCGATGGGCCCGGTTCGAAATCCGGCCAAGGTAATCACCTAAACCTTTAATCCTTGAAATAGCATGCCTAGTAGTAGAGTAACTGTATGAGTGAATGCATGAGTAAATAAATGAAGTGTATATTGAGCATGAAATGAAGTAGTTGAAACTAGTACTCACCGTAGATGAAATTTGTAACCATAGGAAACTTTAGTATCTGTTACCCGATACCGGTAACCTTGAATCAAGAAGAGATCGACATCACCAACCACGACTACACCAACAAACAGTGTCAGGTCATCCGACCAGGTATGATTTTATTAAAGGGATACCTGACACCCGACGCACAAATCTCAATCATCCGACGATGCAACGAGCTAGGAACGGGTCAAGGTGGATTTTACACACCCGAATTCCCCGGTGGAGCGAAGATGAAGCTGAAGATGATGTGCTTGGGAAAGGACTGGAATCCTTATACCAAGACATACCAGGAGACACGAACACAAGATGGAGCGACGCCACCGACAATACCACCAGAGTTTCAGACCCTCATCACCAAGCAGTAGAACTTGCACAACAATGTGAACCTGAACCGATCCCCGCACTTGAAGCGGATTTGTATCGTCAACTTCTATGAAAAGAAGGACGACTTGGGTTACACCAAGACAAGGACGAGACAGCGGAATCTCTTGAACAAGGAGTGCCCGTAGTGTCTTGGTCCATTGGTGATGACGCCGTATTCCTGTATAGCGAGCAGAAGCGTGTGGACCTCGCACAGAAACTGGTATTGAGATCAGGAGATGTCCTAATCATGGGTGGAAACTCTAGGATGCTGTATCACGGGATCAACAAGATCAAGTTGAATACGGCACCGCCGGCAATAATCAATGCCACACACATGAAACCAGGACGCCTGAACCTTACCTTTAGAAAGTATTAAATTCCTAGTATCATGTAATCTATTAGTAACGTGTATTAGAGACACGGTATGTATGATGGTTGGTTTATCAATAAAGAGCAGTGTTGATTTAATTCCACTTGTGTCCACCATCAATACTTATCCAATTGTGAATCCAATAGGTTGTGGACTCGGTACCGAAGGTAACCTGAGCATCCTCACCGAAGCACAAGCCGGCAAGAGCGGCACCATTCTAACGGGAACCTTCCCAGTAAATGGCATTGATGCCAATGTGCTATTCGACTCCGGCGCCTCTCACACTTTCGTATCACCATCCTTTGTGAAGAGGTTGAAGCTAGATGCGGATGAGCTACCGAACTTCATGGTTACTCTCCCATCGAAGGAGCGAGTAAAGTGCACCAAGTATTATCAATCAGCCACAATCCAAATCAAAGGCGAATCGTTTCCCATTTCCTTCATCGAATTCAATGGATTGGGATTCGACGTAATCATTGGGATGAATTGGTTGGAGCGGCACAAGGGTAGAATCCTCTGCGCCGAGCATCGTTTGCTGCTCAAGAGTCCTTCTGGGGTTACCGTATCTTACCGCCAGAGACCGAGAGAGCCTTCGACCACACTTATATCTGCCATGGCCATGTACCGGGAGCTCAGAAAGGGCCAAGAGGTGTATCTTTGTTATGTACAAGACCTGGAGCGAGATCCAGAGTTCAGTGATGAAGTACCCATTGTATCCGAGTATCCCGATGTATTCCCTAAGGAGCTACCCGGCATGCCACCAGAGAGTGGAATTCGAAATTGATCTATTGCCAGGTACCGGTCCCATTGCTAGGGCACCGTACCGCATGGCACCTGCAGAGATGACCGAATTGAAAGACAGTTGAGAGATCTTCTAGACAAAGGGTTTATACGCCCGAGCGTATCACCCTGGGGAGCACCGGTTCTCTTCATGAAGAAGAAGGACGGTAGCCTCCGACTATGCATTGACTACCGCGAGCTGAATGCGGCCACAGTCAAAAATAAATACCCACTACCGCGTATCGACGACCTATTCGACCAGTTGAAAGGAGCCTCAGTCTTCTCCAAGATCGACCTCCGTTCAGGGTATCATCAGATTGCTATCAAAGAGCAAGACATTGAGAAAACGGCATTCCGTACCAGATATGGCCACTACGAATTCACAGTGATGCCATTCGGGTTGTCAAACGCACCGGCAAAATTCATGGACCTCATGAATCGACTATTCAGTGAGCAGTTGGACACTTCGGTTGTGGTCTTCATCGACGACATCCTTGTATATTCCAAATCACCAGAGGAACATGAAATCCACTTGAGGAAAGTGCTTGAGACACTGCGCGAGAACCAGCTGTATGCGAAGTTCTCCAAATGCGAGTTTTGGCTTGATCAGGTATCATTCCTTGGACATGTCATCTCGAGCGCAGGTATCTCGGTTGACCCTTCTAAGGTAGAAGCTGTACGATCATGGCCTAGACCCAAGACTGTTACCGACATTAGGAGCTTTCTTGGTCTAGCCGGTTACTACCGGAGATTTGTAAGGGACTTCTCGAAAGTCGCCAAGCCCATGACTACATTGATGAAGAAAGATGCACCGTTTGTATGGACAGACGAGTGCGAGTTATCATTTCAGAAACTGAAAGACTCATTGACCTCAGCGCCCGTCCTTACTCTTCCAGAGGGCACAGAGGGATTTGAGGTGTACTGTGATGCATCAGGCAAAGGAATGGGATGCGTACTCATGCAGCATGGCAAGGTTGTTGCTTATGCCTCCCGCCAGCTGAAGAAACATGAGGAGAATTACCCGACTCACGACTTAGAGTTAGGAGCCATTGTCTTCGCCTTGAAGATATGGCGACACTATCTCTATGGGGTAAGCATCACCATCTACTCCGACCATAAGAGCTTACAGTATGTATTCACTCAGAAAGAACTCAACTTGAGACAGAGAAGGTGGATGGAGTTTCTCTCAGACTACGACATCAACCTGCAGTATAAGGAAGGGAAGGCAAACATTGTAGCCGACGCCCTGAGCCGTCGAGCACACTCGCTCCATTCGCTACTCGCTTCTTCTAGCTTGGTTGACGAGGTGCGAGACGCTCAGTTGAGCGACCCTTACCTAACCGAAATCAGACACAAGATCGAGAATGGTACATTTGAGAAGAAAAGTATGATTTTAAGCTACATGAAGATGGTTTGATTCGGTTGAATGGCAGGCTATGCGTCCCCCGAAGCAATGCTGAGCTAAGGGATCGCATCCTGCGAGAGTCACATAGTTCTACATTATCAGTCCATCCGGGAGCCTCCAAGATGTACAAAGACATGAAGAGGTACTTCTGGTGGTCTGGAATGAAGTCAGATGTGACGGAATTGTATTGAGATGCTTGACATGCCAGAAGGTAAAATTTGAACACCGTAGACCGGGCGGAATGGTACAATCGATGCCAATTCCGGAGTGGAAATTTCATGATATCTCCATGGATTTTGTTGTAGGACTCCCACCTGCTAGGGGAGGACTCAACATGATCTGGGTTGTAGTAGATCGCCTTACCAAGGTTGCCAGATTCATACCGATGAAGGACACCTGGAAGGTAGTAAAGCTAGCTGAGCTTTTTGATAAGGAGATTATCAGACACCACGGAGTCCCTAAGACCATAGTATCTGACCGCGACACCAGATTTCTTTCGAGATACTGGAGAGCTACAAGGGAAGCGTTGGGTACAGAATTGAAGTTGAGTACCGCCTTCCATCCTCAGACCGACGGTCAGACAGAAAGGACCATCCAGACACTGGAGGACATGCTTCGGGCATGTGCCTTGGACTTTCAGGGGAGTTGGTTAGATAAGCTTCATCTTATCGAGTTCTCGTATAATAATAGTTATCACGCCTCGATTAAGATGTCGCCTTTCCAAGCTCTATACGGTAGACCTTGCCGTACACCCTTGTGTTGGGATGAGTCAAGTGAAGCGGTCAATAGGACCGGAGTATCTTGAGCAAGTGCAAGCCGAAGTGCAACAAATCCGAGCTAACATGAAGGCAGCCCAAGATAGACAGAAATCCTATGCGGATGTGAGACGACGCGACCTTGAGTTCGCCGTGGGCGACCAAGTGTTCTTGCGAGTTTCACCTATGAAGGGTGTCTTCATATTTGGTCAGAAGGGCAAGCTAAGCCCAAATTTGTAGGGCCGTACACTATCACCGAAAGAGTTGGTTCAGTAGCCTACAGGTTAGCACTACCTGAGGACTTGGGACGTGTCCATGATGTATTTCATGTGTCACAACTCAAGAAGTATATGGCTGATCCTTCTCATGTGTTGGAGCCCGAGAGACTATCCATTGAGCCAAACATGAGATATGTCGAAACCCCAGTGAGAATCCTTGATAGGAAGACCAGAGACACTCGCCATAAGTCTATACGAATGGTGAAGGTCCTATGGTCTAACCATGATGTCGAAGAAGCGACATGGGAGTTGGAAGATGCCATGAAGGCTAAATACCCACAGTTATTCATAGACTAGAGTCTAGTATTTAGTATACGGGTACGGGTCGTACCCCTTTTAAGGGGGGTAGAACCCTTTGCTTAGCATTGCTTCGGGGTAAGCATTGCATTTTGTATGGCACATGTAGTGCAAGTGAATTTAGTATGGATGTGTATGTATGTGTAATGTGTAATGAATGATGTGTATGTGCAATGTATGGTGTATTGGTGTAATTGTATGTGGTGTAATGTGTATTGTGGTATGGTATGAATGGAAATGATGTATTGTGTATGTGAATTGTGTATGATGTTGAAATGTGTATGCTTGCAGTGTGAAAGAAGTAAACACCTCATAGGTGTAGGAAGACACATTAGGACAATTGGTTTGCTAATGAGTAGAATTATAAAACTATTAACCTTGAGCAACTTTGAGGGCAAAGTTTCTTAAGGGGGGTAGATTGAAATACCCCGTAATTAAAAATAGTGATTAATTAGGCTAATAAGTAATTTAGAAGCTTAATTAGTGTAAATAATCATAAGGGAACAAATCCCGAAGAAAACGGACCTTTAAAACGGTTTAAAAAACATTACCGAACCTTAAAGCACGTTTTTCGAGGTAACCGGGAAAACGTGTCTTTAAGCGGGTCAAATAGACTCGTAACAATGTTGGTCAACTAAATAATCATTAATAAATATTAGTGAAGCTTCAGGACCAATAAAATCAATAAAACGAGAGACTTGTAAAAACTGTCAAAAACGGGAACTTGTGGGGTAGAAGTATAAATAACTGAAACTTATGTGTCCACTTTTAAAATAAAAAGTGAAGATTGTGTGTGTGTGTGTGTATGCTAGCCGATGGGCCCCCCCCCCCCCCCTCTCTCACTCTCTCACACACTCACTCACACTCTCTTATTAACTAAAAACAAAAAATAAAGTAAACTCACCTCATTATTTCTCACAATTCTCTCTCTCCCACACTCATCCCTCCTCTCTCACGTGAACACCCCACACCAGCACCTCTCTTTTCCTTCTTCTTCAACCCATGCGATTTCCATGGAGTTTTGAAGACCCACACACAAAACTCAACTTCTCTCCTTTGTAACTCTCTCCAAACTCCTCCAAAAATTATAAAAACACCACCATTGTAATCCTCTCACCAAGGGCTACATTTTCATCTTTCCAAAATCCAAAAACAACCACTTTCGATTTTATGGGTATATCCCATTTGAAGCTTCAACACCACCATTAGAAGGCCCTGTTCTCCTTGTTCTTCTAAGGTAAAAATATCTTCAAAAACTCCATCTTTTCTAGCCTAAATGGCAAAACGAAAATTTAGACTAAACCTTGTTTGGTCTCTTGTATGTCCAGCCGATTTTGGCATTTTGGTGGTGTGAGAAATCTTGTTCTTGAGCTCTCCCAAACAGCTCTTGTGCTCTTGGAAGGTAATAAATTCTCTAAACCCTAAAACCTAGATTAAAACTTGATTAATGGTTAGGGTTAGTTCTTAGTATTGAATGGTGTATATAAATGTTGGTAGTGTTAGAGGAATTGGGATTACAACCGGTAGAGAAGAAGGAAAGAAGGAGAAAGAAAGAAGAAGAAAGAAACTAGAAGCAAAACAAGGTAAGGAATGCTCACCTTTGTGTAGTCTTGTAATTGTATATGTAACAGATTTTTAGAAATGAAAATTGGTATTGTAAAATGATAATGCATTAGTATAATGTGTAAGAGAATTCAAGTATTTTGAAGCTTTAAAAGACATGTAAAACTGTTACTAAACAGATTGGGGATTAGTGTTTGTGTGCAGGAAATTTTGTAGTGTTTTAGTGTTGGTATTGTATATGGGAGCTTGTTACTTTGATTGTTGAAAACAGGTGAGACAATATAGATGTGAGTAAAACAACGTGGTGAGAGTATAAAATTATAGGGGAGGCTATGGCAAAATTTGCCTAGGATTAGAACACTTAGAGAATTAAAACTAGGTGAATAATGTGAGTGTGTAACAGATTTTGATTAAGGAAGATAGAGGATAAGTTGAGAGATAGTTAATGTAATTGTAATGTGTTAGGAGTGTTAGAAATGACATTAGAAGAGGGAGTTGTAGATGGAGAGTGTTAGTGCTAAAATCTGTAGCAAACACAACTAGGGAAACAACTAGTGAAAGTGTGAGTTGAAACTTAGAAATTTAGATGAGTGAATGAGTATAAAATTGTGTAAGGAGTTAGGAAATGAACTAGGGTGTATTAGGAGGTTTAAATAGTGTTAAAACATGTAGGATTAAGTGTAGGAACAATGGGGAAGTATTGGGTAAAAGAGAGGACTGAAAACAGAAATTAAAATGCAAATACTGGGCCGGACCGGACTTGCGACCGGACTTGCAAGTTCGGTCGAGCCCAGATTTACAAGACGGGAAAGCTACTGGAATCGACCGGACTTGCGACCGGACTTGCAAGTCCGGTCGAGCAGAAAATTTTCCCGTCAGAATGCTACTGGAATCGACCGGACTTGCGACCGGACTTGCAAGTCCGGTCGGACCAGAAAAATTCCCCGATGAAACCTACTGGAATGGACCGGACTTGCGACCGGACATGCAAGTCCGGTCGGCCAGAAGAATTTCCGTAACCTGAGCTACTGGAATGGACCGGACTTGCAAGGTCGGTCGCAAGTCCGGTCCTGACAAAAAAAATTATTTTAAAAATAATTATATATAATATATATATTTATGTATATACCCACATGTAAATTACATGTGTGATAAACCTAAGTTAAGTAAGAATAAAATTAAGGCAAAGAAAAGTAAATAAGTAGTGTAAGTATAAGAAGTATAAGGACATAGTAAGTATGAGTTAAGTAATGATAGTTAGATTCATTTAATTGTATGTATATAATAGGATTTGATTTGTGACACCGGAAGGACGTTTGGAAGTACGTACAACGGTGAACGGTATGGATTCCTCATGCCCCGTATGCTATCTTGGTTACTCTGATTTGTGTGTTGTGTGCTAATTGATCACCAAATAAGATAAATGCACGAATCGGAGTTAATATGCATACTTGTGAATATGTAGTGTTGTATGATGTTGTATCTCTTCTTAAATTTCGTTTGTATAATTCATGAAATGTTGGATGAATGAATGTGTGTATGTATGGTATTGTATGCCGTGACCGATTGTGTTTGTTTGGACTTCTAACTTATTCCTAACAAGCTAACCATCCTAACTTAAAATGGTAATTAAATTGGAATGAGTAGAAGTCCGATATAGTTTCGGCCACGCGTGAGGATGCGGAGTCACGAGAGGTTGGCTCCAATTCCTGACTCTTAAACTGGTCCGCGGCCCAAATCCCTTAAGTGGGTAGCATCCCGGATTGGTGAGTCAAGTAAATCCCGGATGTGGGACGGTGTAGTCCCCAAGGCCGGAGGTCCCGACGACTTAACTTGAGTATAAGTAATAAGTAAGAATGAGTAAGTAAAGTAAATGAAAGTAAGTATTGTAAGTAAGAAAAGTAAGTAACGAGTAAAAGAGTAAAGCATTCCGATTAACCCGGATGCATAATTTGGCTAACCTTGTGAAGGTAAGTAAGATGTGTGCTTGTATTGTTGCCTTGAATTGTGTAATGAATTGTATAGCATGTATATTGTATGAAAGCATGTATGTATGAAATAAATGAACTGCATGTTTAGTGGACGTCAAATAGTCGGCGTGCCCTAGCTAGCACGCGGTATATGCGGAGTCCATATGCAGCGTTTGCTGAGCCCCTTGGGGCACCATTTTTACTACACGCAGGTACTCGAGATGATGTGAAGGCTCAACTCTGTTTCTTTATTTTATCTTCTTTTGGTTGTAAACAATGAATTATGATGGGTGTACTAAGTAGTACATGGCTGTAGTTTTTGAATAGCCGGTGTACCATGGGGTACACCTTTTTGGATAATGGAAGTATTGGATTGGGGTATAGATTAGCTTTAGAAACTCATTCTTTTGGTAAGTTGAAAGGTTGTAATGTAATACTTTAATACTCGGTGATCCAGATGTAAGTAGGTTATTTTGTATGTAAGTATATTAGTAGCTCGGTACGTTATGTTCATCAGACCGTGACTGTAAGTATTAGTAGCCTAGCTAGCCGTATGGGCGGTTAGCGGCATTGTTTCACCCGCCGTAGTAAGTATGTAATAATTCCGCTGCGAACTCGTAGGATTAATAGGACGATTAGACGGTAAGCATAGGATTAGCGGTTGGGGTGTTACAAAAAGTGGTATCAGAGCGTAGTTACGCTCTGATGTCCATAGTACCGAGCATAGGGGATTACCGCGTTGGATTTCAACCGTCTTAAGACGGATAGAACCTAACTAGGAACTACCGTTGTTAACAACGGATACCCTTAACGTTCTTAGAACGATACCTTGCTTAAATTCCAAGACCTTTGAGTCATATCTTGCAAAGCCTAACGTAACTGTTAAATATTCAGATGTCAGGCAGAGGTCCAGGTCGCCCCAGAGGAGGGGGCAATGACGGACCCGGCGCGCAGACGATAGCTGAGATCGTCGCCGCCACGGTAGCGCAGATGCTACCCAAGTAATACAAGCTGTACAACAATCCCAACAAACCCAACAAACTCAAGCGGGGCCAATCCCTCCCCCACCACCCAGAGAAGCAACTGGGTAAAAGCTGTAGCGGAACTCCGCCCTCCTTGCTTTAGGGGCGAGAGTGATCCGGCTAAGCTCGAGGCCTACATCTCCGAGATGGAGACGGCTTCGAAACACTCGAAGCTCCTGCTGGAGTTCGAGTCAGAGTTGCTGCTACTACTTAAAGGATGCTGCAATGGATTGGTGGAAGCTGGTCAAGCACGAGCACGTCAGCGACCCCACATTCGATTGGGATTCTTTCGCCTCACTCCTCCGTTCAAATACTACCCTGAACACGTGAAAACCAAGAAAAGGCTAGAGCTGGACGCCTTAAAGATGACAGAGAAGATGACTGTCGATGAGTACTACCGCACCTTCACCTCCATTCTCCGTCTTCTCCCCGATCTAGGATACACCGGCCAGGTGTTGGTCGATCGCTTCTATGGCGGTCTGAGCCATCGCTTCGGTACGGTATGGGCTATACCAGATTTACCTCCCTTCAGGTAAATAACGGTTAACCCTTAGTATCATTTCAATTCCTTAAATTCCTTGAATTCTTTGAATCTTTCTTATCCTCCTTAAATGAGAATCCCGGCTAATACCTGAAATTTCAGGAGTGTTATCACGCGGCTTCTCGCGTTGAGATCACTTGCCAACTAAGGGATGAAGAGACCGCGCTGAAGCGCAAAGCTAACAACAAAAACCAGCACTGAGGAGCAGAACCAGGGAAGAGCTGGAAAAAGAAAAAGGGGAATTTCTTTCAGCAATCCCAAAAGAAATCCCAGGGTGAGAGCAGTGCCCATGCTGAGCAGGGCAAACCATCTGAGTTACTTCAGCTTGGTTATTCTGCACCGGTGGCAGCTAAGCCACTGAGATCGCACCCACCAAAGGGTAAATTCCTAATCCAATTTGTATTCGCATAAGTAAGTATATACATCATTTCTAGTATACCCACGCACACATGTGCTGACCCTCTAACCTCAGGTTCTAGCTCCGGAGCCGCCAAAACCTTCTCCGACGGCCGCACCTATGTGTGCAGAAAGTGCAACCAGGACCATCCTGGTAAGGACTGCTACGGGAGGGAGATCAAATGCTACAACTGCCAGAAGCTGGGACACACAGCTAACAAGTGCCCAGAGATGGAAGCCGAGGGTACCTTCCAGAACTACAAGCAGAGAGAGGGCAAGGAGGTGGCATCTGGCGATGCACCGGCCCAGCAGGCACCTCAGGGACAGGGATCCCGGGCCCCTCAGAGGGGCGCACCTCAGAGGCCCCTGTTCTGCATGTGATTGACCGCGATGGGCCCGGTTCGAAATCCGGCCAAGGTAATCATCTGAACCTTTAATCCTTGAAATAGCATGCCTAGTAGTAGAGTAACTGTATGAGTGAATGCATGAGTAAATAAATGAAGTGTATATTGAGCATGAAATGGAGTAGTTGAAACTAGTACTCACCGTAGATGAAATTTGTAACCATAGGAAACTTTAGTATCTGTTACCCGATACCGGTAACCTTGAATCAAGAAGAGATCGACATCACCAACCACGACTACACCAACAAACAGTGTCAGGTCATCCGACCAGGTATGATTTTGTTAAAGGGATACCTGACACCCGACGCACAAATCTCAATCATCCGACGATGCAACGAGCTAGGAACGGGTCAAGGTGGATTTTACACACCCGAATTCCCCGGTGGAGCGAAGATGAAGCTGAAGATGATGTGCTTGGGAAAGGACTGGAATCCTTATACCAAGACATACCAGGAGACACGAACACAAGATGGAGCGACGCCACCGACAATACCACCAGAGTTTCAGACCCTCATCACACAAGCAGTGAACTTGCACAACAATGTGAATGAACCGATCCCCGCACTTGAAGCGGATCTTTGTATCGTCAACTTTTATGAAAAAGAAGGACGACTTGGGTTACACCAAGACAAGGACGAGACAGCGGAATCTCTTGAACAAGGAGTGCCCGTAGTGTCTTGGTCCATTGGTGATGACGCCGTATTCCTGTATAGCGAGCAGAAGCGTGTGGACCTCGCACAGAAACTGGTATTGAGATCAGGAGATGTCCTAATCATGGGTGGAAACTCTAGGATGCTGTATCACGGGATCAACAAGATCAAGTTGAATACGGCACCGCCGGCAATAATCAATGCCACACACATGAAACCAGGACGCCTGAACCTTACCTTTAGAAAGTATTAAATTCCTAGTATCATGTAATCTATTAGTAACGTGTATTAGAGACACGGTATGTATGATGGTTGGTTTATCAATAAAGAGCAGTGTTGATTTAATTCCACTTGTGTCCACCATCAATACTTATCCAATTGTGAATCCAATAGGTTGTGGACTCGGTACCGAAGGTAACCTGAGCATCCTCACCGAAGCACAAGCCGGCAGAAGCGGCACCATTCTAACGGGAACCTTCCCAGTAAATGGCATTGATGCCAATGTGCTATTCGACTCCGGCGCCTCTCACACTTTCGTATCACCATCCTTTGTGAAGAGGTTGAAGCTAGATGCGGATGAGCTACCGAACTTCATGGTTACTCTCCCATCGAAGGAGCGAGTAAAGTGCACCAAGTATATCAATCAGCCACAATCCAAATCAAAGGCGAATCGTTTCCCATTTCCTTCATCGAATTCAATGGATTGGGATTCGACGTAATCATTGGGATGAATTGGTTGGAGCGGCACAAGGGTAGAATCCTCTGCGCCGAGCATCGTTTGCTGCTCAAGAGTCCTTCTGGGGTTACCGTATCTTACCGCCAGAGACCGAGAGAGCCTTCGACCACACTTATATCTGCCATGGCCATGTACCGGGAGCTCAGAAAGGGCCAAGAGGTGTATCTTTGTTATGTACAAGACCTGGAGCGAGATCCAGAGTTCAGTGATGAAGTACCCATTGTATCCGAGTATCCCGATGTATTCCCTAAGGAGCTACCCGGCATGCCACCACCGAGAGCGGTGGAATTCGAAATTATCTATTGCCAGGTACCGGTCCCATTGCTAGGGCACCGTACCGCATGGCACCTGCGGAAATGACCGAATTGAAAGAGCAGTTGAGAGATCTTCTAGACAAAGGGTTTATACGCCCGAGCGTATCACCCTGGGGAGCACCGGTTCTCTTCATGAAGAAGAAGGACGGTAGCCTCCGACTATGCATTGACTACCGCGAGCTGAATGCGGCCACAGTCAAAAATAAATACCCACTACCGCGTATACGACCTATTCGACCAGTTGAAAGGAGCCTCAGTCTTCTCCAAGATCGACCTCCGTTCAGGGTATCATCAGATTGCTATCAAAGAGCAAGACATTGAGAAAACGGCATTCCGTACCAGATATGGCAACTACGAATTCACAGTGATGCCATTCGGGTTGTCAAACGCACCGGCAAAATTCATGGACCTCATGAATCGACTATTCAGTGAGCAGTTGGACACTTCGGTTGTGGTCTTCATCGACGACATCCTTGTATATTCCAAATCACCAGAGGAACATGAAATCCACTTGAGGAAAGTGCTTGAGACACTGCGCGAGAACCAGCTGTATGCGAAGTTCTCCAAATGCGAGTTTTGGCTTGATCAGGTATCATTCCTTGGACATGTCATCTCGAGCGCAGGTATCTCGGTTGACCCTTCTAAGGTAGAAGCTGTACGATCATGGCCTAGACCCAAGACTGTTACCGACATTAGGAGCTTTCTTGGTCTAGCCGGTTACTACCGGAGATTTGTAAGGGACTTCTCGAAAGTCGCCAAGCCCATGACTACATTGATGAAGAAAGATGCACCGTTTGTATGGACAGACGAGTGCGAGTTATCATTTCAGAAACTGAAAGACTCATTGACCTCAGCGCCCGTCCTTACTCTTCCAGAGGGCACAGAGGGATTTGAGGTATACTGTGATGCATCAGGCAAAGGAATGGGATGCGTACTCATGCAGCATGGCAAGGTTGTTGCTTATGCCTCCCGCTAGTTGAAGAAACATGAGGAGAATTACCCGACTCACGATTTAGAGTTAGGAGCCATTGTCTTCGCCTTGAAGATATGGCGACACTATCTCTATGGGGTAAGCATCACCATCTACTCCGACCATAAGAGCTTACAGTATGTATTCACTCAGAAAGAACTCAACTTGAGACAGAGAAGGTGGATGGAGTTTCTCTCAGACTACGACATCAACCTGCAGTATAAGGAAGGGAAGGCAAACGTTGTAGCCGACGCCCTGAGCCGTCAAGCACACTCGCTCCATTCGCTACTCGCTTCTTCTAGCTTGGTTGACGAGGTGCGAGACGCTCAGTTGAGCGACCCTTACCTAACCGAAATCAGACACAAGATCGAGAATGGTACATTTGAGAAGAAGAAGTATGACTTCAAGCTATATGAAGATGGTTTGATTCGGTTGAATGGCAGGCTATGCGTCCCCCGAAGCAATGCTGAGCTAAGGGATCGCATCCTGCGAGAGTCACATAGTTCTACATTATCAGTCCATCCGGGAGCCTCCAAGATGTACAAAGACATGAAGAGGTACTTCTGGTGGTCTGGAATGAAGTCAGATGTGACGGAATTTGTATTGAGATGCTTGACATGCCAGAAGGTAAAATTTGAACACCGTAGACCGGGCGGAATGGTACAATCGATGCCAATTCCGGAGTGGAAATTTCATGATATCTCCATGGATTTTGTTGTAGGACTCCCACCTGCTAGGGGAGGACTCAACATGATCTGGGTTGTAGTAGATCGCCTTACCAAGGTTGCCAGATTCATACCGATGAAGGACACCTGGAAGGTAGTAAAGCTAGCTGAGCTTTTCGATAAGGAGATCATCAGACACCACGGAGTCCCTAAGACCATAGTATCTGACCGCGACACCAGATTTCTTTCGAGATACTGGAGAGCTACAAGGGAAGCGTTGGGTACAAATTGAAGTTGAGTACCGCCTTCCATCCTCAGACCGACGGTCAGACAGAAAGGACCATCCAGACACTGGAGGACATGCTTCGGGCATGTGCCTTGGACTTTCAGGGGAGTTGGTTAGATAAGCTTCATCTTATCGAGTTCTCGTACAATAATAGTTATCACGCCTCGATTAAGATGTCGCCTTTCCAAGCTCTATACGGTAGACCTTGCCGTACACCCTTGTGTTGGGATGAGTCAAGTGAAGCGGTCATAATAGGACCGGAGTATCTTGAACAAGTGCAAGCCGAAGTGCAACAAATCCGAGCTAACATGAAGGCAGCCCAAGATAGACAGAAATCCTATGCGGATGTGAGACGACGCGACCTTGAGTTCGCCGTGGGCGACCAAGTGTTCCTGCGAGTTTCACCTATGAAGGGTGTCTTCATATTTGGTCAGAAGGGCAAGCTAAGCCCAAAATTTGTAGGGCCGTACACTATCACCGAAAGAGTTGGTTCAGTAGCCTACAGGTTAGCACTACCTGAGGACTTGGGACGTGTCCATGATGTATTTCATGTGTCACAACTCAAGAAGTATATGGCTGATCCTTCTCATGTGTTGGAGCCCGAGAGACTATCCATTGAGCCAAACATGCGATATGTCGAAACCCCAGTGAGAATCCTTGATAGGAAGACCAGAGACACTCGCCATAAGTCTATACGAATGGTGAAGGTCCTATGGTCTAACCATGATGTCGAAGAAGCGACATGGGAACTCGAAGATGCCATGAAGGCTAAGTACCCACAGTTATTCATAGACTAGTTAGTCTAATATTTAGTATACGGGTACGGGTCGTACCCCTTTTAAGGGGGGTAGAACCCTTTTGCTCTAGCATTGTTTCGGGGTAAGCATTGCATTTTGTATGGCACATGTAGTGCAAGTGAATTTAGTATGGATGTGTATGTATGTGTAATGTGTAATGAATGATGTGTATGTGCAATGTATGGTGTATTGGTGTAATGTGTATTGTGGTATGGTATGAATGGAAATGATGTATTGTGTATGTGAATTGTGTATGATGTTGAAATGTGTATGCTTGCAGTGTGAAAGAAGTAAACACCTCATAGGTGTAGGAAGACACATTAGGACAATTGGTTTGCCTAATGAGTAGAATTATAAAACTATTAACCTTGAGCAACTTTGAGGGCAAAGTTTCTTAAGGGGGGTAGATTGAAATACCCCGTAATTAAAAATAGTGATTAATTAGGCTAATAAGTAATTTAGAAGCTTAATTAGGTGTAAATAATCATAAGGGAACAAATCCCAAAGAAAACAGACCTTTAAAACGGTTTAAAAACATTACCGAACCTTTAAGCACGTTTTTCGAGGTAACCGGGAAAACGTGTCTTTAAGCGGGTCAAATAGACTCGTAACAATGTTGGTCAACTAAATAATCATTAATAAATATTAGTGAAGCTTCAGGACCAATAAAATCAATAAAACGAGAGACTTGTAAAAACTGTCAAAAACGGGAACTTGTGGGGTAGAAGTATAAATAACTGAAACTTATGTGTCCACTTTTAAAATAAAAAGTGAAGATTGTGTGTGTGTGTGTATGCTAGCCGATGGGCTCTTTCCCCCCCCCCCCCCCCCCTCTCTCACTCTCTCACACACTCACTCACACTCTCTTATTAACTAAAAACAAAAATAATAAAGTAAACTCACCTCACTTTTATTACTCTCACAATTCTCTCTCTCTCCCACACTCATCCCTCCTCTCTCACGTGAACACCCCACACCAGCACCTCTCTTTTCCTTCTTCTTCAACCCATGCGATTTCCATGGAGTTTTGAAGACCCACACACAAAACTCAACTTCTCTCCTTTGTAACTCTCTCCAAACTCCTCCAAAAATTATAAAAACACCACCATTGTAATCCTCTCACCAAGGGCTACATTTTCATCTTTCCAAAATCCAAAAACAACCACTTTCGATTTTATGGGTATATCCCATTTGAAGCTTCAACACCACCATTAGAAGGCCCTTGTTCTCCTTGTTCTTCTAAGGTAAAAATATCTTCAAAAACTCCATCTTTTTCTAGCCTAAATGGCAAAACGAAAATTTAGACTAAACCTTGTTTGGTCTCTTGTATGTCCAGCCGATTTTGGCATTTTGGTGGTGTGAGAAATCTTGTTCTTGAGCTATCCCAAACAGCTCTTGTGCTCTTGGAAGGTAATAAATTCTCTAAACCCTAAAACCTAGATTAAAACTTGATTAATGGTTAGGGTTAGTTCTTAGTATTGAATGGTGTATATAAATGTTGGTAGTGTTAGAGGAATTGGGATTACAACCGGTAGAGAAGAAGGAAAGAAGGAGAAAGAAAGAAGAAGAAAGAAACTAGAAGCAAAACAAGGTAAGGAATGCTCACCTTTGTGTAGTCTTGTAATTGTATATGTAACAGATTTTTAGAAATGAAAATTGGTATTGTAAAATGATAATGCATTAGTAGTATAATGTGTAAGAGAATTCAAGTATTTTGAAGCTTTAAAAGACATGTAAAACTGTTACTAAACAGATTGGGGATTAGTGTTTGTGTGCAGGAAATTTTGTAGTGTTTTAGGAGTGTTTTAGTGTTGGTATTGTATATGGGAGCTTGTGTACTTTGATTGTTGAAAACAGGTGAGACAATATAGATGTGAGCAAAACAATGTGGTGAGAGTATAAAATTATAGGGGAGACTATGGCAAAATTTGCCTAGGATTAGAACACTTAGAGAATTAAAACTAGGTGAATAATGTGAGTGTGTAACAGATTTTGATTAAGGAAGATAGAGGATAAGTTGAGAGAGATAGTTAATGTAATTGTAATGTGTTAGGAGTGTTAGAAATGACATTAGAAGAGGGAGTTGTAGATGGAGAGTGTTAGTGCTAAAATCTGTAGCAAACACAACTAGGGAAACAACTAGTGAAAGTGTGAGTTGAAACTTAGAAAATTAGATGAGTGAATGAGTATAAAATTGTGTAAGGAGTTAGGAAATGAACTAGGGTGTATTAGGAGGTTTAAATAGTGTTAAAACATGTAGGATTAAGTGTAGGAACAATGGGGAAGTATTGGGTAAAAGAGAGGACTGAAAACAGAAATTAAAATGCAAATACTGGGCCGGACCGGACTTG
Source organism: Limonium bicolor (assembly GCA_023374045.1). NCBI lineage: Eukaryota > Viridiplantae > Streptophyta > Magnoliopsida > Caryophyllales > Plumbaginaceae > Limonium > Limonium bicolor. The sequence continues at coordinate 194,158,042 of CM041777.1, read as the reverse complement.
CGACCGGACTTGCAGGTTCGGTCGAGCCCAGATTTACAAGACGGGAAAGCTACTGGAATCGACCGGACTTGCGACCGGACTTGCAAGTCCGGTCGAGCAGAAAATTTTCCCGTCAGAATGCTACTGGAATCGACCGGACTTGCAAGTCCGGTCGGACCAGAAAAATTCCCCGATGAAACCTACTGGAATGGACCGGACTTGCGACCGGACATGCAAGTCCGGTCGGCCAGAAGAATTTCCGTAACCTGAGCTACTGGAATGGACCGGACTTGCAAGGTCGGTCGCAAGTCCGGTCCTGACAAAAAAAAATTATTTTAATAATAATGATATATATATATATATGTATATATATATATATATATATATTTGTATGTATACCCACATGTAAATATACATGTATGAAAGTAAACCTAAGTTAAGTAAGAAAGTAAAATTAAGGCAAAGAAAAGTAAATAAGTAATGTGTAAGTATAAGAAGTATAAGGACATAGTAAGTATGAGTTAAGTAATGATAGTTAGATTAATCATTTAATTGTATGTATATAATAGGATTTGATTTGTGACACCGGAAGGACGTTTGGAAGTACGTACAACGGTGAACGGTATGGATTCCTCATGCCCCGTATGCTATCTTGGTTACTCTGATTTGTGTGTTGTGTGCTAATTGATCACCAAATAAGATAAATGCACGAATCGGAGTTAATATGCATACTTGTGAATATATAGTGTTGTATGATGTTGTATCTCTTCTTAAAAATCTTCGTTTGTATAATTCATGAAATGTTGGATGAATATGAATGTGTGTATGTATGACGTATTGTACTGCGACCGATTGTGTTGTGTTTGGACTTCTAACTTATTCCTAACAAGCTAACCATCCTAACTTAAAATGGTAATTAAATTGGAATGAGTAGAAGTCCGATATAGTTTCGGCCACGCGTGAGGATGCGGAGTCACGAGAGGTTGGCTCCAATTCCTGACTCTTAAACTGGTCCGCGGCCCAAATCCCTTAAGTGGGTAGCATCCCGGATTGGTGAGTCAAGTAAATCCCGGATGTGGGACGGTGTAGTCCCCAAGGCCGGAGGTCCCGACGACTTAACTTGAGTATAAGTAAATAAGTAAGAATGAGTAAGTAAAGTAAATGAAAGTAAGTATTTGTAAGTAAGAAAAGGTAAGTAACGAGTAAAAGAGTAAAAGCATTCCGATTAACCCGGATGCATAATTTGGCTAACCTTGTGAAGGTAAGTAAGATGTGTGCTTGTATTGTTGCCTTGAATTGTGTAATGAATTGTATAGCATGTATATTGTATGAAGAGCATGTATGTATGAAATAAATGAACTGCATGTTTAGTGGACGTCAAATAGTCGGCGTGCCCTAGCTAGCACGCGGTATATGCGAAGTCCATATGCAGCGTTTGCTGAGCCCCTTGGGGCACCATTTTTACTACACGCAGGTACTCGAGAGTGATGAAGATGTGAAGGCTCAACTCTGTTTCTTTATCTTTCTTTTGGCTTGTAAACAATGAACTTATGATGGGTGTACTAAGTAGTACATGGCTGTAGTTTTTGAATAGCCGGTGTACCATGGGGTACACCTTTTTGGATAATGGAAGTATTGGATTGGGTATAGATGAGTAGCTTTAGAAACTCATTCTTTTGGTAAGTTGAAAGGTTGTAATGTAATACTTTAACTACTCGGTGATCCAAGAATGTAAGTAGGTTATTTTGTATTCAGTATGCATCATATTAGTAGCTCGTACGTTATGTTCATCAGACCGTTACTGTAAGTATTAGTAGCCTAGCTAGCCGTATGGACGGTTAGCGGCATTGTTTCACCCGCCGTAGTAAGTAAGTAATAATTCCGCTGCGAACTCGTGGGATTAATAGGACGATTAGACGGTAAGCATAGGACTAGCGGTTGGGGTGTTACAGGAGGCAACCCACCACTTCTTTTAAATTTCCAGGAAGCATTCTCTCCTCCCTTTATTTTTGCTTCACTTACATTTAGTTTTTGTGTGTTTACTTTTCCTTTATTAATTTAAGTTTTATGTGTGATTAAATAATATGTCTAATATTATTAAAAAAAAGTCTGTTTTCACTTTCGTATTATTTTGCTCTTTTCTTTTTAGATCGTGGTGTGTTAGCTGGTACTATGCTTCTTGCAAGAGTCGTGCCCTTATTTTTCTACTAATGGTTTGTCTGGTTCCACTTGAGTTCTTCTGGCTTAGCAGATTATATTTCTCAGCTTGCTTACTTTGTCACTTAGCTGAACTCAAGTGTGTGGTAGGCCGTGCTACACACCCTGAGCAGACTCTGGGGAGTATTCTTGCCTTTTCCTCTCTTGAATATTTTATATGCTCCCCTCTGAACTGTTATGCGTAATTTTGTTTCCCCATTGGATTGCTTGCACAATGTTAATTCTTCCTAAGCAATGAGGACATTGCTTCACTCTAAGTGTGGGGTGGGGTAAGCTCCTTCGCCGCTTGCTTTTTGTGTGTCTTTGAGCTCTATTCTCTTGCATTTGTTTAAGTCTTGTTGTGTTGCTCAACTTGGAAGGAATCCATAGAGGAAGTATAATTGGTTAGCTGATCTTGGGGTGCAAAATTTTTAAATTTTTCCGGTTTTAATTGATTAAAATGAAGTCTATGTTCTGTGAATGCTATAATGATTGAGAATATTGACCATCTGAACCCTGTTTTTAGCCTTGAATCTTGGAATGTCTGGATTGAAATGGTTGAAAAAATAACAAGGCAAGGTACTCCACTGATCCTAAGCATGCTTAATTTTAATTCTGATACAAAGTCGGGCCTCGTCCACTTGGTTATTAAGTCCTTTGGGGTGCCTCATCACCTAGCTACCTACGGTCCTTGTGATTTGGGATAGTTGACCCAAAGTCGTTCCATAGGTTGAGAGAAAAGTCTGTGGTCAAAGAAATTAAAAGCGCTTAAATTAGAAAAAATGTGCAATCGCTGAGCTGAATGAAAATTTAATTCTCTTTATGGATCAAGAGTATGTGGCATTGAAAGGTATGATGGAATAAGATCTTACTTCATGCCCCTTGTCGTTCTAATGGTTTGTGAATGAAAAAGGTGGATTGGCTCATTGCTAAAGGCGAGGTTCTTATGGTTTTGTTTCTCTATTGTTAACTTTGAATGACTTCTTGTTTTGAAAAAAAATGAATTGTGCTTAATAAATTGAAGTGCCCCCTTGATTGGTAAAGCTAGTAGTGTCTTTCTTTTGTGCTCTTCCTTTTGAGTTGAGTTTCATTAGCTTGGCTTGGACTTGTGTTTGAGAGTTTTGCTTGAGGACAAGCAAAAGGCTAAGTGTGGGGTGATTTGATAAGTGTGAAATTAATATAATTTTATAGGTGCTAAATTCTTATTTTGCGCAACTATTTAGGCGTTTTCTCACACTTATTATATGTTTTTCCGTGCTCATACTCTAGATAAGAAATGATGTCAATTTATATGATAAAATCAGAAAATGAAGATGGAAATGCATAGTTCTCCTCATGAGCTTTCCAACGCCGTAAACGGGGAACAAATCGGAGCTCAAACGAAGAATATAAGGGCTGTCAAGAGAAGACCGGCGCCGAAAATAATTTTTAATTAAAAAAAAAGAAAAGAAAAAGTCTTCAAACGTCCGCGTAAGAGTTTTGTAAAAAAAAAAAGTGAACGCCTGCGTGCAGACGTTCAAACCAAAAAAAAAAAAGAAAACCAAAAGTCAAAAGTTGTGGCCACCGAAAGCAAAAGAAAAAAAAATTCAAAACTTAGTCTGCGTAGGTTGCAGACAAGACAGAAAAAAAAAAAGGAGTAAAGTCTGCAAAAGCAGACTTCTGCAGCGCGACAGTGCCTATTTAGGCACCGATTCTACCTACCTGTCTGATTAAGTTTGTGAATTCTTCTATAAATAAACTGCTCTCCACGCTGCAAACGGACGACCACACCACCACTCAACCCCACACACTCACACTCATTCTTCATTTCTCCAATTTCCTTTCACGCATCCATTCTCCCTTCTTTTTCATTTTATATTACCAACTCCAGCACACTTCCACTTATTTTCCATTTCCACCACAAACTTCCATCTATTTACACATTCTCCACAAATATTATCCAAACATTGCAATTTCTGTCCCGGTATATTAAAATAGCAGAGCAGCTTCAGGAGTCCAACAAAAAGATGATTTCTTCTATTCTTGTATTTGTTTATTTATTTAATATGCCCGGCTAGAATATTATACTCTGGGGAATGGTTATTATTAGTTTGTTTTAATTATGCAATTTATTTACCAGTTTAAATTAATTATAATTTGATACAATTAATGTTATTCTCTCACTTTATAATAAATTACATGAGTTTATTGAATTGCCTTATGAAATCTATTTTGATCAGGTCTGTGATAAATGGATAGGTCATATTAATTGTTATGTCTGTGGAAAAGCTTATTCTGGTTGAATAAGTCTAGTATTTCAGATGCAAAATTATATTTTCTTTTACTTAGCCGTTTACATGTGTTTTGCTTGAGTCTATATCAGACCTTGCATGTTCTGGTAAACGAGGTTATTAGGATTTATGGTTTAAATCTGAAGACTCTAAAAGAAACTTTACCAAATTATTCCTAATTAAACCGGTAGATTAGCATAATTAATCAAACGAGTAAAATCTGAACCCAGAGTCTGTTCTTCCATATTTACAACCACTTTTAATATTCTGTTATTTTAATTCTTAGCTGTTATTTTAATTTACGAATCAAAACAAACAACTTCCCCTCGTTTTATAACCTTTGCTAAGATTAGATTATTTTTCACATAGTCCCTCGGTTCGATACCTGGTTTCTCACAAACTCTAATACAATAACCGGGAGTTTTACAACCTGGCGGTCTTTTGATTTGTTATTTTCTAGGATTATTTCTTAGTATTTAAGATATCACTTATGTTGGACTTAGTTAGAAAAGATCCTTCTTCGAAGGTTTACTATTCGGTGGTCAAGGACCGTAAATGGGTTCTTCAATGCCTTTAGCAAAAAAGAGACCCTACTCTTGTAGGTTGACTCATATGTCTAAGTCGGAAAAGATCCTTTCTTATGAAGGTTGGCTCATCCTAGTCAGACCTCGAAGGGATTGAGATAACTTACTCATATGTCAAAGCATCATGCAAACACCATAGAAATGTTTACGTGATGATCAAGTCAGGTGTACGATGGTAGACGTCAAGTTGGTTCAAACAAGCGTGGGTTTGAGACCTGTCGCAAGTTCGGAAGAAGTTGTATGTATGATCCTGCGAGTAGGGATGCTATTCTCTTGCAACATGTTGATCTTGTGTGCATTCACACTTAGGTACAACCCTTATGAGTGTACCTTGAGCTCTCCTGTCTTGCCTTCACTTAAAGTTGCAACGAAAGAAGTTTGATCGCATGTTGTTGTAAATGAGCTTGCTAGAGCGACCTGAATTAGGTGGTGGCTGCAGACTCAGTCTTGCGGAATGGCTTGTGGCTAAGTCGATGGCTAGGCTTTCCACAGTGACTAGTAGGCTGGTTGGGTCTTTTACCCAATGCCGGTGATACCTAATTGGTCTCATGACCTAATCCATAAGAGCCCCTTAGAGTCTCGCTTCCACATAAAAAAAATGTCCCGATTAAAGTTGGACATTACAATTGATTTTGTCATCAAGCGGTAGCGTAATTGAACAATTGACCACGCTTTAATTGGTGCTCGAGTACTATATAGCGAAGTTATTATCTGTTTACAACATTGTTACACAATTGGTTCGAAACTTATTGTCCAACCCCACCCAGTATATACATATAAAGCACTATTAATATTAAGTATATAAGATAAAGTAATTTTATAAAATTAAATTTTGTAATATATAGTTTATCATATAAGGAATCATTTGCAAAAGTTAAATTTTTAAAATTACTTTTCTTATATTTTAAATATTAAAGTCAAATGACATGTTTAAATAGTGGACAAGATGGTCAATTAACGGAGGGGTATAATTTTACTTAAATTTAAAACTCCTTATATATACTATGTAAGAATTTTTGGTCTGCCATCCGGTTCACTTTATTAGATTATATTTTGATCAGGGATCAGCTCTGAATGGATAGATTTTAATCCTCACAATATAACGGAAAAGTGGTTAATGGATTGTGATGGTATAATGGTATGGCATGGTTTTGATAATGGTCAACATAACTGATGAATTATGTCCACGAAAGGATTAAAATAAGAATCAATGAGTCTTAGCTATAACCATGTGTAGTTATCTTTGGCTACATTTTTCATGGTACAGTTTGTATAGTGTAAAAGTACATGTTTTATAAGTTTATTGTATAGTTTATAAAGTTAGTATGTACATTTAGTACAAATTCAGATATATATATGTATATATACACCAGTACAGTTTTGAATGATTAACTGTACAGTTTTAAATGATCGAATGTACATGTATGTAACAATCTATAGCTACATGTGGTTGTAGCCAAGAAATTGGGAATAAGAATTTCACTAAATTTTAAAAATTATACTCCCTCCGTCCTGAATTGACCGTCCTGTTTGCTTTATGGCACGTTTTTCCACTTCAATATTAAGCGTATAAGATAAAATAATTTTATAAAACTAAATTTTGTAATATATAATTTATCATGTAAGGAATCATATGCAAAACTTAAATTTTCAAAATTAATTTATCTTATATGTTAAAAATTGAAGTCAAACGACATGTCCAAATAGTAAACAGGACAGTCAATTCAGGACGGACGGAGTAAAACTTAAGGAAATTTTACAACAAAGCTAGTGCTATTAACCCTAACTTGGACGCAAATAAGAGTGACCGACAATAAAGTGGGATAAGATAGTTTTTTTTTAGCTCGAGTCATCCATCTTTATTTCCATTAGCCCCGATCCAATGAATGCAGTAGATTGATAGCAGAATACAGCCCAAACCAGTAACAAGCTGAGAAATCACAGTATAAAATTATTTATGAATGAAAGACAGCAAGAGCCTATCGTAATTGTCTCTAACTGATGGGCAGATGCTTAGATGCGGTGGAAATGAGATATTGGGAGTTTTAGGTTCTGTTTGTTTACTTGGTACTGGTACATATACGTGTTTGGTTGTTGCGACTGTTTTATGCCAATGGCCTTTAAGCCGTTCTTAAGTACTTGACCCTCAGTGTTAAATTAATATGGAGGCACGTGGTGGTGTTCCCGGCAAAGTCGGTGATTGATTCTTCAGTAGCGGAGGCTGCGGCGGGGGACGCGGCGAGCTTGCGAAGATGAAGATTGCGGCCCGTGATGGATACAGGTTTGTATAAAGGTCAGATTTTTGTCATTATGTACAGGTTTTATTTTGATTGGTTGATATAGGTGATTAGGAGCGCATGACGCAGTTTTGATTTTTTTTTTCTTTATCATAAAAACTTTAAATTGTTATAATTTTTAATGTATAAGTTCAAAATAAAAAAAATTATATCATTGTTCACCTAAATTCAAGCTCTTCAAAACAAAACCAGTTATGAATATGTTTTGACGACTTTTAAAAAAAATTATTTTTACATGTATACGATGATACACTATCAATATGATTCATTAATTTTGTATTATGAATCATTAAAATTGATATTATGATTCATTAAGTAATAATTGGTGAATTCGACATTTTTAACTTTCCTAGGGTGGGTTTTGGGGTGTTTTGGGTAGGATAATCTATTTGAAATTTGTTTAGTACTTTATATTGTAGCAACTAACTCGGCAAGTTTTTAGGATTTGTGGTAGCGGGTTAGTGATATTAATGGAACATTTAATAAAATATGAGATAGAGTGTTATCTGGTGAAATAAGTAAAAACTTAGTGTTATCGTGTGTAATTTTTAAAACATAATGGTATATCGTGAATTAAGGAAAAACTTAGTGGTATTTAGTAAAAATTCCAAAAAAAATTAATGTAACTTGCTACTGTCCAAATTGACATAATCTCTAAATTATTTTTTGAAACTCATTTACATACTCTATTATGTAAACTATTGCCCAATTCCGAAGTCCAACCTAGCCTTTCCCAGTTGCGTCCTCCTCCAACTGATAACATATAAATTATTGATAGTTTTTCGAAAGTGACTAGTATATTAATCAAACATGCATGCTTGTTAGTTTACTCTCCGGTACGTTGCAATTGAATGTACCTACTATTAGGTTAGTATAAAGAATAAGCTAAATGACGTCTACTTCTCTTTATTAATTACCACTCATTAATTCAGCGCATTTATAGTATATTTAGAATTAAAATGAAGATTATGTCAACAATTTAATTATTCTAGTAGTAATTGTTTACTGCCATTGCTTACTACTACTGAGTCGGATTTATCCTAATCAAACCGTTAAGCATAAATAATTTTTTCAGATAAATAATTGACGGACGGTTGATAAATGTATATACCACAATCCATATAATGCACGATCCATGCATACTAGTAATATTTAAAGCAACAACGACTCGATCACAATAATATCTTAAGTATTACGTTACACTAAAATGTACATACTATATATTTATATGTTAGCATCTCTGAGCTACATTTGTATGTAGCCATCTCCTACTTTATTTTATTTTTACAAAAAAGTAAACAATCGGTTTGGACTAATCCGGCTACTTCACGTGCGCCTGATTTGGTGTTTTTCTTTTTTTTTTCTTTTTTAATCATAAAATTTTAAATTGTTATAAATTTTAATATATAAATCTAAAATGAAAAAAATTATATCATTGTTCACCTAAATTCAAGCTCTTCAAATCAAGACCAGTTATGGATATGTTTTGACATCTTTTAAAAAAATTAATTTTACATGTATACAATGATTTTTTACCGTGAGAATGTATGTACATATTTTAATGTGAGAATGTACATGTTTGAATGTGACGATGTACATGTTCAAATGTGAGAATGTACATGTTCTTTAATGAACATGTGTACATGTTTGTATGGTCATCTATACATGTTTGTATGATCGTCTGTACAAGTGTTCTTCCTTATATGTACATGTGTTAATCTAAGAACGTACATATTTAATTATTCGTACATGTTTATATGACTATCTATATGTTTTTAATGTGAGGATGTACATGTTTTTACGTGAGGATGTACATGTTTTAGTGAACATTTGTACAGGTTTGTATGACCATCTATACAAGTTTTTTTACGTTCTGCGCACTATACATGTAAAAATTATTTTTTTTAAAGTTATCAAAATATATTCATGACTGGTCTTGTTTTGAAGAGCTTGAAATTAGATGAACAATGATATAATTTTTTTTCATTTTGGACTTATATATTAAAAGTTACAACAATAAGTTATTATTATTGTGATAAAGATAAAAAAAAAGAAAAAAATGCTTCACGTTACGCTCTCTTCGAATTATATCATTGTTCATCATTTTTCGTGCCAGACGATAACGGAGAGTAGGCAAGGGTGACTACCATAGGGGTAGACCTGGCAATTTTGACCCAACCCGAACCCAACCCGAACCCAACCCATATTTTTGCGGGTTAGGGTCTTGATTATTGACCCATCTATTTTTTGGGTTGGGTTAGGGTAATAAGCTAATTTTATGGGTTGGGTTAGGGTAGAGATCTTAACCCATGACCCAACCCGAAAATATATTTATTAATAATGAAAAATAAAAATATTAATTCATAATTATATATATTATTTTCAGATCAAGCTATACCTTAGCCTTAAGCCCAAGTGCAGTTGGACTATTCCACCTTTAATAATATCACATAATCTTAACTAAACAAATGGCCTAACCTGCTGCATATCAAACAAAGGGCCCAAGCAGACCTTAACATAATGTTGAAAACCCAAATGCTCTCGTCTTGTAGACTCACATCCGTTTTTTCTCTCTATGTCGTTGTTCATGTCTATGTCGCTCTCATCTCTGCTCTGCCCAAGGTTTGTTTTTCTAATTCTCACTACCTTAGTTGTTCTTGAGAACATATGTACGTTTAGATTATCTAGAAGGGTGAACAATAGTAGGTGATATGTATTTTTTGTAAGTAGGATCTTGATTGTAGACCTCTTAGTGAATTCTGAAGCCAACAATACAGATAGTGTGCTATATAAAATTTCTTAATTTTTGGTTGGTAACGATTAAGTTATTGTCATTGTACTTTTCTCAGGCATGAGCAATCAATTTTAACAAGTGTAATTATTTTAAACTATCAGTCATAGTTTGAGGCTTTGAGCTCTCAGTTTATAATTATTTCTAACTTTAGAAGATTTGTCTTTAGTATATTCTCTAATGCATAATGAAGATTTTCATTTGCATTCCCCCTTTTTATTAAGGGCAATAGGATTATATGCATATCTAGATAGGATTCCTCCCCAACAGTGGTAGAGCTTTAGGCTCAGATTGATAAATATAAACTTATGGAAAAAGCACGTGTTTTCTATTCATGAGAATTTGGTGCAGTACTTTTACATTCTTTATATAACATAGAATTTGTTTAAAGTTGAGTCGATCAAGCAAGATGAATTCTCTTCCTTTTGTGTCATCCTAATTAGATTTTTTTATTAATTTCTCCTCCTAATCCATCTAAATTATTGTATGCTTAAAAAATGGGTTGGGTGGGTTGGGTTAGGGTTGAAGGATTTTAAACGGGTTGGGTTAGGGTCATGATTTTCTGACCCATCCATTTTTGGGTTGGGTTGGGGTTGATGATATTTTAAATGGGTTGGGTTAGGGTTGATATCAACCCGACCCAATGACCCAAATTGCCAGGTCTACATAGGGGTAGTCCACATGGCAAGACTTTTAGTAGTATGCTTTTAATATATGAGTTGTACTTCCAGTTTATGTTGTTGGATTAAGAACTTATGTTGTAGACTCTCGGTACTCGGTTGTATCAAAAAAAAATTGTACCTGCATCTTCGAGGGAGGCCGAGGAGTTCCAACTGGACAGGGTATATTTGACATTGACAAATGAAATTGCGGGGATTGTAACAGGATGAATTGGAAACGCAACAAAATCGGCATTTCTGTATAAGCTGAGTGTGTGAGATTAATCACACAATAATCCACCATCTGAGATGAAAGTTAGTGGGGATTAATCCCACATTCAGCTCAATTTGGGGGCTGGAGCTCGTAAACGAACGGCACCTCAGAGATATATTGGCATCTATTGACAACAAGTCGATTTCAACAAAAAACACTGATTACAAAAAATGGGGTCAATATAAAAAATTCAAGTTAGAGAAAAGAAAAGACAAACACTGGATCGAGTCATCATACTTACCGATGGTGATGCCCAACATATAAACCCAATTTCTTGGCTACAGGTGGTTGTAGTTAGATGGCTACATCCATAGGTGATTTTGTAATTTAGAAAATAGGGGAAGGCGTGGTTTTATAATAGAAAATAAGGGAAATGGTGGTTTTGTAATGGAGCTTGTAAAAATAAAACAAATTATATCATTGTTCATCATTTTTCGTGCTCTTCAAAATAAAATTAAACATGAATATGTTTTGATAAATTTTAAATTTTTTATTTTTTGTATGTAGATATTTTTAAGATTCATTGTGAATCTTAAGTTTAAGAAAAGTGAATCAAAGGTTGTTACAAAGTTAATCAAAGGTTGTTAAAAAGTGAATCATAGAGTTCAACGTTTTTTAACTTTCTTAGGGTGGTTTTTAGAGTGTTTGGGATAAGAAGATTCATTTTCTTAATGAATAAGGTTCATTTTATTGTTAAAGAAGATTCATTTTGTTAATAAATAAGATTTACTTTAAAAAGATGTAATATATACTCGTTATAAAAACATAAAATTTTAAGTTTACCAAAACATATTCATGATGCATCTTGTTTTAAAGAGCACAAAAAATGATGAACAATGATATAATTTATTTTATTTTTGTACTTATATTTTGTGATTTATAACATTTTAAAAAATATATATTTATTTATCTCTCATACTCATCTACTTCTCTCCCTTACTTGTGACTTCTCTCTTATTTCCTCTTTTTTTTCTTTTTTCTTCTCTTAATTTTAATTAGACCAATAATTATATTAACATGTGACATGAAATCACATTAGAAGGTGACTCCTTCTCCATGTTCCCCATACCGTTTTTCAACACCTTTCGTACCTGCGTTGCGATGTCTCGATCTCTCTCTATTCTACGCCCTTTATGCTAACTTGCAGGTGTGCGGGTAGCTGAGGGGGCCCCTTGGGGATAGGGCTTTGGAACTACGGTGCGAGCTTCTATTACCCCGATGCCGAGTGCTGGCGGCATCAACTCATTATGTCCCTGGTTATACTTACCCCGATGTGCGGGCGGCACATCGTTAGAGCCTTTGTGGCTCGCGCAGGGATGAGTTGGATTTGGGTGGAGATAAGTGTGTTGGTATTCGCCCGATGTCCTCACCCTCCGGTCATCGGTGCTTGCACTAGCTGTGTGGGTGAACCTTGTGGTTTCCTGAGCACTGGCATTACTTGTACTTGGGCTGCGCACTTGGGCAGGAGTTGCAAGTGGTGCGCAGATCCCCTTTGACCTTGACGCTTGAAGCTGAGGGAATTGGGATGGCCGGAGAACTTATCTAATAAGGGTGGTATAAGTCCACTCTCATCCTTGTGGTTATGAGTGGCGCATTCCGGCATGCTGCGCTTTGTCGTCCATCCATCTCATATAATATTTTTTATCATATTTAATTTTATATAAATTTTACGTTTGCCGCTAATAACATACCATCACGATATAAAACAATCAAAATAAAAACATCCACAAAATACTGAGAACAACCTAACCTAACCTAAGCATTCGCGTCATGCTTCACTGCTCCAAAGTTGAACCCCAGCGTCGCTTAGTTTGATGGTGACATGGCCAAAGATGATGACTGTCGGACAATCTGACTATCATACAACCGGTTGTACGATGTTTATGTATATTTCTGAACATTTTTACAATTAATTTGAACAATTATCATATAAAGTTGAATAACTTTTACAATAACACATGACACTTTTACATCAATATGAACAATCAATACAAAAATTTGAACAACGTTTGAATTTAAAATGAATGGTTGTACGATGCTCACCGTACAACCAGTTGTACTATAGAATTTGGGGACTACATAGATAAAGTTGAACTTAAGAATATAGAAAAATAAAATATCATAGTTTCAACTGCAGCTTTATTTGGTTTTGGGCTTCAAATCTATAACAAGCCCAAAATATCAAGACGACACCCACAACGCACGGTTAACCAGAAGACTTCTCGGTCCATGACTGACACATGTAACTTTTGTTTTGTTGGAACCATACATTTGCAAAGTAGTCTGTTTACGTAGTCCACAACACAAAAGATGATGACTTATAGGACTTCAAGAATTGAAAATCTCACTTTCCGTTCCGTATGGTACCTTTGTTTTGTTATCACTTGAATTGTAAGAGATGATATTCAAGTGTAATCCACGCACTATATTCATTGTATTACCAGAGTATATATACATAGATTATACATTAGATTGTGGCTAAATAATAGGAGGAAGTTGAGGTAGTTGCGTATTTTTCTAACAGCCCCCCGCAGTCTTAGCCGGAGGTGGTCGAAGGCCAAGACTGGTCCTAAATTCTACAAACAAGGGGTAGGGTAAGCCCTTGGTCATGATGTCCGCATATTGATTAGCCGTTGGAATGTGAAATACCCATGCGTGTCCTAAGGCTACTTTTTCTCGAACAAAATGGATGTCTAGCTCAATGTGTTTGGTGCGTTGGTGGTGGACCGGATTAGCGGTCATGTAGACGGCACTGACGTTGTCGCAGAAGACAATTGTTGTTATGCCCCAGATTTTTTTTTTATTTTCTTTCTGATTCGCAAAGGGAGTTTGTGCTATTTTGTAATCTTATATTAGATTGTCTATGACATTCTCCTAATGTTAATATGTTAGCTTGAGGAAGGAGGGTTACAATTGTCTTCTTCCTTGTTGTTATTTATTAATTCCATAGGAGAGAGATTTATTAAACTATTTTATTCCCTCTCTCTCTCTTATTCTAATTCACGTTCAATTATTCCCCTTCCTTCATCTCTCTCTCATTGACGGTTCTCTCGACAGTTTCATCGCTCTCAAACCCTCATCCCTTTGCTCATCCTCCTCTTCAATTTCTTTCAATTGAAATCGCTGGAGGTCTATAGATGGAATTGTGTTCGTCCGTCGGTCGTCAATCAGGTTGGATTGTAGATTGGTTCTCTTCTCCATTAAGGCTTCCTCTTCTCTTTTCTAATTCTGATTTTGTATTTTGGGAGCGGTTCAATTCGAGGGATTATCATTTGACTGGAGATTTGGGAAGGCGATTCATAGAGTCCGCAGAGATGGCTTAGCTACGGATGTGAGGTAGGTGGTAGATGGATTCGGTTGTGTGCGTTCACCCACGGGGGTTTTGGTTCCATTGTTTTCCGTATATGTTTGTGTGGCTTCTGATTTGTGTAACTTTGTGTGTGTTCCGGATTTGCGTTTTGATGCGTTACAACCCCGTGGGATTTGTATTTGTTTTGCGTATTTTGATATGTAAGTATACTTTGACAATGGTGAATCTACCTCTATGGTTCCCTTCTGTTTTGTGAACTTTGAGTGCTTCTGATTTGAGAGTTCGGATTGTTTAATCGCCCTATGTTTGGTGATCGATCTCTGTCTGATTTGTTTTGGTTTTGACCTTCTAAAACTGCCATGGTTATGGTTTAAAGACTTTGGTTTCGCACTGCATTTTTGACATTGTTTTGAGGACTCTGTTCGCATCTGATTTCGTTCTAGAAACTGAACTTTTCGGCGCGTCCGAACTTCCGTCCGAACTTGGAAGTTCGGACACGCTCTGTTGCGTCTGGATTTTCTGAGAGTTTCACTGTGTCCGAACTTCCGTCCGAACTTGGAAGTTCGGACACACCCCGTTTTGCGCCCTCTGATTTTCTCTTCGACATGTGTCCGAACTTTGAAGCTCGGACACATGTTCGGACTTCCCACGAGTTGTTTTCCGAAGACGTCCGAACATCCGTCCGAACTTGGATGTTCGGACACCTTAAAATTTTCTACGGATTTGAGTTCGACTTGCGTCCGAACTTCGACGTCCGGACACAAGTTCGGACAGCTCTCTGATTTGACCATAACTTGTTCGTTTGAGCTCCGTTTTGAGTGCCGTTTGCGGCGTTGGTTTCCTCCTTCTGAGTACTATCTGTTTTCATGTGTTTTAGCATGTGTTTAAGTGTTTTCTGATTTTAAGGTCTCTGTTAATCTTTTGAACTCTGTTTTGCTCTGAAAATGTGATTCAACCTCTGACTTCAGTTTGCTTTCGTATTTACTAGTCGGGTTACGACTTCTGTCTTGCTAAGGCTTTCCGTTGGTAAGCTTCTGCTCTGTTTTCGTTAAGCTTCTGCTTTCTGTTACGATCTGATAGGACTTTTGTCCTGTTCTGTATAAAGCTTTGGCCTGTTCTGAAAGCTTCTGTTTTGGGACCTAGTCTTCTCTGTGTCTGAACCTTTGGATGGCTGGTCTCGCTGTCTCGTAGCGCGCTATGTAGGATCCTTCTGTTCACGGGTGTTTCACCTGTTCTGTTTACGAGTGAGGTTTCCTCGTTCTGTTCACGAGCTAGTTGCTTGTTCTATTTGTATGCTTTGAATGCTAGTGTCCCACTTCTGTTTGGATTCCGTTCTGCTGTTTTGACAGACTGTTGTGTGCTTTCTGTCCTTTGAACACCACTGTTTGTTTTACACTGCTTCCGTCTGTTCTGTCTGATTGCAAACTCAGATAGGCTGCTGTGTGCTTCCTGTCTGTTGAGGATTTTTGATTTTGTAAGTGCTCTACTTCGTCTGCTCTCTATCTGTATTTGATTTGAGACGGTCTGCTGTGTGCTTACTGTCTTCTGCTAAGTTCTGGATTTTGCTAAGCTTTTTAAGTTTGTTAAGCTTTGGATTTCGTCAAGCTTTCAGCTTCAGTTCCCTTATGCTATTAAGCGTATGTTTTGACCACCGCTTAGCTCCTTGTGTTTTATACTTCTGTCTATTTGAAAGACTTCCGCTTTGACTCTGATTTTGCTCGGGCTAAACGCTTCCGTATATGTACTTGTAAATGTATGTTCAGATTATGTTTTGAGCGTGCTCAGCTGATGAAGTTTATCACCTGCTGAGCAATGGTTTTGCTCACCCCTATCTCCGTCTGATTTGCAGGTTTTAGTCCGCGCTTGGAGATTCAGTTTCTACTTTTGTCTTGGCTTTTGAGCTCTGTATTTCAGTTTGTTTGGCCATGGTGCCCAGTTGTAATTAGATTGTACCTTGTATTTCAGGTTGGCTTCCGCCTATGTATTGTAAACATGTGTTGTAATTGTTTATTTGATCAATATATGAGTTTCAGTTCTGTTTTGGGGTTTCGATAGTGTAGCCTTGCGTGTCTTAGGTAATAAGTGTGCGGCGTGTAACGGTCTCTCAACCAGGGTGGTTTTAGGGTCGTTACATTTAGTGGTATCAGAGCCAGGTTTGGCTTTCGTTGGGATTTGTTGGGTGTCTGCATGTCTACGCTTCCGTGTCATTGCTTGTGATGTGCTATGTGTTTTCTGCTGCGTGAATTGTCTGCTGTCTACTACTTGATTTGATTGATGCCTGAAGTCTGTAGAGTGTGTCTGCTCTGTGGTTGTCCACCATCAGAGTAGCGCAACGGAAGCGTAGTGTCTGTCTGTGTATTTGCTGTGTTCGGGTCTGAGTCTGGATCTGAGGGAGTCGGGTCCTTTGGGAAAGGACGACCGAATGTGAGTTCTGGTTTGCCAGTGATGTGTGCTTCAGTTGTGGGCTTGGGTTATGTGCTTGGATTGTATGTTCTATGTTGTGTTCATGTGTGAGCTTGTGAGTGTGCTTGGTCCTTGGGTTAGGACGACTTCTGAGAGTTCCGGTGCTTTTGGGCTGAGAGTTTCTAGTCTTCTGTTCTGTCTCTTCTGTCAGCAAGGCAACCAGTAAACTTGAGTGTTAGCTCTTCGAGGTTAGGGCTTCTGAAATGAGTATGTGTTCTTTCTGTGCCTCGTGCTAAGCATCAATGATCATCTGTTTTGTTTCCTCTGTCAGTGAATCAGCCAGTAGCCAGAGTATTCTAAGTGTTAGCCTTGTGAGTGTTCCCTTCTGTGCCTTAGGGCTATGGGTTAGTAATCTTCTGTTTCTCCTTCTGTCAGTCAATCAGCAGTAAGTCTTGAGTGTTGGCCTTGTGAGTGTTCATTGTTTTCTGGCACTAGAAGTGCATTTGTTCACATTCTGGTTTCGTCGAATTTCGAGGACGAAATTCTTTTTAAGGGGGGTATATTGTTATGCCCCAGATTTTTTTTTTATTTTCTTTCTGATTCGCAAAGGGAGTTTGTGCTATTTTGTAATCTTATATTAGATTGTCTATGACATTCTCCTAATGTTAATATGTTAGCTTGAGGAAGGAGGGTTACAATTGTCTTCTTCCTTGTTGTTATTTATTAATTCCATAGGAGAGAGATTTATTAAACTATTTTATTCCCTCTCTCTCTCTTATTCTAATTCACGTTCAATTATTCCCCTTCCTTCATCTCTCTCTCATTGACGGTTCTCTCGACAGTTTCATCGCTCTCAAACCCTCATCCCTTTGCTCATCCTCCTCTTCAATTTCTTTCAATTGAAATCGCTGGAGGTCTCTAGATGGAATTGTGTTCGTCCGTCGGTCGTCAATCAGGTTGGATTGTAGATTGGTTCTCTTCTCCATTGAGGCTTCCTCTTCTCTTTTCTAATTCTGATTTTGTATTTTGGGAGCGGTTCAATTCGAGGGATTATCATTTGACTGGAGATTTGGGAAGGCGATTCGTAGAGTCCGCAGAGATGGCTTAGCTACGGATGTGAGGTAGGTGGTAGATGGATTCGGTTGTGTGCGTTCACCCACGGGGGTTTTGGTTCCATTGTTTTCCGTATATGTTTGTGTGGCTTCTGATTTGTGTAACTTTGTGTGTGTTCCGGATTTGCGTTTTGATGCGTTACAACCCCGTGGGATTTGTTTTTGTTTTGCGTATTTTGATATGTAAGTATACTTTGACAATGGTGAATCTACCTCTATGGTTCCCTTCTGTTTTGTGAACTTTGAGTGCTTCTGATTTGAGAGTTCGGATTGTTTAATCGCCCTATGTTTGGTGATCGATCTCTGTCTGATTTGTTTTGGTTTTGACCTTCTAAAACTGCCATGGTTATGGTTTAAAGACTTTGGTTTCGCACTGCATTTTTGACATTGTTTTGAGGACTCTGTTCGCATCTTATTTCGTTCTGGAAACTGAACTTTTCGGCGCGTCCGAACTTCCGTCCGAACTTGGAAGTTCGGACACGCTCTGTTGCGTCTGGATTTTCTGAGAGTTTCACTGTGTCCGAACTTCCGTCCGAACTTGGAAGTTCGGACACACCCCGTTTTGCGCCCTCTGATTTTCTCTTCGACATGTGTCCGAACTTTGAAGCTCGGACACATGTTCGGACTTCCCACGAGTTGTTTTCCGAAGACGTCCGAACATCCGTCCGAACTTGGATGTTCGGACACCTTGAAATTTTCTGCGGATTTGAGTTCGACTTGCGTCCGAACTTCGACGTCCGGACACAAGTTCGGACAGCTCTCTGATTTGACCATAACTTGTTCGTTTGAGCTCCGTTTTGAGTGCCGTTTGCGGCGTTGGTTTCCTCCTTCTGAGTACTATCTGTTTTCATGTGTTTTAGCATGTGTTTAAGTGTTTTCTGATTTTAAGGTCTCTGTTAATCTTTTGAACTCTGTTTTGCTCTGAAAATGTGATTCAACCTCTGACTTCAGTTTGCTTTCGTATTTACTAGTCGGGTTACGACTTCTGTCTTGCTAAGGCTTTCCGTTGGTAAGCTTCTGCTCTGTTTTCGTTAAGCTTCTGCTTTCTGTTACGATCTGATAGGACTTCTGTCCTGTTCTGTATAAAGCTTTGGTCTGTTCTGAAAGCTTCTGTTTTGGGACCTAGTCTTCTCTGTGTCTGAACCTTTGGATGGCTGGTCTCGCTGTCTCGTAGCGCGCTATGTAGGATCCTTCTGTTCACGGGTGATGTTCCCCGTTCTGTTCACGGGTGTTTCACATGTTCTGTTTACGAGTGAGGTTTCCTCGTTCTGTTCACGAGCTAGTTGCTTGTTCTGTTTGTATGCTTTGAATGCTAGTGTCCCACTTCTGTTTGGATTCCGTTCTGCTGTTTTGACAGACTATTGTGTGCTTTCTATCCTTTGAACACCTCTGTTTGTTTTACTCTGCTTCCGTCTGCTCTGTCTGATTGCAAACTCAGATAGGCTGTTGTGTGCTTCCTGTCTGTTGAGGATTTTTGATTTTGTAAGTGCTCTACTTCGTCTGCTCTCTATCTGTATTTGATTTGAGACGGTCTGCTGTGTGCTTACTGTCTTCTGCTAAGTTCTGGATTTTGCTAAGCTTCTGATTTCGTTTAAGCTTTTTGAGTTTGTTAAGCTTTGGATTTCGTCAAGCTTTCAGCTTCAGTTCCCTTATGCTATTAAGCGTATGTTTTGACCACCACTTAGCTCCTTGTGTTTTAGACTTCTGTCTATTTGAAAGACTTCCGCTTTGACTCTGATTTTGCTCTGGCTAAGCGCTTCCGTATATGTACTTGTAAATGTATGTTCAGATTATGTTTTGAGCGTGCTCAGCTGATGAAGTTTATCACCTGCTGAGCAATGGTTTTGCTCACCCCTATCTCCGTCTGATTTGCAGGTTTTAGTCCGCGCTTGGAGATTCAGTTTCTACTTTTGTCTTGGCTTTTGAGCTCTGTATTTCAGTTTGTTTGGCCATGATGCCCAGTTGTAATTAGATTGTACCTTGTATTTCAGGTTGGCTTCCGCCTATGTATTGTAAACATGTGTTGTAATTGTTTATTTGATCAATATATGAGTTTCAGTTCTGTTTTGGGGTTTCGATAGTGTAGCCTTGCGTGTCTTAGGTAATAAGTGCGCGGCGTGTAACGGTCTCTCAACCAGGGTGGTTTTGGGGTCGTTACAATTGTGGCACGTGTCGTGGGAGTGTGCAATTCGTGGAGCAAATTTCTGAGCCAGCAGGATTCTGCAATTGCGTTGGCGACCGCCCGATATTCTGCCTCGGCGCTGGAACGGGAGACGGTGGGTTGCCGTTTGGAGGACCAAGAGACAAGGTTGTTGCCGAGGAAAACGCAGCAGCCAGAGGTGGAGCGTCGCGTGTCAGGGCAGTCGGCCCAATCGGCGTCGGAGTAGATTGTAAGTTGGTGTGAACCTGTGGGAGTGAGGTGCAGTCCGAGGTGGGTGGTGCCTTTGATGTAGCGTAGGATGCGTTTGAGGGCATTGATGTGGGCTTCACGGGGATCATGCATATGGAGACAGCATTGCTGGACAGCATAGCTGATGTCAGGCCGAGTGAAGGTGAGGTATTGTAATGCACCAGCTAGGGATCGATAGGAGGTGGGGTCAGGAACCGTAGGGCCGGCGTCAGTGCCAAGTTTTGGTTTGGTGTCGACGGGGGTACGACAGGGGTTGCAGTTGGTCATGCCAAAGCGGGACAGTATATGTCGTTGGCGTAAGTAGTCTGGCTGAGGTGGAGGTCGGAGGAGGTATGGGTAACTGAGATACCAAGGAAGTGATGGAGAGGGCCGAGGTCAGTCATGGAAAATTCAGCACTAAGAGCGGTGATGAGGTGACGGAGCGGTGTGGGTGAGGACGCAGTGAGAATGATGTCGTCGACGTAAACCAAGAGATGTGCCTGTTTGGTGCCGTGATGGAGAACAGAGAGAGAGGGATCGGAGCGGCAACTGGTGAAACCGAGGCGTTGAACATGATCAGCAAAGCGACGATACCACTGGAGAGGGGCTTGTTTGAGGCCGTACAGGGCTTTGCGAAGTTTGCAGACGTGGTTGGGGAACTGAGGGTGAACAAAGCCTGGTGGTTGCTGGCAGTAGACATCTTCGACAAGGAACCCATGAAGAAATGCGTTTTTGACGTCGAGTTGATGGATTGGCCAGTGGCGGGTGATGGCGAGTGAGAGGACGGTACGAACGGTGCTTGACTTGACCACGGGGGAGAAGGTCTTGTCGAAGTCGAGACCCGGTTGTTGGGAGAAGCCGCGTGCGACCCATCGAGATTTGTAACGGGCAAGGTTGCCGTTGGCATCAAACTTATGACGGAAGAGCCACTTTCCAGAGACGATGTTGCCATGGGCCGGTCGTGGGACAAGATCCCAAGTGTGATTCTGGATGAGAGCATCGTATTCGTCTTTCATGGATTGAAACCAACGGGGATCTTGGAGGGCGGCTTTGTAAGAGGTCAGGAGTAGGGGGTGTGGTGATGTGGAGGGAAAACTGGTGTTTAGGTTTCATGATTCCCGATTTTGAGCGAGTTGTCATGGGGTGCGTGGGTTGGGGGGCCTGGGTGTGGATGGGGCGGATGTCGGTGTGAGGATGGTGGGGGAAGTGTCCTGAGTGGGGCAGGATGTAGGAGTGTGGGAACAGTGAGATTGGGTTGGGCTTGGCACGGTATTAGGTGGGCCGGGGGAGAGGGAGCGGGTGGA
This sequence comes from Limonium bicolor, assembly GCA_023374045.1. Classification (NCBI taxonomy): domain Eukaryota; kingdom Viridiplantae; phylum Streptophyta; class Magnoliopsida; order Caryophyllales; family Plumbaginaceae; genus Limonium; species Limonium bicolor. The sequence goes on along the minus strand of CM041777.1, from coordinate 194,136,474 downwards.
TGGAGAGGTGAGATTGGGTTTAGTGGGTGCAGTGGAAGGGACCCGAGTGGAGGGAGTCGTGGGCGGGGATGTGGGGTGGTGGGCCGAGGTTGGTTTAATTATGTTGGCAGGCCCAGGTGAGGGAAGGGGCGGAACCGTAAGGATTGGGGTGGGAGGTACGTGGAGGCGACATGGGCTTTGGGCCGAGGTGTGGGGTGATGTGTGGGAGTTATGGGCTGCGTGAGTGGATGTGGGCGCGGGAGTTGATGCAGGCGCAACGATGGGGAAGGGTACAGGAGCACAGTTGTCATCATTGATGGATGACGTGGGGAGAAGATGCTGGTGCGGTGGTGTCGCGGCATAGGGAAATATATGTTCGTGGAAGGTGACATGACGGGAGGTAATGATTTTGTGGGTGAGGAGGTCAAGGCAACGATACCCGCGGTGATTGGGGGCATAGCCAAGAAAGATGCATGGGGTTGTGCGGGGGGCAAGCTTATGTGGAGCGGAGTGAGCAGTGTGGGGGTAGCACAAACAGCCAAAGGTGCGAAGGTGGTGCTAGGATGGTGGTGTGTGATATAGCATTTGATAGGGGGTGTGATTATTGATGGTGGTTGTGGGGGTGATATTGAGGAGATATGTGGCGGTGGCTAGGGCTTCAGTTGGATATCGTCCATCGATCTATTCTTATCTAACATCCACTCCGGATACTGTTGAGGAAGACTGGTCACTCATCTCCTAACATCTTTGGAATTGGTCTTTGGTCAATGTGCTTGACATCGAAGATCCCTATGTAGTTGTGAAGACTTGGAGCCGCTCAAAAAGCCAAATCTGGAGAAGATGTGGACTGTTTTTTAAGAAACAGGGCAGAGACTTTGGTGGAACCCAGTGGTCGAGACTCCTAATGATTTTTCCTACCATAAGAGCATGATTATCAATGAACTTATGGGTTCTTAAATAAATAAAAAAATATGAGATGGACGAGAGAGGGATAAGAACTCTAATTTTGGGTTCTTGAGGAAGAACCTTTTAAGAACCCATAAATGGGACCCACCATCTTTTACCTTCAATAATAATATGTCAACTATAAATAGTTAAATCTAATATATTTAAAAATCTTATTATTTTATAAACTAATAATGATATAAATAAACCAAATATATCAAAATTCATGAAATCTCATTCTCTACAAAATGAGATCCATTTTGACTATGTTTTTCATATTTTTAATATATATTTATTTTAGGTAAATTAATACATATTATTTGTATTTTAGTTATATAAAAATGTAATATTAAAATATACTTGAAAAATATTATATGTACCAATGTATATATTTTAATCCTAAATATCGAGTGAAAATAATAAAAATTATATTAATAATATATATGAATAAAATTTATTTTATTTTTGTTTCAAAAATATAATAAACTTTAATCATACATAAAACATTAAGTTAAGATTATTTGTGTATTACTAAAAATAGTAGTAATAATAATTAAATATTAATGTTTGTATTCTTATAACTATTAATAAGTAAAATTAAGATGATATGACACATGAAGAGAGTTTAAAACCAAATGATAGGTTCTCTGATGTTGGTAAAAATTGTATATGGTTCTAAAAATGATGTGGTAGTGAGAGAATTAGGAAAGAGAGTGTTAAGAACCCAAATTTGGGTTCTTTGATAATCATGGTCTACGGGACTCTAGCGTACGACCAAAATGGAATTGGGACAGTAGAGGAACATTGATATTTACAGTCATGGATGAAGTTCTAGAGCAATATAAGTATTAAGTCAAAGACATTCCATTTGCATTTATCGGGGGGTTTGAAAGTGGAAAAGTTGGAAAATCCATAAAGGAAGATGTCTACATTTCTACAACGTTGGAAAGTTTAGCCAAAGTCATTCCGAAACAGTTTGGAGACCCTGGCGCTTGCGCCAGGGAATAACATGGAGAATGCCACTTGTCAAGTGGTGATTGGGGGAATAAATGAAAAAAAAAAGAAAAAAAAGAGTTACGTGCGTGTGTCTACGCTAGTTTGGGGAGGGGGCTGAATGTAGTTTCATTTGTAGGAGAGAGAAATAATTATTTTTTTCAAAATGTTATAACTCACAAAATATAAGTGCAAAAATAAAAAAAAATTATATCATTGTTCATCATTTTTCGGGCTCTTCAAAACAAGATGCATCATGGATATGTTTTGGTAAACTTAAAATTTTATGTTTTTAGAATGAGTATATATTAGGTAATTTTAAAGTGAATCTTACTCATTATTAAAATGAATCTTCTTTAATAATAAAATAAACCATATTCATTAGCAAAATTAATCTTACCCCAAATACCCTATAAACCACCCTATGATAGCTAAAAACATCGAAGGCATTTTTAGGGTTTGTAGTATAGGGTTTAGGGTCCCTAAAAAACTGTCGAGTCAGTGACGACAATATAATGCGTAGAACTAATGCCAAAAATTACCCTACCCCCCCCCCCCCCCCCCCCCAAATACCCAAAAAACCACCCTAGGATAGCTAAAAACGTTGAAGACATTTTTGGGTTTGTGGTTTAGGGTTTAGGGTCGTTAGTTCGAGCCAGTGACGACAATATAAAGCGTAGAACTAATGCCAAAAACATTACCCTACCCCCCCCCCAACACCCAAAAAACCACCCTACGATAGCTAAAAATGTCGAAGGCATTTTTAGGGTTTGTAGTACAGTGTTTAGGGTCCCTAAAAAACTGTCGAGTCAGTGACGACAATATAAAGCGTAGAACTAATGGCAAAAAGATTACCCCCCCCCCCCCCCCCCCACCAACACCAAAAAACCACCCTAGGATAGCTAAAAACGTCGAAGATATTTTTTGGGTTTGTGGTACAGGGTTTAGGGTCCCTAAAAAACTGTCGAGTCAGTGACGACAATATAAAGCGTAGAACTAATGCCAAAAGGATTACCCTACCCCCCAAACACCCAAAAAACCACCCTAGGATAGCTAAAAATGTCAGAGGTATTTTTATGGTATTTTAATTACCTTTGATTCACTTTTAAACAACTTTTGGTTCACCTTTTAACAATCTTTGATTCACTTTTCCTAAACTTAAGATTCACAATGAATCTTAAAACATATTTTGTACATACAAAAAATATAAAAAATAAATTTAGCAAAATATATTCATGTTTAGTCTTATTTTATAGAGCTTGAATTATGATGAACAATGGTATAAAATTATGTTATTTGGACTTATACATAATAATATACAACATTTTAAAAATTTTACAAAATGACAAAAAAAAAAAGAACTAGCGCCATATTGGAACCTGGCGTAAGAAAATCGCCTTCCGAAAAGGTTTGAGAAGGACTGACTTTCAAGAATATTTGTGGCATTTTTTGTGGTATGTTTATTGGTCTCTACCTAGGTCCCACTATGGAATTTATATTTTCATTCAATAACATACCATCACATAAAATAGTCAAAACAAAAACAACCATGAGGATCTTAATTGGTATTTCTTGTATTATTGGTGGACATGTAAGCAAAGAGTCGCCATGTTTAAAATATATTGGTAGATGAATTATGTTTAATACAGTAATTTGTGTATCTGTGTATTTTATTATGTTTTTCAATGACTAACCTCCTTTTCGATGTTGTAAAGTACAACATTGTTGGGTCAATAATAAGATATGATTGAGTACACTGAATTAGTATTTCTTGTATTTTCACTAGATATACAACTAAAGAGTCACATTGAAACTCCTGTGACTCCTCGCACTCGTTGTCATCTCTACACACATCAACTTTGTTTCTACTCTGATCGCCACGAGCGAATATCTCTCCGTATTACCGACTCCCACCTCCGATTTCTGCAACCCTCGTTGCAACTGCCAAACCCAAACACGATGAAAATCTCAGGCTTTCACCGCTGGTATGTCTGCGAACGTTTGATAACAGTCAAGAGAACAACTTGCAGCAAACAACTCCAGCAGCAAAAAACTTGCTTATTTTTTTACTAAGCCACTAACTGGAAAGTCTTATACTACATCATTATTGTAAGATTTAGGCCTCTACTTACTACAAGATCTGCCTAGAGAACCTAGTGGATCTTTAGGCTCCGTTCTGGAGATAGATTAAAAAGAGGGGGCCCCACGGGATGAAGATGAAAATATGTAAACGCTTGTTTGAGTAGCGTTCGATCTGGGAAGGAATTAATCTTCATCATCCAATCAGTGGGCCCAGTAAAAAATTCATCTTCATCTCCTCACCTTTTTAGTTTGAGAACGGAGCCTTAAGGGGGGTGTGAGGATGTGAGGATTAGCCCACTAGTATTCGGCCCACTTGTATTCTAGGCTTAGCCCACTCTTCTCTCTTGTATACACCCGTAATGTTGTATGCTAGCAACGTTAATAACAAGCTGGCTGGTCTTATATATAAAGACCGTTTAGTATACTCTGTAACATAATTGATAATAAAAGTCATTTTACATTTCATAATCTCTCAAGTGATTTAAAGAAAGGAGGTTCTGCGACGCGGTGCTGGGATGCAAGGGACCGGTCAAGAGAGAGTGAGAGGGCGAAGGCTAGGGTGCGGAGTTGGTAGCGGAGAAGCGGTGGTGGTGGTGGGGTATACTGGTGATAATGACAGGCGGTGGCGGTGGTTGTGTAGAGAGCTGTGCGGCAGCGACATTCGGTGCGCGTAGACAGGCGTCGTAGAGTGGTGAGGGATAGGAAAACGGAGAAGACATCCAGTGAAGTTGTCATCATCTTCACGATGATTTCCAAATTGCTTAGTTTTTCTCTCGCAACTCATCACCAACGGCATCGGCTTGATTTTCATAGGTTGAAAGAGGATAGAATCTCCTTCGACTGCTTCCATATGAGATTGCTTCATCCAGATCGCCGACTCAAAATTCACATGCAAGTCAGCAAATCAATCTGCTATCTTCTGGGATCGCTTATCACTATCAACTGGAGCAGAAATTAAACTAGTCTCAACTCCTCTCTTGACATAGACCAAAACCACCATCACAAGCATAAACATAGACCCGGTAGATGAAGGTAATTGAACAAAAAAGCCACAATGCAAAGAGCTCACTGTTGGTAAATGTACCAAAAAAAAAACAAATAAATCACACACGATTGAAATAGATAGACCCGCCGAAAGGACAAATAAAAGGAGAAGGAAAGAGGAGAACTAGGAGTGGAAAGAAGAAACAACATATAACTAACCCTCAATGCCCCGTATCATGTAAAAGGAAACTTCATCTAGTCATCATTTTATCTCAAATTGTTATAATATGCGTGTGGAAATGAAGCGATCATTTTATTAAATAATTTCCAAACCAATTTTTAAAAAATTTGAGGACAATTCTATTTTTCAAAAATAAAATATTCAACAATATAACCGACTTCTATATATATATATGCGTTTTCAAAAATACTATTTGCTGGTAACTTCATCTATATAGCATTTTTAGAAATTTTGGTTTTCAATGTTGATTTGGCTCTTTCTTTGGTTATTGTTTATTATTCATTTTTGTCAAAATTGTTATATTATCTTCTATGGTATAGCTTTAAGTTGTTGTGCAGTGGTTAAGGCGAAATCTTTGTGTTTGAATCCCCTGGGTTCAATTCCTCGTGGGTACAATTTTTTTAGTCTCCTTATTTCAGGTCTGGAGTTGCACTGATATTTTCTTCCTTCCGTTATTGGGCCTCAATCTTCAAGCCCGACCCCGCCTATTCTTCCATTCCAAACGCGGCCCGAGTCCACCTCAATTCATCCGAGCCTCCTTTGGTTTGTCAGATTCTAGGGATCAACTCGCGGCGGTCCAGTGCAAAAGATGATGATGTCGGGTACCGTTACAAAGAAAGAGAGAGATATTTTGTGGAAAGAAGCAACAAATGGAAGAAGAGAATTATCTTTCTACTGTCATTAAAGAAGTAGATCGAATTGGAGGTTGCACCCTGTTCGATGAAGACTACGGACGATTTAAGAAGTTGATGTTGATTAAGGAAGAAGAGCAGACGGGAGGCGATGATCATCAAAAGGATTACGATGAGAAATTTTGAGCCGGTGTCAAAAACTGGTTTGGACAGAGGTTTCTCGGGTATGGATTTAGTGACGGACCCCAATTTTATGTCGCAGACGGAACCTATTTTTTCTTTTATTTTAGTTTATGCATGAGAGTGGTGAGAGATTCGGTGACTGAAAGTGAGTCCGTACAGCGACAAACTAACTTTTTTTTTTCTATTTAACTAACTAACTGAGATTGACATCAAACTAATGCAACCTTTATCTACTCATATACTACTGATAGCACGACAACTATAATCTATATTACTTGATATATAAATCTTATAGTGATATTTTATATTATAATATAATCTATTTACTTTTGTGTGTTATTTTTTTACTTTTTTTTAAAAGATATTTTGGTCAATAGTAAAGTTAGTTATAAAAATTATAAACAAATATTATCGATAATATAACATATAAATTTTTTAGATAACTGCAAACATAACAAACACTAAGCTAATATTTATATTTTTTAAATTAAAAATGTGACGTATAATGCTTTAAAAAATATTGAACATAAAAATATTAGTCTTTAGGTTATATGTTATCGAGCATACATAACCAATGGATAATGAACACGAAAAATTGACTCCAACAAATCAGTTTATTGTTTCCAAACATTTATAGCCTTCACGTTAATTAATCAATCAAGCTCCGTAAACTAATAAATGGTAAGAAAATATTCATATACTCAAGTATTCGACAAGAACGGTCAAAGGAAAATATATATAGCTGTTGGTGTCATCTATTTTGAAATAGTCATGAAAACAATTATAGAAGCTAAGGGTGTGTACATGTTTCTAATCACCAGTAGAAACGTTTATAAATTATCGTGGATACATAAAAATTAAGATAAAATGAATACGTAAAATTGACTCCAACAACTCATTCTATCGTTTCCAAGCATTTATTTTCTTCACATTTATCAATAAGTCAAGCTCTGTAAACTTATAAATGATAAGAAAATATTATTATACACAATGATTCTAAGAACATCCAAAGTCAAAGATAAATACAGTTAGTGTCATCTTTTCATTATAGTAATGGAAATGATTATAAAAGGTTGTGTACATGTTAATAATCATCAGTGGAAACGATTATACATTATCATGGATACGTAAAAACGTTCAGCCTTTAGATTTATCAATCGTTTGAGCTTTGTAAACTGATAAATATTAAGAAAATAGTCGAATACACAATGATTTTGTGGGAACATCAAGGGGAAAGATATATAACTTAGTGATACCTTTTTAGAATAATGAAACGATTATAGAAAGATATTTACATGTTACTAATCATCAGTGGAAACGTTTACAACTTATCGTGGATACGTAAAAACCAAGATTAAATGAATACACAAAATCGACTCCAACAACTCAGTTTATCATTGCCAAACGTTTATCATTTCATGTTTATCAATTAGTCAAGCTCTATAAAATGATAAATGCTAAGAAAATATTATATTACATAATGATTCTATAAGAACGTCCAAAGTCAAAGATAAATAACAATTAGTGTCATCTTTTCATTATAGTGATGGAAATGATTATAAAAGGTTGTGTACATATTTATAATCATCAGTGGAAACGATTATAAATTATCATGGATACGTAAAAACTAAGTTTAATAAATACGTAAAGTCGACTCCAACAACTCAGTTTATCGTTTCCAAACGTTCAGCGTTTAGGTTTATCAATCGTTTGAGCTTTGTAAACTGATAAATGTTAAGAAAATAGTCGAATACACAATGATTTTGTGGGAACATCAAGGGGAAAGATATATAATACTTAGTGATACCTTTTTAGAATAGTGAAACGATTATAGAAAGATATTTACATGTTACTAATCATCAGTGGAAACGTTTACAACTTATCGTGGATACGTAAAAACCAAGATTAAATGAATACACAAAATCGACTCCAACAACTCAGTTTATCATTGCCAAACGTTTATCATTTCATGTTTATCAATTAGTCAAGCTCTATAAAATGATAAATGCTAAGAAAATATTATTTTACATAATGATTCTATAAGAACGTCCAAAGTCAAAGATAAATAACAATTAGTGTCATCTTTTCATTATAGTGATGGAAATGATTATAAAAGGTTGTGTACATATTTATAATCATCAGTGGAAACGATTATAAATTATCATGGATACGTAAAAACTAAGTTTAATAAATACATAAAGTCGACTCCAACAACTCAGTTTATCGTTTCCAGACGTTCAGCGTTTAGGTTTATCAATCGTTTGAGCTTTGTAAACTGATAAATGTTGAGAAAATAGTCGAATACACAATGATTTTGTGGGAACATCAAGGGGAAAGATATATCATACTTAGTGATACCTTTTTAGAATAGTGAAACGATTATAGAAAGATATTTACATGTTACTAATCATCAGTGGAAACGTTTACAACTTATTGTGGATACGTAAAAACCAAGATTAAATGAATACACAAAATCGACTCCAACAACTCAGTTTATCATTGCCAAACGTTTATCATTTCATGTTTATCAATTAGTCAAGCTCTATAAAATGATAAATGCTAAGATAATATTATATTACATAATGATTCTATAAGAACGTCCAAAGTCAAAGATAAATAACAATTAGTGTCATCTTTTCATTATAGTGATGGAAATGATTATAAAAGGTTGTGTACATATTTATAATCATCAGTGGAAACGATTATAAATTATCATGGATACGTAAAAACTAAGTTTAATAAATACGTAAAGTCGACTCCAACAACTCAGTTTATCGTTTCCAAACGTTCAGCGTTCAGGTTTATCAATCGTTTGAGCTTTGTAAACTGATAAATGTTAAGAAAATAGTCGAATACACAATGATTTTGTGGGAACATCAAGGGGAAAGATATATAATACTTAGTGATACCTTTTTAGAATAGTGAAACGATTATAGAAAGATATTTACATGTTACTAATCCCATGGAAACGTTACAAATTATCGTGATACGTGAAAAACCAAATTAAAATGAATACACAACATCGACTCCAACAACTCAATTTATCATTGCCAAACGTTTATCATTTCATGTTTATCAATTAGTCAAGCTCTATAAAATGATAAATGCTAAGAAAATATATTTTTACATAATGATTCTATAAGAACGTCCAAAGTCAAAGAAAATAACAATTAGTGTCATCTTTGCATTATAATGATGGAAATGATTATAAAAGGTTGTGTACATTTTATAATCATCAGTGGAAACGATTATAAATTATCAGGATACGTAAAAACTAAGTTTAATAAATACATAAAGTCGACTCAACAACTCAGTTTATCGTTTTCCAAAGTTCAGCGTTTAGGTTTATCAATCGTTTGAGCTTTGTAAAGTGATAAATGTTAAGAAATAGTCGAATACACAAATGATTTTGTGGGAACATCAAGGGGAAAGATATATCATACTTAGGATACATTTTTAGAATAGTGAAAACGATTATAGAAAGATATTTACATGTACTAATCATCAGTGGAAACGTTTACAACTTATGTGGATACGTAAAAACCAAGATTAAATGAATACACAAAATCGACTCCAACAACTCAGTTATCATTGCCAAACGTTTATCATTTCATGTTTATCAATTAGTCAAGCTCTATAAAATGATAAATGCTAAGAAAAAGTATTACATAATGATTCTATAAGAACGTCCAAAGTCAAAGATAAATAACAATTAGTGTCATCTTTTCATTATAGTGATGGAAATGATTATAAAAGGTTGTGTACATGTTATAATCATCAGTGGAAACGATTATAAATTATCATGGATACGTAAAAACTAAGTTTAATAAATACGTAAAGTCGACTCCAACAACTCAGTTTATCGTTTCCAACGTTCAGCGTTTAGGTTTATCAATCGTTTGAGCTTGTAAACTGATAAATGTTAAGAAATAGTTCGAATACACAATGATTTTGTGGGAACATCAAGGGGAAAGATATATAATACTTAGTGACCTTTTAGAATAGTGAAACGATTATAGAAAGATATTACATGTTACTAATCATCAGTGGAAACGTTTACAACTTATCGTGGATACGTAAAAACCAAGATTAAATGAATACACAAAATCGACTCCAACAACTCAGTTATCATTGCCAAACGTTTATATTTCATGTTTATCAATAGTCAAGCTCTATAAAATGATAAATGCTAAGAAAATATTATTTTACATAATGATTCTAGAAGAACGTCCAAGTCAAAGTTAAATAACAATTAGTGTCATTTTTTCATTATAGTGATGAAAATGATTATAAAAGGTTGGTACATATTTATAATCATCAGTGGAAACGATTATAAATTATCATGGATAGTAAAAACTAAGTTTAATAAATACGTAAAGTCGACTCCAACAACTCAGTTTATCGTTTCCAAACGTTCAGCGTTTTAGGTTTATCAATCGTTTGAGCTTTGTAAACTGATAAATGTTAAGAAAATAGTCGAATACACAATGATTTGTGGGAACATCAAGGGGAAGAGATATATAATACTTAGTGATACCTTTTTAGAATAGTGAAACGATTATTGAAAGATATTTACATGTTACTAATCATCAGTGGAAACGTTTACAACTTATCGTGGATACGTAAAAACCAAGATTAAATGAATACACAAAATCGACTCCAACAACTCAGTTTATCATTGCCAAACGTTTATCATTTCATGTTATCAATAGTCAAGCACTATAAAATGATAAATTCTAAGAAAATATTATTATACACAATGATTCTGTATGAACGTCAAAAGTCAAAGATAAATAACAGTTAGTGTCATCTTTTCATTATAGTGATGAAAATGATTATAAAAGGTTGTGTACATGTTTATAATCATCAGTGGAAACGATTATAAATTATCATGGATACGTAAAAACTAAGTTTAATAAATACGTAAAGTTAGCTCCAACAACTCAGTTTATCGTTTCCAAACGTTCAGCCTTTAGGTTTATCAATCGTTTGAGCTTTGTAAACTGATAAGTGTTAAGAAAATAGTCGAATACACAACGATTTTGTGGGAACATCAAGGGGAAAGATATATAATACTTTGTGGCACCTTTTAGAATAGTGAAACGATTATAGAAAGAGATTTATATGTTACTAATCATAAATGAAATGCTTACACAAAGTTATCGTGGATACGTAAAAACCAAGATAAATGAATACACAAATCGACTCCAGCAACTCATTTTATCATTGCCAAACGTTTATCATTTCATGTTTATCAATTAGTCATGCTTTATAAAATGATAAATGCTAAGAAAATATTTTTACACACATTTATTCGATAGGACGGCAAGGGAAAGATATATTGTATGTAGTGTCATATTTTCTAAAATATTGTTGGAAAATTTATATTATATAAATGTTGCTAATTATCAGGGAAAAAATAAATGCTAAACCATAAACACTAAAGTATGAACGACTTATAAAAGATTAACCTACACCACACATCCTAAAAAAACACCCTAGAAGATTAAAAAGTCAAGGGCTTATTTTAGAGTTTGTAGTGGAGAGTTTAGGGTCTAACGAGCCTAAATCCTAAAACTTTGCCGAGTCAGTGATGACATTATAAAGTATAGCACGAGTTAAAAAAAAAACCATACACCTCACATCCTAAAAACTACCATAGGAGAGTTAAAAGTCGAAGACTTATTTTAGAGTATGTAGTGAAGTACCTAAAATCTACTAGTCAACGACGACATTATAAAGTATAGAACGAGTTAAAAAAAGATTACCAAACACCACACACTCTAAAAAACACCCTAAGAGAGTTTAAACATCGTGTGCTTATTTAAGGTTTGTAATTGAGGTTTAGAGTCTTACAAAACTATATGTTAAACTGTTATTAGCAATTTAAATTTTATTCTATTAAATTTACAAAATACAAATAGAAAAATATTTTATAATTGACATAAAGTAATAATATATTATATAATATTATATATTTACAAAGACTGTATAATGTGAGATGCGGTAAAAAATAAATGAATAATATAATTCATTCAAATTATTTACTAACATTAAACTATAATAAATATATAAACACATAATTTATAACAATAGGCTGTAAAAAAAATAATCACACAACCAGTTTTTAACTATTAAAATTTAAAAAAAAAATCATTAAAAGAATGACTAAAATGACATATACCATATACGTGTACTGCAGATTAAGAAAGAAAAAATTGAATGGCTTAGATTAAAAATAGAAAAAGAAACAGATGGCTGCGATTGTTTCCGTCCACGACGGAAAATCGATGTCCGTCACACAAAACCCGCCCGGAGGTTTCTCGCTGGAATAGATGGTTCTTTTGCGGGAAATGTATACGACATTTATTAAAACAGAATAATAGACTCTCTAAAAGTGTAGGAGATGGTATAAGAGCATGATTATCAAAGAACTCATATTTGGTTCTTAACACTCTCTTTCTTACTTCTCTTACTGCCACATCATTTTAAGAACCATATCTAGTTTTCACCAACATCAGAGAATCCATTGTTTGGTTTTAAACTCTCTCCATTTGTCATATCATTTTATTTTTTTACTTATTAAGTATGATAAGAATACAAATATCAATCTTTAATTATTATTACTACTATTTTAAATAATACACAAATAATTTAACTTAATATTTCATGTATGATTAAAATTTATTATTATTTTGAAACAAAATAAAATAAAATTTATTTATATGTATTATTAATGTAATTTTTTATATTTCACTTGATATTTAGGATTAAAATATTATAATGAAGTTTGAAATCAATACATTGGTACATATTATATTTTAAGTATATTTTAATATTTTTTTAGCACAAAATACAAATAATAAGTATTAAATTACCTAAATAAATATATATCAAAACATGAAAAACATAGTCTTTATAGAGAATGAGATTTTAAGAATTTTGATATATTTAGTTTATTTATATTATTATTAGTTTTTAAAATATTAAGATCTTAAATATATAAGATTTAGTTATTTATATTTAATATATAATTAGAGGAAAAAATAGTGGGTCCCATTAATGGGTTCTTAAAAAGTTCTTCAAGAAGAACCCATAATTAGAGTTCTTAAACCTCTCTCTTCCACCTCATATTTTTATATTTATTTTTTTACTTAAGAACCCATAAGAACTATTGATAATCATACTCTAAGAGGGTTCTAGCAGAATTTATGCTGTGCTTTCTTGTTACTGCCAATCAAAAGTGTAGAATCTTGTTATGTAATTGGTTCAAAATGGTGGCCTACCAGTAGGTTGGCTCATACGTACGTTTGTTGTCTCGAATGGCTGTATTGGTTGTAGATGTCTAGAAGAACAGGTGTTGGGTATGTCTTTTCTCATGTGTATGCGTCTTTTATGAATAAAACATGATTGTTTGCTTAAAAAAAACTAAAGAGTCACATTATTCTTTTTAGGAAAATTCACATATACCATTAAGTTTTTGCTTAATTCACAATACATCACCATATTTTTAAAATTATACAAGATATCACTAAGTTTTTTAATTTTACCCAATATTCCCTATCTCATACTATGTTAATTTTTTCTTTAATATCCCTAGAAAGTCTTAAATACCCTGGTTATTAGTTAATACCACCTAACAGAGGGCAATCATATCGATAATTCTACAAGGCTCTGTTAAGTGATTAACTAATAACAAGGGTGTTTTAGACTTTTTCCAAGTTATTGTCGGAGCAGTTAATGGATGAGATGGAGTATTATCTAGTAAATTTAGTTAAAACTTAGGGTTATTCTGTGTAATTTTAAAAACACGATAATATATAATGAATTAAATAAAACTCATTAGTATTTGGTGAAACTTTCCTTCTTTTAATATATTGTTGGTTATTAGTTGAATTTTCACTAATATACAAAAACAAAGTAGGTTAGTGCATTATTTGGTGTATATAGGTAAATGAATTAGACATTAGTTAGTATACTTTTATTTTTTATGCTATCTTTTCTTTATTGACTCTATTTGTGATCAATTATGGTTAGATCTAATTATTGAAATAAAATAAAATAGAGGGATAAAATGGATAGGGTCCCGGACGATAGACACGCCAAACTCGCTCAGGTTTGTAAAAAGACATGGAATTTGCCTTTACCTAAAGGCCTTAGTGTAGTCCGTTGGATTAAACCAAAGTAATCTCATTCTTGATGAGTAGATTGTGGGTGAGTCGCGAGAGTGGCGTCGATGAGTTTTTTTTATGAAAGTATAGTTTCAACTTTTAATGCTATATACATGAACTCATTATATTTCATCATTATAAACCGGCATATATAATATTATATTTCTTTAGTTATCAACTTGAAATAATATTTTTTCTTTTTAAATTTTTTAAAAGTAATTTTGTTATTTAAAATTTATTAATTAAATCAGATTGTGTTATATTAAATTAACAAAAAAATTTAGGTATATTTACGACTAATAATCCCTTATTAATTAGTTTAAGATTTAATATACAAAAAATATTAGCCATAAACATTAATAAATATATGTCATCCAAATGAAAAATATGTCATAGATATACATAATATTGACCATGATTGCAAGGTCGTCACTGACTCGACAAGTTTTTGTAGTTTAGGGTGGTTAGACCCTAAACCCTGCACTTCAACATTTTTAGCTTTTCTAGGGTGTGTGGTGTAGGGTAATCTTTTATGAAGCCGTTTTATACTTTATAATATCTACACTAACTCGGTAAGTTTTTAGGGTTTGTAGTTTAGGGTTTAGGGTCGTTAGAAAAATTATTTTAATATTTAAATTATTGAAATTTATTAATTAAAATTAGTTAAATCAATTTGTGTATATTATAGTAACTAAAATTTCTAACATATAGTGACTAATATTTTCAGAGTATATGTATAGCTCTAACAATTCCTTGTCCATTAGTTTAAGTGTTTATATACTGAAAAATGTAAGCTAAATGTAAGAACAATGAAAGAATGTATTAACGATGTACACTCGTGGCAAATATTTCACACGTGTATGGATCATATACTAGTATATACATGACATATATATTTTTGAAGCAATGTCTAACATTAATCTGTATCTAAAACTTAAGCTAATAAGAGATTATTAGCCGTACATATACATTATAATCTGTAAAATTTTAGCCAACCCATATATACTTGGCTTCATTAAAGACAATTGATTTGTTGAAGTAAGCAATGAATATTGAGTATTTTTGTATATTAACGATTTACATTCGTGGCAAATATTACATAAGTTAGTGGCATATATTTGTACACACATGGCATATATTGTTTCATGCCTATGGCTAATATTTGTATGTATCTAAAACTATAGCCAATAGCCGTAGATGTACAGTATACGTTGTTAACTTTTATTTAATATACACATAGCGTCATTAAATACAATTGATCTATTGAATTAAGTAATGATTATTGAGTAGTTTTTGTATATTAACGATATAAACTCATGGCAAATATTTCATGTGTATGGCACATATATTTGTAAAAACATGGCATATATTGTTTGAAGCAATGGCTAACATTAATCTGTATCTAAAACTTAAGCTAGTAAGGGATTATTAGCCGTACATGTACATTATAAGCTGTAAAATTTTAGCCAACCCAATATATACTAAGCTTCATTAAAGACAATTGATTTTTTTGAAGTAAGCAATGAATATTGAGTACTTTTTGTATATTAACGATGTACATTCGGGGCAAATATTTCATAAGTCGTGGCATATATATTTGTACACACATGTCATATAGTTTTAATGTCTACGGTTAACATTTTGTCTGTATCTAAAACTTAACCTAATAGCCGTACATGTACAGTATAAGGTGTAAAATTTTATTCAATATACACAAAGCGTCATTAAAGATGATTGATTGTTGAATTAATCAATGAATATTAAGTATTTTTGTATATTAACGACCCTAAACCTATACCACAAACCCTAAAAATACCTTCGGCGTTTTTAGCTTTACTAGGGTTTAGGGTGTGTAGTGTACGGTAATGTTTTTTGAAGTTTTATACTTTATAATGTTGCCACTGACTTGATAGGTTTTTAAGGTTTGTGGTTAGGATTTAGGATCGTTAGACCCAATGATATCATATTTTTATTATATTTTAAAATTATATAGTTTATTTTGTTATATATTTAAATTAATTTATTAAACTCATATAATCAATTTACTATTATAGACATTATTTTTAATTAGCATTTTAATTAGTATTTTCGGTTGTCCCTGTACATATTAGAAGTGGACATGCAAAATTAATTACATGAGTAAAACATTCAAATCTAAACCATTCATCATAATATGCTAGATCCAAGGGTTAATATAAAAGCCTTTACATAAAGGCAAAATAGTTGCCTTTATGCGATCCACTCCCTTTTCAATCTATAACTTGGTTTAGTATACCAAGATCTGACAATACGTCAGCTCATTACCTAGCAACCTAACCCGAACTACGCGGGAGGCTTGTCAATGGTCATCCGATTCAATTCCGAAGTTAGTATCTAGGATATGTAAAACTTATATATATATATCTTTAAAAAAAGGTTTGGGTTACAATAAGGATATTATTTATTCTGAAAAAAAGCTTACTTATTTATCTTCATTTTATCTGGATAGTTTTTTTCTAGTTTCTAAAGTAAAATATAGCCAATAATGGGTGCTTTTGTAGTACTAGCTAACATCCAAGCCAGTTTTGTGACGAGTGGATCGCATAAAGGCAACTATGACCATTGACAAGCCTCTTGCGTAGTTCGGGTTAGGTTGGCTAGGCAATGAGCTGACGTATTGTCAGATCTTGTATACTAAACCAAGTTACAGATTGAAAGATGGTATAATTGATAAA
This sequence comes from Limonium bicolor, assembly GCA_023374045.1. Taxonomy (NCBI): domain Eukaryota; kingdom Viridiplantae; phylum Streptophyta; class Magnoliopsida; order Caryophyllales; family Plumbaginaceae; genus Limonium; species Limonium bicolor. Next base: position 194,119,550 of record CM041777.1, on the reverse strand, counting down.
ATACGACCCAAAATCAGTTGCACTTGTGAGGGCAGCTTAGGAGGGGCCGCCTTTGTGAGAAAATCCGCTATATGCTTACAATCAGTCAAGAAGCGTACTACGGGCTCTGCATGCTGTAACACCCCTTGAACTGCCAATTCTAGTGCCAATGCCTCTGCCTCTATTGGTGTACATTGTTTAATTTCCCCTTTTTGACCGGCAACTCGAAGATCTCCATGTTTGAAGCCAACAAAAGCTATGCCGAGACCAAATGCTGGATCAAGACTAGCATCAATGTACACCTCTAAGATATGTGGAATCAATACGGTGTTGATGCAAAGATGCTGGAGAAGTATGTTATATGTAGCATGTTATCAGCATGGCTCCAGCCATGGGCAAAGGTTGGTGTACTGGCATGTGTAAACTGACAATTCGCATACCATAAACGCCATAGAAGATTGATCAAGGTGGCGATGGCAGTATAAGAGCAAGTATTTGAATTGAAGGCTTTGGGGCCAAGTGTAATGAGTATGTGTATTGGTATGGTGATTGATGGGTATTGGTGTATTAAGATTTCTTGGTAGGTGTGCTGGTAGAACCCTTGTGGTTTGGCTAGATTAGGAATGAATTGGTGGAAAATATATATGTGGAGAAGTTAGAATTGTAGATGAACTATGGCAAAATCTTGGTAGGAATTATGCACGTAGGGATGACTTGGTGAATGGGAGAACCAAGGTATGTATTGGGATTAGTAGAGATGTTAGTAGATATGGAATGGTAATTGTAGTATGAGGGAGAGGAAGTGTAAAATCTGTAGCAAAGTGTATAAGAGTACATTGGAGAAGTTAAGAGAATTTAATGTGCAAGATTTGGTAAGTGGAGAATTGGACTGGGGTGTAGGTAATGTAATGGCTTGGAAATGTATTTGGGATGCTAGGAGTGACATTGGTAGAGGAAATATTGAATGGTAGGAGTTGTAAAAAAAAATCTGTAGCATTAGAGAATGAAAAACTGTTATAGGTGTTGAAAGGAAGTGAGGGAAATTGTGTAAGTTGCTTGATGGATTTAGTAATGGATTTGGTGGATGAATTAAGGTGATTTAGAATGTTTAAATGGTACTAAAACATGTTAGGATGTATGTAGGAAGATTGGGGAAACAATGGGTGAAATTGGGAAGGAAAAACAAAATCTGTAACAAGGTTCTGGAACCGTCCGACCCAGAGTCTGGATCGGACGTGGGTCGGACAGGGCTTAAACAACGAGATGTAAACTTTCTGGAATGGTCCGACCCAGAGTCGTGGATCGGACGTGGGTCGGACAGGCTAAAATTTTCCATCGTCGAAGTTTCTGACTTCGTCCGACCCAGACGTTGGGTCGGACGTGGGTCGGACGGAGCTTGGACGACAGGACTAAAACCTTCTGGAATGGTCCGACCCAGGGAGTATGGGTCGGACGGAATAGTGCTGGGTCGGACAGGGAGAATTTCTGAGAGGAGAATCTACTGGAACGGTCCGACCCAGGGCTTGGGTCAGACGGTGGGTCGGACGGCCCTAACTTACAAAAAAAAAAAAATTGTAACATAGTAATCATATGTATGTATGTATGTAGGTCAGTACATGAATAGAGGACCTTAGTAATATACCATTAATGTGACAACAATGGTGAAGAAGTAAGTATGGGAGTAGGAAACGAGTATGAAAAGTAATGAAGTAGGTTGAGAGTATGAGAACATTAAGTATACCGGGATAACGGGGTAAGTACGGGAATAGTAATTATTGTGTGTATCGAAAGAGTATAGTATTAATAATCATGTTGAAATATTATCAGTGGTACAAGTACGAACCATGGAACAAGGGAACACATGGTGAATCTAACTCCGGTAAAAGGTATGATTTCCTCATGCCCCGTATGCTAACCGAGTTACGTTGATTTGTGTGTTGTATGCCGGCTAATCAAGACTAAAGCATGAAAACGGTTTATTGCCTTTCATTATATGTCTTGCTGTATGTTGATTGAGCTAACCTTCTTGAATGATTGTGTGGCTTTACTTAGTGCGTAGACCGACTCATAGATGAGTCTTGTTGTGTATTGACTCGTAGCGAGAGTCATGTGTGAATTAATGAAACCGTAGCAACGCACTAAACCAACAAACCAATAAATGGGAACGCAAACCAATGAACTCACTAGAATGTGAGAGAGTGTACGGGAGTAATAACCTCCCGATAACGGTAGGAGAAACGAAATGAATAATCCACAAACGAACAGTAGTGGGAGTATATAAGTAACCTCTATTAGAGGAATTATTCTTGGTGCAAAACATGAACCATGAGAGTAGTAAAGAATGATGAGGGATCTCCAAACCCCTTAGTAATTAGTCGACCCATTATGAGAGGACCCGACTGATGTAAGTATGCCCCGAACGAGAGAGTATTCGATATGTTGGGGAAACCCTTAAATCTGAGGATACTAGACGGTGGTAATTCCCTAAGCTAACAGAGGTTATCGAGAGAGATACTTCTAGGCTAACCCATGTGGTTGTATTGTGCTCTGAGAGAAGAGTGTTGGGAATTCGTGTAGTCCGGTAGAACGGACATTTGAGTATTTGAGGAGCTAAGCGTATAGCCCTCGTATTGTAGGTCCGGTGGCGAGTCTTGAGTATGACTCCGCCCAGAGGCCAAAGTAATGAGTATTGCGTATGTATGAGTAAGGTAATGAGTATCGAGTAAGAAGCAAGTATGAGTATGTAAGGAGTACCGAGTATTGAGTACATTGAGTAAGTATCGTATCGAGTATCGAGTATGTAAGAGTAAGTATGGAGAATCGAGTAGTGAGTATGCACTAGTATAGTAACGAGCACAGAGTAAGGATCGTGTACGAGTAAGGTATTGAACATGGAGTGATGAGTATGCAAGAGTAAGGAGTAAGTATGAGTAAAGCAACGAATGTCGAACACAGTACGAAGAGTAAAGAATGTATAACAAATACGAATGGTTGACTACTGAATTGTCTTCCTTAGTAGGTATTGTACTTGTGTATTTATGTAGGTATCCTTGATTGTATTGTGTAGTATGAGTATGTATGTATGCATGTAAAATGAACTCCATGTATATCCGACCCAAAGTAGTCGGCGTACCGCGGTTAGCACGCGGTATATGCGGATTTCATATGCAGCGTAAGCTGACCCCCTCGGGGGACCCTTTTTAGTGTGCAGGTACCGAAGCTGTTCACCGTTCGAGAGAGTAGGACGGGGACTGCTACGTAAGCATGGGTAGTTGTATAGTAGGGATCGGTACTTGTATTGTAATGCGAATTTGGAAGTTTGAACTGTATCGGTAATTTAAGGATTGTAGTATACTCGGTATGGTATTGTATTGGAGTTGTAATTGGATTATGGATGAGTATGCAATGGGAAGTATTGTATGATGTAGAGTACTCGGTATATTCATAATCATCAGACCGATAGTATGTAGTATTGTAATCCGCCTTGTTAGTCACGTGGGTGACTAACGGCATTGTACACCCGCCGTTGAGTAAGTAATATCCGCTGCGAAGGTAAGTATTTGTACAGTAATGACGGTATTAGCGGTAGGGGTGTTACAAAAAGTGGTATCAGAGCGAAGTATCGCTCTGATGGATGAAATACCGAGTTTAGGTAAATACCGAGTTAGGAAGTAGAGACTTAGGGCTATGGGTTGAGTGCTAGTGTGTGAGGACGCTAGATAGGAATTTCCAGTGTGATCTGGATGCCTACAGTAACCATGCCCGCCCTCCGCGACCCCCGTTGTAAGTTGGGACAAGAACGCCAGAGAGATGGAAAGACCTCTCACACTCGGGTAAAACCCGATCTGGCATTACAAAACAAACCTTATTAGAAAAGAACCTGTCTTACGGTAGAGTCCAAGAACTGGAAGTCCCGAAGACGGTTCCCGTAGAATGACAAGGACCACACTTAATGGCGGAGGAGTGAAGATCCTAAACACAAGGATAATGGAATTTATGGCACCATGGGACGACATGCTTCGCAGTCGCGAGAACCATGCGTAGTCAGCAAGAAGAGAAGCACAGTCGCGCAATGAAGCAAGGAAAATGGAGTAACAAGCCGAGACAAGAGAGTCTACGGACCGTAATCTTTGATGATACCAACAACGGTATACAAACCGACTAAGGAGTTAGTCGAGGTTGGATTGACACCAAACCTACATGCCAAGAGGCTGTAATAATCGAACAACATAGTTCAGATACTATGAAAGAAATCATAACACATACACCTTTAGGACCACAACGTGGTTCCTAAGGACAAGTCAAGTCTCGTTAACCACAGTGAAGGTGTGAGACAACAGGATTGACGACGACCATGTCAAGAACACTGAGGAACGGCTCAGGAGATTGATCACCAAGATCAAAGGATCAAAGGAAAATCTAATCAAACCACTAAAGGTGGATGGAAACGATATCGTAACCGGTATACGTTAACCGAAAAACAACCTACCCGCGCACTTGCCTTGGGCAAGTGCAGCAACTACAGGACGGTTGAAATACTTTTACCAACCCGCAAATACTTACTACAGCACCGCTATGACGAATGGAGCAGATATAGGATCACCAATCCTCAGCATCGAAATGATGAAACCTCGGAAAGGCCTAACGGCCCGACCGTTGTATTAAGAGTATACCAGTCAGCGAAAAGCTGAACTTGGTCAAGACCTCAAACATAGCAACGCCATAAGGAATTACTTTTCACACCGAACCGTTATTTCAAAAATCAAAATTTCTTTCGAAAACCACAAACCTTCTTTTAAACCTTGGATTTTAAAAACCAAACCGACGGAATATCGGTGAGTATCTTAGAATGATACAAGAAGAGTTGGCAATAGAATACTTCACCTAGGCGTGTGACGAGCGCTACGAGTGTACCCAAATACGGGATGTGGGACGACCGCACTCCGAAGGAGCTTGCGGGCCTGACACGTAGTTAGGTAAGTGGTAACGTGCCAAGACGGTACCCCACGTATGTATACATGTAGTGCACGAAACACGGGAAGTAGTCAACTCTGTTCTACGGACCATAAGTAAAATCAAAGCAGAACAGTTGGATACCTCGAACGAGCAAGGGAACTCAGATAAGCTTACAAGCTAAGGAGTCAGAAATCCACTCCAGGAAAACCATTAGGAGTTAAAAGTGCGAGGAGCACTAACAAAGGAATAAGACATTGGGTATGTCTCGAGGATAGTGAAGTAAAGTACAATGAGAATACTCAGTCTAAACACTATAGGGCAAACGCCCAACATTGACACTTCTGTGCTCAATGAACTGGATGGAATTCCCAGAACAACTACCACAAACACAAAGGGTAATCATATAAGATACCAAGGAATACCATTCATCGCTGAAGGGAATACCAAACCCGTCATAACATAAGGAAACCACCAGTGGTCTACCCTAAGAACGGGAGACGCTAATCCTCAACGGATAACTCAGATCCAGAACCGCAAGGCAGGATGACAACTGAACATACTCATAAACATCAATCAGATGCAATAGCATAATCAATAATACCCAGGAGCAATCCAAAAAGGGTACCAAGTCAAAACATTCGAACAAAATGTTGTGATAAAAGCACCACAATTGGAACGAACATACGGTTAGAACACCGAAGGGATCCCACTTGACAGGGGTACCCCAATAATTACATGGTATCAACCAATACCAGGATACAAAAGGGCCTCCAATGAACGGAAGCGTGATGCGACGATCTTATCATGGAGCCCAGTATCACTTTAAGCCATTCTTTGGCATATGGAGAAGTAACCACCTTGGAACAGCCTATGATGAGCAGAGCTCTAGGTAATATGGCTAATATGCTATGAAACTATTACATTACAGAGTTCAACGGTTACAAAACCAGTTGTGGACTACGTGGAAAGTAGTCAAGGACGACACCAATAAAGTTTAATGACCAACAATCAAGGATACCCCTCATAAATATGAGACCGCAAGAGCGGTGAACATATGGATCCCAAGAAGGGGATACCATCAGTAACTATCGGGAAATATATCCCTTTAAGAACTACTAATCTAGTCAAGCTTGATCATACAATAATTGCCAAACAATGTGAATAAGCTTCAACAGCAATTGATGACAACCAAGGAGTAACCGGTTATAAAACCAATGATGCTCAGGGAGCTCGGAAAAATAACGGAATACCATATTCGGTATTGCCAAATACAAGGGAAACCATTGTATAAATGCATGAGCTGAAGCTAGCAACAGCGGATGCCATGTGAACCAATACTAGAGAATCAATAAGAACATGGTGCGCATCAGGCGACCAATGTATGAGAATAATCACCAATACTATGGAGTTGTCAATACAGGATGGTAGACAGACCGGGCAACAAGCCAGAAGTCTGCACCAAATGATGAAGCACCACCCGAAAGAGTAACGATCAGTCCTATTGACCTCATAAGAGACTTACTGCCAAGAGTTTACGCCTCTGCACTCTGTATGACTGAGTGTTTTGGTATTGCACTTGTGCAGTTAATGATCGAGTGAGATAGCTAGGAATATGAGGACATGTAAATCGTGGTAAATCCTTCCTTTCACCAGTAAACATGGCATAAACCAGTAGGCAAAAGCTTAGAAACAAACCGTGCGGCCCAAGGCTAAAGAAGCACGAGGAGTGTGAAACACACCAACAATCCCAAGATGTGAATTCCTTTGGAATAAAGGTGAAAGGAGACTTAAGAAAGTCACAAGGACCGACGCATCGAAAATGCAAGGTCATACAAGTAAAGAACACTTGTAATGAACCAGGGAAACTGGTACAATTCAGAAGCTACTAACAGTAGAGGAAGCACTACAACCAAGTAATGACTTAACCTCAACCGACAATAAGTCGGAGAAATCAAGTGAATGATCACTACAAACACAACAGTATGCATATAGATTGCCAAAGAGCTGATTATAAATCTAAAACTCATCGAGTTCGAGCACGGTAAAGGAATACCACACTTGATTAATAAACCTTGTTCCCACAACAAGAGGGACAAAAGGTGATGTGTAACACGTTAAGGATAACGAGAAGGGCGAATCACCCAAGTTATCAGGGTCGCGCAGCAGAAGCTAGTGGGCCCAGAATTTTACACATAGTAAAAAAAAGGTCGATCATTAATGCCGTAAAGCCATTTCGGCTAGAACCAAACCCGGTTCAGAGTTAAATAAACTCCAATGGAACTCCTTGATGTAGGGACTAACCGGTAATACGGTTAAACCCAATGATCAAGGAATATTGTATAATAGACCGCATGGAAGCTGAACCACTCCATGACGGCTGAATGCCTTCGACCAATGTCCATTGTTGACACATGGTAGATTACGTGGGCGTAATCCCTTTTTAAGGGGGGTAGAGCGAAAACCGCGAAATGTATGTTTTACGTGATAGGTGCGTAAACTACAATGCGCATAGCGCAAGAGAATTCGTTTTGATGGTTGATACTTATGTTACATAAACATTTGTATTCACTCATCGTGTAATTGTGGTAAATTGGGAAGTAAGCATAGGGAAAGGAGTAGAGAAACTCCAGGGTAATGAGAAACCCTATTGGTAATAGTATGAAGAATGAGTATGTATGGGAGACTTGAGGAGTATAAATCGGTACGAAACCGATGTATGTAATGAGTATAAATCGGTATACAACCGACGTATGTAATGAGTATGAATCGGTGTACAACCGATATTTTATGAGTATAAATTGGAGTATAGCAAATTAATGGGATATTATACCCTGGAAGTCTTAAAGTATAGCAGTTGAAGAAGATGTAGCAATAATTGATGAAATGATTAGTAAGTAAGTAAGTGAATCGTATGAATTGGAAAATGTATGTGTATGATTATGAGTAGCAAGATTAAAAAGATAGAAAACGATATAATGTTTGACAATCTGTCTGTTTGTATTGAGGTGGGAAGTGGAACTTGATTTGCTAGCGATCAAGGGAAGCCGAACACAAATTGGAGTGGAAGGATAATTCAACACCAATGCTGATCACATTGGGGTTGAAGGACTCCGGAAGCTCCCCTAAGTGGTCACAATAATAACACTAGTATTAGGCATGATCATCATAAATTGAAATTGGGAGATGTATGCAAAGTTTTCAAAATGAATTTCCAAAACTAATTTGGTACAATGTTTTCTTCAAACTTGAGAATGAGGATCGGTTTTAAAACCGCTCCCACGGGCGCTAGTGGATCTCCCATGCCTAGGCACGGGTATCCGGTCGAAACCATAGGAGGTGAAGCTAGTTTTGAGTCTGTGGAAGTGTAGAGTAGTTTGAAACCACTACACCGGGCGTACGGTATCAGTGTGTGTTTTGTATTTTTCCAAGGGCACTGGGGCAGTGTAGTCCCGAGTAAGTATGAGTAAAGTATGAGTAAGTAAGTATGAGTAAGTGCCTGAGGATCTCTATATGTGCAAATGAATTTGATCAGAACCAAAGGACCGTAGAGCCAGAAAGCGTAAGTGCTCAAGTCATGACGGCCGTGAACCAGAAAGCGTAAGTGTTCAAACGTGACCGGTACCTGAGGGATCACTCTCCATTGGGGGAGGATTGTACCTAATTGTCTTCGGATGGACCCCTTGGAGAGAAGTAAAACGGATATTTTTGATTGCTATGCATGCAGTGACATGCTGTTTGGATGCGTAGTATGCATCATGTCAGACATTTGGAGTTTGACAAGTCATATGTAGAGGTCATAACCTTAGCATAGAGTATTGGTACGAGTAACAGTATTAGATTCACCAACTTTGAGGGCAAAGTTCTTTAAGGGGGGTAGATTGAAATACCCCGAACTTAAATATGGTGATTATATTAGTCTAATATAGTATTTAAGGGCCTAATAGTGCCTAAGTAATTTTGGTAAAGAAAATAAATCCAAAAGGAATGAGAAAAACGCTTAGAAAGCGGAAAACGCTAAATGAGCGTTGAATAACCATAGGAGGTACGAGACCTCGGTTATAGTATCGTAAGGATTCCTAAGGCTTATTCATGCCTAATTAGTATACGGGAATGATTCCCGAAGAAAACGGATTCAAGAAATGTATTAAAACGCTAAAAGAGCTTTAGCGCACGTTTTTCGAGGGAACCCGAAAACGTGATTTTTAAGTGGTCAAACAGACCCGTAAAAATTATAAATCATAATAATTATTAAGCATTTATGGAAGCTTAATAACCAATAAAAATAAAGAAACAAGAAAATTTCCGGAAAACGGGCCGGTTAGTGAATAGCATCAAAACCGGGTGAAATAACGAGCGTTTTCTGTAAAAGACGAAAAACGCTCCAGCTAGTATTACAGGGGGCCGGTTTTAACAGATAAATAAACCCCCTCTCTCACACACACACTAGCTAAATAAATAAGGAGTCAAAAAGCAAAAGTAGAATAAAAAGGACAAAAGCAACCCCACCCTCTCTCTCCTCTCTCATTTCTCTTTCCTTCCCTTCCTCTCTTTCCTCTCCTTCTCCTTCCCCATCGATTTCTCTCTCCCTCCTTGAGCTGGGCGATTTTTGAGAAGCTCCACACCTTCCATGGCTTCTCTTCATTCTTCCTCAAACTCTAGCTCCATTTGAGCTCCAAATGTAAAATAAATTACATATTGTAATCCCCTCATCCTCCTCTACATTTCTATTTTCAAAATTCGAAAAGGATGAGTTTCATCTCCATGGGTTTTCTCCATTTGAAGAGAAAAGCACACCATTGTGAAGCTTGGAGTCTCCTCCTTCCAACAAGGTAAAAATCTCCATGAAAGACCTCATATTCCTCCATCTCTTTGTAGGGCCGATTTGCCTCTCTCTCTCTCTTACCTTGTTTTCCTCTGTTTTGGAGCTTTGCTTCAACCCTCCAATGGTGGTGAGAACACCTTCTTGAACCAAGGGCTAAAACCTCTCCTAAAGCACTCCAAAGGTAAACCCTAGAATTTGTATTTGAACACTTCAATGAACTAGCATAAATCTAAGGGCTAGTGTATTAATTATACTTGTTAATGTGCTTTGGGTGATGGGAATGGAGTTTGGCAACTCCATCCTCATGTGATCGATTTGTGCAAGAAAGGGGGAAAGAAGAAATGGGAAAGAAATGAAGGAATCAAAAGCTCAAGGTAAGAGCTCCTTCCTAGTGCTCAATTTAATGCATTAGTGTAATGGGAATGGGTAAAATATTTAAAGAACCCAAAACCTTGTACTAGTATTGAGAATTGTGAAGTTTGAGTATTTAAGAGCAAGTATTTGAATTGAAGGCTTTGGGGCCAAGTGTAATGAGTATGTGTATTGGTATGGTGATTGATGGGTATTGGTGTATTAAGATTTCTTGGTAGGTGTGCTGGTAGAACCCTGTGGTTTGGCTAGATTAGGAATGAATTGGTGGAAAATATATATGTGGAGAAGTTAGAATTGTAGATGAACTATGGCAAAATCTTGGTAGGAATTATGCACGTAGGGATGACTTGGTGAATGGGAGAACCAAGGTATGTATTGGGATTAGTAGAGATGTTAGTAGATATGGAATGGTAATTGTAGTATGAGGGAGAGGAAGTGTAAAATCTGTAGCAAAGTGTATAAGAGTACATTGGAGAAGTTAAGAGAATTTAATGTGCAAGATTTGGTAAGTGGAGAATTGGACTGGGGTGTAGGTAATGTAATGGCTTGGAAATGTATTTGGGATGCTAGGAGTGACATTGGTAGAGGAAATATTGAATGGTAGGAGTTGTAGAAAAAAATCTGTAGCATTAGAGAATGAAAAACTGTTGTAGGTGTTGAAAGGAAGTGAGGGAAATTGTGTAAGTTGCTTGATGGATTTAGTAATGGATTTGGTGGATGAATTAAGGTGATTTAGAATGTTTAAATGGTACTAAAACATGTTAGGATGTATGTAGGAAGATTGGGGAAACAATGGGTGAAATTGGAAGGAAAAACAAAATCTGTAACAAGGTTCTGGAACCGTCCGACCCAGAGTCTGGATCGGACGTGGGTCGGACAGGGCTTAAACAACGAGATGTAAACTTTCTGGAATGGTCCGACCCAGAGCCGTGGATCGGACGTGGGCCGGACAGGCTAAAATTTTCCATCGTCGAAGTTTCTGACTTCGTCCGACCCAGACGTTGGGTCGGACGTGGGTCGGACGGAGCTTGGACGACAGGACTAAAACCTTCTGGAATGGTCCGACCCAGGGAGTATGGGTCGGACGGAATAGTGCTGGGTCGGACAGGGAGAATTTGAGAGGAGAATATACTGACGGTCCGACCCAGGGCTTGGGTCGGACGGTGGGTCGGACGGCCCTAACTTACAAAAAAAAAAAAAATTGTAACATAGTAATCATATGTATGTATGTATGTAGGTCAGTACATGAATAGAGGACCTTAGTAATATACCATTAATGTGACAACAATGGTGAAGAAGTAAGTATGGGAGTAGGAAACGAGTATGAAAAGTAATGAAGTAGGTTGAGAGTATGAGAACATTAAGTATACCGGGATAACGGGGTAAGTACGGGAATAGTAATTATTGTGTGTATCGAAAGAGTATAGTATTAATAATCATGTTGAAAATATTATCAGTGGTACAAGTACGAACCATGGAACAAGGGAACACATGGTGAATCTAACTCCGGTAAAAGGTATGATTTCCTCATGCCCCGTATGCTAACCGAGTTACGTTGATTTGTGTGTTGTATGCCGGCTAATCAAGACTAAAGCATGAAAACGGTTTATTGCCTTTCATTATATGTCTTGCTGTATGTTGATTGAGCTAACCTTCTTGAATGATTGTGTGGCTTTACTTAGTGCGTAGACCGACTCATAGATGAGTCTTGTTGTGTATTGACTCGTAGCGAGAGTCATGTGTGAATTAATGAAAACCGTAGCAACGCACTAAACCAACAAACCAATAAATGGGAACGCAAACCAATGAACTCACTAGAATGTGAGAGAGTGTACGGGAGTAATAACCTCCCGATAACGGTAGGAGAAACGAAATGAATAATCCACAAACGAACAGTAGTGGGAGTATATAAGTAACCTCTATTAGAGGAATTATTATCTTGGTGCAAAACATGAACCATGAGAGTAGTAAAGAATGATGAGGGATCTCCAAACCCCTTAGTAATTAGTCGACCCATTATGAGAGGACCCGACTGATGTAAGTATGCCCCGAACGAGAGAGTATTCGATATGTTGGGGAAACCCTTAAATCTGAGGATACTAGACGGTGGTAATTCCCTAAGCTAACAGAGGTTATCGAGAGAGATACTTCTAGGCTAACCCATGTGGTTGTATTGTGCTCTGAGAGAAGAGTGTTGGGAATTCGTGTAGTCCGGTAGAACGGACATTTGAGTATTTGAGGAGCTAAGCGTATAGCCCTCGTATTGTAGGTCCGGTGGCGAGTCTTGAGTATGACTCCGCCCAGAGGCCAAAGTAATGAGTATTGCGTATGTATGAGTAAGGTAATGAGTATCGAGTAAGAAGCAAGTATGAGTATGTAAGGAGTACCGAGTATTGAGTACATATGAGTAAGTATCGAGTATCGAGTATGTAAGAGTAAGTATGGAGAATCGAGTAGTGAGTATGCACTAGTATAGTAACGAGCACAGAGTAAGGATCGTGTACGAGTAAGGTATTGAACATGGAGTGATGAGTATGCAAGAGTAAGGAGTAAGTATGAGTAAAGCAACGAATGTCGAACACAGTACGAAGAGTAAAGAATGTATAACAAATACGAATGGATGACTACTGAATTGTCTTCCTTAGTAGGTATTGTACTTGTGTATTTATGTAGGTATCCTTGATTGTATTGTGTAGTATGAGTATGTATGTATGCATGTAAAATGAACTCCATGTATATCCGACCCAAAGTAGTCGGCGTACCGCGGTTAGCACGCGGTATATGCGGATTTCATATGCAGCGTAAGCTGACCCCCTCGGGGGACCTTTTTAGTGTGCAGGTACCGAAGCTGTTCACCGTTCGAGAGAGTAGGACGGGGACTGCTACGTAAGCATGGGTAGTTGTATAGTAGGGATCGGTACTTGTATTGTAATGCGAATTTGGAAGTTTGAACTGTATCGGTAATTTAAGGATTGTAGTATACTCGGTATGGTATGTATTGGAGTTGTAATTGGATTATGGATGAGTATGCAATGGGAAGTATTGTATGATGTAGAGTACTCGGTATATTCATAATCATCAGACCGATAGTATGTAGTATTGTAATCCGCCTTGTTAGTCACGTGGGTGACTAACGGCATTGTACACCCGCCGTTGAGTAAGTAATATCCGCTGCGAAGGTAAGTATTTGTACAGTAATGACGGTATTAGCGGTAGGGGTGTTACAAGTAGAGACACTTGTGAGTAAACCAATTTGTGAAGGCTGCATCAAACATTAGTTTGGGTGGATTAAATGGCAACGCTGCCATGTCCCAGTATGGTCTCACAATAGGACAATGCACCAGGCTATGGATCATAGATGTTGGGTGGCCGCAAGAGAAACAACTAATGTTAGAGTTGGGATTATGCAAACGTGAAGCGATGCCTAACTTAGTAGGGACAATGTTATGTAAGAGTTCCATGCAAACAATTGGACTCTTGGCAAAAGATGTAATTTCCTCACATGGCGGTAAGCTTGACCCACAATATTTTTCAAGCTTAAGGAAGAAGCACCGTGGTTGGGTTGTATTTGAGTGGCCGCATGATAGGCTGATTTTACCTCATACTATTGTAACCCAACCCTTAATCTACCTTTATTATTTTTATATTTTTAGACGATTCGTCTACCACTAGTACAAAAATGGTCTATCGTAGACAACCGCTGCGCTAGGGTCATTAAAAAAAACTCTATCGCAGCGGTTCCTACTAAGACCCGCTGAAATAGGTCTTTTTTACTGACCTATCTCAGCGGTTCTTAGTAGGAACCGCTACGATAGATCCCTTTAATAAACCCAGTCGCTGCGCGACGACCTCCTTCTTCCTCCTCACCTGACTAAACCCTCTCTGTGCGACGACGGAGATTCAAGTGCGAAGACGGCGATTCTAGTGCGACGCCTGCGACCGCCACCGCCGCCGCCGCCTTCTTCTCTGTGCGCCACCAGCTCTGCCTCCGTCGTCGTCGCCATAGCACACCGGCCGGTTCACAGGCGTCGCTTTCTTGCGACCTGTACAGAAAAAACGAGGTTAGAATTTCTAACTTTGTTTTTTGTTTGTTTAATTGAAATGTTATTTGTATTGTAGTAGATTCGAACTGCTGTATTCTGATTGTTGGATTAGTGCAATTTTTAGGGTGTGAATGAGTGTTTGAGATAGTAAAAATGTTAGATATGCGATTAGAAATTAGGGGGTGAAATCTGTGTAGTTTAGGGTTACTAATTTATGAACTGGGGTGAAATTGGTGTAGTTTAGGGTTACAATTAGAAATTTAGGGTTTAAATTATTGCAAAATTTAGGATTAACTTGTATGTTTTTATGATTCCGTAAATAACAAGGGATTATATGTGAACTTGAATTACAGATTTAGGTTTGGAATTAAAGTTAAATTGAAGTGGAAAAAAATTTGAATTGATAAAATTAAGGTTTCTGGAAAATTGGGGAAAATGATGATTATGAGAAAATTGTGACCGGAAATGCAATTGAAGAAATCATTCTTTACGAAATTTGAAATTTTGTTATACTTTGTGGTTCATTTGCTCATTTGGGTTTGGTCTTGTTGCAGTTGCTCATCTGGTTAGGCCATTTCATTAAGCCATTGATCGGATCTAGTTGCTTAGTGTGACGTACCGCGCGAGCTGCCGGTCGTCGCAAGATTCGAACCAGGCCGCACACAAGCTGCAAAAAAGGTTAGCATATTTATTCCGAATTTGTGAATTGTAATTGGCATAATTATGGTATGATTTATTAATAAAAAATGTTGTAATGCAGTTGTTGATTTCTAATTTAGTTGTGTGTGGATAATTGTGTATAGTTATATTGTTTAGTTAGTTAATTAGTTATGCATACAATGTTCGATAAAATACCTGAGTGGAAAATTGTGTTGTTTGCGATTAAGGATGGATGTTGTTATGTTTTTGTCGTGGTAAATAAGATATTAGTGAATGCTTAATGTTAAGCATGGGATTAGCATGATTACACAAAGGTTATGCCGAATTTTTTCAAGAATTGTATTAGTTTTATTAATTAACTTCAATTATTTGTTGTTTGTGTGCAACAATTAATCTTAGCTTTTCTTTGACAGGTCTTCTGCATATTCAATCGACTTCGTACCAGTATTTCCTTGCCCATCATCAGAGTAGTCTCCTACCTTTCCCCTCTGCACAACTTAAAACAAGTAAGTATTTAAATTTTAGTTTTTTGTTTTAATAAATTAAAATGTCATGAGTTGTTGATGTTATATAAATAACTACTATCTTAATTACTTGTGTTGGAATTATTAGAGTAAGGTAGGTTAGTTACGTTTGACTATTATAGTATTTAGGCTAGCTATGTTAGTTTGGTTGGTACCGTAGAGCAGTGCTTAGTTTGGTTGAAACCTTGGAGCAGTGCTTAGTTTATTGGTTGGAACTAGAGCTATCAAATTTTGACCCCCCCCCCCCAGAAAACCCGTCCATTTTATCCGAACCCGAAACACGACCAAAAGCCGAAAATATTGAAATACAATAAACCTGAAACCCTATTTGGTAAACCCAAAATGACCTGAACCCGAAATGACCCGAAACTGAAAGACAAATCAATCTTATACTTGTTTTGTTTTCACATATAGAATGGAGCATGACTGAATGTATGGTGATCGAGGGGATCACTTTGATGAGAAGCTGAAAGAGTTTCTCAAAGCGGCAGTGCAACACAAGGACAGAACAAAGGCGGACAAAATTTCATGTCCTTGTGTTGACTGTGGGGTCGTAAGGAAATATGTAGACATTAAGGAAATCAGATTTCATCTTAAGACCCGTGGATTCATGCCACATTACAGAAGATGGAATTTTTAGAGAAACTATTGCAGCTAGTGCTTCAACATCATCAAGTGCTCATGATCCACGTTACGTAAGTACCGCCCACACCTTCAATACCATCAATGAGTCGGTACCGCTAAGTGATTCAGGATTCGATGACAGTGAGACCACTCACCATGAGCAAATGGATGAAATTTTAGAAAATGTTGTGGATACTTTTATCGATAAGCCGGAAGAGTATCAAAAATTGTTGGACGCATCGAAGACACCTTTGTACCCTTCGTGCATTAAATACACAAAATTGAGTGTTGTACATAATTTGTTCAACTTAAAGGGGAAATATGGAGTTGGTGACAAGTGTTTCACTATATTTCTAGAGCTGATACATGATATGCTTCCTGATGAGAATGGTCTTCCTACATCCACCTACGAGGTAAAGAAATGGATGTGTCCAATGGGAGTTGAATATAAAAAGATTCATGCTTGCCCAAATAACTGTGTGTTGTATAGGGGTGACGAACATCTAGACAAGTGTCATAAATGTTTGTTGTTCCGGTACAAGGACAAGGATGAGGATTCCTCCTTTCAGAAAAAAAATCGTCCAGTGAAATTATTGTGGTACTTGCCGATAATTCCTAGATTCAAACGGTTGTTTGCCAACCCGAAAGATGCGAAGAACTTACGATGGCACGCGGATGGTAGAAAAATTGATGAAAAATTAAGACATCCTGTAGACGGACCTCAGTGGAGAAATATCAACAGAAAATTCAAACATCATTTTAGGGATGAGGATAGGAATCTGAGACTTGGATTGTGTACCGATGGGATGAACCCGTATGGCACGTTGAGCAGTCAGCACAACACTTGGCCGATGCTACTAGTGATCTACAATTTACCGTCATGGCTGTGCATGAAACGAAAATACGTTATGTTATCACTCCTAATTTCTGGTCCAAAGCAACCTGGTCATAACATTGACGTATATCTTGCACCATTGATCGACGATCTGAAGTTGTTGTGGAATGAAGGGACAGTGGTATATGATGCTCATGCGAAAGAAAATTTCACACTGAAGGCGATGTTCTGTACTGTTAACGACTTTCCTGCCTATGGGAACTTGTCAGGATACTCGGTGAAAGGATTCAAAGCGTGTCCGGTATGTGAGGATGACACATGTTCAGATCGTCTGAAGCACTGCGGCAAAAATGTTTACATGTGTCATCGACGGTTTCTTCCAGTAGACCATCCTTACCGTTCGAGAAAGCGAAAGCTATTCAACAATGAGCCCGAGACTCGTGTGGCTCGTCTGCCTTTGACTTCAAAGGAAGTGTATGCAAAGGTAAAAGACACTGAAAATGTCTTTGGAAACACATCCAAGCCGCCGAAGAACATTTGGAAAAAACGTTCCATTTTTAGGGATCTACCGTATTGGCGGCATCTACCTGTTCGACATTGTTTGGATATCATGCACATTGTGAAGAACGTCGGTGACGCAGTGAGTGGTACTTTGCTCAACATACCCGGCAAGACGAAAGACGGATTGAAGGTGAGGAGAGATATGCAAGAGTTGCGCATACGGAAAGAACTACACCCAATAGAGGATGAGAAGCGAACATATCTACCTCCTACGTGTTATTCCCTCTCTAAGAGTGAAAAATTAAGTTTTTACAAGTGTTTGCACTCATTGAAGGTACCATCTGGGAACTCTTCAAACTGGAAGAACCTAGTTTCTATGAAGGATTTGAAACTGTTAGGCATGAAATCTCATGATTATCATGTGTTAATGTTGCATCTTCTTCCAGTTGCAATACGAGGGATATTACCAGAAAATGTCAGAAATGCTCTAACTCGATTATGTTTCTTCTTCAACGCTGTCTGCTGCAAGGCAACCGACTCAGACACCCTCAATGATCTGCAACATGAAATTGTTGTGACAATATGCCAGCTTGAGATGTATTTCCCACCATCTTTCTTCGACATAATGGTGCATTTAGTAGTGCATATTGTCCGAGAGATCAAATTGTGTGGTCCGGTCTACTTATGTTACATGTATCCTTTCGAACGATATATGGGGATTCTGAAGGGTAGAATGAAAAGCAGATATAGACCAGAAGGCAGTATCATCGAAGCAACAGTGACTGAGGAAGTCACAGAATTCATGACAAGTTATTTGAACGATGCAGAGTCAATTGGTATTCCCAAACCACGTCACCATGGTAGATTTAAGGGTAAAGGAGTTATTGGCAAAAAGGTTGTGCGTATCTCTCGTGATCTTTTTAATCAGGCACATTTGTTTGTACTACAACACCTTGAGGTTGTTGAACCCTACTTCAATATTCACATTGCTGAGTTGAGTCGACAAAACCCTACCAAAAACCGTATCTGGCTTAAAAAAGAACAAAATCGAGTATTCGTCCAATGGTTTAAGGTATATGTGTTTGAGCAAGCTTCATTGAACCTCGAGGATGTCAGTGAAGAAATCAGATGTCTAGTTGTTGGTCCTGGAACAGATGTTGTATCGTTTGAAGGGTATGACATTAATGGATGCACATACTACACTGCACCCGTCTCAGCGGTTTTCAACCGCTGCCATAGGTACCAAACAACCGCTGCGGTCGGGTATTTTTCTACTAGTGTACCTTTATTCTCAAACGGACCAATATAGAACACCACGAACCTATTTTTTTATTAAACTGCTTTCATTCATACTTAGTATTCAAAAACTTCCTTAAAGATCCATATTATAAGACCTAGTAATCTTAAGGGGAATATCTTCACCCATCCAAAATTTTAAAGAACTTAGAATTGTTATACATATTTGTGATTAACATAACAGGGAAATTGAAATCAGAGTTTACATAAAAGAAAGTCACTTCAAGACAACTCTTAATCAACACACCAATTTTCTCCCACTGAGCCGAGGAGGAAAAACTTTGATGGTTGTCTCTAATCTGTTCAGAAAACTTGAAGATCTCTGCTTGACAGATATCAACTTTTACTTTCTCATAATCCTTCTCATATGCCCATTTAAGAGCATAAACCAGCCCTTGAACTTCTGCTCTTAATACTTAACAAGCAGCTATCATTACTTTGTTAAACACCAACATAATATTTCCATCTGAATCACGAACGGAACCTGCCAAAATCAAGCTTTTACCTTTAATCTTTTTACATCCACAGTTAATCTTGATTCCACCATGTTTAGGCGGAATCCAAGTATAATCTGTATGCAAAACTGATATCACATTGGCATTGGTAATCTTATGAGCTTTAGTAAAAGCAAAATTAGACTCGAGAAGAGCGTACAAAAACATTTCGTTGTTGTGTCTGGCCGTATTCTTAGCATCGTAAATACTTCACATCTTGTTCAACACTTTTTCTAATCTTTTTGTAGGCCATCTATCAGCTTGAGAGAATATCCAGTTCTGAATATTATCCTCGATAGCTTGATCAAACTAGAGCTGATCAAACGGGCGGGCGGGCCGGGTTCGGGCCGGGCCAACATTAAATTTTAGGCCCGAACGGGCCTATATATTTGTCCAAGCCCAATTTTTTATGGGCCAGGCCGGGCTAGGCCCGGATTTATTTTAATCTTTGCCATTGCCAGGCCTGCCCGGCCGGGTTTATAATTTTTTTAATATTATTATTAATTTTTTAAAAAAATATAGATATGTATAATATTATATATTTTTAATTATGATATGTATATATGTAATATATAATATTAATAGATATTATATATAATTTAAATAAATAGTAAAGGTATTATATAATGTTAAATTAAATATATACTCCGTTTTGTTATCAATACTTGATTTTCTAGCTATAGGCACAAGAATTAAAAAAAAAAAGTTAGACCCTTAACTTTTGCATTATGAATTGAAATAATTGAAAAGTAGAGTAGTGAAATTAAAAAAGAGGGATAGAATTGAAAAGTAAATGATAAAAAAAGACTAGAATACATTATATTTTGGAAATAGTGAAAGGACCCAAATAATCATATATTGAGAACAAGAGGGAGTATAATATTATATTTATAAAACTATATAGGATAATAAACCGGGCCGGGTCGGGCTTAGTTGCGGGCCTAAAATTTTGCCAAAGCCCGGCCTGATTTTTTATTCCGGCCTAATTTGTTGTCCAATCCCGCTCGGAATTTTTTTGGACGGGGTTTTTCGGGTTTTATTTTCAGGCCGGGCCGGATTGGGCCACTGGGGCGGGTCAGTGTTGATCAGCTCTAGATCAAACCTGTTTAAATTAATCAGCCCCTCCCATTGATTTTTAATCAAAACACAGTCAAAGATGTTATGAAAAGTAGTGTCTACTTTGCCACAGAGGTTACATAAGGGGGAAGTTCCTGTTCTCCTAGCTATATTAGCACCACTAGGTACAATGTTTCTCAAAAACTTCCAGAACAAAAGTTTCACTCTTGGACTACACTGAAGTTTCGAGATCTTGTGACTTAAACCTGTAGAAATGGAACTAGTAGAAGGAAGATTAGACCTAACAGATTGTTGGTCCATGTGATAGGCAGATTTCACTGAGAAATCCCCATCCTTACTGTGATGCCACTGCCAAGTATCTTTCTCCTTTGGAAGAACTGTAACTTTTTTTATGTCTTCTAAATCGAAATCTTAAATATTGTGATTGAACAAATGAGTATTCCAACCATTCTTCTCATCATTAAGGAACTGATAAACAGTCATCCTCTCTTTTCCTAATGGCGTAGGAGTGATAGGTTTGAAGGAGCAGTTTCTTGGGATCCAGGGATCCTTCCAAAACATAGTATCCTTGCCATCTCCTATTCTTTTTCTCACACCCTTTTTCAGAGTATCCAGAGAAGCAACAATAGTATTCCAGCTAGGGTTGTCGTTCTTTCCCTTCACAACTTGAAGCAGATCCATATGAGGGTAGTAGATACTTTTGAAGATTCTGGCCACCAAAGAGTATGGGTCTTTCAGGAAGTTCAAAGCATGTTTCGCCAGGAGGCTCTGTTAAAAGAATCTGCAGACCTGAAACCAACTCCTCCTAACTCTTCTTGTTTACATAGATCTTCCCATTTAGTCCAGTGAATACTTCTTTTGTCTAGGTTCCCACCCCACCAGTAAGAAGCCAAGATAGAGTTAATTTTATCTAGGATCCCCCGTGGAAGTAAGAAGATAGACATAGAGTAAGTTGGAATAGCCTGAAGCACACTAGAAATCATGACCTTCCTACCAGCCTGTGACATAATTTTTCCCCAGCTAGACACTTTGTTTCTGATAGCTTGAATAATATAGCTGAAAAACTGATTCTTATTTCTACCCATAGCCAGAGGAAGCCCAAGATACTTCTTGAAAGACTGCACTTCTTCAAAACCAAAACATCACACACTTTCTTCTTAATCAGAGGGTGGAGTTTATTGCTAAAAACTATCTCTGATTTATTATCATTGATCTTATGACCTGAGGAAGCTAGAAAGGAATCAATAAGATCTTTTAAAACCCTAGCATTACTCTCAGTGCTAACACCACAGAAAAGAACATCATCAGCAAACGCTAGGTGACTGATTGAAGGGCTTGTAGAAGAGATCTTTAGACCTTGGAAAATGTTGTTATCATCTACTGCAGTCAGAGCAGTAGAAGGAGCTTCTTGAGCTGGGATGAACAAGTAGGGAGAGAGGGGGTCCCCTTGTCTGATCCCTCTAGAAGGGGAGAAAAATTCCCCAGGAGAACCATTTATCATCCCAGAGCATCTTGTAGAAGAAAAGCAGTTAACAGCTGGAATAAGCCAATTCTCTGGGAAGCCCATAGCCTGAAGGATATCTTTTAAGAAATTCCACTCAATTCTGTCATAAGCTTTGCTAAGGTCCACTTTCAAGGCAAAATGGCCCTTTTTTCTAGCCTGACTCCTAGATAACTTATACATAATCTCCGAGAGATCAGAATGTTATCAGTGATGTTTCTTTTTTTAACAAAGCCAGACTGATTGGCTAATATTATATCAGGAAGAATACCTTTAATCCTATTTGCCAGAACTTTAGAGACTATTTTATAGACAAAATTACATAATGCTATAGGTCTAAAGTCACTAATGTTCACAACACCTTTAACTTTGGGAATTAAGGCAATAAAAAACTGATTAAAGGACTCAGGGATGGGGTTACCTTGCAAAATAGAGAGGATTGAATCCGTGACTTTGATACCCACCACACTTCAGAAGTTTTTGAAAAAATTTCCATTAAAACCATATGGTCCTGGAGACTTATCTCCTCCCAACTCTTTCATAGCATTAATGACTTCCAAAGTGGAGTAAGGATCAGAAAGATGAAGGATGTGGTCGTGATTCAATCTACCTCTAACTACATCAGCGAATCTGACATCTATAGAAGTATTAGTAGAATTAAACATCTGTCTAAAGTAGGACCTTGAGATTTCTTCAATACCCTTCCAATCATAAACCATAGAATCTACCTCATTTGTAAGCCCAAGAATGAAATTAGCTCTTCTTCTAGCTGATGCTCTATCATGAAAAAAACCAGTGTTCCTATCTCCCTCCTTTAACCATTGGAATTTGGAGCGTTGTTTCCACCACATCTCCTGATTAAAGGACAGAAACTCAATCTCCATCAAAACTCTCTTTCTGTTAGTAGCAGACCAGACTGAAGGAATGACAACAGTCAACTCTTTTAGCTCTTCTTTCTTTTTTTTAATCATCCACTTAATTTTACCTAAGGACCACCTCTTTCAATTAATCAAAGCTTTCTCACATTCTTTCAGTGACTGAATCAAAGAGAGACCTGGAGTGCTTCAACTATCTGAGACAACAGAAACACTGTCTTTGTCCTTTAACCACATATTTTCAAATTTGAAAATATGTTTAGGTTTACTTTGAAGACCAAAAAACCTTGTCAGAAGCGGACAGTGATCTGAATGTTCTCTTTGAAGGTGCTCAACAGTCAAAGAAGGAAAGCACTCAGTTGCTTTATCACACATAAGAACTCTGTCCAATCTGCTAACAGCATTATACTCATCCAACTGCCCATTAGTAAAAGTATCCATAGACCCAAAAAACCTGCATCCCCATCAGGGTACAATCAAAGCTGCATCTCTAAATAACTTCATTTGACTGTCTCTTCTCACTCTCCCTCCAACTTTTTCTGAATTCCACATAATTTGATTATAAACACCAGTGACAACACAAGGAATCTGAACCTGTCTTCTCAGAGCTTTTAGCAGATTCCAAGAAAGAAACTTCATCTACCAGTCTGCCCAACCGTAGAATCCAATGAAGTGGAAAGGAGCACTTCCTGGGAAAATAACTTCTGCTGCTATATGATGCCTAAACCAGTTTATAATAGACACATCAATCTGGTTTTTCCAGAACAAAGCAAATCCTCCACTCCTCCGTGCGCTAGGAACTGAACACATATCATAACCTACAAACTTCTTCTTAATAATTTCCATTTCACCACTGGACCTATGAGTCTCCATTAGAAAACAAAATCTGGTGATTTAGATCTGAAAAGATCTTTCCCAAATAACTGCCTGAGGGCGGCCCAACCCTCGGCAGTTAAAACTTATGCAAGTCATTTTTGGTGGCAGTCTTGCATCTCTGCAGGATCTGCCTGAGACTGAGTTGGAGCTTCTTGAGAGTCCTTGATCTCCTTTTAAAGATGAAGGTTTGATCACCAGAGACTTAAGATTCGCACCTCCTCTTCTTAATCCTTAAAGTAAGCTTTTTACCATTATCAGAACTGGCTGGATGGAAAGCTTGTCCTTTCCCTTCCCTCTGATCAGATTTAGAGTTTTTCTTCTTACTTTTGTGATGTAAAACCGTATCACCCTTCTTGGCTTTTTCCATTCCTTATGCTTCCTCCATTATCTTAGAGATAGTCATATCTATCTCAACCTGATCCACTTTATCAGAGCTGTTTCTTTTTTCCTTTTTACCACAGAAAGTGTCCAAAGCTTCAGCCCAATCAAAAGCTTTATAAAAATTCCTTTTCAGTTCTGTAACTGGGGTAGAAAAAACCTTTTCGAATCTAGGAGGAACTTTTGAACCTCGTAGTTGTGGAGGGTGATTTTTCGGTATGAGGGGGTCTATCTAAATATGGTCTGACTGAGAAGTCTAGATCCTAGAAAATGCCATTCTATGGAGGGTGAAAACCTGTTATTCATGGTAGTCCTCAAATACCTACTAAATCGTCCGTCTTTCCCAGAAAGCATAAGGGAGAGTATAAGTATGCACTACACCCGCTATCGATGGGCTCCACGTGGACTTATGCCCTAAGGGCGGAAACTGACTAGAGTCGTCACCTAGTTTGACCTATGATAACTAGGAAGGAAGATCGAGTTCTAAGAACCGTTAAGTGACTCTGGGGTTGTTGCCTATGGATAGGACTTATCTGATCATACTAGAGAATCTGTGTGGGTTCGCACTGGGTTACACCCCTTAGAAGTGGCGAGGACCATGACTTCGGATTGGTGCCCGAGGAAACCTCGGTCTCCAATTGTCGGGATTGCCTTCTTTCAAACCTTTTACAGAGATTCATTTCAAAGGGTCACAAGGATAGGATTAGGACAGGAAGAGGGAAAGAGAGTAGATGAGGCAAGCTTTTCTGCCAAGCTAACGCCAAGGAGAGGAATTGCTAAATTTGAGAAAAGTTTGTGGTTGAGTGAATAGACAAGACTTGAAGTCTGATGGTTTGAAGTTCGTAGGAACCGAAGAAGGTTTAAGTGTTTTGAGAGATATGAGAGCCACCTTAGAAAGGGGAAAGGGTTTCTTTATTGGAATGGGGTCGTACCCTAGATGGGTTGCCTACGTACTCAACTCTCTGTTGAGATCAGACCTTACGTAGTTCAGGGCCTTTAGGATGGTTGAGTTTTTTTGAGGTGACCGAGGGTTGGAAGTGTATGAGATTGTTTGGAGGAGAGATGGCTGAGTGCAAATGGGTATTTTGATTGATGTGGGGTTGCACCTTGTGTGGGTTGCCTACGTACTTAACTCCATGTTGAGATCAGATCCTACGTAGTTCACAGATTTCGGGTTTTAAAGATTTAGGGTTTTGAAGGTTTTGACATGTTTGAGAGGTTAGTCTGTGAGACACTCGGGTCTATAAGACATTTGGGATGTTCATGTAGTGGGAGGAATGAGATGTCAAGGTCTATGAGACGCTTGGGTCTGTGAGACGATTGAATCTTAAAATGGTGGAAAAATTGAGATATTCGAGTCTGTGGGGCGCTCGGGCCTATGAGACATTAGAAGTTAGAGGGGAGTCAGATTTTAGGAGATGATTTGAGTTTGGAGTTTTGGCAAATGATTTGAGTATGTGAGACAATTGATGTTTGGGTAGAGATTCTGGTTGATCCTGAGTTTTCAGGTTTAAGGTTCAAAATAGTTGAGGAAAATCATTTTGTTGTGAAAGGGCGGATGACCCCAAGGGATCACCCTATGTACCCCCTCGAGCGCGACACTTAATTAATGGTAAGTGTCGAGGCTCGAAAGATGGGGCAATGTATTTATGTCGAAAACTAGGGTTTAGAGAAAAACACCATGAATGAGATGCCCTCGGTCAAACCCTAATAACATCTCTAACTCTCGGGTTTTAAAACGTTAAAGTGGAAGGGAGTTAAACGATTCTGAAATCTCGGCTGCAACTAGGAAGGCAGTCACATCCCTAGCACCCCGCCTTGTAAAAATCTAGGCTGCAATTAGGGGAGGTTTGTCACCCTATTGCACCCGCCTAAAGAAATCTAGACTGTGACAAGGGATTTGACGACCGTAGTGCCCCGCCTCAGATTGTTTTGGAAAGGGAAACAAGTGATGTCTAACCAGAAGGAAATGTTTTGAAGGGGTTAGACATTTCTTGTTCCCTGAAAACGTTTAATTTGGATTTGAAAACTAAGTTAGAAAACTTTAAAGTTGCTCGGAATTCTCGATGAAGAACACTAATTTTGAGAAATGGTTTTAGGAGAAAACTTTCTGTATATGTGAGAAGAACTTTCTGCGTTTTGAGAAGAGTTTTCTGTGATGTGAGAAGAGTTTTTCTTTAAAAATTCCACAAAATAGTTTCTTTGAAATCTAAGAAAACTTGATGAAATTGAATGAGATGAAAGTTTGAATGAAAAAAAAAAGATTTTTTAGAGTTTGAATGGGATTTACAAATTAGTTTGGATTAGATGAATTGAATCTGAATTGAATGGAATTGGATTGAATTGAATTGGACTGAATTGAAATGAATTGAAATGATTTGGGTTTGAATTAGGTTGAATTGAATTCGGGATGGGGTTGGAAAACGAATCAGATCAAAGTTAGATTGGGTCAAAGTTAGGTCAAGGACAAACTTGGGTTGGTCAAGGTTAGACCAGGTCAAGATCGGGTCAAGTCAAAATTCAAGTTGGTCAAAGTTCAGGTTGATCAAAGATGGACCGAGTCAAAGTTGAGACAAGGTCAAAGTTCATATTGATCAAGGTGGGACCAAGTCAAAGTTAAGTCAAGGTCGAAGTTCATATTGGTCAAGGTTGGACCGAGTCAAATTGAGTCAAAGTCAAAGGTATTGGTATTGGTCAAGGTTGGACCAGGTCAAGGTCAAAGTTGGACCGGGTCAAAGTTGGGTCAAAGTCAACATTTGGGTCAAGGTCAACGTTTGGGTCATGGGCTTGATTTGGATTTTGACTTGATTAGATTTCGGCTTGATTTGGATTTTAAATTACAAAGGGTCGGGTTTGGGCCTGGATAGGATATGGGCCGAGTTGGGCTTAATGGGCTGAGTTGGGTATGGGTCAAACTGGGCTTGGACCGAAGTGGGTATGGGTCATAGTGGGTTTGGGCCCGAATTCGGTTTGGGCCCGAATTTGGTTAGGATTGGATTGGGTTGAAAATTGGGCCTTATTTGGAGTTGGGCCAAAAAAATGGGCCTTGCTTGAAGTCGGGCCGGATATTGGGCCTTGCTTGGAGTTGGGCTGAAAATTGGGCCTCATTTGGAGTTGGACCAAAAATTGGGCCTCATTTGGAGTTAGGCCGAGAAAATGGGCCTTAGGCTTTTGATTTCAATTTGGGCCTTGGGCCTTTGATTCGAAATGGTTTGAATAAGGTTTTTAGAAATGGGCCAAAGATGGGATTTTCAATTTGGACTGATTTTTGAATTTTTGATTTGGGCCAAAGTAGGCTTTTGATTCTTAGGCCTTATTGACTTGGGCTGATGGGCCAAGTGTAGGAATTTGGCTTTTTATTTGTGGACTTGAAGTGGTTAATGGCTTGTTGACCTTATTTGGGCCTCGGTTTTTGGCAAGATTGTGAGATAATAACAAGTGAGATGGATCAATTTATTGATTGGTTTAACTCTTGATTAGGGGTGTGTTGAGGGTAAAGGAGGATTCCACCCACATAAAGCGAATGAGAGACCCGCTAGGCATGGGTGTTTTTCACATCCTAAACCCTTCTAAGCTAGCCTTAAGGGCTTGTTTTTAAAGCTTTTGTTCTTATATACATTTAAAGGTGGTTTGAGTGTTTTCTGAAGTTATAGGAGATTATTGTCCCACGAAACGAATGAGAGACCTGATAGGTGTGGAACGATAACGCATCCGAAATTTTTCTGTCAGTGAAAGGGTCCTAAGGGTGGTAACTAAGGCTTATTAAGCCAAAAAAATAAAACATACATAGCGAAATAAAAAAGATGGTCGGGAATGAAAACAAATGGCCATAAAACTTATCAATTCATGATGACACTTCAACAAAACAAAATAAATAAATAAATATTGAATCCATTCATAATTACTGTTGCTGAGAGAGCTAACCAATAGGTTTTTTTTAAAAAAAAAAAACCTAGCGGCCACATGGCTCGTAAAGTCTAGGAGCCCAACAAGTCGGAGAACGATGATTTCCAAATGGATTTTTAGCTCCGTGAAGAACATAGGGCTCATGAGTCCATCCAAGGTCCACGAACCCAACTGCCAAGCGAAACCAAGTCTAGTCCCACATCTCGAAGGGAATGTACCTCGGTCAAAGCAATTAAACATGGGTATCTACAATAAAATCCAAACCATGCACATCGGGTCAATTTTAATACTAGAAGTAGAGAATTTCCAAACCAATAATGATGTGTGAAAGGGTGATGTTACTGCTAGAAATCATTTAAATTCCAACAGAATTTTGATGCACAACAGACAAATTTAAGCGTTACAAGCATCTCTAAACCAATATTCGATGCACAGAAGACAAGTGCTGGTGATTTAACACAATTTCCTAACCAAATCATAGCACAAGGAGCAAATGACTATCAAAGGTAACTGCGCCACAATCGAATAAAATCTGAATAGAGAAGAGTTTCCAAACCAAACGAGTAGCAGATACCAAAACATCATCCACGACTTTGGTCAACTCAATTCCATGGTTGAATCCATGCCAAATGAATCCTCAGGGAGCAACAGGTTCCAGACATAGAAATTTTTCACCAGCAATAAATGCCGACTAAACCCAAGCCGAATTGAAGGAAGACAATCCATAGGAAAACGAGAGTTAGACAAGATTATATCATGGATTGAATCAAGCTAAGTCTCAGATGGCCTCCCAAATGAGGCGCATTACGATCAGAACAATGGTGTACTCTATTCTAACCAGAAAAGAAGAAGCATATAAATTTCACTCTGCCTTTCTCTTTTGAGTGGCGGCAAACTAGAGCCGATCATAATCAAGATAGCCCAACCGCCCAGCCCGGCCCGACCCGTATTTTTGACCAATGGGTATGGGTAGAAAAAATAACTGGGCGGGTTTGGACAAAAAAACAGCCCGATTTTTTTTTCGGGCCGGGTTATGGCTAAATATTTTACCTAGTTGATGGCCCGGCCCGGCCCGAATGTCATAGTACATCTTACATTAGTATATGTTATTGTAAATATGTAAACAAAAGTAATAAAATACTTACAATAGTACAGTAGTAATTATTCAACTGAATGGACCGCATACTCTTCGTCTTATAAAATTTGTTTTGTGCCGTGTACACTCTTCAAAATCTAAACTATGTATCTATACTTTAAAAACTATGTTACTAAATAGATAAATTTGAGTTAAAAGATGGCTGGGCGGGCCGGGCTATGGCATGAGCATTTTTTTAGATGGGCGGGTTGGGTTCAGGTGATTGGGCGGGTTTGGACTAAACACTTGGCCCGATTGGGCTGAAAATTTATGTCTAGCCCGGTCCGAACCCGGCCCGTCCGTCCATTTGATCAGCTCTACGGCAAACCCATTTCCAGCAACACAAATAGCAAGAAATCATATACAATATTGACAGAACAACAGAAAATGTAATCAAGAGAAGAATACAATTAACCACACATGTGCCGAAAACCTCTCCGATGAAACCAAATAGATTTAAACCATCAATCTTTTGGATTCTCTTTTGGCGATCGGAAGGGAGTAAACCGAACAAGGAACAAGTCGTGTTAGTTTCAACCGAACAAAATTCACTGGGCTTCAGCTAGGCATTTGAGGATTTGTAGGCAAGGATTTTGCGCTTTGAATTTAGGGATAATTTGAAGTGTAAACCGAAGGAATGACAATCTTTGGTTTTTGCCCGGTTTGCCAGATTCAAACACTCGAAGATGATGTTAGGTGAAAGGGTCGGTAAGATCGGTGAAAATGAAAGAAAAGAGGTGCGGTGAGAAGGGAGACAGTGAGGCCTGAGAGAGCAGAAGAGTTTAATAGTCAGTTTTCCCCTCTTGATCTTGAAATCGAGTGAATCTAACAAGATGAAGAACAGTGGAAGCGGAGGGTGAGTCGCAGAAAGAAGAGGAATTAGGAGACGGCACTGTTGCCCATCTTTTTTGGGTTTGCTTGTTGTTGTTATTTATAAGCAGGGGGTGGGATTAGGGTTTAGTGGATGGGTTGGGTTTAATGTGGGCTTCGGTTTTGGGCTGTAAGGTTGGATGAGCTTGGGTTTGGGTTGTTGGGCTTGACTGAAGATCAGGTTAAGACCAGATTTGGTCCACCAAAAAATGAGAAAGGGAAAGAATAACTACAATGGAATATCATACAAAACTTAGGGAAAGAAAACAAAAAGCTATAACTCGACATGAGTAAAATCAACAGAAACGCTAATGCTTAACAAATGTATATGTAGAATAAAACTAAAAATGTTTAGTCAACAAAAATGAATATTTTCTTTTCAAAATAACAACATGAAAAATGACAAAATAATATAAGTAAAATAGAGTAAACGAAATGCCCACGACTAAGGAAATAAAACTGAAAATAACTAAATAAAATAAAAGGGTAAGTCTAAACAAATGATTGTTTGAAATTTCTGAACAATTGGATTTTTCTAAAATGCTTGAATATTGGTTTAAATATTGTCGTAAAACGATGGTTTCATTTTGGCAAGCACGTTTAGATTTTGAGACGGAGGAGCGACGACCCCTCTCATTTTATTGAATTTTTTGAAGTTTAGATTATGGGGTGAAAATTTTTGGTATCTACAGTAGTATCTCTTCCTGCAACTTCATAGGATCTAACCTTGGAGATGCCAGGTCTAAAACTGGTTCACAAAACTCTGGATTCTGCATCAGAATATCCTGAGAGGAGGAGTCCTTCACAAAGTATTTTCTACTGCACTCTGTCATAAGTAAACATTTGAAGCCAGACCCATCCTCTTCCACTTCTTTTCCTTTCTTGCTAGAACAATCTCCTTGAAGCTTAGAACCTACAGTAATCATCTTGTCTCCTTCTTCCTTATCACATTCCCCCTTCTTCTCAGCATCCTGTTTCAAACAATTTTCTTCTGTCTGACTTTCAACTCCTTCTCTGATAGCTAGAATGGCTACTTTATTATAACCATGTTTCTCTCTTGCCTTTACGTTTTGCTTCATCAGAAACTCCTCAGAGAGAGCTGCTATTGATCCAGCAAATTCTGTCCTTAACCAAGGATCATATCCATGAATCCCCCCTTCCTTCTTTTTATCTCCACTACATTCGATCAACATATGATCTAACCTTCTATAGTTAAAACAGAAATGAGGGAGGTTATCATATGAAATCCTACAACACCTGTCCTTGCTCCCATCATTAACTATCAGCATTCTGCACAGAGGATCCAATATATCTATCTCCACTCTAACTTTCAGAATCTTAGAAGTCAGTGGGTTGAATCTTTCCGCACAACTCACAAAAGCACCTATTCTGTTTCCCAAAGTTATAGCAGAAGCCTTATTAAAAAACATCATTGGCAAGTTATGGATTCCTGCCCAGATCTTTTGAAATAGCCAGGAATTTCCAGGTTAAGAATAACATAGTTTATAATATGAATGATAGGTCCGAGACTAGTATTAAGGTGGCCCAGGAAATTTAACGATGTTTATTTCTAAATCTACCTTCTCCTTAAAAAGTTTACAATTTATTCGTAACGTTTTGCTTTGGTTAACTTTAGCCATATTCCTAAATTTCTTTCTTAAATTCGTTAGGTAATTTAAATCCCAAAATATCAATCTGGAATTTCCTTCCAGCTTATTAATTTTAAGTATCTAGAGTCTGATTTCAAATTGGCTATTTAATATATATTGTTTATTGACTCTCCTTATTTTCTCCCAGTAATTATATTATTAGCTTGTGATTCATCTTTTAAACGTAATTGTTTTTCTCCCGTTGAGTCCTTAAACTATTACTGTTATTGATTTATTTCTGGTTTACTTCCTTGCTAGTAAATGTTACTGAGTAACTTCTAAGATATTTTACTCCTTATCTTCTACAACAGTTAAATAAATCTTTTCATTCTATTTCGAATTAAAAGATTTTATCTTTATTTCCTACTGGGTTGATTTGTTTTCTTCTCCCGATATTTCTCAACGTCAATATATTTATAAATAGTTACTATATTAATTATTGAATTCTTTTTATTAAGTTGTTTATATTACTTAATTAATTTCTCTACTTCTTTACAAAACGTAATTCATTTAATCTATATTAAAAATCCCTAATTCTCTGATTTACTTATTTAAACAACGATCTTATTGATCGTTCTTCATCTTCTTCACGCCGCCACTACTTCTTATTCTTCCCAACTCTCAATTCACGTCCTGCTGGTGTTTTGATCAGAATTCTTCCCTGGTGCCAACTAGAGTATAACGGGTAAAGTAGTAGCATAGTTAGTGTGTTAGTTTGTTCAATTGTGTTGGTTGTTTTTGATTGTGAACTGTTCTAACCTAGATGTTTGTGTCGACGACGAGCATCATTGGTGAATCTGTTGGGTGTCTTGCTGAGTCGAGAGAACGATCAGGTAAATTCTGTGCTCATTATTGGATTTCGATGTGGATTGTTTTCTGTCACCAAACTGTATTTTGGAAAACCTTGTTGGAGGTTGTGTTTTCTTTACGTGGTGCAATTGGTTGGTGTTCTAGAAATTGTTAATGGTTTTGATTTGGGAGTTCTTCACTGGTTTCTGTTTATTATGGGGTTCGTGGTGCTCCCTGACTCACCATGTTGGTTCTCTGCACCGTGAGCATGAATTGGTTACATGAATTATATATATTTGTGCTGCATACAATGACTGCAGTTAAGCTCTATGATCTACTCTATGGACTGATGATTCATAGGGAGTGTGCACAGTTAAGGACTTAGGGTGAGGGTATTTGATACTTTGGTCCGTTGTGACTGCTTGGTTGTTTTGTGGATACTCCA
The DNA here is from genome assembly GCA_023374045.1 of Limonium bicolor. Lineage (NCBI taxonomy): Eukaryota > Viridiplantae > Streptophyta > Magnoliopsida > Caryophyllales > Plumbaginaceae > Limonium > Limonium bicolor. Next base: position 194,086,943 of record CM041777.1, on the reverse strand, counting down.
GTTGAAGGCTCCCCAAATGGTTTTACTGATTGATGAACATTGAAGTGTGGAAATGGTTTACTGGATTGCAAACTCGAGTGTTTCGTTTATCTAAATTCAAAGGGATTTCTAAAATGTATTTTACGTGATGAGATGGAATTTACTCAGTTTCACTGATTTGCGCGATCCCTTCGTGCTTTTATTGTTGTTTTCTGATCGCAGGTACAAATTGCTGACTTGGGGAAATGGGGAATGCGCTACGACTTAGTGTTAGGAGAATTGAGACTGCTTTTAAGACTTTAGTTGTTTTATGAGTTTCTGGAGCTCAACGTTTTAAGATCCTTAATAATGTTTTGTTGTTAAATTCAGATTAAGCTTCCGCATATTTGGTTTCACAATGTTAAGTTGATGTTTTGGAATGTTTTGTGGTTTAATAGCCTGAGCATCCAAGGGTTTGGATGTGGCGGTAGCACCTTGGATTACAAGAAAGACTTCCGCTGTTTTCTATGGTATAAGTGTTGCTTAAAAGCACGTTTTTCTTGAGTTGATCTTATTAAGGATTGGTATGAATTTTGGGTCTCTGTTTTACTGTTTTAAACGCATACAGGGACCTGTCCGAACGTCCGTCCGGACATCCATGTTCGGACAGGCCTCGAGAGTTTAAGAGGTTTTTTTCTGTTTTGTCGTGTCCGAACATTCAAGTTCGGACAGCATGCGAGGACGAGGTCGACTTACAAGTCTCGACTTAGGTCCGAACTTGTAAGCTCGGACCAATGTTCGGACACACCGCGTAAGGATTTTCGGACTTTGAAACTCGACTTGTGTCCGAACTTCAAAGTCCGGACACAAGTTCGGACGCCTTTGATTTTAGACTTCTCAACTCTCGACTTGTGTCCGAACTTCCCATGTCCGGACACAAGCTCGGACCAACTTTGTTTTGCCCTTCTAGGACTCGTTTGAGGTCCGTTTTTAATGCCGTTTGCGCCGTTAGATTTGTATTTACATTAGCTATCTTTTGAGGTAAAATCCAGGGTGTTACAAGGTGGTATCAGAGCTTTGTTTTCGAAATAAGATCAAATGTGATTTAAATTGGATTAAAATATGGGGATAAGCCGATTGGGGAATCTATAATATATTGTATTGTGTGTGAGATTGTGAAGCTATTTTGGCTGATCGGTGTGATGTTTGGAAGGTTATACTAACCAATGGAATCCCTTGTTAATCTTATCTATCTGTGTACACTGAGTACACGAATTGTTTACTTGGTTGTTACTACATATATATACATGATAGCTGAACTGTATACTAGGTAGAGTATATGGTATAGATTGGTAAAACTTGTGGTATGAGCTCGAAAGAGGTTATAGAAATAGAGATTTTTATTCCTCTACGTCATAATCAGGAGATCGCCTGAGCTCAAGCTTGTAGGACTGGCAGACCAACTTAATTTCTCCTATAATACCAGAAGCCGAAGCCGAAGGACTACAATGGCCGCCAACGACCCAATGAGACAACTTCAAGAGCTTGCCTTAAACTTGGGGCAGATTGTGCAGCGACAGGCACAGCGAGACAACGCGCCTGAAGATTATACTAAGAGGATAGCACACCTGAAGCCAACCGCTTTTGCTGGAGAAGAGGACCCGGTCCTACTTGAAGACTGGATCCGGGAGTTTGACAAGATTTTCGATGCGGTCAACTGCCCAGAGGACAGGAAGGTCAATGGGGCAGTGTACTACTTCAAGGGGGAGGCCGATATCTGGTGGACGGCCAACCGAGATATGCTACGAGCCGAGCCTAATTTCGGATGGGAGGCGCTGAAGCAAGCTATGAGGAGGCGCTTCTACCCCGAGCATGTGCGCATGCAGAAGTATCTGGAGTTTTCTGAATTGAAGCAGCTGTCCAAGAGTGTGAAAGACTACCACTCGAAATTTCTGGAGTTAGCAAGATTCGCACCCACCATGGTCCCTGACGAAGCCTCGAAGGTGCAGCGGTTTGTGGGGGGGCTCAACTGGAGTCTTCAGGAGGCCCTGAGTGTCTTGACCATCCCGACTCTCCAGGACGTATGGTAAGGCTGCCAACCTTTACAGAGTGCAGCAGAAGAGAAGGGAGGTCCAAGCGGGCCAGAAGAGGAAGGCAGATGATGGGGAGGACTCTCGGGGACGTGATGATAGACCCCAGAGACCGAACCAGGAGAGGAGATGGAGGCCCCATTCTGATGAGAGGCGAAGGTTTGAGGGAAACCAGAGACAGACCCAGAGGTGGGGCGACCGACACCAGAACCAGGCCCAGAGGACGGAACAGGGGCCAGAGAGGCACTTCCATTGTAACAGGTGCCGTAAGGACCATCCAGGAAAGGATTGCGAAGGGAATTTGGTCACGTGCTTCCGGTGTGGCAAGAAGGGCCACAGGGTGTTTGAGTGCTTCAAGAACCCTCCAGGGGATAATCAGAGAAGAGGAGGCGGCAGTGACCGGACCTACAGACAGACAGATTCCCAGCCCAGAGGCAGAGAGCAGTACCAGGGTCAGAACCAGCACAGAGACGCTCCCCAGCGTGGTAATGGCGGAGGTGGAAATGGAGAGAATCGAGACAACCACAGGACCCCTGGAAAGATTAATGTCATGAGCCGAGCTGAGGCCGAGGCTGAAGCTGACGTACTGACAGGTACCTTTTCTGTTTGTGGTACCCCTGCTCGTATTTTGTTTGACACTGGAGCATCATATTCCTTTGTTGCTGAGAACTTTGTTAAGAAATTGGGGCTAGTGGCTAGTAAAACTTCTACTATAGCAGTATCCATACCCTCAGGGGGATTATCTCTTGTAATAATGTACTGAAAAATGTGGGGGTAGACATAAGAGGGGAAACCTTTGTAATTGACCTTATCCAATTTACCCCCCCGACTTCGACGTCATCTTGGGGATGGACTGGCTGAGTAAATATAAGGGGAAAATTGATTGTGGAGAGCAGAAGATTGTCCTAAGGGGACCGTCAGGGCAGAGGGTGTCCTACCGAAACGAAGAGAAGAAGCCCGGGGTGAAGATCGTCTCAGCTATGTCGATCCTCTCCCAGGTGAGGAAGGGACAGCAGGCGTACCTTTGCCATGTCCAGGACCTGAGCCGGAAGCCAAGCAAATTAGAAGAGATCCGGGTGGTGAATGATTTCCAGACGTTTTCCCTGAGGAGATCCCAGGCATGCCGCCAGACAGGGAGGTAGAGTTCAGCGTCGATCTAGTGCCAGGAGCAGCGCCTATCTCCAAAGCTCCATACCGTATGGCGCCGTCAGAGCTGAAAGAATTGAAGGTTCAGTTAGAGGACCTCTTGGAGAAGGGGTATATCCGGCCGAGTGTGTCGCCGTGGGGAGCTCCTGTCTTGTTTGTGAAGAAGAAGGACGGGAGTATGAGGCTGTGCATAGATTACCGGGAGTTGAACCAGATTACAGTGAAGAACCGGTACCCATTACCCCGAATTGATGACCTCTTCGACCAACTGCAGGGTGCAGGAGTTTTCTCCAAAATAGATTTGAGATCGGGATACCACCAGCTACGCGTCGCAGAGAGGACATCCCGAAGACTGCTTTCAGGACCAGATATGGGCACTTCGAGTTCCTGGTGATGCCCTTTGGATTGACGAACGCACCAGCCGTTTTCATGGACCTCATGAACCGGATCTTCAATCCCTATCTAGACCGGTTTTGGTGGTATTCATAGACGATATCCTCATCTACTCCAAGGATGAGGAAGAGCATGAGGAGCACTTGAGATTGGTTCTGCAGATTCTGAGGGAACAACAGTTGTATGCCAAATTGTCAAGTGTGACTTTTGGCTGGATCGAGTGGCGTTCTTGGGCCACATTGTTACAAAGGAGGGGATAGCAGTGGACCCAGCCAAGATACAAGCGGTGAAGGAGTGGCCGAGACCGAGCAACCTGACTGAGGTGCGTAGTTTCCTGGGTTTGGCAGGATACTACAGAAGATTCGTGAAAGACTTCTCGAAGATTGCCAGACCACTCACCAACCTGATGAAGAAGGTGGTCAAGTTTCAGTGGAGTGACGAATGTGAAGCAGCATTTCAGGAACTGAAGGGAAGGTTAACCACGGCCCCAATGTTAACCCTGCCTTCAGGGACTGAGGGCTTCGAGGTGTTCAGTGATGCCTCCAAGTATGGCCTGGGGTGTGTGCTGATGCAGAAAGGAAAAGTGATTGCGTATGCATCGAGGCAGCTGAAGGAGTACGAGACCCGATACCCGACGCACGATCTGGAGCTGGCAGCAGTGGTGTTCGCCCTTAAGATTTGGAGACACTACCTGTACGGTGTTTCCTGCAAGATCTACACCGACCACAAAAGCCTCAAGTACATCTTCACGCAGAAGGAGCTCAATATGAGGCAGAGGAGGTGGTTAGAATTGATCAAAGACTATGACCTAGAAATTCTGTACCACGAGGGGAAGTCCAATCTAGTAGCAGATGCCCTGAGCAGAAAGAGGAGCCACTCAGTGAATGCAATGTGGGTTCTTCCTGATGAGTTAGCCCGTGAGTTTCAGAGGTTGAATCTGGAGGTGATGGAATCTGGAGGAGTGGAGCATGAAGTGAAGCTGTACCACATGAGTGTCTCTTCCGACATCTATGGGGAGATCCTCAAAGGACAGCATGGGGACGTGAAGCTGGAGCGTATCAAGGAGAAGATGAAGGAAGGGAAAGCTGAGGGGTTCGAGATCCACAGTGACGGCAGTATGAGATTCAGAGGCCGGTGGTGTGTGCCTCAAGGGTGTGCCAAAGTAAAGGAGACTGATGAGGGAAGCCCATAATACTCCCTATTCGGTTCATCCTGGTGGTGACAAATTGTATAAGGATTTGAAGAAGATGTTCTGGTGGCCTAAGATGAAGCGGGAGGTGGCAGAGTTTGTATCGAGGTGCCTTACCTGTCAGAAGGTCAAATTCGAACACAAGAGGATGGGAGGTTTGCTTCAGCCGCTGGATGTTCCGAAGTGGAAGTGGGACTCCATTTCCATGGACTTTGTGATGGGCTTACCACCGGCGAGAGGAGGAGTTGATCAGATCTGGGTAATTGTGGACCGACTTACTAAGTCTGCACGGTTCATACCCATGAAGAAGACGTGGTCTATGAGTCAACTGGTGGACGCCTACATCAAGAATGTAGTGAGATATCATGGGGTGCCTGAGACTATCATTTCAGACCGAGACTCGAGATTTCTAGCTCACTTTTGGCAGCAATTTCAGAAGGCGATGGGCACTAAGCTGAATTTGAGTACCGCTTTTCACCCTGCTACTGATGGTCAGACTGAGAGGACCATTCAGACCTTAGAGGACATGCTTCGAGCATGTGTGATGGATTTTCAGAGTTCATGGGCTGATATGTTGCATTTGGTGGAGTTCTCATACAACAACAGCTATCACGCCAGTATCAAGATGGCTCCTTACGAGGCCCTATATGGGAGGAAGTGCAAGACCCCACTATGTTGGAGTGACATCAGCGAGACAGTGGTGCTAGGACCAAGCTGATAGAGGAAACTATGGAGCAGGTCCGGGTGATTCAGAGTCGGATGAAGGCAGCTCAGGACAGGCAGAAGTCCTATGCTGATCTCAAGCGTAGACCGATTGAGTTCGAGGTGGGAGACAGAGTTTTTCTGAAGGTATCTCCTGTACGCGGGGTAACCAGATTCGGGAAGAAAGGGAAGCTTAGTCCCAAGTACGTGGGACCCTATGAGATTTTGGAGAGGATTGGGGAGGTCGCCTATCGCTTGGCACTTCCTTGTGAACTGGAGAAAGTTCACAACGTGTTCCACGTGTCCCAATTGAAGAGGTACATTCCCGACCCTTCGCATGTGTGCTGCAGCCGGAGGTTCTGGAACTAGAGCAGAATCTATCTTACGAGGAGTACCCCATTAGAGTAATGGACACCAAGACCAGGGAGACCCGATCGAAGTCGACCCGCATGGTCAAGGTTCTATGGTCCAATCATGGAACTGAGGAGGCTACGTGGGAAGTAGAAGAGGAGATGAGGAAAAAGTACCCACAGCTTTTCGATCAGGTAACCACTCAAGTCAGTACCTAGTTCTGTTTTTCGCCATAGGGGTGAGTTTTAGCTTCGAGGGCGAAGCTTTCTTCTAAGGGGGATGAGATGAAATACCCGGGAATTTCCAAGTTAAGAATAACATAGTTTATAATATGAATGATAGGTCCGAGACTAGTATTAAGGTGGCCCAGGGAATTTAACGATGTTTATTTCTAAATCTACCTTCTCCTTAAAAAGTTTACAATTTATTCGTAACGTTTTGCTTTGGTTAACTTTAGCCATATTCCTAAATTTCTTTCTTAAATTCGTTAGGTAATTTAAATCCCAAAATATCAATCTGGAATCTTCCTTCCAGCTTATTAATTTTAAGTATCTAGAGTCTGATTTCAAATTGGCTATTTAATATAATTGTTTATTGACTCTCCTTATTCTTCTCCCAGTAATATATTATTAGCTTGTGATTCATCTTTTAAACGTAATTGTTTTTCTCCCGCTGAGTCCTTAAACTATTTACTGTTATTGATTTATTTCTGGTTTACTTCCTTGCTAGTAAATGTTACTGAGTAACTTCTAAGATATTTTACTCCTCATCCTTATCTTCTACTGAAATACCCCGAAATTAAATATAGGGATTAAGATTATTCTAATACGTATTTGAGGGCCTAATAATGCCTAAGTAATTATGGTAAGGAAAAATAAGTCCAAAAGAAATGGAGAAACGCTTAAAAAGCGAAAAACGCTAAGTAAGCGTTAAATAACCATAAGAGGAGCGAGACCTCGGTTAGAGTATTATATGGATTCGTATGGCTTAATAATGCCTAAATAATATGAGGGAACAAATTCCGAAGGAAACAGACCTTTAAAATGGGTTAAAAGCATAAACGAACCTTAAAGCGTGTTTTTCGAGGAAACCGGGAAAACATGACTTTAAGCGGGTCAAATAGACTCGTAATAATTTTGGTCAACTAAATAGTCACCAATAAATATTAGTGGAGCTTTAGAACCTATAAAATTAATTAAACGAGAAAATTCCAGAAAACGGGTACCGGTTAGTAAGAACTGTAACAACCGGGAAGTTGTGGGGTGAGAATGCAAATAAACAAACTTGGTGTGTCCACTTTGCAAATAAAAATTAAAAATCTGTAGAGGAGTGTATAGGGGGACCGATTTTTCCTCCTCACTCACACTCACATAACCCTCTCTTATTTGCTAAAAGACAAACCTATTAACCAAATCAAAAAGCAAAAACAAGACTCTCTCTCCTCACTCCCCTCTTCCCCTCACGTACACACCCCTCTCTATTCTCTCTTTTCTCCCTTCTTCTTCTACCTTGCGACACCCATGGAGAAAGGAAGAAACCCACTCAACTTCCTCCTTCTCTCCTCTCTTTGAGCACTCAAACCTTCTCCAAATCCAATAAAAATTATACCATTGCAACCCCCTTGCAAAGGAGAACATTTTCATCCTTTCAAAAATTGAAAACAACCACTTTCATTTCGGTGGGTATTCTCCATTTGAAGATTCAAGCCCACCATTAGAAGCACCTTCACCTCCTTATCATCTTGAGGTAAAAAAAAAAAGAAATTCGAAAATCAATTATTTCTAGCCCTTGTTTGCATTATAAGGAATTTCAGTTTTTGAACTCTTGGTCCTCCTTGTTCCAGCCAATTTTGGCTCTCTTGTTGGGCTAGGAATCTTGTTCTCTTGCTAGTCAAGAACTCCATTCATCCATTGGAAGGTAATACTCTTTTCTAAACCCTAAAACCTAAATTCTAGGGTTAGTATAAATGAATGCTAAATGGTATTGTGTATGTGTTATGGGTTGTAGCACTTGGTGAGTGTGAACCCCATTGGGACCGAGAACAAAGGAGAAGAAAAGAAGAAGGGGATAGAAGAAAGAAAACTAGAAAGAACAAGGTAAAGTCTCTTACCTTGAACTAGTTTGGTATTGAGTAATGTAACAGTTTTTGGAGTAGTAAAATGAGTAATGAATTGAGTAATGAGTGGTAAGTATATGGTAGTGTAATGAGGAATGATGTTGTAACAGTTTTGAAGCTTTAAATGAGTTTTACAAGCTTGGGAAAACATTGGGTAGTATGTGTATATGTGCAGGAATTTTAATGTGTGTAGTGGAGTTGAATTGTGTGTATAAGAAGTGTTATGTAAACAGGTTGTGAGAATATGAATATGTGAGCTGAAATAGTGTGTGAGCAAAGTAAGAATTATAGGGGAGACTATGTCAAATTTTGTGTAGGAATGAGAGGACTTAAGTTGTTTAAGAAGAGGAAGTATTTGGAGAGTAAAAAGGAGTGTTTTGTAGTTTGAAACGGATTTGGAAATGAGTTTGTAAATGGGATGAAACTAGATTGTAAGGTAATGTATTTTGGATGCTAGGAATAGCATTAGTTGAGGGAGTATTGGAGGATAAATGTTGAGGGAAAAATCTGTAGCATAATAGAAGAAACAAAATATGTAGCATTAGTGTGAGGAAACTAGTATAAGTGCTGAAATGAAATGAGGAAAAATGTGTAAGTAAATGTAAGGATTGAGTAGTAAGTTTGATGGATGAACCAAGGTGATTTAGAGGGTTTAATTAGTGCTAAATCATGTGGGGAAGTATTGGCAAAGATTGGGGAAGCAATGGGTAAAGAAAACACCCAGAAACAGATTTTAAAACTGAAGTACTGGGCCGGACCGACCTTAGGACCGAACTTGGAAGGTCGGTCGAGCCCAGATTTACAAAGACGGGAAACCTTCTGGAATCGACCGGACTTGCGACCGGACATGCAAGTTTGGTCGGACCAGAAAATTCTCCCGTCTGAAACCTTCTGGAATGGACCGAACTTGCGACCGGACTTGCAAGTTCGGTCGGCCAGAAAAATTCCCGTAATGCAAGCTACTGGAATGGACAGACCTTGCGACCGGACTTGCAAGGTCGGTCGGGCTAAAATTTTCAAATACGAAATTTACTGGAATGGACCGACCTTGGGACCGGACTTGCAAGGTCGGTCGGCCCTGAAATGTTCACACGATGTAGCCTACTGGAATGGGCCGGACTTGCAAGGTCGGTCGCAAGTCCGGTCGAGTAAAAAAAATGTTTTAATTATATGATTATGGTAATCATATATACATATATATATGCCTATATACACATATGCATATATATGTAGTAATACACCATTAATAAAGTAATAATAGTAAGAAAGTAAGTAAATGAGTAAGGAAGCATGTGTAAGAAGTAATAAGGAAAAGAATGATTTTATAACCAAGTAAGAAAGTAATGAAGTAGTAAGTATATATTGAAAGTATCAATGAAGGAGTAAGTAGATCAATAATGGATCATTGATCATACTACTTCATGTATGTATAGGAATCAGATAGTTGATCCTCGAAAGAACCCGGTAGTACATATACGACGGTGAACGGTATGATTTCTTCATGCCCTGTATCCTAACTTGGTTACCCCGATTTGTGTGCTTATGTGATCACCAACAAGATAAATGCACGAATCGGACTTATATTGCACTTAACTGTGCTTGAACTATTTTGTTCTTGTTGTATTTCTTTGAACAATTAGTTTGTATAATTCATGAAATGAATTAATGGAATTGAGAAGTATGTGTAAGCATTGTGTACTTGAGTATTGTATGTATGTATGGAAATGAAGTATTGACTTCTACTAATTCCTAACATTCTAACTCCTAACTTGAGTAATGAGTAAATGGAATGAGTAGAAGTCCGATATAGTTTCGGCCACGCGTGAGGATAAGGAAACACAAGAGGTTGGATCCGAATCCTGGCTATAATCTTATCCTTGGACCAATTCCCTTGAATGGGTAGCATCCTGGATTAGTGGGCCACCCTAAAGCCCGGTGGTGGGATGTAGTAATCCCTGCCCGGAGGTCATACCGACTTAACTGGAAGTAAAGTATGTAAGAGTAAGTATTGTATGTGTATCGGTCTTGACTATTGTAAGTCATTGACCGGAAGTAAAAGAGTATCGAACACCCGATTAACCCGGGTGTGTAATGAAGCTAACTGGACCTTTGTATGTATTGGGGAATTGTATCTCCGTATTGCGTATTGGATATGTAATGGGTATATATTGCGTATGTGTAACCCGAAAGATGGTAGGTAAGTATTGGTTGACTTGTATTGTCTTCCAAGCATGTATTGTACTGTGCGTATGTATGTATACTTGAGTAGTATTGTAGTATCGTGAATGAAAGCATGTATGTATGTATGTATGTATGAATGTATGTATTGCAAATGAATTGCATGTATTCGACCAAATGGTCGGCGTACCCTCGCTAGTACGCGGGGTATGCGGTTATCATATTCAGCGAAAGCTGACCCCCTTGGGGGAACGTTTTTAGTGTGCAGGTACCCGGAGCGAATACGGTCAAGGTAAGAGACCGGTGGTGCGCCCTGTAATTAGAAGTATCTAGTTTGTGAGGAAGGGGTAGCAGATTGACTCCTAGTGAGTATGTATGAATTTGGGAGAAGTACTGTATTAATTTTGGAACCTAGTAAACTCGGTATGTGTAGCGTATTATCTTGTACTGAATTGTGGAGTATTGTATTGAATGGAGCATTGTATCGAATGGAGTATTGTAGTATCCAGTATGTAATGAGAGTATGTATTGTATTGAGTAGTACTCGGATATCCCGGTCCATCAGACCGATGCTGTATGTATTAGTAGCCTTGTTAGTCACGTGGGTGACTAACGGCATTGTACCACCCGCCGTTGAGTATGAATGTATCCGCTGCGTGAGTACGAATGTATAAGGAGATTGGACGGTAATGACGGTATTAGCGGTAGGGGTGTTACAAAAAGTGGTATCAGAGCGAAGTATCGCTCTGATGACTGGAAATACCGAGTTAGGAATTAGAAGCTTAGGGCTATGGGCTGAGTGATAGCATTAGAGAGATGCCAGTTAGGAACTCCCGGTGTGTACCGGATACCTACAACACCAGTCCCGCCCACCGTAAACCCCATTGTATAACTTGGGAAAGGACGCCAGAGAGAAGAAAAGTCTTCTCATACTTGGGGAAAACCCGATCTGGCAGTTGTGGAGCAATCACACAGTAAACAAGAACCGACGTATGGTAGATTCCAAGAAATGGAAGACCCGGATATGGATCCCGGTTGCACAACAATACCTGCACTTAACAGCGGTGGAATAAGCACTCCAACCACTAGGAGGCTATAACTTGCAACAGCATGGGGCGACATGCTTAGCAGTCGCAGAACCTAGCTAAACAACCAGCAACAGGAAAGGAAGCACTAACCGTGCAACGAATGGAAGCAGGAGCAGTAATGAAACCCGAGACACAAGACTGCGGGACAATAGTAATAGCCAAGCAACACCACCAACGGTAAGCTAGCTGGCTAAGGACATAGTCGGGAGTGACTGACTCCAAAACTACAACGCCAAAAAGGTTAAAACCTGGCCAACATAGCTCAGACAGCTACAAGAATATTCACAAGATATAATCTGATGTAACTACAACCGTAGTGCCTAAACCGAATCAGGCTCAGTGACCACAACAAACGTGTGGGAACAAGCAACAAGGAACAACACAACCAAGTCAAAGGGGGAGCTCCAAGGATTGGAGAAGTACCCTGATCAATGACAGCCATGTCAAACTCACTGAGAAGTTACTCAGAAGAGTAATTAACCTAAGTAAATGATCAACAAGATCAAGGGAAGAGTCTACGAGACTATCAAATGCGAGTGGGAACCATACCGTGATCGGTATAGGATTACTCAAAAACCACCAGTACCACGCACTTGCCACGACAAGTGCAGTAAGAACATGAATATGTAAAGGAACACTAACATGTCACAAGTGCATAGCAATGTACGGTGACCGGAATGAAACAACTACAGGATCACACATCCTAACAACTAGAAGTATGGAACCTTAGAAAGGCCTAACGGCCGGATCACTATATTTAGAACATACCGGTAAGCGAGAAGCTTGACTTGGTCAAGACCTCAAACATGGCTATGCCATGAGAGACTTCTTTTAACACCGAACCATAATTTTAAAACCCAAAATCTTCTTTCAAAACCACAACCTTTCTTTAAACCTTGGATTTTAAAACCGAACCAACCGAACTACGGTGAGTATCATCGATTGATACAAGAGAAGTTGACAATAGAATACTTCACCTAGGCGTGTGACGAACACTACGAGTGTACCCAATCACGGGATGTGGGACAACCGCACTCCGAAGGAGCTTGCGGGCCTGACACATAGTTAGGTAAGTGGCAACGTATCAACACGGTACCCCACGTATGTATACATGTAGTGTACAAAACACGGGAAGTAGTCAACTCCGTTCTACGGACCGCGAGTAAATTCTAACCAGAATAACTGGACACCACAGACAATCAAGGAGAAGGAAACTCAGTTAAGGAACAAGTGTAAGGAACTCAGAGAATCCATCTGAAGATAAGGAATGAAGACTGGGAAGGTGCAAAGAGCACGTACTAGTAAGCAAAGACATTGGATATGTCTCAAGTAATTCAAGCAATCACCTGACAGCTGGAAGGGATACCCAGACTGAACACAGTAAGGCATAGGCCTAATGTGAACACAAAAATGCTCAACAGACGGGACAGAGTTCCCAAGAGCAATCACAAGATTACCATGAAGTATAATCCATCATTGGAGAGGATACTAAACCTAGTCTAAAATACTAGGAGAAAGCATAAACAGTCTACCCAAGAATGGGAGACGTTATACCCCTAAAGGGGATAGCTTAAATACAATACCACAAGGCGGTATAGCGGACACATCATGCCATAGACATTAGCCGGATGTAACGGCATAACTAACAACACCCAGGAGCAATCCTCGAAGGGTGTCTGGAATGACAACAGTTGAATGAAGTGTCATGATAAGAGCACGACAACTAGAACGAACACTCGGTTAAGACACCGAAGGGATTCACTTAATAGGAAATACCCTAGTCTACAAAAGGCACTGATCAGCACCAGATTGCCTAAGAGTCTCCTATGAACGGAAGCGTGATGTCACGACTTACCATGGAGCCCGGTAAATACCTCCAACCTATGGGGTACACAAAGAATGGAAACGTGTATAAGCAGCTTGCAAAGACCATAGCTTGCAGCAATAAGGCTTAAAAGCCACCAACCAACTACGTTGTGTGAACTCAAACGGTGGCAAAACCCACACCATTACTAATAGGACTTGCAAGAAATATTATCCCATATGACAAGAAGTCAACAACTGGACCATCAATTCAAACCCAACCTCTTGAGTGGCTTGGAGTAATGGTCAACTCAGCGTCACTGTCACTAGAGCATCAGTTTAGTATGCAGTTGACAAGCTTTAACTACCTTCATGCCTTCTGTAGCAATGATAACACAGGGGCATAGAAATCGGGATAAATGCCAACATTGGCCTAGTCCACGTCTGGACACTACAGAAACTAGAGGAAAAGTACCCCTCGCTAATCGAAGACCACCAAGGTGGTGAAGATGTGAACCCTTAGAAGGGGCTTCCATCTATTATAACAACAAAACTTGTGCGTATAGATACTGCCAAGAGACAACGAATAAAGAAATGAGATTTCCAACCCACTACGCCTACGAGAGGCTGTGGACTGTAGAAGCACATCGCTTAAGAGCATCGAAGCTCGAAGGAGTAAGTATACTCCTTATGCACCCAATCATGTGGTGAACCATTGTATAAATACTTACATGGTAAACCTTGTCATGAGACCTATGAGTGGAAACACACCCCTCAACGAGAACTTTCACCTACCAGTGATAGAATACTCTTTAATTAGAGAACGGGACCAGAAGACGCTTGAAGCTTCTTGGGATGTCCCGGTAGTATAAATACAAAAGGAAACTACACAGCTAGAGCCTACAACCAATGCTCAGCACTGAGGAGACAGTAATTATCAGAAACAATTAATGTGAGTGCACATTGGCACCACGAATGACCAACGCTCAAGAGAGCCGATAACCCGATGAATCACTTCATCCACAGTCAACCAAGACACTTGGTAAATTGCATTATCGATTATGAAATAATGTGAGGTAAGCCAACCCACACATGAAACCTGAATGGAAACGAAACATTCCCGCATTGGGAATATAGTAACATTGCGGTATGCTACTGTAGACACCAAAAATTCTCACCCCATAAAGCAAATTCCGAAGAGGGGTCGTCGCCTTTCTTTTTCAAAAACATATTAGCGTGCGTGCTAAAACGAAACCATCATTTTTTAATCTTTTTCAAAGCATTTCATAGAAACACGATTTTTTCGAAAATGAATTTTCAAATGACAATCCAATTTTAAACCCATCCCTTTTTAGAGTTTATACCGTTTGAGTTAGAGCTCTTGTATTATTTTCTCTCATTTGTATATTGAATTATGCATTAGTATGACTGGTCACTATGTTTATTAAGAGAGCTATTGGTCTTGAGTTCAAATCTTGATGGAAGCAAAGGGTATTCTCTTATTTTATTTCAGCTCGTATCACAGCTTTATATCTATTTTCTCCACTCAAATATTGAGTGATGCGGTAGCACAGCTGGTTTGTATTTGTGGAAGGTATACAAAAGCCCTCGGTTCGATACTCGGGAGTAGCATAACTCCGTTTTTTCTTTTCTCGACCAAATAGATGTGGCCCATCCTCCTTGGGTCCGATTTTTGCAACCCAACTGCCTCAAATAAAGCTCACTTTTGTTCAAGTTAGCCCACTAAAAAAATCTGCTGACCCTCCCTTAATAGAACCCTACTCATTTATTATAAATAAGTCTCAAAAAAAACCTACTGTAGGCCATTCTAATCAGCAGCCGACACCCACATCTTTTCTCTGTCGATTGGAACATTCCTCTTGATATTACTCAGTTTGAAACTCGAGAGAAAAAGAACCAGATCGCTCATCTTCGTCTTTCCCCGAAATTTTCCATTTTCTTCTTCGAGTCTTCATCCCCAGTCACCCATCGAACTCGCCCGTCTTCCTCACTGTTTCATTTTCTTTTAGTTTCAGAGTAAGTAACTCCCTGCTATCTGTTGTTACGAAGTCAATTTTGAGTTTGCTACTTCTACTCTTGCACAGTCTTTACGTTCGGTACAAATCCTCCTGTTTCTCTTTCTCGATTTGCTCTACCTTTGATTTCACGTTGTCAAGCAAACCGAATCGGGAATGGCTCTAATGAACGTGAGGGATATAGCCTTTTCCGGAATTAGTTTCCGATGGTGGTGCTAAGTCCCACGTTTCGAGCCTCCCTCTTCTTCTCGTCTTCTTCAAACCATCAAAGTTTTTATAATTTTTGTTCTAGCTTCGATTTCGACTGTAAATGAACACCAAACTCAGTATGGGTTCTGGGTTCAAGAGGTTACACGGAAGGGTTTGTATCAATCCCTGTTATATTAGTCTCCTTAATCTGTAAATTTGCAGACTGGTCATCTCCAGTCATAAGGTATGACAAATTAGTTCTAATGCTTGTTCAATTCTTCGTTCTCGTTTGTCGGCTCTACCCATGATGGGTCTGAAGCCCCTTTGATGACTCAATCTGTTGGGTTGAATGTACGATTATTCTTGTGCTGGTTTACTTGGATTTTGGTACCCATTCCGCTCTGTCGGTTGTCATGCTTCAAGTTATGGCCACGAGTTCTGTTTTCCCATATTCGCGGTGGATATTGAGTTGATTCTGGTCTGTTTCATCTCTGAAGATGATGTTCTTCATTCACTGAAGAAGTACCCGTATTATCTTCATATCTGTCCTGCCTGTTCAACATTTCCAGTAACACTCATATCCTTACTGCTAGAACTCACCTGTTCATTTTGTCTATAAATCGTGCAAGAAGCTTGTCTTACCTTTCTTCTCTTTTGCAGGATATTAGCTTAACCCATTACCGAGATAAACCCATTGCTACCCACACTTCATTCTCCCCTTACTTCTGTATTTATTCCTTCCCTGTTAATCTTGTTTATCTTGTCTGATAGATTTCTGAGCCAGTTTATTTGTTCTTGTGTGTTAATCTTGCAGAGAATTCTCACCGGTTTCCTGGTACACCAACTCTTGACTCAAATGTCTCTGTCCGATTCATTATTTCGAATGGAATGCCCCTCTGTATGAACATAATAACCTGCTACGTTGATGAGAGGTCGTCTAAATGTTTCTGGGTATTTTGCAAGTATCTGATTCAAGTGTGTTACTCATCTGCTCAAACCTTTTCTGTCTTTGCGTTTGATTAGTCTGTTCGGCTTCAAAAGAAAAATGGAGATGGGATTTGAGTGAGTCCTTTGCGTTTTGTTTGGTAAAAAAAACAGAAAAAGGAAATGATAAAAATGAATGTGTAGATGTTTCGGTAATTTAGTTTAGGGTTGATTGATGTTTGAACTTTTGACTTTATACCTTAAAATTTTCGATTAGACAGAACACCCACCGGTTTCTTCAATAACAACGAGCATATGTGATTCTTTGAATGGCTGCTGTTACCAGTTTTGACCTGTTGTTCATGTGGGTTTTGCTTCTGTACATATTATACATGCTTTATATCTAGCTTCATTGCACTCTTCAATTCAATTCCTTGTACATCTGACTATTATTAAGACCTAGTTATTAGTCCTTAGGGCCCAGCCATTAGGATAGAGGGGTCCCCCTAGACTGATAGACCATTGGCCTATCTCGTGGTGTTGATACCCTAAACCCTAAAATACACCTAACGTATGTATATATATGTATATAGATTAACATTCTCATTTCGGTTTTAGACCATCAGTTTTTCCAAGTTCAAAATCTCTCACTCACATTCTAGCCCAAATGATAACCCGGCCCAAACCAGAATTTGACCCGAATCACTTAATCAGGCCCAAAGTTTCAATCTGGCCCAAAAAGCTTCAACTTGGCCCATAACCAACTTTGGCCCACGTTTAGTCCAAAACACAATCAGCCCACTTCCAAAGAGAAAATCAGTCCACTTCAAAAAAGAAAATCAGCCCAGCCCAAATTTGGCCCAAGCTCAAACCCAAATCCGGCCCAAGCCCAGGTCCAAATCCGGCCCAAGCCCAAGCCCAAATCCGGTCCAAGCCCAGGTCCAAATCCGGCCCAAGCTCAAACCCAAATCCGGCCCAAGCCCAGGTCCAAATCCGGCCCAAGCCCAAGCCCAAATCCGGTCCAAGCCCAGGTCCAAATCCGGCCCAAACCCAAGCCCAAATCCGGCCCAAGTCTATACAAGTCAAACCAATTCCACACAAATCAAAACAAGTCCACAAATGTCAAACCTTGACCAAAAACATTGACCTTGACCAAAAATGTTGACTTTGACCAAATTTTGACCTTGACCCAACTTTGACCCAACTCGAACTTCAATCTAGTTCAAGCCCGAACCTCAATCCAGTTCAAACTCGACCTCAATCCAAACCGACTTCATCCAGCTCAATTCAACTCAAACCCAAATACATTTCATCCAATCCACACTCAACTTGTAAATTCCTTTCGAAAATCCAAAAACCAAAAAAGAATTTCAAACCATCGCTTTATTCAAATATCATCGAGTTTTCAAAGAAACCATTTTGTGGAATTTTAAAGGAAAAACTCTTCTCACATCACAGAAAACTCTTCTCAAATGCAGAAAGTTCTTCTCACATATACAGGAAGTTTTCTCCTAAAACATTTCTCAAAATCAGTGTTTCTTCATCGAGAATTCCGAACAACTACAAAAGTTTTCAAACTTAGTTTTCAACTCAAATAAACCGTTTTCGGAGAACAAGAAATGTCTGACCCCTTCAAAACATTTCCTTCCTGGTTAGAACATCACTTGTCTCCCTTTCCAAAATAAAAATCCGAGGCGGGGCACTGGGGTCGTGATCTCCCTTGTCGCAGTCTGGATCTCTTTAGGCGGGGCATTAGGGTGACAAACCTCCCCTAATTGCAGCCTAGATTTTTACAAGGCGGGGTGCTAGGGAAATAACGACCTTCCTAGTTGCAGCCGGGATTTTAGAATCGTCTAACTCCCTTCTACTCGATTTCAGTATTTTTGGCTTTTAATGTTTTAAACTCGGGAGTTAGAGACGTTATTAGGGTTTGACCGAGAACATCTCATTCATGGTGTTTCTCTCTAAATCCTATTTTTCGATATAAATTCATTGCCCCATCTTTCGAACCTCGGCACTTATCATTAATTAAGTGTCGTGTTCGAGGGGGTACATAGGGTAATCCCTTAGGATTATCCGCCCTTTTACAACAAAAAAGGAATTTCCGATTAAAAAAAAAACTTTAAGAGACAATTTGACAATCATTCCTCCAAACAATTCAGTGCACCATCATCTCACTCTAAATTCAAAATATCCCAAACATCAACCCTTTTAGAATCTTAAATCCGAAAAACCCGGGATCTCTCCCAACTTCTAATTGCCTCACTTACTCAAATCATCTTCAAAACTCCAAATCACTTCATACTCAAATCATCATTCAAACTTCGAATCACCTCAAACTCGAATCCTCTCCCTAATCCCAGCTTCTCTCAAACCTCCAAAGTCCCACAGGCCCGAGCGCCTCACAGACTCGAACGTCTCAACCTCTCTACCATATCAAGATTCAAATGTCTCACAGACCCGAGTGTCTCACAGACTTTGATATCCCATACCTCCCACTACATGAACATCTCAATTGTCTCATAGACCCGAGCGTCTCACAGACTAACCTCTCAAACATCTCAAAAACCTTCGAAACCCCAAGATCTCAAAAAACCCCCAAAATCGTGAACTACGTAAGGTCTGATCTCAACAGGGAGTTGAGTACGTAGGCAGCCCATCTAGGGTGCGACCCCATTCCAAACAAAAAATCCATTTTCCCTCTCTAAGGTGGCTCTCATATCTCTTAAAGCACACAAACCTTCTTCGGTTCTCACATACTACAAACCACCAGGCTCTAAGTCTTTGTCTATTTACTCAACCCCAGACTTTCCCAAATCTCCATTCTATACTCATCCGAATTCCTCAATTTCTTGGCGTTAGCTTGGCAGAAAAGCTCGCCCCATCCACTCGTTTTCTCTCCTCTTGTCCTAATCCTATCCTTGGCTTTTAAATGAATCTCTCTAAAAAGGTTTTGAAAGAAGGCAATCCCGACAATTGGAGACCGAGGTTTCCTCGGGCACCAATCCAAAGTCGTGGTCGTTGCCACTTCTAAGGGGTGTAACCCAGTGCGAACCCAACATAGAATCTCTGGCTTGATCAGATAAGTCCTATCCATAGGTAACAAATCATCAGAGTCAATTAACGGTTCTTAGAACCCTTCTTCTCCTCCCTTCCTAGTTCCTTAGGTCAAACTAGGTGGCGACTCTAGTCAATTTCCGCCTGTAGGGCATAAGTCCGCGTGGGGCCCATTGATAGCGGGTGTAGTGTTCATTTGCACTCCCCCTTATGCTTTCTGGGAAAGACGGACGATGTAGTAGGTATTTGAGGGATGCCAGAATAACGGGTTTTCACCCTCCACAGAATAGCATTTTCTAGGATCTAGGCTTCTCAGTCATACCATATTTAGATAGACCCCCCTCATACCGAAAAATCACCCTCCACTGAATGGCGACTCTGCTGGGGAGAACTTGAGTAAGTTTTTCTCATAAACTTAATCAAGGAAGACTGAACTCCATTCAAAATTGTCGAGATTTCCCCACTTCTTTCAAAACCTTTAAGAGATTCATTCGAAAGCCATAGGATTACTCTACTCCACACTTAGAGTGTGTAGCTGATGAGGACAACTAGGATTTGTTAGATCCCCAACAAACATTGCAACAATTGGGTTAATGATTAGCTCACGATTAGAAAGAGACACTTAGGATTAAATGAAGCTAACTTCCCTTTAGGTTAATAACAACCAAATGGAATCACCGCATTCAAGACAAAACAGTTAGTAAATAGGGTTGTTTGTTCTTCTTTGCTTTATTTACCGCATTCATATTATTGTTGCTTTTTGCGGGGTGAGACGGTCACTGACCTACACCATTACCGCTTTTACATTTACAAGTTGTGAGTGCATGGGTAGCTTAGGACATGCATTCCTCTGTGTCACCCCTATTTTCATGAGTCACGGCATCCCAATCGGTCCACGATTGATTTCCCATGAGTCGGGTCACTCATTGAGTGGTTAAGCCCGCGAGGCGAGATGGTCACCGACCTACGCCCTGAAGACTCATGATCCAAAATTATCCTCCATAT
The DNA here is from genome assembly GCA_023374045.1 of Limonium bicolor. Classification (NCBI taxonomy): domain Eukaryota; kingdom Viridiplantae; phylum Streptophyta; class Magnoliopsida; order Caryophyllales; family Plumbaginaceae; genus Limonium; species Limonium bicolor. Next base: position 194,066,718 of record CM041777.1, on the reverse strand, counting down.
CCGAGTCCAAACCAGCATATAGTAAACCATGAGCCTTCAGTGTCCAGCTGCCTAATCCGGTGTCTAGGACGGGTTTCATGGGTAGTCACCCCCTTGTATGCCGCCTGTCTGACCACCCTTCTGCCTTACCCTGAAGATTGCATGGGCTCAGCTCTCTATGATTCCTCTGCACCACGGGTGTCTTTAAAGCCCAATGTCACGCTACACGTCCATAGAGGATCCCGTATTTACCGGATACCCATACATGGCAAACGTAGTCAGTGAATAATTTGGACTTTAGACACACCTTATCGTGCAGACGAGGGGAGATCGGACCCCATGCAGTGCTTCCCCAAGTTTCCCAAAAGTGAGTATGTTGTGATAATCCCCGGCCGTGGCTCGTGTGACTGTACCACTTCGGGTATCCTGACCTTTCGAACTTAAGCACTCCGGACTTTCTTAATGACGTGCCCCACAAGGCATAACAGAGATAAATCCCGAGAGATGAACAGTGAAGGGACGACGGTTCCCCCGGTGGTATGGAAACATTGATTGACCTGGAAGGTGATTATCCCAATCATTCGCACTCAGCTCCACATAAAAACTAGCCACGATTTTACTTCTTGCTATACATGTGTGCAAAACACTTTCTTCAAACCAAATTGTTTTAAATTTTGCAAAATGTTCGGAATTCTCTTTTGCATGTCTCTTAAAGCTGTTTTACGAGCTCGTCTAATTTAGAATCCCACTTATATTTTACTCAAAAACATTTGGGTTTTAAAACCTGTCACTTACTTCATTTCACAAAAATGTTATTTCCAAAACAATTTTCAAAAAATAGATTTGAAAAACCTACTTTCTACAAACGAATTTCAGACAACATCCTTCACCAACATTATTTCAAAATAGTTTTCGAAAACAGTTTTCAAAGTTGAGTTTCACAAACGTATTTCAAAATAAATGATTTAGTCCCCATGTTGTGACCCACTATTTTTGAAGTTCAACCCACCTTCAAGAGCAGCGGTCATTACTGTGGAGCGTACTAATCATTTCGTGTTTTCACAACAGTGGTGGATTTTCACATATGATTTTGTGCTCGATCATTCACTTTTCCTTTCTCAAAAATATCCTTCATTCCCCTCGTCGAAGCAAGTGAAGCAGCATGAAGATCGAGTACGCGATGTGAGCCAAAAGCCAGAAGCACACCAACTCGTGCAGCTAGCCGAGCGACATGAAGATTAGCAACACCTATTTGAGTTCAAACTGTTGAAAATCAGAGGAACACCAGACCCGTTTTGTTGGGTCATGGTACTGCTTCACCGCAAGCGCCCAAAGACGAGTAAGCTGCCAACCGGGAGCCCGAAGGCGAGCTGAGCAGCCAATCAAGAGCCCGAGTGCGAGTGAGCAGTCAGTTAGAAGCCCGAACACGGACTAGAAGAGTTCAAGAGAAGTTTGACTCAAAATTCCCCCTTTAATGAATTTTTAGGATTGATGATGTATAGGTTTTCCCCTGATTTTCTTTCTTGTCCATTTCTGAATAAATTACATGTATAGGTTTATACAGTCCCTCTGAATTTATTTAGATCAATGTGTATAGGGTTCCCCAATCCCTATGTTATTTGCGAATGATCGAGCGTCAATATTCATATTGTTCAAATCCACCACTTCGAAAACACGTGTTTTCAAAACTGTCTTTAAAAAAAACTTGGTTTCTTTTGGCATGCACGTCTCGTTTAAAAGAAAGGACATACGAGACGACCCTTCACGTTTTATCTATCACTCTTAAAACTTTGCTTTATGGGGTGAAATTTGCGGTGTCTACGGATACATCCCCTTTTTTTAAAAAAAAAATGATGAGATAAAGTGACGCTTACCATACGAATACTTCATAAATCTCACAACTTTTTCAAGATAAATAAAAATCATTTTTGCACCAACAATCATTCACATTCATCACACAACAAATTTGGGTTTAACAAAACATACTGATATTACCTCTTCTCTTTCATTCTAATCCTTGTGCGTGCAGGTGTTCGTGACTGTGGGCAACTGGAAAGAAAGAAGACCAGTCTGCCTATAGCAACGGCATAAAAGATGGAGCGAGCCCCTCGGCATGATCAAGCAGTCGAAGGCCGATTTGTTTACGAAAGATTGATCCATGACCTTGTTGATGACTTGGAGAAAAATCTGAAGATAGAAGAATTTGTCCAAAGAAGAATAACTAGGGTCCACGCGGGGTCGGAGAGCAGTTACAAGAAGTCTCCAATTCTGCATACGATGCCTATGAGTTTCAAGCAATGGACCCTCACGCTCTCTCTGTCCAAGTTCGAACAACACCAGACATTGCTTCACCTATGTACAGTTCAACTCTGAGAACCCCACCCGCCACCAGAGGGGATTGGCAACCACAAATGGTCTGTGATAAGGGAAAGGCACAAGCCCCACCTTCCCCCACAGTGCATTCTGGCTTAAACCTCTCCTTGCCCACACAAAAATATGTCCTTCCTTGGCAAATACCTCATCACTCGTCGAGTTCAAGCCAACATCTTCCCCCAGGAACAACACTACCCTCTCAATCTCTTGACACCAGCTACCCTGAGACAGCCTGTCAACCCAAAACCTTGATCTCAAAGCGAGAGTCCAATGAAAGAATTAGTGTGAAAGAACTGAAGGCGCGGAAGTAGAGCCTAGCCCAACGCTTTAATTTTGCAGGTTGGGAGCCAACTAACCCGTATCCGGATGCTCGTTACAAAAGGGCAATGAGTCGCCTGATGGAGAAGTATGAGGGAATTGGAGACCCGAGACATGTCGACAAATATGATAAACTCATGAATCTCCATGGACTCTGACGAGCTGAAAGTCGCATGCTTCAGATTCTATCTACAAGGACCTGCTTACTCATGGATTATGAGCATAGATCTAAACGGAAAGTCAAGCCAGGACCTGTACTTAGATTTCCTCTCTCAATACGGCAACAACTTTCATCATGAAGTTACACGTAGAGATTTAGAGGTCACATGCCAAAATTCTGACGAACCCGTGAGGGAGTTCATAAAACGATGGAGGGTGAAGGCCGGACAAATGAATAATCGACCTACTGAAGAAGAGCAAGTACGAATGGTCATTTCTGGGCTGAAAGGCGTGTATCGACATCAGCTGAAATATCTGGGGATATGCGACTTCAGACGACTGATGGAGGTTGTGGCTGCTTTGGAAGATGCTGAAACCAAATATCCAAAGCCAACACTCATGCAAAGAGAATACCACCAACCGGGCAGGACTCTCAAAGACAGAATTCGGGTCTAGGAATTCACTTGGTGAAGCCTGGAGAATTTTAACCGAGGGAGGCTACCTAGCACCTTACAACACCAGTTCGAGGGTGAAGAAGCTTGGGCCACATTATATGAGTATTGTGACTATCATCGGATTCGCGGGCACGCCACTGACGAGTGCACCACACTGAGAAACGCAATCCAAGAGCTGATAGACAGAGGAGACGTCTCCCCTTTAGAGATAAGACCCCGTCGTAGGCCACAAAGGTGCACTTTCCTGAGGCATCACCGACCTAAGCATGGTCATGTGCTGATCCATAGCGATAGGGGCAACAAGTAGTTGAGTCATTTTTTATTTACAACAACTGTCATGAAAGCGTATGAAGGGTTGCATCCCATCCCTCTCCCCTTTCTATTCGACCTATCCAAGAATCGTGGGAAGAACAAGACGATTTTATCATGTTGACTGATGCAATGTGGGAATTACCACTCCTTAAGCGGTCAAGGTTCGAATAATAGCCAGAACATGTGGGCTCACGTTTCTTCCGGGACCCACTCAGTAACTGACCGCTTAAAGGGTCGTTAGTGGCAAGATGAGCTTCATGGATCCTCAACTAAAACCGACGCAAGTGAGACTAGGTGTAATCTTACCATTCATGCATTGCATCCAAGACAAAAACATTCAACCAAAATCCAAAATTCAATACATTTTCATTGTCAATATTTCATGCATCCTATACGTAGTTATTCCATATTACCACAACATATTGCATTGTAGATAGTTGCATTCGCATCCTTCCATATCGAAATGACATCTTTGGGAAAAATCTTGAGAGATTAATTGAACAGAGTGCGTGAACCACTAAACTCTCGACCCATTGATGAACATAAGGGTCTAATCAAAATCAACACCACAATCAAGTGAGTAGTGTGCAAAGAGCGGTATTTTCTCTTGAATTTCAAGTGAGCGTTTTTGGACAATCCACTGAGCGACGAGGGAAGGTAGAGAGAGCCAATCGAGGTAAAACCAGGAGCGACTTGTGCTTTCCTTCAGCACATGGTGAGGCATAATTTAGAGTGAGATCAATGTCGATAGCAAAACACGAACTGTGATTCATGCAAAGATCCGAGAAGTAGTAAGAAAACAATCATTGACTAATGAGAATGACGAGGCACTTAGGATCAAAATCTACACAAGGCCAAAAAAAAAACTTTGATTTTCCCGAACAAAACCCCTTAGTGAGCCCCGCTGAGCCTTTCAAGAAAACTCTTTTTCAAAAAAAAACTCCACAATATGCCACCCCACATATACTTGCATGCCCTTGCAATAAGGATCTCGAAAGAGCCGGAGCCATGGCCCTCCCCCACCATTTTACAAAACAACAAAAATTGTTCAAAGAAATCAGTGAGTCAATGCAACTCCAAAGCCAAACACCAAAAAAGAACACCAAAAATGTTCAAGAAGATCGATGAGTCAATGCAACCCCAAAGCTGAAAGCCAAAATACGAAGTGGAAAATGCTTGAGAAAGTTGATGAGCCGAATGCAATTTCAAAAACAAAATGAGAAGAAAGTTCAAATTGAACACCAGAAGAAGCAAGAAGGAGAAATCCAAACCAAAGGGACCAATGATGTCCTGAAGATGCCGATAAGGGGTTATCAAAACCAGTCTAATCATTCCACCCATGGCGAAGGTGAAAGATATCCTCTATTGCACAAAAGCTCCATAATCCCCAAAAAAAAAATCCTCCAGTCCCATGTGACATACGTCATACCCCTAAGCCCCATTACAACCCAACAAAAGACCTTTGACTCATAAGTTGATGAGCGTTAACTGAAAGTATCAGATCTGAAACATGAATCATAAGTTTTGTACTTGTTATCAACATGTCCTGTCATACCAAAGGGACCATGAGCGAATGAGTGTGACCTTACACCACAAGGTTTTATGAGTGCGAGTGAATCTCCATTCTAAACACCAAGACATAAACAGCCTACCCCATTGCAGGTGAGAAATTTGTAAGGATCGGAAAGTTCAGAACCTCAAAAAGGAATTCTAAGGAAAATACTGCTCCGACCATCGAGAGTATCATCACACCAATTAGCACACACAGCTAGACTCACAAGAGATTGACCCATATACCTCCGTGAGAGGAAAGTGATTTGCGCACTCGAACTCAACAATCACTCGAGGTCGAACCAAAGATGTCTTATATTCGTAAGCCTCATATTAATAGAGATATGACCGTACCTTCTCTCCAAAAGCTGCATATGCATCTTGCATCTCATCTAGAACTTAGTATTTGCATGCATCATAACCATTCCACCTTCAACATCCGACTGGTAAGAACTCTACCTAGTCTCGCTGAAAATCGACTTCAGTTGCAGTTGTTGAAGCATAACTTTAGATCAAAAGATGTCAAGTGGAGCCATCCCAGACCATCATCAAGCTACATCGAACCATCTCGGAGCCATCCTGGGCTATCCTCGAGCTACGTCGAACCAAACTATGGCCATCCGGAGCCATGCAAAGACAATCTCGGAGCCATCCACTGTCATACTTGAGTCTCATCGACACCCCTCCCAAAGCCAAATTGGAGCCATACGGGAGCCGTCCTCAGACATTGTGACCATCTTTAGAGCTACACAGGAGCCATCTCAACAGTTCGAGAACAATATGGGAGCCACCTCAAATCCATATCGGAGCCATTTCGTCACCAGGGCCTTGCCTACCAAGTCTCGAATTACATCAGGTCCGATCTCAATACGGAATTGAGTACGTAGGCAGCCCGTCCAGGGTACGACCACCTCAAAGGGAAAAACACCCGCTTCTTCCCCTCGGAGTCACATTGAAGCTATTCCGGAGCCACACCGAAGCCATTCATCACCACAAAAAACATCAATCACATCAAAATCCACTAATCACATCAACCCACCATTCGACTCAAAATCTAATCAAAATCGAAACCCACCAACCATCCCAGAGCCGTTACTCACAATGGGGGTCACGAATTATGACGGAACCATCCCAGAGCCGTTACTCACAATGGGGGTCACGAATTATGACGGAGCCATCCCGGAGCCATGATCAGAACTACACCGAAGACATCCAACAATGTTTGGCGATTTAGAATGATAACAAGTTCACCCACATCAAATCCATCAGATGGAGCCAACCGATTAGTCACCTCGAACTTCAACAACCACATCAAGACCATCGACCATTCTCAAGATCACTATCATATCGAAACCCCCCAACCACCCCGGATCATCGGCCACACTGGAGCCATCAGTGCATACCAGAGCCATCGGCACGACCCGGAGCAACCACTGCATATCGGAGCCATCAGGGCATGCGGAGCCATCGATGCAATCTGGAGCCATCAACATACAGAAAGTCATCTCAAAGCTTTTAAAGCAACCTCGGAGCCATTAGCTCACGCAAAAACCTACATCCACAAAAAGGGAGTTTAATTCAATTAATACATTGGTTAATCACCTCACATCATATATCATCTGCATATACCCACAAAATTTGCTCACTATCTGACGCATCTTTACACCCGCTAGACAGCTATTGCGCTACTAGTGCGGTCGACTTTTTGGTTTACACCTGCTAGACAGCTATTGCGCTACTAGTGCGGTCGACTTTTCATTTTACACCTGCTAGACAGCTATTGCGCTACTAGTACGGTCGCCTTTCGTTTTACACCTGCTAGACAGCTATTGCGCTACTAGTGCGGTCGACTTTTCGTTTTACACCCGCTAGACAGCTATTGCGCTACTAGTGCGGTCGACTTTTCATTTTACACCTGCTAGACAGCTATTGCGCTACTAGTATGGTCACCTTTCGTTTTACACCTGCTAGACAGCTATTGCGCTACTAGTGCGGTCGACTTTTCGTTTTACCCCGCTAGACAGCTATTGCGCTACTAGTGCGGTCGACTTTTCATTTTACACCTGCTAGACAGCTATTGCGCTACTAGTACGGTCGCTTTTCGTTTTACACCCGCTAGGCAGCTATTGCGCTATTAGTGCGGTCGACTTTTCATTTTACACCTGCTAGACAGCTATTGCGCTACTAGTACGGTCGCCTTTCGTTTTACACCCGCTAGGCAGCTATTGCGCTACTAGTGCGGTCGACTTTTCATTTTACACCTGCTAGACAGCTATTGTGCTACTAGTACGGTCACCTTTCGTTTTACACCCGCTAGGTAGCTATTGCGCTACTAGTGCGGTCGACTTCTCATTTTACACCTGCTAGACAGCTATTGCGCTACTAGTACGGTCGCCTTTCGTTTTACACCTGCTAGACAGCTATTGCGCTACTAGTATGGTACCGAACTTGCATTCTAGGCCCGTCATAAGCCCTAGGGCTGGATATCAAGAGGTCCAGTTGAGGCACTCCTAAGCCCTCGTGCACCGTAAACCAATCTAATTGTTAGTATCATAGGCTCGTCATAAGTCCTATGGCTAGATATCAAGAGGTCTAGCTGAGGCTCGTCATAAGCCCTCGTACTTTCAATCACATTCATACACTCACAATCGCATCCCATCAAATCACAAAACCGTAGTGAGAATTTTTGGCGCCCCGTCAACCTTGATCCAATTATGCAAAGGTTTTGCAGAATTGAATCAAGGGGAGCCATCTGTAGACACCAAAAATTCTCACCCCATAAAGCAAATTCCGAAGAGGGGACGTCACCTTTCTTTTTCAAAAACATATTAGCGTGCGTGCTAAAACAAAACCATCATTTTTTAATCTTTTTCAAAGCATTTCATAGAAACACGATTTTTTCGAAAATGAATTTCCAAATGACAATCCAATTTTAAACCCATCCCTTTTTAGAGTTTATACCGTTTTGAGTTAGAGCTCTTGTATTATTTTCTCTCATTTGTATATTGAATTATGCATTAGTATGACTGGTCACTATGTTTATTAAGAGAGCTATTGGTCTTGAGTTCAAATCTTGATGGAAGCAAAGGGTATTCTCTTATTTTATTTCAGCTCGTATCACAGCTTTATATCTATTTTCTCCACTCAAATATTGAGTGATGCGGTAGCACAGCTGGTTTGTATTTGTGGAAGGTATACAAAAGCCCTCGGTTCGATACTCGGGAGTAGCATAACTCCGTTTTTTCTTTTCTCGACCAAATAGATGTGGCCCATCCTCCTTGGGTCCGATTTTTGCAACCCAACTGCCTCAAATAAAGCTCACTTTTGTTCAAGTTAGCCCACTAAAAAAATCTGCTGACCCTCCCTTAATAGAACCCTACTCATTTATTATAAATAAGTCTCAAAAAAAACCTACTGTAGGCCATTCTAATCAGCAGCCGACACCCACATCTTTTCTCTGTCGATTGGAACATTCCTCTTGATATTACTCAGTTTGAAACTCGAGAGAAAAAGAACCAGATCGCTCATCTTCGTCTTTCCCCGAAATTTTCCATTTTCTTCTCGAGTCTTCATCCCAGTCACCCATCGAACTCGCCCGTCTTCCTCACTGTTTCATTTTCTTTTAGTTTCAGAGTAAGTAACTCCCTGCTATCTGTTGTTACGAAGTCAATTTTGAGTTGCTACTTCTACTCTTGCACAGTCTTTACGTTCGGTACAAATCCTCCTGTTTTCTCTTTCTCGATTTGCTCTACCTTTGATTTCACGTTGTCAAGCAAACCGAATCGGGAATGGCTCTAATGAACGTGAGGGATATAGCCTTTTCCGGAATTAGTTTTCCGATGGTGGTGCTAAGTCCCACGTTTCGAGCCTCCCTCTTCTCGTCTTCTTCAAACCATCAAAGTTTTATAATTTTTGTTCTAGCTTCGATTCGACTGTAAATGAACACCAAACTCAGTATGGGTTCTGGGTTCAAGAGGTACACTGAAGGGTTTGTATCAATCCCTGTTATATTAGTCTCCTTAATCTGTAAATATTGCAGACTGGTCATCTCCAGTCATAAGGTATGACAAATTAGTTCTAATGCTTGTTCAATTCTTCGTTCTCGTTTGTCGGCTCTACCCATGATGGGTCTGAAGCCCCTTTGATGACTCAATCTGTTGGGTTGAATGTACGATTATTCTTGTGCTGGTTTACTTGGATTTTGGTACCCATTCCGCTCTGTCGGTTGTCATGCTTCAAGTTATGGCAACGAGTTCTGTTTCCCCATATTCGCGGTGGATATTGAGTTGATTCTGGTCTGTTTCATCTCTGAAGATGATGTTCTTCATTCACTGAAGAAGTACCCGTATTATCTTCATATCTGTCCTGCCTGTTCAACATTTCCAGTAACACTCATATCCTTACTGCTAGAACTCACCTGTTCATTTTGTCTTTAAATCGTGCAAGAAGCTTGTCTTACCTTTCTTCTCTTTTGCAGGATATTAGCTTAACCCCTTACCGAGATAAACCCATTGCTACCCACACTTCATTCTCCCCTTACTTCTGTATTTATTCCTTCCCTGTTAATCTTGTTCATCTTGTCTGATAGATTTCTGAGCCAGTTTATTTGTTCTTGTGTGTTAATCTTGCAGAGAATTCTCACCGGTTTCCTGGTACACCAACTCTTGACTCAAATGTCTCTGTCCGATTCATTTATTTCGAATGGAATGCCCCTCTGTATGAACATAATAACCTGCTACGTTGATGAGAGGTCGTCTAAATGTTTCTGGGTATTTTGCAAGTATCTGATTCAAGTGTGTTACTCATCTGCTCAAACCTTTTCTGTCTTTGCGTTTGATTAGTCTGTTCGGCTTCAAAAGAAAAATGGAGATGGGATTTGAGTGAGTCCTTTGCGTTTTGTTTGGTAAAAAAAACAGAAAAAGGAAATGATAAAAATGAATGTATAGATGTTTTGGTAATTTAGTTTAGGGTTGATTGATGTTTGAACTTTTGACTTTATACCTTAAAATTTTTGATTAGACAGAACACCCACCGGTTTCTTCAATAACAACGAGCATATGTGATTCTTTGAATGGCTGCTGTTACCAGTTTTGACCTGTTGTTCATGTGGGTTTTGCTTTTGTACATATTATACATGCTTTATATCTAGCTTCATTGCACTCTTCAATTCAATTCCTTGTACATCTGACTATTATTAAGCCCTAGTTATTAGTCCTTAGGGCCCAGCCATTAGGATAGAAGGGGTCCCCCTGGACTGATAGACCATTGGCCTATCTCGTGGTGTTGATACCCTAAACCCTAAAATACACCTAACGTATGTATATATATGTATATAGATTAACATTCTCATTTCGGTTTTAGACCATCAGTTTTTCCAAGTTCAAAATCTCTCACTCACATTCTAGCCCAAATCATAACCCGGCCCAAACCAGAATTTGACCCGAATCACTTAATCAGGCCCAAAGTTTCAATCTGGCCCAAAAAGCTTCAACTTGGCCCATAACCAACTTTGGCCCACGTTTAGTCCAAAACACAATCAGCCCACTTCCAAAGAGAAAATCAGTCCACTTCAAAAAAGAAAATCAGCCCAGCCCAAATTTGGCCCAAGCTCAAACCCAAATCCGGCCCAAGCCCAGGTCCAAATCCAGCCCAAGCCCAAATCCGGTCCAAGCCCAGGTCCAAATCCGGCCCAAGCTCAAACCCAAATCCGGCCCAAGCCCAGGTCCAAATCCGGCCCAAGCCCAAGCCCAGGTCCAAATCCGGCCCAAACCCAAGCCCAAATCCAGCCCAAGTCTATACAAGTCAAACCAATTCCACACAAATCAAAACAAGTCCACAAATGTCAAACCTTGACCAAAAACATTGACCTTGACCAAAAATGTTGACTTTGACCAAATTTTGACCTTGACCCAACTTTGACCCAACTCGAACTTCAATCTAGTTCAAGCCCGAACCTCAATCCAGTTCAAACTCGACCTCAATCCAAACCGACTTCATCCAGCTCAATTCAACTCAAACCCGAATACATTTCATCCAATCCACACTCAACTTGTAAATTCCTTTCGAAAATCCAAAAACCAAAAAAGAATTTCAAACCATCGCTTTATTCAAATTTCATCGAGTTTTCAAAGAAACCATTTTGTGGAATTTTAAAGGAAAAACTCTTCTCACATCACAGAAAACTCTTCTCAAATACAGAAAGTTCTTCTCACATATACAGGAAGTTTTCTCCTAAAACATTTCTCAAAATCATTGTTTCTTCATCGAGAATTCCGAACAACTACAAAAGTTTTCAAACTTAGTTTTCAACTCAAATAAACCGTTTTCGGAGAACAAGAAATGTCTGACCCCTTCAAAACATTTCCTTCCTGGTTAGAACATCACTTGTCTCCCTTTCCAAAATAAAAATCCGAGGCGGGGCACTGGGGTCGTGATCTCCCTTGTCGCAGTCTGGATCTCTTTAGGCGGGGCATTAGGGTGACAAACCTCCCCTAATTGCAGCCTAGATTTTTACAAGGCGGGGTGCTAGGGAAATAACGACCTTCCTAGTTGCAGCCGGGATTTTAGAATCGTCTAACTCCCTTCTACTCGATTTCAGTATTTTTGGCTTTTAATGTTTTAAACTCGGGAGTTAGAGACGTTATTAGGGTTTGACCGAGAACATCTCATTCATGGTGTTTCTCTCTAAATCCTATTTTTCGATATAAATTCATTGCCCCATCTTTCGAACCTCGACACTTATCATTAATTAAGTGTCGTGTTCGAGGGGGCACATAGGGTAATCCCTTAGGATTATCCACCCTTTTACAACAAAAAAGGAATTTCCGATTAAAAAAAAACTTTAAGAGACAATTTTGACAATCATTCCTCCAAACAATTCAGTGCACCATCATCTCACTCTAAATTCGAAATATCCCAAACATCAACCCTTTTAGAATCTTAAATCCGAAAAACCCGGGATCTCTCCCAACTTCTAATTGCCTCACTTACTCAAATCATCTTCAAAACTCCAAATCACTTCATACTCAAATCATCATTCAAACTTCGAATCACCTCAAACTCGAATCCTCTCCCTAATCCCAGCTTCTCTCAAACCTCCAAAGTCCCACAGGCCCGAGCGCCTCACAGACTCGAACATCTCAACCTCTCTACCATATCAAGATTCAAATGTCTCACAGACCCGAGTGTCTCACAGACTTTGATATCCCATACCTCCCACTACATGAACATCTCAATTGTCTCATAGACCCGAGCGTCTCACAGACTAACCTCTCAAACATCTCAAAAACCTTCGAAACCCCAAGATCTCAAAAAACCCCCAAAATCGTGAACTACGTAAGGTCTGATCTCAACAGGGAGTTGAGTACGTAGGCAGCCCATTTAGGGTACGACCCCATTCCAAACAAAAAATCCTTTTCCCTCTCTAAGGTGGCTCTCATATCTCTTAAAGCACACAAACCTTCTTCGGTTCTCACAGACTACAAACCACCAGGCTCTAAGTCTTTGTCTATTTACTCAACCCCAGACTTTCCCAAATCTCCATTCTATACTCATCCGAATTCCTCAATTTCTTGGCGTTAGCTTGGCAGAAAAGCTCACCCCATCCACTCGTTTTCTCTCCTCTTGTCCTAATCCTATCCTTGGCTTTTAAACGAATCTCTCTAAAAAGGTTTTGAAAGAAGGCAATCCCGACAATTGGAGATCGAGGTTTCCTCGGGCACCAATCCAAAGTCGTGGTTGTTGCCACTTCTAAGGGGTGTAACCCAGTGCGAACCCAACATAGAATCTCTGGCTTGATCAAATAAGTCCTATCCATAGGTAACAAATCATCAGAGTCAATTAACAGTTCTTAGAACCCTTCTTCTCCTCCCTTCCTAGTTCCTTAGGTCAAACTAGGTGGCGACTCTAGTCAATTTCCGCATGTAGGGCATAAGTCCGCGTGGGGCCCATTGAGAGCGGGTGTAGTGTTCATTTGCACTCCCCCTTATGCTTTCTGGGAAAGACGGACGATGTAGTAGGTATTTGAGGGATGCCAGAATAACGGGTTTTCACCCTCCACAGAATGGCATTTTCTAGGATCTAGGCTTCTCAGTCATACCATATTTAGATAGACCCCCCTCATACCGAAAAAATCACCCTCCACAGCTACAACAACCGCCATGCACACGAACAGAGGAAACCCTTAGTATTCATACCATAAGGAAATGGTGCCAATGGCAATGGCAATGAGTAAAGAGGAACTACCACAGTAACGAAGACAGTAAAAACGATGTCATGTAATGAGTAAGAGTATGGTGCGCAATAAGCGATCGCTAGGAGGAACTAGTAAGACGATGACACGGAGTATAAGTATGAGAAGACAGGCAGAAATATCCATCCCTATCACATAAGTAAATTACTGTCAAGCGTTTACGCCTCTGCACTCTGTATGACTGAGTGTTTTGGTATTGCATTTGTACAACTAATGATCTAGTGGGATAGCTAGCAATATGGAAAATGTAAACTGTAGTAAGCCCTTCTTTTCACCGACAAACATGGCATAAGCTAGTTAACCCAGCTTAGCAACAAACCGTGCGGCCTAAGGCCAAAGAAGCATGAAGAGAGTAAAACACATTAACAATCACAAGATGTGAATTCCATTGGGATAAAAAGGTGAAAGAAGACTGAAGAAAGTCACTTGGACCGACGCATTGAGAATGCAAGGTCATACAAGTACAGAACACTTGTACTGAACCAGAAGAACTAGTGTAATCCCAAAGCTATTGACAACAGAGGAAGCACTACAACTAAGTAGTGACTTAACCTCGCCCGACAACAAGTCGGAGGAACTTAACGAATAGTCGTGGAGGCACGAATAGTAAGCGTAATATATTACCAGAGAACTGGTTACAATCTAAAACTCATTGAATTCAAACAGCGGTAAAAGAATACCACACTGTTAATAAACCTCATTCCCACAATAGAGGGATAAAAAGGTGATGTATAGCACATTAACGATAACATGAAGGGTAAGTAACCCAAGTTATCAGGGTCACGCAGCAGAAGCTAGTGGGCCCTAGCTAATAAAGGAAATACACCTAGTAAGTATGAAAGAATGGCTATTAATGCCTTGAAGCCTAATAGGCTAGAACCGAATTAGTTATGAGTTAAATAAACTCAATAGAAATTCTTGGTGCAAAGACTAAACCATTGACATGGTTAAGACCCTTTGACCAGAGCATATTGAATAGTATATTGTAGTGAAGCTAAACACTTCAGATTGCCCAAATCGAGTAAACCAATGTGTAATAGTAACATATGGTAGATTACGCGGGCGTAATCCCTTTTAAGGGGGGTAGAGCGAAAACCGCTTAATGTAAGTTTCATGAACAAAACACAGAAATTATAATGTGCATAGCACAAATGAGAATTTATTTAATGATTGGTACTTATGTTAAATAAACATACGTATTCATTCATATTGTAACTGTGGTAATTAGTCACGAGAGATGCGAATACCATAGGTTGAATATACCCATCTTGTAACCCCAATGTAAAAGTATTAGTAAAGAGGAGTAGAGTAACTCTTGGGGAAATGATAATCCCTGTAGTGGGTGTCTATTTGAAGTTAGACATGGCACGACAATGCAAGAGTCGGTATAAAACCGATGTAGAACCTAGAGGAAATTGAACTCCCTAGGTGATTGTCTTGATACAATCGAGAATGAGTAGTGGACGGAGCTCCACAAGTATTGTGACCTTCGAGGAAGTGGCGCGAATTGATTATGAGTAGTAGAGGAATGTAGCCCATGGGTGGTATATTCGTAAGTATGTTATTGGTAGTAATTGAGGATAGCTAAACTTCATAAGTATTGTATTCCCTAGTTAGAATAATTGAAATGATGGAGAGTAATGGATGGAAGTAATGAAGATTGATGAAATGAGCATTTAGGCATCGAGTTCCGAGGAAAGTATTTGGGGAAGTAGATTGAGAATGATTGATGGACTGAATTCCATCCTTTGGAGTTGTATGAATTCGTATCACTACTAGAAAGGGTAAAAAGATAGGAAATGAAAACAACTAATTAATTGTTTGTTTGAAACTGATGTGGGAAGTCGCACTTGATCCTGATCAGATCGAGGGAAACCGAACACAAATTGGGGTGGAAAGATAGTTCAACACTGATGCTGATCACATCAGGGTCGAATGATTCTCGAAGCTCCCCTCAAGTGGTCACAAGAATCACACATAGGATAGAAGTAAGGCATATAAATTGGAATTTGGAGTTGGATGCTTTAGAAAGATTTTTAATTAGCTATTGGGAAGGATTTCCCTTAGACTAGAGAATGAGGACCGGTCAGAAGCTTATATCGGAGAAGATCGTAGTATAGCGTATTGTATTATTCCAAGGGCAGCGGGACATAGAGGAGTCCTGTGTCTAGATGACCTGAGTGCCTGCGGGATTGGGTTGTGTATTGCATTGCTTGGGGATAGCTTTGCACTGTATGTATGTATAAACTTTGTAATAAGGAACCGGATAGTTGGTAGTAGTACGGATTGGAGTAACTATTGTATATTGGTATGGCATGGTATGGGGAAACCTTGAGTAACGAATTTGGGAATTGTAAGAAGGAGGAATGTATGGCTTTGGTATTAGGCAAGTATAACTGAGGAAGTATTGTAACCCTATAACCTTGAATAACTTTGAAGACAAAGTTTCTTAAGGGGGTAGATTGAAATACCCCGAAATTAAATATAGGGATTAAGATTATTCTAATACGTATTTGAGGGCCTAATAATGCCTAAGTAATTATGGTAAGGAAAAATAAGTCCAAAAGAAATGGAGAAACGCTTAAAAAGCAAAAAACGCTAAGTAAGCGTTAAATAACCATAAGAGGAGCGAGACCTCGGTTAGAGTATTATATGGAT
Organism: Limonium bicolor; assembly: GCA_023374045.1. NCBI lineage: Eukaryota > Viridiplantae > Streptophyta > Magnoliopsida > Caryophyllales > Plumbaginaceae > Limonium > Limonium bicolor. Next base: position 194,050,662 of record CM041777.1, on the reverse strand, counting down.
TCGTAAGGCTTAATAATACCTAAATAATATGAGGGAACAAATCCCGAAGGAAACAGACCTTTAAAATGGGTTAAAAGCATAAACGAACCTTAAAGCGTGTTTTTCGAGGTAACCGGGAAAACGCGACTTTAAGCGGGTCAAATAGACTCGTAATAATTTTGGTCAACTAAATAGTCACCAATAAATATTAGTGGAGCTTTAGAACCTATAAAATTAATTAAACGAGAAAATTCCGGAAAACGGGTACCGGTTAGTAAGACTGTAACAACCGGGAAGTTGTGGGGTGAGAATGCAAATAAACAAACTTGGTGTGTCCACTTTGCAAATAAAAATTAAAAATCTGTAGAGGAGTGTATAGGGGGACCGATTTTTCCTCCTCTCTCACACTCACATAACCCTCTCTTATTTGCTAAAAGACAAACCTATTAACTAAATCAAAAAGCAAAAACAAGACTCTCTCTCCTCACTCCCCTCTTCCCCTCACGTACACACCCCTCTCTATTCTCTCTTTTCTCCCTTCTTCTTCTACCTTGCGACACCCATGAAGAAAGGAAGAAACCCACTCAACTTCCTCCTTCTCTCCTCTCTTTGAGCACTCAAACCTTCTCCAAATCCAATAAAAATTATACCATTGCAACCCCCTTGCAAAGGAGAACATTTTCATCCTTTCAAAAATTGAAAACAACCACTTTCATTTCGGTGGGTATTCTCCATTTGAAGATTCAAGCCCACCATTAGAAGCATCTTCACCTCCTTATCATCTTGAGGTAAAAAAAAAAAGAAATTCGAAAATCCATTATTTCTAGCCCTTGTTTGCATTATAAGGAATTTCAGTTTTTGAACTCTTGGTCCTCCTTGTTCCAGCCGATTTTGGCTCTCTTGTTGGGCTAGGAATCTTGTTCTCTTGCTAGTCAAGAACTCCATTCATCCATTGGAAGGTAATACTCTTTTCTAAACCCTAAAACCTAAATTCTAGGGTTAGTATAAATGAATGCTAAATGGTATTGTGTATGTGTTATGGGTTGTAGCACTTGGTAGGTGTGAACCCCATTGGGACCGAGAACAAAGGAGAAGAAAAGAAGAAGGGGAAAGAAGAAAGAAAACTAGAAAGAACAAGGTAAAGTCTCTTACCTTGAACTAGTTTGGTATTGAGTAATGTAACAGTTTTTGGAGTAGTAAAATGAGTAATGAATTGAGTAATGAGTGGTAAGTATATGGTAGTGTAATGAGGAATGATGTTGTAACAGTTTTGAAGCTTTAAATGAGTTTTACAAGCTTGGGAAAACATTGGGTAGTATGTGTATATGTGCAGGAATTTTAATGTGTGTAGTGGAGTTGAATTGTGTGTATAAGAAGTGTTGTGTAAACAGGTTGTGAGAATATGAATATGTGAGCTGAAATAGTGTGTGAGCAAAGTAAGAATTATAGGGGAGACTATGTCAAATTTTGTGTAGGAATGAGAGGACTTAAGTTGTTTAAGAAGAGGAAGTATTTGGAGAGTAAAAAGGAGTGTTTTGTAGTTTGAAACAGATTTGGAAATGAGTCTGTAAATGGGATGAAACTAGAGTGTAAGGTAATGTATTTTGGATGCTAGGAATAGCATTAGTTGAGGGAGTATTGGAGGATAAATGTTGAGGGAAAAATCTGTAGCATAATAGAAGAAACAAAATCTGTAGCATTAGTGTGAGGAAACTAGTATAAGTGCTGAAATGAAATGAGGAAAAATGTGTAAGTAAATGTAAGGATTGAGTAGTAAGTTTGATGGATGAACCAAGGTGATTTAGAGGGTTTAATTAGTGCTAAATCATGTGGGGAAGTATTGGCAAAGATTGGGGAAGCAATGGGTAAAGAAAACACCCAGAAACAGATTTTAAAACTGAAGTACTGGGCCGGACCGACCTTAGGACCGAACTTGCAAGGTCGGTCGAGCCCAGATTTACAAAGACGGGAAACCTTCTGGAATCGACCGGACTTGCGACCGGACATGCAAGTTCGGTCGGACCAGAAAATTCTCCCGTCTGAAACCTTCTGGAATGGACCGAACTTGCGACCGGACTTGCAAGTTCGGTCGGCCAGAAAAATTCCCGTAATGCAAGCTACTGGAATGGACCGACCTTGCGACCGGACTTGCAAGGTCGGTCAGGCTAAAATTTTCAAATACGAAATTTACTGGAATGGACCGACCTTGGGACCGGACTTGCAAGGTCGGTCGGCCCTGAAATTTTCACACGATGTAGCCTACTGGAATGGACCGGACTTGCAAGGTCGGTCGCAAGTCCGGTCGAGTCAAAAAAAAATGTTTTAATTATATGATTATGGTAATCATATATACATATATATATGCCTATATACACATATGCATATATATGTAGTAATACACCATTAATAAAGTAATAATGGTAAGAAAGTAAGTAAATGAGTAAGGAAGCATGTGTAAGAAGTAATAAGGAAAAGAATGGTTTTATAACCAAGTAAGAAAGTAATGAAGTAGTAAGTATATATTGAAAGTATCAATGAAGGAGTAAGTAGATCAATAATGGATCATTGATCATACTACTTCATGTATGTATAGGAATCAGATAGTTGATCCTCGAAGGAACCCGGTAGTACATATACGACGGTGAACGGTATGATTTCTTCATGCCCTGTATCCTAACTTGGTTACCCCGATTTGTGTGCTTATGTGATCACCAACAAGATAAATGCACGAATTGGACTTATATTGCACTTAACTGTGCTTGAACTATTTTGTTCTTGTTGTATTTCTTTGAACAATTAGTTTGTATAATTCATGAAATGAATGAATGGAATTGAGAAGTATGTGTAAGTATTGTGTACTTGAGTATTGTATGTATGTATGGAAATAAAGTATTGACTTCTACTAATTCCTAACATTCTAACTCCTAACTTGAGTAATGAGTAAATGGAATGAGTAGAAGTCCGATATAGTTTCGGCCACGCGTGAGGATAAGGAAACACAAGAGGTTGGATCCGAATCCTGGCTATAATCTTATCCTTGGACCAATTCCCTTGAATGGGTAGCATCCTGGATTAGTGGGCCACCCTAAAGCCCGGTGGTGGGATGTAGTAATCCCTGCCCGGAGGTCATACCGACTTAACTGGAAGTAAAGTATGTAAGAAGTAAGTATTGTATGTGTATCGGTCTTGACTATTGTAAGTCATTGACCGGAAGTAAAAGAGTATCGAACACCCGATTAACCCGGGTGTGTAATGAAGCTAACTGGACCTTTGTATGTATTGGAGAATTGTATCTCCGTATTGCGTATTGGATATGTAATGGGTATGTATTGCATATGTGTAACCCGAAAGATGGTAGGTAAGTATTGGTTGACTTGTATTGTCTTCCAAGCATGTATTGTACTGTGCGTATGTATGTATACTTGAGTAGTATTGTAGTATCGTGAATGAAAGCATGTATGTATGTATGTATGTATGAATGTATGTATTGCAAATGAATTGCATGTATTCGACCAAATGGTCGGCGTACCCTCGCTAGTACGCGGGGTATGCGGTTATCATATTCAGCGAAAGCTGACCCCCTCGGGGGAACGTTTTTAGTGTACAGGTACCCGGAGCGAATACGGTCAAGGTAAGAGACCGGTGGCACGCCCTGTAATTAGAAGTATCTAGTTTGTGAGGAAGGGGTAGCAGATTGACTCCTAGTGAGTATGTATGAATTTGGGAGAAGTACTGTATTAATTTTGGAACCTAGTAAACTCGGTATGTGTAGCGTATTATCTTGTACTGAATTGTGGAGTATTGTATTGAATGGAGCATTGTATCGAATGGAGTATTGTAGTATCCAGTATGTAATGAGAGTATGTATTGTATTGAGTAGTACTCGGATATCCCGGTCCATCAGACCGATGTTGTATGTATTAGTAGCCTTGTTAGTCACGTGGGTGACTAACGGCATTGTACCACCTGCCGTTGAGTATGAATGTATCCGCTGCGTGAGTACGAATGTATAAGGAGATTGGACGGTAATGACGGTATTAGCGGTAGGGGTGTTACATCTACAACAGTCAAATACATCTCTTTTCATTCTATTTCAAATTAAAAGATTATATCTTTATTTCCTAATGGGTTGATTTGTTTTCTTCTCCCAATATTTCTCAACGTCAATATATTTATAAAGTAGTTACTATATTAATTATTGAATTCTCTTTTTAAGTTGTTTACATTACTTAATTAATTTCTCTACTTCTTTACAAAACGTAATTCATTTAATCTATATTAATAATCCATAATTCTCTGATTTACTTATTTTAACAACGATCTTATTGATCGTTCTTCATCTTCTTCACGCCGCCACTACTTCTTCTTCCCAACTCTCAATTCACGTCCTGCTGGTGTTTTGATCAGAATTCTTCCCTGGTGCCAACTAGAGTATAACGGGTAAAGTAGTAGCATAGTTAGTGTGTTAGTTTGTTCGATTGTGTTCGTTGTTTTCTGATTGTGAACTGTTCTAACCTAGACATTGGTGTCGACGACGAACGTCATTGGTGAATCTGTTGGGTGTCTTCCTGAGTCGAGAGAACGATCAGGTAAATTCTATGCTCATTATTGGATTTCGATGTGGATTGTTTTCTGTCACCAAACTGTATTTTGGAAAACCTTGTTGGAGGTTGTGCTTTCTTTACGTGGTGCAATTGGTTGGTGTTCTGGAAATTGTTAATGGTTTTGATTTGGGAGTTCTTCACTGGTTTCTATTTATTTTGGGGTTCGTGGTGCTCCCTGAGTCACCATGTTGGTTCTCTGCACCGTGAGCATGAATTGGTTACACTGAATTATATATATATTTGCGCTGCATACAATGACTGCAGTTAAGCTCTATGATCTACTCTATGGACTGATGATTCATAGGGGGTGTGCACACTTAAGGACTTAGGGTGAGGGTATTTGATATTTCGGTTCGTTGTGACTGCTTGGTTGTTTTGTGGATACTCCAGTTGAAGGCTCCCCGAATGGTTTTACTGGTTGATGAACATTGAAGTGTGGAAATGGTTTACTGGATTGCAAACTCGAGTGTTTCGTTTATCTAAATTCAAAGGGATTTCTAAAATGTATTTTACGTGATGAGATGGAATTTACTCAGTTTCACTGATTTGCGCGATCCCTTCGTGCTTTTATTGTTGTTTTCTGATCACAGGTGCAAATTACTGACTTGGGGAAATGGGGAATGCGCTACGACTTAGTGTTAGGAGAATTGAGACTGCTTTTAAGGCTTTAGTTGTTTTATGAGTTTATGGAGCTCAACGTTTTAAGATCCTTAATAATGTTCTGTTGTTAAATTCAGATTAAGCTTCCGCATATTTGGTTTCACAATGTTAAGTTGATGTTTTGGAATGTTTTGTGGTTTGATAGCCTGAGCATCCAAGGGTTTGGATGTGGCGGTAGCACCTTGGATTACAAGAAAGACTTCCGCTATTTTCTATGGTATAAGTGTTGCTTAAAAGCACGTTTTTCTTGAGTTGATCTTATTAAGGATTGGTATGAATTTTGGTTTGCTTTTTGGTCTCTGTTTTACTGTTTTAAACGCATACAGGGACCTGTCCGAACGTCCGTCCGGACATCCATGTTCGGACAGGCCCCGAGAGTTTAAGAGGTTTTTTTTCTGTTTTGTCGTGTCCGAACTTCAGTCCGAACATTCAAGTTCGGACAGCATGCGAGGACGAGGTCGACTACAAGTCTCGACTTAGGTCCGAACTTGTAAGCTCGGACCAATGTTCGGACACACCGCGTAAGGATTTTCGGACTTTGAAACTCGACTTGTGTCCGAACTTCAAAGTCCGGACACAAGTTCGGACGCCTTTGATTTTAGACTTCTCAACTCTCGACTTGTGTCCGAACTTCCCATGTCCGGACATAAGCTCGGACCAACTTTGTTTTGCCCTTCTAGGACTCGTTTGAGGTCCGTTTTTAATGCCGTTTGCGCCGTTAGATTTATATTTACATTAGCTATCTTTTGAGGTAAAATCCAGGGTGTTACATCTTTATTCTCCTAGGATCATGCTCGTCTATATGTTTCGAAGGATCAAAAGTCATGACCACTAAGAGCCTACTGGTGAGAAGATAAAAAGGAGAAACCACTATAAATCTTCCTAGTTGATATTCAAAGCTTGGATCACATACTCGAATTGTCCACTGTATAATACCCAAGTAGATTTCCCAATTCCAAACCAAACAGAAAGGATTTCGGTTGCAAATATCCTTCTTGCAGATAAAATCTTCCTGCAGCAAAATCTTCAGGTTACCATAATGGAAGTTGTTGTAATTACCTTCTCCATTGGACACGTATGTATCCAACTGTGATCTGATCTTTGATCTCAGCCCTCCAAACTACTCCCTCATTAACTCTTAAACTGCTATCCATCATAACTTGTACTCCCTCCTATTCTAAATATAAGTAGTTTTAGGCTTTAGAAATATGTTCAAATTATAAGTCATTTTAGACATTTTGTATCTATCTTTCTACTTTTACCCTTTCTACTTTTTTAATTATTATTATTATTGCACTCTTTTTTTTATCTTACCAATAAAGTATACTTACTTTTTTATTCTCTCAATACAAAAAGTAAGGGTATACTAGTCTTTTTAAATTCTTTCTTAAAAATGTGAAAAAGTCTAGAATGACTTATAATTAGAATAGAAGGGAGTATTAACTACCCACGCCCCTACTCTTACTTTTCAAACTATTCCATATCATGAGAAAAAACTTATTCCTAAATCGCCTTGCGAATCACTACTCAAATCGCCAATGCTCTCACCACGCGGAAAAAATCTGTATCCATCTTTAAGTGTATTCTAGTACTAATGAACGCCGCGAACCTGTTGGTAACGGCATCTAACTACCACTCGTGCTGGGTATTCCAGGTCATAGACTAACATAGGGCGCTTATTGTGGCGACCTACGAGGGAGAGGAAGATGGGAAGTAGAAACTACAGTGGCGGGGGAAATAATTACAGGAATCCATGTCTGACTATGCACCAACCGTGGGCTTCGCTTCTTGTTTACGGGATTAAGCGAATTGAAGGCCGATCATGGCCTGCTCCCCTTAGAGGTATGTATTGCTTTTCCCCCTCTCTTGGTTCCTAATTCGACGTTATGGGCTTGAATAATCTGTGGCTGCCTTTTATCCTTATAAAGCGCCCTCATTGATCTCTGTTGCCGGATTGTTGAAAGTTGAATTTCTACAAAAAAAATCAAGCTCCCAAATTGTCTTTTGTTGTCGGATTGTGTGAAAACCGAGGACTTGTTACCCGAATGAAGTGCCCAAAATAATTATTGTTTTCGGATTTTGTAAATAGTAAGGACTAGCTACCCTAACGAAGCACCACATACCGTAACCATAGATTGATCGAAAGATGCTATCAATTTAGGGTTTTGTCCTAATAGATCAGTTGGGGTCTTTTGTATTAATTTAAAAGCTCATTGCTTTATGTTGATTTTACATATGTTTATGTGACGGCATTGGTGATTATAAATATGGTTTAATGAAGGCCGGCTTTGGATCCACGCTGCTGGTAAGGTCCCTGATACTGAGACAATAAAGGCAATGGAGGATTTTTACCGGGAAATCTACGCGGTTGATGGGATCACAGACCTCAAATTCCCTGACCATTACCCGGTCTCTCGTCTTCTAGGTATCTATAGTATGAGCTGCGATAGTCAGATGTTACTTCTTTTACCCTTTTTGGTATGATAATTAAGCTGTTGGTGTTCTTCTAAATGCAGGCTGTGTTGAAGTGGTTGGTTGCCTCAAACGTGATGAGTTATCGTCTTGGGAAGAAGTGCCAGAAGGGGTATAACTACCTAAGCATTGTATTATTGTTTTTCAATTCTACACCAAGCTTTCTAAATTGGTCTTTTAGGTACTTTTCTTTCTTAATCTCATAGTGTGCGCTGTGAACACTTTTTGCAGGTGAGACTGGAGGCACAAACAAACTACTGTTGGCTTTGTGAACAACCTCAGGTATGTGTTATCTTCAAGGCTGTATATTTATCTGACAAGCTTGCCTATCTAAAATTTTCTCATAAATGTTTGGTATAATTGATTAATGCAGAGATTGGTTGTCCCTTTTGAGATGCGAGGGTATCAGAAAGTGTACAACTTAGAAAACAGGGTACAGTTAAAAAAATTCTCCTCTTTTATTATCCTTGAGATGTTAGAGCTCTTTTTTGAACATTTTATAGTGATTGGCCTGGTGAATTACAATCCCGTTCTTTTGCTCTTTTTGTTTGGCTGAATATAGATATACGACGCCGCAGTGAGAGGCCTTTGCCCTGTCAAGTCTTCAATTTTGTTCAAGTTTCCACGTAGAAACCCTCAAGACCAGTATTCAGCAAGTCCTGGATCACTTGCCTCAGGCTCTTCTGGTGACACTAGAGATTACGCGGAAAAGAACCCCAAGCTCAGTTCTGCCATTGCTGGGGCCCAAGCGGCTGCGACCCAGTTTAGGAAGAGCGGGTTTGGAGCACCAAGGAATTCGCTAAGAATGGAGTGGCAACCTGGTTCTATGTGCACTAAAAATAATTCAGTGCCCATTAAGCAAGATAAGGACAGAGAAGTACCGGGATGGTGCAGCGATCATCGATCTTCAAGGGGCGCCAAGCGATAGCTGAAATATGTGTAACAGTATCAGGTGAACACACACACCCTCGTTCTCTCTTTGCAGATATACACGCACGGATAAGTATATGTTTGAAATAGAGATGTATGTGCGGTATATGCATAATCTAGTGGCGTCATCTGATGGGTTGCAAGGGTTTGAATTGCCTCCTTTGTATATCAATAAATTACAAAGTAATATAATACTATTAATAATGCTAAACCCATCCGTATATAGATATAGCAGTCGAGGTCAAATTTTTGGAAGGTGAGTGAGGGGAGTAAAAAGGAGAGAAGATTATGGACTGAGAATTCAGGTTTGCGAATCCAAGCATGCCAGGAAAAGCAGTAGGATAAGATAGTCTCTTTTTTTAAGTGTAGGTGGAAATAGTCTTATCATCATCCTGAAACTGAACACATCCTGTCGTGAGGGACTGTATTTTAATTGCATGATTCTTACATCGTTACAATGCTTATAGACACATACCCAAAATTTCTGATGTGTAACCATTAATCAAAAACTGAGGTTGAGCATATACAGATGTTGATGTTGTGCTATGTTGACTGTTAATAAAGCTCTAATTATGCTTGTTACCTATTTAAATCTTGTTCTGTGTTTTTCTTTTAGATGGCGTCTGGGAGGCACTTATTGCAAACGTGCAATGGATTTCTCCATCTCAAACAAGCAATCAGTCATCAATTTAATGAACAATATTTCCCCTCGCGGAAACGAATAAATTTTTCAACCACACGAATCTACAGCAGCTCTTGACTTGTGTGGCCAGTGGCTGAGGAAGTGTTCTAACATATACTAGATGGATAGATATAGACATAGATAACTATCATGTACAATACGCTGCCGATGTTAAATATTTCATCAGCGTCTGATAGCTTGTAACAACAAAGTATTTCCTGTAACAATCCATTATTATATTGATCTGTTACTTCTGTGTACTTGTGCGGAACCGAAGCTTGTATACTTGTATGCTTTAGGGAATTCAGATGTTACCCTGACGTATTTGTCGCTTCTTGTATCAGTACATGCATCTAATATAGATTATAGTGCTTTTTTGGGTCATTCTCAGCCCATTATTTTCTTTCATTAAGCTTATACGCGTCAGTGTTTTATTACAGTATGCTCTCAGTTGTTAGTGATTGATTGTGCTCTTCTGCGTTTGCCTGCAAAGTCGGAACTACGAGTGCTACGTTCTGTTCGATATGGGTGAGAAATTTTCCAAATGGAGGAAATAGGTGTGTTTTATTGTTACCATGTCAGTTTTTTATGGGCCGATGCAATTATTATTTGACACTTATCCTCTATCCTCTTCAAAAGCGATTGAAGTTTGAGTCGCTCATAGGCTTTTGAGATTTGCACATTTTTTGTGTTTGGCCATCTTTATTATGTTCCTATTCTTTTATCATATTATTAAATTATTTTATTTGATTGACTAAGTTTTTCTTTCTGTATGTCATATCTTTCAATTATTTTTTCTCTCAATTTTTTATAAATTTTAACTTACAACTGATATCAGTTATAATAAAAGAATGAGAGCAAATAAATCTCATTAATATTGGGGTGATAGTGTTTCTAAAATAAATTTATAATATACTTAAATGAATACAAATATACAATATTACTTTGTAGGATAAATGAAGAACACATTATTACTTGTAACTCGTAAAAAGTTAAATGAACATCTTGAAAATTGAATTACCCTTATATTAAAAATAAAATAAAAAATTATGCATTAAGACGAGTTTAGAAAATTTTAGGTTTATCGTACTTCGTGAATAATTTTATATAGGTTGAATTATAGTTGAACATTTTCGACCCTTTACTTTTATTTTTAATCTTTTTTAGTTCATAAAACTATAAATCAGTTGGACATTCATTAATCTCAACTTCACCCCATTAACGTGAATTACTTATTTTAACGTTGCCGGGTCCAATTTTCTCCTAAAACTCACGGTGGGATGGGACCCAACACAAATCACCTCCAAAACATGCACTCACTTGTTTGGTGACACAATAACTGGAAAATGCCGATCCAGTCATGAAATACAAGATGGCTTGCTCAACCGTTATAACTAGCATTACGTACGCCTGTGCACATAGTACCCTTTTGAAAGCCTGTATGCACTTAGAATAAGGGGGCGTTCGTTAGGGGCATGCAAACGCAGCCTTTCCTGCGTTCAAATTAATGTCATCATGGTTAGTGAATCAGAGAATACCATGTAACCTAGGATCAGAATTTTGTCCAATTACAACTTGACACTTGTTCCCCCACTTTTCCCAAAAGGAGATTAAACTCCTCATCGCTCCAGTCGAACGCGACCTAAGACTACTACTAAAAAGTTACGAAGTTAAAAATTCATTAGATTCGGTTAGTCATTTCCAATCATAACGTTGATAAATTTGAATTTATATATAGATTTTTTTTTTTTGGAATTTTAAGAACCGTCAAAAGCCACTGTGATTTACTAATTAATTGAACTTCTTAATAAAACTCACCCCACAAAAACTTGTCAAATTATATACCTTAATTAATTTGCCCCAGCCCTATCATGATAATATTGGGTAACTAATTACACCGGGTTTCATGTGACGAAAACGACCATAAATTAACCCAGAGTACCTATTGAACTTCCAAGCTAGAAACGAAATCCTTGTGGGAAGCCCAACCAAAAGGATATGTATAACTGCATTCTGTGGGTAAACTATGCTACTTGAGCGTGTTTCAATGATATATCGTGTCAAAATTAAACTTCTTTCATCATTAATCAGTAAAGAACAAAAGATATCCACGCTGACGACCGTAGAAGAAAAGAAAAGATTCAAGGCTCACGTGCCCAAAGAAAAAAAATGTAAGCAAATCAAAGAGGTTTTGTTCACTTGTGGCTGTTTTTTTATTATTAATTATATGTCAAAAAGATTAATTATGAGATATACAATACCCTATCGATCTATACCGAATCCTTTTACACAACAAAGGAGCAATTAACATTGGATACGGTCACCGGCAAATAGGGAATTTATTTCATTTGGATGCATTGGAACGAAGTGGCTTTACGTAATGAAATTCTAAATGTGACCCGTCTTGGCCTATAAGTATAGCTGGGAGTTTGGAGATGGACGACGGTCTGGTGGTAGGACTTGCCGTTTTTCAGATGGAATCTTTGCTGGTCTGTCACCCCTCAAGGAGGGAGTAATAATGTTAGGGAGGATGATTTGTGGTGTCTGTTTTGATCTGTAGCGCATACTATTCGATGGTGTTAGTTCCCATTACTAAGCTTTGGTGCTTAGGCTTGTACTAAGGACATGGTGGGTACTCTTTTTCCTGCTCAAGTTTTTTCCCAATGGGTTTTACTTGAGGAGGTTTTAATGAGGCCCGAAATACCGGTCCGCCAATCTTTATTAATCAAATGGCGAAAGCCCAAATTATCAAAAAAAAAAAACAAAGACACATGAATATATCATACATCTTGGGAGGCACTTTGTACGACCGACTATCTTCAAGTATTCCAGGAAACCTTGAAAAGAATTACCTATGTCACCATAGTGACTCTTATACAGCTGGCAGTTACAACTATGATTCCTACTATGGATTTCGGGACATGAATCATACATCTATATATAATTCCTTAGGAATATAAAGGACAATGTTTCAGCTTATTCCAAAATCAAGTTCAATATATAGCTAGCTGCAGCGTACCCCATAACGGGTCCAAGTGTGGAAAGTTCCAGCCATCGAAGGTTGGTTGCATTGGTAGAATACGAAGACATGTTCTAACTGAAGCTAGCGCACTCATAATGGGTCCATGGATGGCAAGTTCCAACTGCTAGATACTTGGTTGTGCTTCGTTATAGTTGTGGCAAGCACAAACATAGTTCCTAGAAAGAAAGTAGGAATAGGGTTCCAGCTTACCAAAATCAAACTCAACAACTAGCTGTAGGTTCTTACAATGGTAGTTATTATTGAGGTTGTTACTCACGACGAACGATACTCTGAGTAACTATCTGATAATGAACTTCTCTACTAAACATTAAACGATTTAAAGAGAAAGAGAGGAGTACACGTGAACCTTCACTATATTAGCACGTACCTAACAAGATACAATCAAGCACACATGGAGAACAGACTCTCCATGTATAAACACGTAAAAACCCTAGACAACTCTCTTTCTAGTGTTTTTACAATAGCTCTCTGCAATTCTTTTCTCTTTCAGTATTCCTCCTCTCAGAAAGCATAACTCGTCTTTTACCCGACACTACTACTTAAATAGAATAAAACCATAAAATCTTTCCAAAAAGATCCTATACTATAGATAAAAATCCTTAACGTAAAAATCATTACAGCACATAAAATCTGTTTAGATGATAAACATTGACATAATAATATCCCACAAAAATCTCCAAAGCGACAGTCTTCATCCTTCTCTCTGTTCAGTCTTCAGATATCTCTGTTTGGTACACATACACAATATGGAACACAGAGTTTCCAAACAAAAAACACCAACACTAGCTGAAGCGCACACATAGCATAGCTAGTGGGTCCAATGGTGTCAAGCAATAGTGGACTCAGGAATTATGTTTAGGGGATAAAAAGTTTTTTTTACACTGACATTATTCAAAAAATTATTACATAAAAAATTTGAACACAACATACTACCTTCGTCTCACTTTGATCTTCTTGTTTGCTTTTTTGACATATTTTTCTACTTCAATATTAAACATATAAAATTAATTATTATAATGTATAGCTTATCATATAAGGAAGAAGTCAAGCGACATGTTCAAATAGTAAAGATGACGGTCAAGAAGGGACGGGGGAGTATTAACTAATTTTTAAAAGTTTCACGTGTCCCACTCCTGGGTCCATCACTGGTGACAAGTTCTAGCAGCCAAAACTCATAGTGGTGGAATGCACAAACAAGGTTCTGTATGAAGGAAATGGGAAAATTTGGTTCAAGCTTACCAGAATACCCAACTACAAACCAAAGCACATGCAATGGGTTCAAGGGTGGCAAGTACTTCTGCTGCCAAATTAAGTTATAGGTTAAGGTTCGTCATATATAGTGGGGGAATCTGCATACATTGTTCTCTAAGAAAGAAACAAGAAAGGTAAAACAAGGAAGTATTATTCTATAAATAGTGTCCCTTACATCTTATGGACTAGATTCATTGTTGGTATATTTACAGTATATTGACCGCTTAACTCTTGCTGCAAACAAAAAAAATCTAGAATGCAAGCTTAGTTAACTAATCCTTCTTCTAGATAGGAATTTTCTTTTTCAAAAAAGGATACAACTGTCGATCTTATCTGAAACTTTTTCGATCGACAAGGCCACTACGTACAAACAACTAGCTAGCTAGCTAGTAGCCACTACTGCAGCAGTTGAAACTCTCACTGGCGAAGAGTAACTGTTCTAAATAATCCGATCCCAAATCCTCGAAAACCAGCTGCTGCACACTAGTAGTACAAGTACTACTACTATAACCTGACGTCATCATCACCTTCTTCTTCTTCCTATCACCATCCTTTTCATCTTTAACTCCCGCTTCTTTCTCCTTCCGTCTTCCTTCGTTTCCCACGCCAGTCTGCCGGTTAAACTGGTAACACCCACTAGTCGTACTCTTCCTCTTCCTGATCGAGTGCCTGTTCTTCAACGCCAACACGGGCGAGTATCCAGGTGAATTGAGCATCCCCATCTCCTGGAGCGAATTCTTCACAATCTCAACTGAGAAGTTAAGGGTCGCTGCTGATCCCTTCATTGAGAAAGCAGCTTGGTCATATGCCAGAGCAGCTTCTTCCGCAGTGTCAAAAGTGCCAATCCAAACCCTTATCCCATTCCTAGTTGAGTCCCTTATCTCCGCTGCGAATTTCCCCCATGGCCTTCTCCTTACCCCTCTGTATGCCGCCGGCATCTCGCTAGTATTACTGGGTTGTTGTGGATCATGATTATGATTATGATGCGGGATGTTATTGTTATTAGTAGCGGTGGAAGTGACTTCGTCTGCGGCCGGCTGGTGATGAGTTGTTGTGGATGAATGAGACTGTGAAGAAGATGATGAATTGCTGCTAAGCATGTCTAGCAGGAGCATTTCCGCAGAATCATTCTCGTTGAAGGGGAGTTGGTATTGATAATTGTTGCTGATTTGATTACTGTATTTGAAGGACGACGGTTCGCAGGAGGTGCTGCAGATCATGTTGTTGGAGATGTAATTAATTGGTGGTGATGATATACGGACATTAGTAGTTGAATCCATTGTATGAATAATATACCGTTAAAGAAGAAACAATTGAAACTAGAAATTAATGAGAGGAAGAGAGAATTTGAGTTGATAAATGCAGTTACGTGGGCTGATGAAACACAATGTACTTATGATATATATAGGGAAGGGAATTCCATTCCAGGTGGGGGGAGATGGGACAGGAGGAAAAATAGGTTTTCTTGCGGTTGAATGAATTAACTTGGAGTGGAGGGATCTCAATTCATAAATTAGTAGCCACTTCCACTTGGAGTAATTATTTAAGAGTGCCTCAATCGTCTAGTTTCTTTCAACTCTAATTAGGTGACAGCATTGACCAGAAATGGACCCCTGATCTTGAAAGTACATTAAATTGAATACCATAATACTCCCTCCGTCCTGAATTGACCGTCTCCTTTGTTTTATGGCACGTTTTTCCACTTCAATATTTAACATATAAGATAAAATAATTTTGTAAAATGAAACAGTGTAACATATAGTTTATCATGTAAGGAATCATTTGTAAAATTCAAATTTTAAAAATTATTTTATCTTATATGTTAAATATTGAAGTCAAACGACACGTCCAAATAGTGAACAAGACGGTCAATTCAGGACGGAGAGAGTACTTAATTTGCACACGTGCGTTCAAAGGACATACGACTGGCGGCGGCTCCTCACACGACTCAGTCGCACACTACCAGCTAATTAACTTCCATGCTAAACTTCATGCTTTTTGTTTTGCTTGAATCTATAATATAGTATAGTATTCTTGGTATAATTCTCTGCTGAAATGAATTAGGGATCACTAAATGACAAAGCGAATGATCAAGCTAATGATAAATCATGTATAAGTATTTAATTGTAATCTTATGGTATTTTTACTTTTTTTATAAGGCTTAAAGCTAATTTAATAAAAAAATATTTTCAAGAAATAAGTAATATTTATTATATTCTAATAAAAATAATTCAAAAGTAAAAGATAGAAATTAAAATGGAAAAATTTTAATTTTAATTTTCCAAAAAATGATTAATTTTAGGAATCTTATTACAGTAATTAAATCTATATTCCAGTCATCAAGTAACAGTTTTTCCAGTGGCTTAGAATTTAGGTGAAACAAGGTACCCATGCGATATATATATGATGTAAATAAGTTGGTTTAAAACTTCACACGCAGTCGGCATTTGCTAAAGAGAAGTTTCGAGAAGCTGAAAAGCATTGAAGTCCAAATTTTAAACTCTTGCATCTCTGACGTGTAATTTTAACTGTTGTGTTCAAACCTAGACCGATGAGGTACCCAACACAGCTGGCAACACGAGCAAAAGTAATTGTTGACTAGTCCATTAGCGTGAGGCTCAATCCTTCTCCCTTTGCTAAATTACCAAACTGATAATAATAATAATAATAAGACTAGGTGACTAGGCTCTAATGTTTTAAATATCTTATCCCTCACTCTCTCTTAGCTCACGTGCAGTACTTCTTTTTCCCCTACCTAGGAACAACTTCATGTAAATGTAATACTATAATAATGGCATTTTTACAATCTTGAGTGACTACATCCAATGAGTTGCGGGGATTCACGTTTAACCTCAGCTAATTAATTGATCCCTTTTTCTTTATTGACTTGAAGCACGGAATCCATCCACATTGATAATCAGAATGAAAAAAATTCAAAATAAAATAATTTTATTTTACCAACCTTGCACTTACTAATAAAAACACTTTATTAAGTAGCATCCGTTTATTTGTTTACAGAATGATTTGATAACCCAATACACAAATAACTCTCATGTGTATATATATTTTGATTATAGTAAATTTAGAGTTCATAATCCATATATGTATGTCAATGCAAACCACGAATAATGCAAGGCAAACTAGCTAACTTGATCCACTATTTTATAGTAGTCTTTAGACTTGTCTAAAAATACTGATCTTATCCTATTTTGATGCCAAATTTTTACTGAGACAGAATGATGAGGAGCAACATCTAAAAAGGTATATTACTTGGATAAAATAATCCTAACAAACTAGACAAATATATATATATATCCATTTTTACCCTGTGCACATATATTTCTCTCTTCCATCTCTCATTTCTTATCACAACAACCTATTTCGACATCAAAATCTACACTTTTAGTTTCCCTTTTTTATATTGACACATTTGATCAGTGTATTGGTGGTTCTCCTTGATTGACAACCACGACTAGAGGTGACTCAATGATGACATTTCCTCTGAATGTAACTATATAGATGAATAAAACAACGAGATACCATAAGAAGGATCATGATTGAAAAAAAAAAAACTCATTTGGATCTAGAAAATAGTATATAGGGGAAAGAGTAGGGATAAATGAAAGGAGCTATGACTCCCAATTCATGTAGGAGTAGTGAGTGTATGAGTAAGAGAAGGGAAACGTATAAGATCAATGTTTTGTAAGCTACAATTTTTCATTGGGTTCGTTTGGGGACAGCTGCTCGGGCTGCTGTTGGGTCCTGCTGCTGGAAATTGAGAAGTTGTTTGTTGATGGTTTTACAGAAGCTGTCAGCTGTTGATTTTGGTGTTTGGTGGAACATCTGCCGATGGTTTTAAAAAGTAGAGACAGTTATTAGGTTCTACTGCTAAAAATTGAGAAGCTGTCTGCTGATGATTTTGTAGAAGCTGTTAGCTGTTGGTTTTGGGTGTTTGGTGGAAGTCTGCTAATTTTAAAAATTGAGAAGCTATCTGCTGCTGGAAGCTGTTCCCCAAACGAGCTCATTGTCTCATCCTGAAATATCCCTAAGGTTTATAGAATTTAATTAATGGTTCATTATTGAATAATAGAGGCTAATGAGCCCTAAAATGATTAAGGAATTATATACTATTCAATAATGAAAAATAAGTGATTCACCATATAAGGTCTAATATACACCATATAACAATAATAATACACTGTAAAATAATAATGATTTTTTATCGGTTCTGAAATTTTTAATGTAATTCACCACTTATTAGTTAATGAATGATAATATCATTTTTAATGAATCATAATATCAAAATTAATGAATCATACTCCCTCCATCCTGAATTGACCGTCCTGTTTACTATTTGGACATGTCGTTTGACTTCAATTTTTAACATATAAGATAAATTAATTTTGAAAATTTAAGTTTTACATATGATTCCTTACATGATAAACTATATGTTACAAATTTTAGTTTTATAAAATTATTTGATCTTATATGCTAAATATTGAAGTGGAAAAACGTATCATAAAGCAAACAGGACGGTCAATTCAGAATGGAGGGAGTATTATCATTTTAGTGTATCATCATACATATGTAAAAATAATTTTTTTTAAAGTTGTCAAAACATATCCATGACTGGTCCTATTTTGAAGGGCTTAAATTTAAATGAATAGTGATATAATTTTTTTCCATTTTAAACTTATATATTAAAAGTTATAATCATTTTAAATAAATACAATAAATACTCCCTCCGTCCTGAATTGACCGTCCTGTTTGCTTTATGGCACGTTTTTCCACTTCAATATTAAGCATATAAGATAAAATAATTTTATAAAACTAAATTTTGTAACATATAGTTTATCATGTAAGGAATCATATGCAAAACTTAAATTTTCAAAATTAATTTATCTTATATGTTAAAGTTGAAGTCAAACGACATGTCCAAATAGTAAACAGGACGGTCAATTCAGGACGGAGGAGTAGTATAATAAAGTATCTGACTGTCCAAAGCACTAGGGGCGCGCTGCAAGCTCGAATCTGCGATAGTTTGAATGTAAGTGTTTAGTTAAAGGGTGTATGAAAACAAACAAAAGTAGCGTGGATTTCCTAAAAAAAAAATAGGTCGCTTACGTGGTCCCCCGTTTAGAAAGTGAGAGGCGTTCGGTTGTCCACGTCAATGAGACCATGAGACCAAAACATCTAATCCTCATCGTGACGGAGAAAAATCTGGTTGAGTGACGTGTTTGATGACTAAATTGAGAGTCCGAACTTATTTATATACTAGTAGTAGTAGTAGTATACTATCAGTGTTCCCAGGTGGACCAATTTTGGCTTTCTTGTTGACCAAACAAAAGCGACTGATTTGGATTGCATCGCAATTCTCAACCGATGATCTCTGGAAACTAATAAGAGGATATTCATTCTTCTTTCTTTTTTTTTTTTCATCAAAAAAGAGAGTCAACAATTTGTTGAAAACCGACTCCAAATTATAAACAGATCTTGAAGTAGTATTAATTTTTCTTTATACAATTCTATAAGGTAAAATGTAACGTGCCGAAATTGGTATCCCTGTAAACGACGTACACCGAATTTGTTACTATCATCCACAAATAACTCTTTTTTTTTTTTTGTTAATTACTACTACTAATTTGCGATGATAAAGCCTTTTTAGACATTTTAAATAAAGAAAATTATTAATGCTGTTCTAGAAGATCACAGAGAAACCCTGAATTTTGGTTTTAAAATTGTTGACATATTGATATATTCTAATTAACTACTACTAAGTTCCAAATCAAATCAGTGCAAAATAAGTAGCTTCGAGGAAGGAGGGTTGTACAGTTTGGTGAAACAGCATGGCTTCTTCTGAAACGTTGAAATTTCAAGCTCTTGTTCTTGTTCTCTTCAATCTGTGCCTGCCGCCCTGCCGCCCTATAAATAAAGTTATACAGAGTCTCATAACATGAATCGAATCCTGTGGGCTGTGTGACTGGCAACTACTATTCATTGATTGCCACTCTCACTCTTCATTTCTCCACCTTTTGTAGCTACTATAAACTTCCACAATAAAATTTTTTTAATCAATGGAATCTGGGCGGAATAATTCTGGACGAAATTACCAGGAAGACGGAGAAAACAGGGCAATGTCTACAGGTGATGAAAACCGAGAACAGTCGTCGACAGTCCGATACCGTGGAGTAAGAAGAAGACCTTGGGGTAAATTCGCGGCGGAGATTAGAGACCCATCAAGAAACGGAACAAGGGTATGGTTGGGTACATTCAAGACAGCCGAAGAAGCAGCAAGAGCTTACGATCGTGCGGCATTCCATATGCGTGGATATCTCGCAACTCTCAATTTTCCTAGTGAGTATGAAGGTCAAGTTGGTAGCTGTTACGATGATCAGTCTTCGTCAAGTGGTTACTCTTCTGTGATGTCATCGATTGGTTATGGGATGAGAAATGAGTGGCCAGCTGGGAGACAACAAGTGTTTGAATTTGAGTATCTGGATGATAGAGTGCTTGAAGATATGCTTAAAGGACAGGAAGATAGACGATGAAGCAGAGGAGATTGAGTTTTTCTTAAGGTAATGTGAAGAGATCCGTTTGAGATAGATTCAATATTCCATGGTTACAGGTAAGACAGTGACGTTGGAAAGGAAACAGCAGGGGAGGTTACTTTACTTTACTTGCCAAAACAGGGGACGTCTCTTACTAATAGAGAAAGGACCGTCAATGGATGGGATGGTGATAGTCTTCCCGCCAGCAAGCAACCTTCGAGGAAAGAGCGGGATATACATTATTACTCTATTTATCTCTTATCTATATGCGCAGCAATCCATAAGTCAATTAGACATACACTGTTTCAACCAGTAGCGTCTGTAAATTAATTACTCCCATTTTGAGACAGGTATTGTGTTGAATGTTGATCATTCTGGTTAAATTGAATCATGTAAATTTATCTTCTTTTTTTCTTGACAATGATTGTTGTGTCAGTTATAACCACTAAAATACATAAGTGGAGATTGGGGTGGGTCATCACATCACTCTTTCACAGCCATGAAAACTGTGGTCGACATTCTATTTTCCTTTTAGCTAGCTAGATGCATTTAGAACCAAAAATGACCAGCTTACTAAAAACAAGGATCATGCTTTCATTGTGTTGTGAGAGAGTTAGCAGCTGGGGTGGGTCATCTTCAACATTCCGGTCCCCAATTGCGCAGCATTCTTAACTAAACTCGATCAAACTAATATTAATTGTATATTTTGACTAGATCGTTATATATATATATATAAATATGATTGCCATCAAAGTAAATGCCGCTCTTAAATATATATATATATATATATTAATTAAAACCCTCACAATTAGTAACAGATACAATTATCCAGAGAACTCGTTTTGATCTAGATAGGATGACGTACGTACACTCTCTTCCTTTATAAGAAACAACTTAATTATTCATCAATTACCCCAATAATTAAAGATAACCATAGTATAGTAGTTATTATAATAAATAAAACCTTCCATCACTTCTTTGCATTCCAGTCATCATACCCAAGCATCTCTTCCAGCAACTTATCATCCAAGCATTCAAACTCAAAAACCTCCCTTCCATGTTGCTGTTGTTGCTGCTGCTGCTGGTTTGTGTTTGTGTAGTACGAACTCGAGCTACCTGAACTAGACCCGTAATTACCACCATAAGAACTACCACCACCACCTGGGTTACTGCTACCGTTATACCCACGTGGCAGATTATACTCCTCTGGAAAATTCAACACCGCAAACTGTCCCCTCATCGATAGCGCCGCTCTATCATACGCTCTAGCTGCATCCTCAGCCGTATTAAATGTGCCAAGCCAGACACGAGCGCCGTTTCTGTTCGAATCTCGGATTTCGGCAGCGTATTTTCCCCATGGTCGACGACGGACTCCTCTGTACTTTACTTCCCCGCCGCTCTCCCTATCCGCCATTTTGCTAGTATAATATATTTCTGTTGCTAGCTCTCTGTACGTGTGTTACTGCTGTTGTATTAATTGGTAGATATGATATGATGTTTCTTCTTCTTCTTGTTATTCTCGTCTCTGCATGGATTGCGTTTAGACTGAGTCCAACCAGCTTCCTTTATATACATACTGGCGTGGCGGGAAAATTAGAAAGAAAAATAAAATTAATGAAAAACGAATCTTAGTGTGTATGGATGCCTAGGGGTGCATAGTGGGTATGGTTCCCACTTTAATTATGTGGGCTTGCCAGGTGTAAATTAATTCTCACGTTTTCTACAAAGAACCTTCTAAAGGAAAGAACAGAACAGAACAATGACATCAGTAGCTAGCTACTAAAATAAAATTGAATAACAGTATTTAGTTTGTAATAAAAGAAAACTAACTAAGTCCAATGTATCTAGCTGGTCAAGGTGGTGGCTGTTGGACCATTTTCAGCATCAATTAAAGAAAATCTTTGTTTTTTTTCTTCTTCTTCTCCTCCTTGAACTATAAATGAAAAAAAAAAAAAAAATAAAAGAGTAGTATCAATCTACTGTGCGCTGCGCTTATGCGTTTCTCGTAATCAGTACGGTCAGTCCGAGGTTTTGGTTTTAGTTGCAGCCGCACGTTTCCTAATATTCTACAATTTTACAGAGTGAAAAGTCTAAAATAATACTAATAAACTCATATTCTAACTAATCTACGTACATTTAAAAGCCTAACAGAACGTTGTTGAAGGAGATAAAAACAAAAAATTGGACAATTGTATTGTATTATATAAAAATTAAATCATCCCCCCCTCCCCTAGTATTTCAATGCTGAGACGTAATTTTCGATCTCGTGGCCTGTGGGACCTTTTTTCTATTTTGTCGATTTTTGTATGCACGGGGAACTTGGATTACCTGTGTACGACTACCAGGTAGACCTGTCAATTCATCTCAATTGGTTCCGGTTTGGATAATTTTGTACATGTTATTTAGTTCGATCGATCCAGGTTCATCCGGTTTAAATTAGAATTGATTGACTTTCAGTTTAGTTGAATTCGGATTTGAGTGTTTTCGGTCCGGGTTAACCTCTAAGTCATTCGGTTTTTTTGGTTATATGTCAAATTCAGGTGACTTATCCATGTTAGGTTTGATTAACAAAAATTTTAAGTACGAATTTTAAGCAAGCTTTGTAACTTGTATTGATTTTCATATACAACTTCAAATTACTTTAATATAGTGTTACTCTTGATCAAGACTGTAATCGTGTATTGGTTGACAAAATCAAATTGGATATGACCATTTTTATATATGAATTTTAACTATAGATTTATTAATTGTATCTACCAAGTATAAATTAAAATTTTGTAAATTAGTGGTCAATATTTGGCACTCAACACCCAGTCTACCACACTGACGCCCGACGTTGTGCCTCCCGCTGTCACACGCTCATCACACCCCGCGCTCATCACCTCCCACAAGCGTTGCGCACCTGCAGCCATCCATCCCCGCCTCGCGCAAGCGTCATGCCCCCACGCCCATCCATCAACATTCAAACCATTCCAAGTCCTAAACATAAAGAAACCTAAGTTTATAAAAATATAGAGCAATATAAAATAGTAATGATACACATAACTCTGTCTTATAAAATATTTTAGGTTATGTTGTCAATGTATATGAAATAATCTGCTGGAGATTATTCATCCTCCAAAATGCTAGTCTATCCCACACTTCACAATAATCTACCATTGAGAATATTTGTTTTCCTCATTTTATTGCGTAATTTTCTTTACCCATATACATATCAATCTTAGTTAGTATACGTCTCAACTAAAAGTTTAGATTTTACAATTAAACTTCATCTCCCACGTCTCATGTCCTAAACAAAAAAAAACCTAAATTTATTAAAATCATAATTAGTAGAGTATTATAATTATTAATGATACACATTAAATTGTATTATAAAATATTTTATAGCACAACATCTATGTGTGGGATAGTTTATGAATGTTTTAATACAACAAGACTTGGGATGCTTGAAGATTGAAGATGTCCAATATAGTATATATTATTTGTGAGCAATAAACACTTATTGCATGTCTAAATCTTTATTGAAATAAAATTTATTTGAATAAATAATTTAAATCATAGTATAAATAATTGTTTATGAAGGAATCCATAGCCTCTGTTTTCTGTGTGGTAAATTTGGGCATCTGATGTCGGCTTGCCCAACAAACCAGAATGAGGCTATCCAAGAGCCTGAGGGGTTCAGGGTTGTGCAGAAGCCTGAACAGAAAGTGGAGAAAGAGTTAGAGGCGCTGGAGAATGACCCTTTTGGCCCGTGGATGAAAGCGACCAGACGAAGAAGAGGGCCTAAAAAGAGGGACAGTCAACCGGTGCCTGAGGATGTGAAAGGGAAGAAGCCCATGGGTAGTGGCTCTGTTCCAGCAGGTATTATGAAGGTGACCCCAAAAGCCCCTGTTAAGTTTGGTGGTTCAGGGAGCAACAGTTTTAAAGCTCTTACCACGGTGGATGAAGAATTATCAGATCCCCCAAGCAAAGAGTCCTCAGATGGTGCCAAATCAATGGAGTTTCACTCTACTGCCTCCCCTGAATTTGAGAGTGTCCCCGAGACTCCTGTCGAGTGTATTGGAAGGGAAGGGTCCGCCTCGAAGAATCTCTGTAAGTCCTCCCCCTCTGTTAATGTGCCTTTGGATGCTGGAGGTGATGTGGATCTAGCTCCCTCTGGGAAGTCTGGTAAGGTTGCTGCCATAGTTTCCTTTTATAAATCTGTTAGTGATACTAATAAAGCTGTTGTGTCTTATGCAGAGGTTCAAAAAGGAACTTCAAGTTTTGGTCATGAGGAGAAAGAACCTCCGGATCCTGAAGCTCACTAATTTCCCTTCTTTTTTTTGAGTTTTTGTTAATGTCTAACGTTCGTATGATTTCTTGGAATGTGTGTGGTGCTGCCAAGGCTACTTTTATGCCCAACATTAGAAATCTTATTAGCATGCATCATCCAAATGTTTTGTTTATATGCGACCTAGGATTAGTGGTGATAATGCTGCTTCTGTCTGTGTTAAGATTGGTTATCCGAATCATTTCCGGGTTGATGCTAGGGGCTTTAGTGGTGGCCTCTGGCTGTTTTGGGATAATATGGTCTCTATTTCCATTGTGAAGTCTGGCTCTCAGTATATCCACACTCTTATTACATGTAATATGATTTCTTTTCATTGTACCTTTGTGTATGCTAGTCCGGAAGATAATAGTAGGATTTCTCTCTGGTCTGAATTAAATGTTTTGAGAAGTAGTTTTTCTGACCTCTGGTGTTTAACTGGTGACTTCAATTCCATCTTATCTATAAATGAGAAAAAAGGTGGTGTCAGGGATTTGAACAGGGGTAGTAAAGCCTTTGCCAGCTGGTTTAGGATTAATGGTCTCATAGATCTTCCCAGTAAAGGGAACTCTTTCACCTGGACTAATAAATCCATTTTTGTCAAACTAGATAGGACAATTGTCTCCCATGATTGGTTTGACTCCTTCCCTGATAGCTGGTATCAAATCCTTCCTAGAATAGGTTCTGACCATTCTCCCATCCTATCTTGTCTTCTCCAGCAGTCCCATTTAGGCCATGCTCCTAAGCCCTTTAGATTCCAGGCTACGTGGGCTACTCATCCGGAGTATGATCCTTTTATAGCTAGGTGCTGGCCGACTAGTGGCTCCTTAACCCACAAGTTACTGTCTTTGTCCGGGAATCTGTCCTTATGGAATAAATCTACCTTTGGTAATGTGTTTGCTCAGAAAAGGAGACTTCTCAATAGATTAGCAGGTATCCAGAAGTCTTTAGAGAAAGGTCAATCTGCTTTCCTGAGGGATTTAGAATCCATCCTGTCAAAAGAGTTGGAAACCATTCTTCTTAGAGAGGAAATAATTTGGTTTCAGAAAGCAAGGGTTAACTGGCTTCAGTTTGGGGATAGGAACACCAAGTATTTCCACAGAAAAGTCCTTATTAAACGTGCCAAAACCAAGGTTATCTCTCTTCGGGATGAGGAGGGGAATATAATTGTTGGGGAAAATAATCTTATGGATTTGGCAGTTGAGTATTTTAGCAATCTTTTTAAGCAAGAAACTTCTGATAGATACCTCTCCGTTAGACACAATTTCCCTATTCTATCTGGTGATATTTGTTCCAAGTGCGAGAGAGCCCCTACCTTTGAGGAGATCGATAGCACCATTTTGAGTATGAACAATTACAAGGCTCCTGGTCCAGATGGGTTCCATGCTTGGTTCTATAAACACCATTGGGATCTGGTTAAATAGGATGTCTATGATCTGGTTTTGAGCTCCTTTAACTCTCATAGAGTTGACCCAAATATTAACTCCACTCTCCTCTGTTTGATTCCAAAAATCCAGTCTCCGATTAGTATGAAGCATTTCAGACCCATTGCTCTTTGCAATGTGATCTACAAAGTAGTTTCTAAAATTTTAGCTAATAGAATAAAGACTTTCCTCCCTGAGGTTATTTCCCCCACGCAGACTAGCTTTGTCCCGGGTAGATACATTCAGGATAACCACATTCTCATGCAGGAGATTTTCCATTCCATGAATAAAGTCAAATCAAAGAAAGGTTGGGCAGTCATTAAGATTGATCTAGAGAAAGCCTATGATAGACTGTCTTGGAGATTTATCCGAGATACCCTAAACTGTCTTAATCTCCCCACTAGTTTCATTGAGCTAGTTATGTCTTGCGTTGAGTCTGTCTTCATGAAAGTGTTATGGAATGGGTGTGAGTCTAGACATTTCTATCCCTCTAGAGGCATTAGACAAGGAGACCCCCTGTCTCCTTATCTGTTTGTCCTCTGTATGGAAAGGTTTTCCCACATGATAGATATCTTTGTACAAGAGGGCAGATGGGAAGCTATCAAACTTAGCAGAAATGGTCCCCAGTTATCTCACCTATTTTTTGCGGACGATTTAGTCCTGTTAGGGTCTGCCACAAAAGAGAACCTGGCAAGTATGATGACTGCTGTGTGGGGCTTTTGTGAGATTTCAGGAGGTAAAGTTAGCCTTGACAAGTCCAGTATCATGTTTTCAAAGAATGTGCCTGCGGATCAGAGAACAATTATCAGTAGGAGCTTAGGGATCCCAATTACTGATGACCTAGGTAGATACCTTGGTATTAATATTCACCGGGGCAGATCTCAGAACAAGAATTTTAAGGACCTAATTGAAAAAGTCCAGAATAAGATTAGTGGCTGGAAGGAAAAGTCCTTATCCTTTGCTGGTAGACTAACCCTTGTGAAATTTGTGCTTAGCTCGGTACCTATTTTTAATATGATGTCTCAGTCTTTACCAGTTTCTGTGTGTAATAAATTAGATAAGTTGAGCAGGTGCTTTCTTTGGGGGCATAAGGAAACAGACCGCAAGCTCCATACAGTCGCTTGGGACACCATTTGCAAACCCTTGGAGGGAGGCCTTGGTATTAGGAAATCTTCAGCCATGAACCGGGCCTGCTTAGCCAAACTGAGCTGGAGACTGCTCAAACAGCAGGACAGTTTCTGGGCCAAAGTACTTCTAAAGAAGTATAGGAACCCGGAGTGCAAGGGAGCTTCCCCCGTCTGGAAGAGTATCATTGGTGGTCGGGGATTGATATCAGAAGGCACCAGATGGAAATTAGGTAATGGTAGAATTATTAATTTCTGGAAAGACAGATGGTTGGTGGATAAGCCTTTATGTTCCTTTGTTTCCCAACCTATTTCTACTAACTTGGATGCAACAGTTGATCAGTTTTGGCAATCAGGTAATGGTTGGAGATGGGATTCTATCTCGAATCTCCTTCCATCCTTTATCTTAAACTCCCTTGCTAGCAAGGCAATTTTTAACGAGGAAATCTCTGATATATTATTTGGGCTTATCACCCCTCGGGTGAACTAACAGTTTCTTCTGTCTATGAGAAATTCTTCACTACAGGCCTAAAGGACAATTTCTGGAATCTCATATGGAGACTGAAGATTCCTGAGAAGGTGAAAACCTTTCTCTGGTTCCTTGCTCACCAGAAGCTGAAGACCAAGGCCCTTTTATACCAGAGGTTTACTTCCGGATGAAGCCTGCTCTCTGTGTGGCTGCAAGGAGGATGAGGTCCATGTTATGAGGGACTGCTCTGTTAGCAGAGCAGTCTGGGATGTTTTCGATTTGCATCATTGTCCGGACTTCTTTCTGCCAGGGATGAGTATTAAAGAGTGGTTAGAAAAGAACTTATCCAAAAGAAGATGGGGCTCTGGAATGTATGATGTGGACTGGAATCAGATTTTTGCTGTACTTGTCACTCCCTCTGGTGGTGAGGAATTACAAGGTTTCACAACAACATATCTATTGCAGAAAAGTTGGATTTCAGTGTTATCATGAAAAAGGTTACGGATCTCGTGGTTTCTTCCAAAGATGCCAGCACGGTTAAGGTTCCTCGAAGCAATTGTGAAGGCTCTGCTAAGTGGCAACCTCCTCTGATGGGTCTCTTCAAAGTCAACACTGATGCAGCCATGAGTGAGGATGGTACTGTGGCAGCAGCTGGGGTAATTCGGGATCACAATGGGTCTTGGATTTGTGGCTTTACTCATCAGATGGGGATGTCGAGTATCCATGAAGCTGAAAGCTGGGGTGTCCTTAATGGCCTTCGACTTGCTAAGGATGAGGGTGTTAAGTGCATTATTGTTGAAACTGACTCACAAATAGTTATCGATCAACTCAAGAGGAAGTCTCATGGTGGCCTTCCTAATGGGGGTATTATTGAGGAATGTATTCGGCTAGTCTCTTTCTTTGATAGATGTTCTATTGTAAAGATTAGTAGAACTTGTAATGCTCTGGCTGACTGTTTGGCTAAGCTTGCTCTAGATTGCCATAGGGGCTTTCGGAAACTTGTGTTTCCCCCTGTCGAATGTACTAGGTTCCTAGACCTTGAGAGTCCGCTCTCCCGAGCCGTTAATGGCTAAGTAATAAAAGGCTTATCTCTTTCTGATCAAAAAAAGAAAATTTGGTATGTATCTATTACTGTATTTTATTTCATGGTTGAATATTTAATAAAAATTTAAGTATATATATATATATAAAATATATATAATATATATAATAATATATATATAATATAATATATATAATATTATATATATATTATATTTCCAATATATATATATTTTTAAAAAAAATTTATAAATTTTATATATTATTTATATTTATATAGTATTTTGAATTTTTTGTGAACTTTTTGTGAATTTTTTAACTTTTAGGGGCATGTTGTGAGCTTTAAAAGTAATTTGTTAACTACTAGGGGTATTTTTGATTTTTTTCTTTTGATCAATGAATATAGTGGCATTTAATTGACTTTTGTAAAAATATGGTGACATTTTGTGACTTTTGGGAAGGGGGATTACTTGATTAGCCAAAAATATAGTGACATTTTTTGAAAATTCCATAAATTTTAAATTAACATAAATTTTCAATATTTATAATTATATTTTAAAAACTCATATTAGATATTAAATTTGACATAAAAATAAGTTGAACTGAAATATATATAGAAGTTTGTTTAACCTTTTTTATTTCAAAATTTTAAAAACATTATAGTAAATTATATGTTAATATCAATAATATAAAACATTATTTCTATACTACTAGTTTTTTTTCTAAAAACTTCATCAAAAAATTATTTTAAGTAATTCTAATATTATTTAAATTTATAAAATTTGTAAAAAAAACACTTGTATTATGTACAGAAGAGGTAAATGATTACTAAGACTGATATAATAATCAATTTTACTTTAGACTATAGATAAAATAATAGTTTTAGGAATTTTCTTATCTAATATAGACTAAAAATGATTTTTTTAAATATAATTCTAAAGAAATATTACATATTAATAGAAATAAAATTAATAATAAATAAACTAGTAATATAATGGTGTTATTTTACAAAATGTTATATATAACAATAAAAATAAATTATAAATATATACTTGATGGAGTTGGGGCCCATCTCTCCACCCCTAAATCAAGGTTTTCTGCTCTAGATCTTAACTTAATTTAACTTAGGTTCCGTTCGGTAAGAACATTTAAGTTAGAGGCTTTTTTAAAGCTGCCTTTATTTTAATGAAAATTTGCCTACTTTTATGAAGAGATATTTGGTAGATAGCTTGACAATAAACGACCTTTATTTTTTAACATTACTGAAAACCCTTTCATCAAAAGACCGAGAATCCTCCCCGTGTTCTCGATCTGAACGCGATTCAAACCTGAACATGATTTCAAACCTCTAGGCGGCCGCTGGTTTATGTAGTCAGTCCGCGATGCCGCGCACCTCCCCGACATAAAAATTACACGACTTTGCGGTTCATAACCTCCCCGATCCCCTCGGTTTGCCGCATTTGGTCTCCCAATGTCTGTAGGCACTCTGTTCGACCATAAGCGTGGGCGCCGTTATATAGACATATATACTGATCGCACTCCTGGCTGTTATCTTCAATCGATATTAAATTGACTTAGTTAGATGAAGAATGTTACCGAGGAAGAAGGGGATGGTAGACGTAGTGTTGGGTGAGAAAGATAAAAATAGGACAAAAGGGGGAGGAAGAAGCTGAGACTGGTATAACTTGTAAATTATGAAAATAGTGAAAGAGTAATCTTGTACATTTTGAATAGAGTCCGAAATCTAAAAAGCACTTTTAACTTCGAAAATCAACAAAACCAACATTTATTATAAATGTATTTTTCAACCTTTATCCTGCATTTATAGAACTGTTTTTTAACAAAATAAAACTATTTTAAATGGAAAAACAGCATAAATGTTCTTACCCAAAAGTACCTTAACCTCTCATCTACTATGTTCTTTGTCAACCACTAGTCATCCATGAATCATCACTGACGTAAAGACGGACCAAAATCTTTCCATTTGTTTATTGTATTAATTCAAGGCAGTTATGTTATCTTTCAAAAAGAAAAAAATCAAACCAGTTTATATTGACCAGCCGGCACTCAACGTTAGTCGTCCAATCCTGCAATAATTGGCCAGACGCCCACGTGACGTGATAGTCATATGATAAGCGGTTACTTTCGATCTCAAATTGATCTATTTTTATAGGTTTATAGAAATATTGATTGTCTTAGTACTATTATTTTTATTATTTCATATTTATTTTTATAAAATATTTTTCTTACTAGTTAGTATTAAATTATTTCTATGGCCATAGAATTTTCTTTTATTCATATTTGATAAATTTAAAAATTATACACAACTTTTAGAGAAACATGGAATAATTTATATGTGCATGGTTGTGCTGACTCTGGCTATGTTTATACGAGTGGTTTGTCAAACTCGAAAATGATATGATATCCTTATTTCAATCTTGAAAATCGTAAATAAACCCTCCTTCTCATTACTACTTCTTAATGGTAGTATATGAATCTAATAGGTATAGATAATTGTATGTAATCTAGGTAGTAAATAGCGACGGAAATAAAATTTTCAAAGATAGAATAAAAGTAAGTGAAATAGGCGATTTCCAAGGTGGAGGTGGTGCCAAGGTCGCACCTATTTTGTCTTTTTGTGATTTATTATTTTATAAAATTTTAAGATGTCATATTTTATTGTATATAAGTCTAAATAATATAAATTTTATATCACTGTTCATCATAATTCGAGCTCTTCAAAATAAGACCAAACATGAATATATTTTGATAATTTTTTTTATTATTTTTTGTATGTACATATATTTAAAATTCATTGTGAATCTTAAGTTTAGGAAAAGTGAATCAAAGCGTTGTTAATGTGAATCAGAGAGTTGAGTAAAAATGAATAAGAGTTTTAAAAAAAGTGAATCTCATAAACATAGATTGTTTAACTAAAATGATTCTGATTGTTTGACTAGTGTGAATCAAATATTTTTTGAAAAGTGAATCGAAGATTGTTAAAAAGTGAATCACAAGTTGTTACAAAGTGAATCAGAGTAATAAGAAAAGTGAATCTCGTAAGCGTAGATTGTTTAACTAAAATGATTAATAGGTTTAAGCATATGAATAAGAGATTTTTATAAAGTGAATCATGGGTTTATGAAAAGTGAAAAAGAAGTTTAAGAAAAGTGATTCTCGCAAATAGAGATTGTTTAACTAAAGTGAATAAGAGGTTTAAGAAAAGTGAATCAGAGATTTAACAAAAGTGAATCAAAGGTTTTTTAAAAGTGAATCGAATGTTTAAGAAAAGTGAATATTTAGTTTAAGACTAGTAAAAGTTAATTCTACCACAAACTTACGCGAGAACAGTATGAACCTTTCATTTATTGAAAGTGAACCCTAAACCCTGTACTACAAATCATACAAATGTCTTTGACGTTTTTAACTTTCATAAGGAAGTTTTTAGAGTGTTTAGGATAAGATTCATTTTGTTAATGAATGAGGTTCATTTTAATGTTAAATAAGATTCATTTTGTTAATGAATAAGATTCATTTTAAAAATACATAATATATACCTCTTATAAAAACATAAAATTTTAAGTTTACCAAAACACATCCATGATGCATCTTGTTCTGAAGAGCACAAAAAATGATGAACAATGATATAATTTTTTTATTTTTGCACATATATTTTGTAAGTTATATCATTTTTAAAAAATATATTTTTCTCTCTCCTAATAACAACAATCATATTCAACCCCCCAATTCTTTCCTCCGGAGCGCGTAGAGGTGTTTTTTTTAGCTTTTCCTTCTCTCAATATTTTTCTTCCAATTATTTGTTGACAAGTGGATAGTCTCCACCTTGTAATATGGCACCATCTCCGAGTTCTCCATACTGGAGTTCTCCAATTTGGTTGAAATAAAGCTAAACTTGCCCTAATTAACTAGTTTGTATAAGGTGTGAAAACACTACATATATGACAGACAACCCAATCCACGATTAAAAGTCGAGCTTAGTTTTTTTATTATTGTTCGATTAATTTATAATAGATTCTCTCTAAATAATACAGAAAAGTAATTTTGTTTTCATTTCTTTTATGTTATTTTTTTGGAAATTTCACAAGATACCCCCAGGTTTTAGAGAATTTTATGAGATGTCCTTGAAGTTTCATTGTCATTACGGGATACCGCTAAGGTTTTATTTTTTTACGAGATACCCATGAGAGTTATTTTTATTATGAGATACCCTGAGGTTTCAATTTTATTACCTCCGTCAAAATTCTGATGTATTATATTTTTTTATCCTCATTTATTCTCACACAATATGTCCCATAATAATCTTAGGGGTTTATGGTTCATTTTTTAATTTAATATATAAACAAAATACACAAAAATAATTAAAAATAATATAAATTTGAATTCAATTTTTAAAATGAATTAAAATTATAAAACAAAAAATATTCAAATCATAAGATTTTTAAAATAAATAGAAATGACTAAACAATAAAAAATTAATTTATTTAAAAAATATATATTATTACATTATTTAAAAGCCATTATAGTAGTGACTTAAAGTCATAAAAAAGTTATATCAATTACATAAAGTGTAAGAAATTATTAAAAAAAATTTAATTAATAAAATTTATTAACTAATATATTATTAGATATCAATAATCACAGAAAAATGATCTATATTTTGTTTTTCAAATTTTAAATAATGAAATTTTCTATGTACCGTGTGAATTCGTTACTTTTAATAGTCTTTATATTATTGTTATAACTTTTTTGTGAATTTAAGTCACTACTAGGTAACAATTTATGTTTATGTTTTCAAATAATTTAATGTTTTATTATTTAGTCATTTCTATTTATTTAATCTTTTTGTTTTTGTTTATTTAATTATATTCATTTTTTATTGATTTTTAATTTATCTTTAATTTTGTTGTGTATTTAATTTAAGTTTTGAATTTTAAACAAACTTTGACGATATATCCCTGAGGTTATTGCAGAAGCATAAGGTGTGAGGGTGAAATTGGGATAAGAAAATT
This sequence comes from Limonium bicolor, assembly GCA_023374045.1. Lineage (NCBI taxonomy): Eukaryota > Viridiplantae > Streptophyta > Magnoliopsida > Caryophyllales > Plumbaginaceae > Limonium > Limonium bicolor. Next base: position 194,017,099 of record CM041777.1, on the reverse strand, counting down.
ATAATATATCAAAATCTGAACGAAGGGACATCTCATAGTAAAACTAAAGCCTCAGGGGTATCTCGTATTGAAAATGAAACCTCATAGGTATCTTGTAGAGCTGCTCAAAACCTGTCCGGCCCGGCGACCCGGCCCGAAAAAAAGCCCGGTAGGCCCGAATCCGACGGGCTGTCCGGGCGGGCTTGGACAAAAAAATGAGCTCGAATAAAAAACCGGACCGGGCCGCGGCAAATTTTCAAACCCACAGGCCGAGCCCGCCAGGCCCGGTTTTCAATATTATTTATTATTTTTAAAAAATATATATAAATAATGTATGTCTTATATTATTTTATATAATACATATATCAAAATTATATTTAATATACATACAATATAAAATTTTACGCAAATTTATATATATAATAGTGATTTTGAAATTAAATATATATTTTAATTTTTTTAATTTAAAAGAATAAAAATAAGTAAATAACCGGGCCGGACGGGCCGGGCACGGGCAGAGCTGAAAAAAAACCGGGCCTAGTCCGGCCCGGCCCGAAGATATAAAAAACCGGGCTCGGTCTCCATAAGTAGGCCCGACGGGCCCAAAAAATCTCCGTGGCCCGGCCCGTCCGCCCGGATGATCATCTCTAGTATCTTGTAAGGAAAATAAAACGTCAGGGGTATCTCGTAGTGAAAATGATACCTCAGGAGTATTTTATAAAATTCTTTCAAACCTTGGGTGTATCTTTGAAACTTCCCTAATTTGTTTTCTCTCCTCCTATGTGTTATGTGTGGTTGCCGATTTTGACAAAACTAGAGACATGTGTTATATTCAAGACATAAAAAAATAGGCTTTTGGTAGCAAAGTTTGACAAAACCATATTAAGAGTTAGATATCTTTTTTATATATATGGCGATGTGCCTATATTGAATTAGAGAAAATAAAAGAAATTTGTTTCCACATTACAAATTACAACCCATACCCACCACAATAATCGTCTCGCCAATGCCGGCTCTCAGCCGGTGCAATCAGGACTACCGAATGAGACTTTAAATATTGGGGCCCAATTTTTATTTTAGATTAGCAGCCCAATTTTTATTTTCTTCTTTTAGATTTTATCCTGAAAAACTTATATAAGGGTCCAAATTTATCATGAATGAAAGATATCAAAATATGACCATTGTGAATGGGTAATTTAATTTAGGATTTGTTGTATATTTACAAAATTTAATTCTATAAGGGGCCTTTTTTTTAATTAGCACATGCCTCGAAAATCTTCAAGACAGCCCTGCACCTCGCACTAATGTATAGGTGGTGTCACGTCTAATTGGAGTTGCACAACTTTAAAAATATTTAAAATATTATCTCTTTTATAACTTCAAACATTATCGTACAACCGGAACCACCATGCTCGGTGCTTCTGGTGTACGCGTGAAAAAAAACTGTTGATGTGGATGCGACGTGTTAAACTTTTTCTGGATTGATCAAGCTGATCCTAAGGAGATGAGTTGCAAAGGTAGTGACGGATCCCATGCAATTATCAATCTGGGTTATCATTTTCCCAAGCGACTTTGAGCGAACCTTAAAGTCGTCTTCATACCGATTCTTGGCCTGCCATCACTTTCACCCACCAACTTATCCGAGTCAAACACCGCCATGACCTTCTTCCCTTCTGATCATCCTCGTCAAGCCTCGATCAGCTCCTATAAGCCTTTTATGGTGGCTTCCTCCATCACGCTCCCAAGCCTCCTTTTCCTAAGACAATGCGAAGACTTCGGTTGGTCAAGTCACATACATACAAGCAAGGTGGAAGCATCCTTCTCAGAATAAGGCAAGGATGAACTCTGCATGGGAGATAGGGGTGAGCATTCGTTTATGCGGTTCTACCCGAAAACCGAATGTGGAATATAGTTCAGTTTTTGGTTTTTGTTCTGTTATAACCAAATTTCAATATGAGAACCAAACTAACCGAGAACCGAATAACCAAATCACTGAAATTTAGGCTAACTGAGAACTGAAAGTTGAAATTTTAATTTGCTTTCAGTTATAACCGAATTATATAAAAGAATTGAACTATAAAAAAGAACCGAATTAAGGTTGCAAAAGCAAAAACACAGAGTTTAGATATAAATGTTATTCGGTTATTAGGGCAAAACCGAATAACCAACAATGGAACTGAAAACCGAACCGGATTATACTTTAATTTTACCCGAATGACCGAATTTTTTTAAAATGATTAAAAGTGTTTAAAAATTTTTGGTTAAAAATCATAATAATTTCGGTTCTCGGTTATAACCAAATAACCAGAACCGAGTGCTTACCCCTAATGGGAAAGGCATTGGAGGTAGTTGTCTCCGAAGAGGAGGAAGATTTTTGTCCCACTAAATTAGCTGCCAAGCAATAGGGACAAACGAAACATCTGGAGCCACCTGAGATGATCTTCTTGTTCTTGACATAAAAACCTCAGAGCTTAGCCACACGCCAAAAGGAATGTCACCATCGTCCAGTGCATTAGGGGTGGGGCATAGGTATGTTGCATGGAGAAAAAGACCACACTTTTGGCAAACCATGGGCATGTCATCATATGTGACGGTGAACACCAAAAAGTTTCCATCTAGGGACAATGGCAAGCTGCGCCAGATCGGCTTATTGATATTTAGGAGGATTTTGAGACACAAATATCTAAAATGGGAGAAGGTCGGGTCTTCCACGTTGCCTGTAAATCTACCCTCTTTAGTCGTCACCTTCTCAGCAAATTGCATGGTGCAATTAGCCTTTGAGACATCAAAGACGCAGACCCAGAATAATACACAAGTGAATTCGTGCTCCTCAGAGCTCTTATGGACATCAATGCTTTGAATTGAAGAGGGAACCATTGACCACCCACGGGCCTCGAACAAGTACCTCTTCCATAGCAATGATCAAATTGGGTGACAAAGAGATTGTGCCCTACCCTGCTAAAACGAAACCCGCCAAAGACACTCCACAGGTGTTAAAGTGTAATGGCTAGGTAGCCGGCACCGACCATGTACGGGAGGTAGAGTCTTCCTAACAAGCATCGCTCGAGTATGAAGGGAGTTTAAGGGACTTACACAATGACCATGAGCAGGGTGACTGGAACACGGATTAGGAGAAGACGAATAAGAGTGGTTTGTAAACTAGAATTTGTGAAAATGCCTAACATTTGTGTGCATGCAAGACATGATAGAGCAAATAAAAGTAGCCGATAAAACAATGAAGTAGGAGTAGAAGGAGACACCGCAGGCGGGGCCAAATAGTGTATGAGAAACAAAGAGAATTTTAACAGCCAGTTGGAAGTCGAGAGAAAGCTAAATGGCACTATACTGACAAGGAAAATATTTTATTCCCCGCCCACAAGCAACTGTAATCATCCCCACGCAAGCACATCGCAAACTCCAATCTAGCTGTAGTTGTAGAAAAAACGTCGGAGTTGAAAATGAGGCGTTGGAAAATGAAGAAGTAGAAGAAATAGGATGACACCCAACATAAGGAGAAGATCACATCCATTGGATGATAGTTGGTATATTTGTTGTTTTCAAATTGGAACTCTAGTCTGTTTTTCCCTCAAAACTGTCTTCAAGTATGGATGGTCATAACTCTGAAGTGGTTAGTATTATGAGGTATAGCATACTTTAATCAGGTTTCATAGTTATTGTTTCAATGCAGGCTGTGTTGCTCTTAGCTATGTAATCCCTTAATTCATAATATATGACTAATTTTCAAAATAATAATAATGATATGCCCTTTGTGTTTGTCCACTATCAGTGTAATTTCTAGCAGAATCAAAAGACGATTGATGAGAAAACCGTAATTGATTTGATGAGTAATTAGTAATCACATGCTTATTGACTTCTAGAACTAAAAATGCTCGTCAAATGAACTCCCTGATTACATTACAACGTCAACGGGAATATCTACCAAGAATCCGATACCCTGTAGCGCACCGCTTGAAGGGAGCAGTAGAGTAATGAACGCGCATGAAAGAAAGAAAGAAGATGCTCCTTCGAGAACATGAGAAATTAAACTAATAATAATTAGATTGCCATACCGCGGTTGATGAAAAAGAACCTACGCACACAATCTCAGCTGCTACTCTTATCATTCAATCAGGATTCCTTTACCTTTCTTCCACACCTGAAGAAAATATTCTATCGATCGCTTTTTGTTTCCATTCCTTGTCTTCATTAAATGGTCTGACCCTGTGTGTAACATAGAATTAATTATAATGTTATAATGCCGTCTCAGTCAGTATACCATTGTTTGAAATATTGATTAATTGAATTCTCAAGAAATATATGCCAGTACCTAGGATCATGATCGTACTTCGGCACGCTGGTTCTCGGAAAGTTCTGAAAGCACTAGTGGAATATCAATTAACCTGAATTTCTAGACTGAATTAGTTACATCTTTAGGTTTTAACTAGTTAAGTATCGGATTAGATGCTATCGTATCTGGGCGCCCACATCTTGAGATCGATCACGATCTGGGCGCCCACATCTTGAGATCGATCACGCGCGCCTACTTTCAGCGCCCAAGATTTCATAGCTCATTCGAAGGGATTTTGCCTCTCTACTTGAGTAAGACAGACTTACAAAATACAAAGTAATAGTATACGGAAACAGAGATACATTGTCCAACAAGTTAGGCATATGGGGGAAGAACAACATAATTAAGACACGAATGAGCACCTGGAACTAGTGGAGCTAAGGGATTCCCAGTGGATCTCAGGACCCCACAAATTTCGCAAATTTTTTTTAATACAAGTTTGGCATTATAATTATAGTTTTTAAAGTTATGTCAACTTATTACATGTCCCACCTATGACGTTTGATGAAATTATATACTCCACCCACGAGCATGGAAGCCTCTACTTCAGTTAGAACCAGCAGACAAAGACCTTCCATCTTTGGGTTACTGATGATTTCACCATCGAAATGCTGAAGCAATCTGTCACATGGGTCATTTGTCAATTGGACTATGGTTGCAATGTCACAAGGATGACTTATCGAAATTTACTTTCAAGGAATCCATTAGTGTTTTCAGTGTTTCAGTTGAACACTGATGAAGACGTTTCCATCAATGCTTGCAAACTACAAGTGTAGTTGGGACATCTCCCAGAGCATGGAGATTCATGTGGAAATGAATGGAGATGATGATGAAGATGTGACCTTTACGAGCCTGGAGACGATGAAAATCTGATCTCATATGATGAAGTAGAGCTAATACCTGAAGAATTTCTTCATCAACCAGATGCTGATGAAGGGAGCAATCAGCAAACTCCGGATGCCCTTTTTATCATCACGTGGATTGGAACGCCATCAACACAATGAATACGGATGTTGAATGGCGTGGTATTCCAAACTGGCAGTCTAGAGAAGATTTCGACTTGCAGCAAGAGTTCGATGACAAGGAAAGTTTGGTGAGTGCTATTAAGGAATTTCACATTTGAAATGATATCAATTTTTGTATTGTAAGGAGCTTGAGAAAGGCGTACATTGTCCAATGTGTCAATGGGGATGAATACTCATTTTACTTAAGAGGGGTGTTATTATCCGGTGAGACCGAATGGGAGATAACAAGACAAATACCACACTCTTGCGCTCCTCAAGCCGATGGACAAGATCATCAGCAAATGAATTATCATTTTATTGCAGATGTCATTCTTCCTCACATCAGCCGTAACCCAGGTATGAGTGTTCTAGATGTCATAGAATAAGTCCGTGGGCAATATAGTAGGTCTGTTTCATACCGGAAAGCTTGGTTGGCAAGGTGCGAAGCCATAGGAATAATGTACGAAGATTGGGTCGAATCATATGCCCAGCTGTCAAGGTTATTCATAGCCATAAAGCATAACATACCAGTTTTGATTGTTAATCTAAAAATCGTTCAAGGTTAAGAGGTCGACACACAAACCACACAAGTCAAATTCTTCCAACAATGCTTATGGACATTTGGACCACGCATATCAGCTTTCAAGCAGGTCAAACCGATGCTACAGATAGATAGGACACATCTGTATGGTAATTTATCAACTAATAAGATAGTAGTAAGTCAGTCATAGGTTGTTTTCAAAGGTAAGCTTTTGATAGCGGCAGCACAAGATGAGAATAACAAAATTATACCTATTGCATTCGCTATTGTCGAGTTTGAAGATTTGGCGTCTTGGAAGTACTTCCTGGACATGGTGAGGTTACATGTCATAGGTCAAAGAATCGATGTATCCATAATTACAGATCGTGCACCTGCTATCATCGGCATTATGAAGTCGGACGATTACTAGAGACCCCCAATGGGTCACCAGTTCTACTGCATACGACATACTGCATCGAACTTTAACGAATGGTTCCACAACAAAAAGTTGAAGAAGTACCTGATCAACACAGGTATCCTAATTTAAACATTACTATGCTTCAGTAATTTACATAGTTGTTTTCAATCTTTAACATTGAGTAAGTATTTCATCTACGCGTACAAATTCAGAAGGCATCACGTTCAGAGAAGATATAATCACCTTCTATCCCAGAATACCGACAAAGAACGTTTCTTCACTGACCTACCATTCGAGAAGTGGTCGCGGGCATACGATGACGGTAGGAGGTTGGGGCACGTGACAACAAACTTGGTTGAGTGCATAAATGGAGTACTCAAAAGCATCCAGTTGCTGTCAATCGCCACAATTGTTAACAATACGCTGTAAAAGCTGGTAAGTTATTTCAATGACAACCTGGACACATAATATGGCCAGCAAATAGCGGGTACAACATTTTATACACACCGAGCAACTTCGAAGATAGAGGAAAATAGAAGACTATCAAATAGTCACAATGTAAATGGCTATAATGAGTTCGACCAAGTGTATGAAGTCAAAGATTTCGGCTTGGTGGCTATGAGAAGAAACGAGGGGAAATACAAGGTTGATTTCGATGACATGAGTTGTGAATGCAAGGAGTGGCAAGCATTCAAATACCCATGCTCTCACGTGATGGCCGTGTGTTGTAGAACTGACATGTAGAGGTGGCAGTTCAGGTCAATCGGTTTGGGTTCGGTTTGGTTTGGTTCAGGTTAATTTCAAATCGTTCAGTATTTGGTTCGGGTTGGATTGGGTCAGTTGAATTCGGTTTGTTCGGGTTGAGTTTGGTTTGTTGAAATTTCAGGTCGGTTTGGATGGGTTTCGGTTTGGTTGACTTTCGACTAGGGTGACTTCGAGTCGGGTAATTTTCAGATTGGGTTAGCCTCTGGTTTTTTCGGTTTTTTCGGGTCATGGGTCTAATTCGAGTCAATTCTTTGGTTAAATTTGGTTGACATTACAGAATCAAGCAACTCAAAAATCATGATATGTAAATTTGACTTCAATCAATCTCAACAAGTATGAATGTATATAAAAGATTAATTTAAACAAATAATTATAATTTGCATCATGTTATACTTTAGTAACCAACTCTTAACTTAACATAATTGATGTAGCTTTAGATTATTTAGTAGTTTCATTATTTTAAGATGAGTAAAAATAATGTATGTTTGTAGATAGTTATTAAATTTATATCTAAGTGTAGTAACTTGTTTTTTCAATATATTAATAGTTAGCGAATGGAATTAGTTAATAAGTTTAATGAGTTTTTTTTACAGGAGTTAAAAACTATTAATGATGGAGAACTATTCAGAAGCGTGAGAATTTTGCTACATAGGTAAAAATCTTCAAGTATATTAAACATTTATGCATTTTGCTAATAAAGAAGAATTATTCACAAGATTGGATAGATGCTTGAAAAAATCAAATTAATAAAAACACCTTCAATATATGAATAGTTAATACAAGAATGATACGAATCACTGAAGAATTGAAGTCTAAATATAAAAATATTTTTGGTTCTTATGAATCTATCATTGATGAGTAGCGTATTACCATCAATCATCATTAGTTGTGTGATTAACGAAGATGCATGATAATTAATTACTTTAAATTTTATAATGCAAAATATTTGTGGTATATTTAAAATAATTGTCTTGTATATAAGTTTGTTAATACTTTTTTATACGTACACCACTTATTAAGTAATGATTAACTGTTTTTCATTATCTCCTATAATTAATGCAATATAGTCTTTCGGGTCACAATAGATATATCTATTCGGGTCACATTGGATTTGGTTCGGGTTCAGTTCGGTTGGTTTCGGTTTGGATCACTTCGGATTTCAGGTCATCGTCGGGTTATGGGTGACTTTGGTTCGGTTGATTTTGGTTCGGATGACTTTGGTTCGGATGGTTGTAGATTGTGGTTTATTCTCGGTTTTACAATAATACGGTTCGGTTTGGTCCGGGTCAGTTTTTTCTGATTTTGGGTCATTTTTCAAGTTATAGTTTTTGGTTGAGATTCGGATTCAGGTCGGATTGGTTCGGTTCAGCTTTTCAGGTTCGGGTTACTTTTGCCAGGTCTACAGCCTACAGGCATGTTGTGGGAAAAATACGTACATCTTGTGTAAAAGCTGGAAACAATTATTGAGGCATACAATGGTGACCCTTTTACACCACTAGATAACGAACACAACTGGTCAACATATACAGGGGTGAAGGTGATACTGCAACCCGATGCAACTCTCAGGGGAAGGCTGAAGTATTCAAGGATTCGGAACAAAATTGACGACATTAATGAATTGATAGTAGAACGTAGATGTAACACCCCTACTCTATTCGGCTCCTAATCATCTTACTTAACAATATAATCGCAGCGGTAATCTCAACAATTGACTACTGGTGTCACCGTTCTTGCTTGCCCATACGAGTAATAACGTGCTTCCTGATAAGCTCTTAAATACGAAACATTTTCTCGCAGTGACAACAAGAGATAGATCTAAACTCCCAAAACCAATATAAAATACATTCACAGTGAGCTTTCTACGTATCCAAAACCTATACATGTTTCTAGGTTCGTATTAAAATGCAACAGTGCATGTTCAAATAATTGTAATCAAACTACCCAGCGCGTCACTCTCTTTGCCGACACCGGAAGTTGCATACCTGCAAAAATGGTAGTTTGTGGTATGGAATCAGCCCCTGCTGAGTATGTTATTACCTGACTGTCATGCACCCTCGGACCATTCAGTTATTTGGTCGAGAGCATGCAATTCGTTTCCATACAAATAGTTCAATGTTGAACTGTAAAACAACAATATATATTGCAGTAATCTCAAATAACAAACAAGCCCCCGGCTTCACACATCGCATCGTAATAAACCACTGAAAGCGTTTACAGCGCTTATATGAGTACAGAGACTCCATTCCAACAAACACTTAATAAATCATAATTGAGTTCAGCGACTCACTCGACCAAACACCCAACCACAATCCACACATGAGTACGATGACTCGACACAACCAGTTCACAACACACAATATGAGCCCAATGGCTCGTTCAAACAAATCCACCAACATACCACACATAACCACAAAGCACAACCAATGAACAACAAGGCGAAGTAACGAGAATTATAAACGAGTATGAACTCTCGTCTTTGGCATGCAAGCCCAAATAATGTTCGCCTAATGTACGAGTTAATATAGTCGTTCGTAATTGTTCAGTCATGTCTAATGACAACGTCTCGTTAGAACGACGTGTCTCTAAGTTACCCATCTCTTATGGCGGGTCACCCACGGCAATAGCCACTCCAGCGGTAGAGTCTCCGTCCTACGAACAATCTGTAGTTCATTGGAAATTTATCCAGATACTTACGGCTACCACACGGTGTCCTAGTATCGTTAATGGATCACAGTTCACAGCAAGAGCCACATCCTTGATAAACTTATCTATACCATCGCATCGCTTTACTATTCTTTTTTTCTAACACAGCAGACCAAGGTCGTAGTCCAATCCTGAGTATGTCGACTCGGGATCCAGTGCTAGATACGAGAGCGGCGTTAAAGAGGTCAATGCTCCGTATATAAGTCTCAGATATTTTATATATCTTATTATCCTAATGCTACAACGTTTTACTTACGTTCCTTATATTACGCATATAAGATAGCATCATTGCCGCTAGTTCGTTTTATAATATGTTCATATATACGAACGGTACTGTTATCGCACAACAGTAATAATAATAAAGCAGCATTAATACGCAACTCAAGCATATTAATTCACAAGCAGACATTCAATCTTATCACAGATTTTCACACAATGTCTGAACTGAGGAAATCCTCAGAGACAATCAAGCCACATAAATAACATACCGTTCACCCGGATTGTATTACGGTGGAGTATGAATCAGCAAGGTCCTATGCTCCGTTTGTCGTCTCTAGCAGTCTAAACAACACATAATGCTACTGATTAGCATCCCGTATAACAGTACAACTCTACGGTACCCCGTACCGTCACTAATACCTCCCGGTTAATCCCCCGTTATAAACTGTCAATGTTTGTCGGGTTTTCAGCTTAACTCGAGATTGGTAACGTTTTATTACATGCGTAGTCTTGCCTTGTATATTAATATACTTATTGTTGAACTTTGTTATCGCATGTAACTTGATGTATATTCGTATATCGTATAGTTTGTTTCTTTATTGCATGTATGATTCTTTGTCATGCACTATACATCTCACCTTAGTATTTATTTTTCTAAGGTTTGTCTCTTTTTTTTTTTCCAATGTGGTATAATTCATACGCAAATAATACTTTTGAATCATATAAATATTATATCCCATGTAAACTTCTTAACATTAGAATCCCATATCCAATGTTTATAATTCCTTCCTCTTCATCTATTATCATTTTAATTATGATAATTTATAGTTATTAAACCATGTCACCATAACATATATTTATTTATATACATGTATTATGGAACTATTCATTACATGGTAAGTCTTATAATATATATCCATTTTAATGAATACTTCTTATATTATAAATGTTATAACTCTTATAACATTGAAAACCATATTATAAATTTCATCCAAAAATATTAATATTTCCGAACAGCACCTATCTTTCTTAAGTATTTACAAAATCCACCACACATTTACATAATGTTATATTATTGTTATATAACCTATCTTATGACATTTAAGTCATTTAAAACAATTATAACTGAAATACCCCAAACCTTAACATGTTAATTAATTGTGTAATTATAATTTTCTAAGGCTAATTAAGTCCTTAAGATCATTGGTGAAGAAAGGAAAACCAAAAAGAAAAAGAAAATGCGTAAAAGTCACAAAACGTGAAAACACGTATTTAATTATTTAAGGAGGTATATAACCTTCACTGGGGTGATAAATATATTTTTACACCCTAAATACACACTAAGAATATGTGGGAAAAATTCCGGAAGGAAACGGATCCAAATAATGCGTTAAAACGCTAACGGAGCCTTAAAGCGCGTTTTTCGAGAAAACCCGAAAACGTGACTTTAAATGGTCAAAAGACCCCGTAAAAATTATAGTTGATCATATAACTATAAATAAACATTAATGGGAGTATAATAACCATTAAAATTAATTAAACGAAAAAATTCCGGAAAACGGACCCAGTTAGTGAATAGTGCTAAAACGGGTAAATAAACGAGCGTTTCTGTAAAAAAAAATGAAAAACGCTCCAGTGTGTACATATTAGTGGGCCGGTTTTATTAATATAGATAGCCCCTCACACATGACTAGTTAACTAATTAAATAAGTCAAAAGCAAAAACAAAAGTGAGAAAGTTAACATATACCCCACCCACACTCTCTCTCCTCTCATTCTCTCATTTCCTCACGTGAGCCCTCTTCTCTTTCCTCTCTTTCCTTCTTCCTCCAGCGATTTTCTCCCCTCCTCTCTGTGTGTTGGCGATTTTGAAGCCCCTTCAATGGCTTCCCACCTTTCTCCTCTTGCCCAAGCTTCGTCCATGCTCCAAATGAAAAACTAATCACATATTCTTCTTCCTTTCATCAAGCTCTACACTTCTCTCTTTTCAAAATCCGAAAATAGTGAAGTTCATCTCCATGGGTTTTCCCCATTTGAAGAGAAAATGGCACCAATGTGTAGCTTGGAGCCTCCTCTTTCAAACAAGGTAAAAATCTCATTGAAAAACTCGTTTTTGTTCTTCCTCCTATGGTAGCCGATTTTTCTCTCTCTCTCTTACCTTGTTTTTTCTCTTGTTTTGGAGCCTTGTTACAACCCTCCAATGGTGGAGTAAATGCATTCTTGATTCAAGGGTGAAAATCCCTCTTAAAAGGCTCAAAAGGTAAACCCTAACCTTATGTTTTAAGCCCTTTGATTGAATTAAAATTTCCTAAGGGTTTAGATAATTAATGGAATGTATTTTGTGTTTCTTGAATGTTGGGATGGAGTTTGGAAACTCCATTCCCTCTTGACCGATTTTGAGGAGATGAGGAGCAAGAGGAGAATTAAGGAGAGACTTGTGCATTTAAGGTAAGAAAACTACCTTAATAACTATCTTGGTTGTTTAAGAATTTGGGATGGGTTAAATTGAATAATGAACCCAAAAATATGGAAAATAATGTGCTTAGTTGATTTGAGGGATTTGTGAAGTTAATTGTGAATTAAAGGGCCTTGGAACCAAGTGTTTTGAGTTTGTGTTTATATTGTGGTTTATTGAGATTTTGGGAGTTATGTTGTTGATTGATGGACTTTGAGCATTTACTATGTGTTGGTAGGACCCTTGTAAGGGTGTGGCTAGATTAGGAATGAAAATGATGAGAATTGATGGAAATGGATATGTTAGGTTTATGGGGAGGTTATGGCGAACTTTTGGTAGAAAAAGAGTGTTTTGATGATGGCTTGGTGAATGGGAGAACCTTGGTGTTTATAGTGTTGAGTAGAGTGGATTAATGGCCTTATAATGGTAGATGGAGAATGGAGATAAGAGAGTAAAATCTGTAGCATAATGATGCTTGGTAACTTGGAATCTCAAGATAAAGAGTTGGTGTTTGTAACTTGTGAAACAAGGAGCGAATGTGGGTTTTAGAAGTGCATTTATGTAGGAATGATTGGTAATGGTCATTGATGGATTTGGTAAGTTTGGTAGGAGGTAAGAACTATCAAAAGGAAATAGAAATGCACAAGTGTGCAAAATGCAAGAATGTGAAAAGTGAGTTCGTTGAATTTGAGCAAGAATTGGGTGGTGGATTAAACCAAAGATTTGGAGAGGTTTAGAGCATGTTTTGAGGTGAATTATGTAGGAAACTTATGGAAAGTTTATGGAATGATTAGGGGTGGATTAAGGGCTGATTTGGGGTTGAAAAATGACCTTTGTAGCAGTTTTTAGCAGGGTCCGGGACCTAGGATATGTACCAAGTCCCGGACCGCATCAAAAAACATGCCGAGAGCGAATGCAGGAATTGGTCCGGGACTTAAGTCCAGGACCAAGTCCAGGACCAATGTCAAAAATGAGCCGAAAGTGCATTACAGAGGTGGTCCGGGACCTTGGGTCCGGACCAAGTCCCGAACCAGACCAAAAATGGCCTAAAATGTGTTTTAAAGTGTTCTAAAGGTGGGGGATTGATGGGTAATGGTTTGGATGTTGTTAAGGCCTTGTTTGGTGACTTTTAAAGGTCCTAAGAAGTATAAACAAGTGTTGGGAGTGATTGGGAAAGTTGTGAGTTTAAGTACACAAAGTTAAACCGAAATAACGGGATAACGGGGTAAGTACGGGAATAGCAATTATGTACCTACCGTAACACCTTAATGTTAATTGAACCATTTGACATGTAAATAGTGGTTCAAGAGTAAGACATGAAGAACAAGTGTGAACCGAGGCACGTGAGAACACCGGTAAAGCAATTCCCCGCGGTGACAGGTATGGTTTTCTTGCAACCTGTGTCCTACCGGATTACACCGGCTTGTATGCCAATGTGTTTTTCTGTGTGTTTGCCACCTTGCAAGATAAAGCATGAAATGAGTTTATAGTAATTCATTATTGTGGCGTTATTAATTCCGATACCGCTTAACCTTAATTATGTGTTAAATAATAGTTAACCGACCTTAGGTTCACATAAGAGATCGGTATTCGGAATAAACGTCCCAACCCACGGGAACGTTCTAACTACGGCTATCCGTGCGTTAGTGTATGTTGTGACTTTGTGTGATGTATGTGACTTGTCCAGTATGTTGTTGTTATTGGATACTGTTATCCGTGTTGTTGAAATGGGATGTGATTTTCCCTGATGTGTCTAACCGAGTTAGTAACACTTTGTGAGGTATGTATGTGATAAGTTCCATGAAGGAACCTTAACTAATAAGTATATGTTATGTATGGTGAGGAATCCGGTCGTTCCGGTCGCGCGTATTGTTTGGGAGTTGATGTATATATGTGAATCAACTCTCATCCTGTTATGTTAGGGTTGTTTTCCTTCATTGGATTTCGACCTCCCACTAGCTTAGCCAAAGCTTACCTACCCAACTTCCAATCGGGTAGGGGGAAATCATGTGTAATGTTGGTAGGGTGTTGATGCCTAAGTTCGCTTCGACTCCCTCTTTATTATGTTACGGTTGTTTTTCCTCCTCGAATTACAACCACCCACAAGCTTAACCAAGGCTTACCTACCTCATCATTATTGGAGCTAGGGGGAAATTGTGCAAGGTGTGATCGGTCCTATATGAGGCCGCCACACCTAAGTAAAGAAAATGTATGTATGTTGTGCTCGGGCTTCTATCACCCCGGCACTCCCTAAGTAAAGTTTATGTTCTCTAAGAAGAATGGAACTAAGTTGTGTGTATGTTATCAAGTGAAGTGTATGGTTATGTTGTGTGAGCTAATCTTGTGTTTGTGTCCTACTAATGGATGTTTGCTTTTAAGCATGAAGTATGTGTGTAGTTGTGTATGTTTAAATAAAATCAATCGCATGCTAAGACGACAATTATTTGTGCGTGGCCCGGTAGCATGCGGGCTGCGGGATTACCATACCAGCAAAGGTGCTGAGCCCCTTGGGGGCCACCCTTTTCTTCCTTTTCTATTTCAGGTACAAGGAGCTGGAAGCCGTTCGAGAGTAGGACGGGGTAGTTATTTGTACGTGGTAGTCATGAGAATTGTGGATGTATTGTAGGTGTAGTAAGACCGAATTTGTATCGGCGTTAGTTGGAAGATACTCGGTACATTGTAATGTAAGTGTATAATGATCGTTGGACATGGAACGGGATTTATGTGTAGTTGCTCGGGAGTTTAGTCCATCAGACCGGTACAATGTATGTATGTTAGCCTTGTTAGCCACGTGGGTGGCTAACGGCGTGTAACACCAAGGAGTTAAGTTATGTCGTGAGTTGTGATTTCCGCTGCAAGGTGTTGTTAAGTGTGTTGTTAGTAGTTGGGGTGTTACAAAAAGTGGTATCAGAGCGAAGTATCGCTCTGATGACTGAATTACCGAGCTTAGGGAGTACCGAGTTAAGAGTTTAGTGCTTTGGGTTAAGGGTTGAGTGATAGCGTGAGAAGTACGCTAGTTAGGAAATGCCAGTGTGTACTGGATACCTACAATATCCATCCCGCCCTCCACAAACCCTATTTTATAACTTGGGAAGAACGCCAGAGAGATGGGAGTCATCTCTTACTCGGGAAACCCGATCTGGTAGTTGATATTTACCTCTGTAAGTACGGAGAACCTGTCATACGGTAGATTCCGAAAGGTGTGAATCCCGAAGACGGTTTCCATCTGAACAATGTTTGCCGCATTTAATAGCGAAAAGTGAAGAATCTTATGCTTAAAGGAATAGAATTTCCGGCAACCTGGGTCGACATGCGGAGCAGTCGAGGACAACCAGCTTGCAACGCACCCATCGTGCAGCAGTAGAGAAGTGGAGTAATGGAGTAATGAAACCCGAGACGAGTGTCTACGGGATCATGAATGTTAACTAATATAGCAACGGTATACCAACCGATTAAGGAACTACAACGTAGTACGAGGAGGATACAATACTAAGAAAAGGGGGTCTCCCAGAAAAGGGAGACACCTTAGTCAATGGTTATCATGTGAAGACGGTGAGAGGTACCCAGAAAATTTATTGTTAAGGCTGCAAGATCAAGTAAGGGCCAGCAAGGCCACTGATGTTAGAGCGGGTGAAAGCAGTACCGCAACCAATGTGTATTGAACCAGTAGCCAGTTAGCATGGCGCACTTGCCATGGCAAGTGCTGCTACAGCAAGGCTGTGCGGGAGATTTCAAACTACAAGTACCTAAAGTTGAGTGGGATCATCATAGCTGTGGAAGGGCTTAATAGCCTAACCTCGTAATTGGAAATACACCAGTCAGCAAGAAGCTAGACTTGGTTAAGGCAAGGAAACGTTGTGAAACCACGAGAATTTTTCTTTCAAACTCAAATTTATTTTCAAAACCTTTTTCAAAACCAAGTTTTCTTTCAAACCCATTTTATGTCTAACCTTCTTTCAAACCCAATCTATTTCAATCCTTCTTTTTAGACCAAACCAGAAGACCTACACCGGCCTCAGTGCCACATGATAGGTAAGTCATACCCAGTTACTTTTAAATAACCGGATGGAAACCGGTAGACCCAAGGGTAGCAACCCGAGGAATGGATTGAGTTCATAACAATACAACAGTGGATAAACTTTCCCTGATTATGTCGGGAAGCACGGAATGCATATTATCATAGGATAATATAAGAGGAGTTAACAACAGAATACTTCACCTAGGCGTGTGACGGACACTACGAGTGTACCAACAGTAATGTGGGACGACCGCACTCCGATAGGAGCTTGTGGGCCTGACAAACCTTCTTATGGGGTAGTGGGCAAGTAGCAATGTATCAGTAGGGTACCCCACATATGTATACGAGTGGAGTCTGGAACACGGGAAGTAGTCGACTCCATACTACGGTCCGAAGTAAAAGTCAGACAAGAGTATAAAAACTACCATCGAATGGTTGAAGTAAAGGAACCCAGTTAAGTTAAGAGGACTAAAGGGATTAGTGAGTTATTGCGAGGAAATGTTTAAGAATCTAGAAGTGTGAAGTGCACTGACTAGTAAGTAAAGACATCGCATATGTCTTAAGGATCTGAGGATGATGAACACAATAGCTGGAGTAAGTACCCAGCCTATATATGGTGAGGCAGATGCCTACTATGGATATGTTAATGTGCAATGATCGGGATGAGACTCCCGAGATGATCACTAGAGATATCAATCTCACTAAGGATAATATTCAACCCAGCAAAGAACGCGGGGCGAAGTAGAAATTAAACATACCAATGAGTGCAAGCCAGATGAAAAGGCATAACCTAATAACACCCAGGAGTTATCCTTAAAAGGGTGTTTGGGCCAACAATGGTAGAACAAGATACGTGACAGAAACGCAAAGGCTGAAATTAACACCAAGTTTAAACACAAGTCGTCAGAGGGAAGTCTGACATCCTTGAAGGGGCATCCCAGGAAAGGAACCGTGATACTACGACCTTGTCATGGAGCCCAATACCAATCTAAACCATGCAATGTGTGGACAGCCTACAACGGGCAGAGCTCGAGGCAATAAGGCTTAAAAGCCACAAATCGAATGTGTTAAGAAAATGTTATTGATCACAGAAGTTTACGTTATATAAGTAAGTAAGCGGATAACGAACCACTGCTTAAAGTGTGGGGACACCTCTTGATATTGTGAGACCGCAACAGCGGTAGTTATGCGAACTAAATTCAGAGAATGTGTTAAGAGTTGACCATGTTGCTACTACGAAAAGAAGTATTCGTACCAGTTGTGCAGACGGAAAGGGTAGTAAGTCTAATAGCAACCACCATAGGGGTGATGCTAATTGTGTAATGAACAACGCTCAGGGAGCATAAATACGCGAGGAATAGCGTATTCAACAAGCAGCCAAATAAATGGCGAAACACAGTGGAATGGTGGAAGCTAATATAATGGCGGATGCAGTGTAAGTTAATGTTATACAATGAGTAAGAGCACGGTGCGCAGTAAGCGACCGTTGCATAAGTATTGTTAAATAATAATGTGGCAAATAAGACTAGTTATGAGTGAAACTCAATGGGCATACAAGGTAAGTGACAACAAACCGGCTGGGCAATAAGCCAATGGTCGGTACTATGTGATAAGGAACACAGTGTGAATTCCTATTGCAATCGCATAAGAGATTTACTGTCAAGAGTTTACGCCTCTGCACTCTGTATGACTGAGTGTTTTGGTATTGCACTTGCGCGGTAATGATCGAGTGTGATAGCTAGGAAGTTTGGGTAATGTCAATTGTGATGGAGGAACAAGAATTATGGTGTGATAAAACCGATGCATAAGAGAAGCACGGTCGTACCAACCAAAGGGTACTTGATTGGCATAAGTGACTACAATAACACGATTGTTAAATATCGGTATGGAATATACCTCAAGTGTTGGAAATAAACGACAGAGTACTACACAATAGGTAGTAGCTCAAACGTAACCGACAGTAAGTCGGAAGAAATTAAGTAAATCAGTGTGGAATACAGTAAATTATCATGGAAGTAAATAGAAAGTTGGTAACTCACCGAACTCGCTCTTGGTAAGAAATACCACGTGTCGGTTGAGAAATCATTATTACCAAAATGAAGGTGATAATCGAAGATATACAATACAGTAAGAATAATGAAGGGGGCAAACTAAGCTCGAAGTTATCAAGAGTCGCGCAGAGAAACTAGTGAGCCAGCGATTCAAGTGTTGAATGTGAATAGTGAACATGAGTGAATGGGTAATTATTAACGCCTAGAAGTTTCACAGGCCAGAATCGAAACTGGTTATGAATTAAATAAGCTCTCAGGAGAATTAGTGGTTAGGGACTAAACCGCCAATATGGCTAAGATCCTCAAACCAGAACACATCGTATAATAAACCGCGTGGAGATAAATCACTTCACGACGGCAGAACGTTATAAACCAGTGATTAAGTGATTGATTACGTGGGCGTAATCCCTTTTAAGGGGGGTAGAGCGCGAAACCGCTTAGTGTGTTTTACCGTACAAGTGTACGTGAACTATGGTGTGCATAGCACAAAATAATTTGTTTTGATGATTGGTGTGTGTGTTACATAAACATACACATTCATTCATGGTTTAATTGTGGTAATTGCGCACAGAAGATGCGAATACCATTGTGATAAGTGTGTTTATTGTGTTAACGGATGTATGTGAAAGTATAAGTATAAGGGAGTAGAAAAAACTCCCGGGGAATTAAAACCCCGACAGTATATGTTCAAATGATACAAATGTAATATTGTGTAGTATATTTTGATAAAAATATATAGATATGTGTATATATACAGTGTTGTGATTTATGAAGAGGTATGACACCGATATAGAACCTAGTAAGAATTAAAATTCCCTAGGTAACTCGGATTAAGTGAATTTGGGTGATGATTGATAGACGGAGTTCTATCCCTTGGAGATGTAATGATTATGACTAGATGGATTAAAAGATAGAAAATGGTATATGCTTGAATTAGTTGTTGTTTGAAATTGAAGTGGGAGGTGAAACTTGATTATCATGAGGTCAAGGGAAGCCGAACACAAATTGGGGTGGAAAGATAGTTCAACACTGATGCTGATCACATCAGGGTCGGATGATTCTTGAAACTCCCTATAAGTGGTCACGAATAATCACATCAAGAATAGGATGCAGTTAGCAACAATTGGACTTGGAGTTGTATTGAGTTTTCAAAGAATTTTAAATTAGGTTTCAAATTTTCAATTGGTATTTTCAAGACTTCAATTAATATTCTAAGATTCTTAAGTGGTATTTTCAAAGGAAGGACTACTTTTACGTGACCTTGTAAAAAGGATTTTCAACTGGTATTTTCCAATAAAGGATTTCATTCTACTTAACCTCATATAGAGTATTTTCGTATTACTTGCTCACGAGCTGAGGACGTATGAGCCTTTGTCTTCGGACCGGTGACATGAGAAGTATATTTTAAAGATGTATGCAATTGTTTTGATCTCCCAAAAGAACGGGGACCAGAGTGTCCATCGCGACCGGTTCTGCGGGATCACAGTGTATATGTACTCAACATGGGTCTCGAACCCATGAAGAGATGGAAAAGGAATTTCTGGTTGTTATACATGCTAAGACATGTTGTGTGGTATATGTAATAAATATTGTTTTGACCTCGAGTCCTAATGTGGTTGAGTTCCGGAAGTGTTATGTTACCTAGACCATGTGTCTAAAGGTTGTTATGTTATCAAGACCTAAGTGTCTAAATGTTGTTATGTTACCCAGACCTAAGAGTCTAAGGGTTGTCATGTAGGTACAATGTTGTTAAGGTACCCGGACCACTAAGTCCGAGGTTACTATGTAAGTATGTTATGTATGTATGGATGTGGATGTGTTACCCGGACCGTTAAGTCCGAGGTTGTGATATAGAGTATGTTGGAGTATGGAAGTTGTGTTATGCAAGTAATCCCTGTGTTCTAATTCAAGTGATGCTAGGGAAGTGTGAACTTCGAGGACGAAGTTCTTTTAAGGGGGGTAGATTGAAATACCCCAAACCTTAACATGTTAATTAATTGTGTAATTATAATTTTCTAAGGCTAATTAAGTCCTTAAGATCATTGGTGAAGAAAGGAAAACCAAAAAGAAAAAGAAAATGCGTAAAAGTCACAAAACGTGAAACGCGTATTTAATTATTTAAGGAGGTATATAACCTTCACTGGGGTGATAAATATATTTTTACACCCTAAATACACACTAAGAATATGTGGGAAAAATTCCGGAAGGAAACGGATCCAAATAATGCGTTAAAACGCTAACGGAGCCTTAAAGCGTGTTTTTCGAGAAAACCCGAAAACGTGACTTTAAATGGTCAAAAGACCCCGTAAAAATTATAGTTGATCATATAACTAAATAAACATTAATGGGAGTATAATAACCATTAAAATTAATTAAACGAGAAAATTCCGGAAACGGACCCGGTTAGTGAATAGTGCTAAAACCGGGTAAATAAACGAGCGTTTCTGTAAAAAAAAATGAAAAACGCTCCAGTGTGTACATATTAGTGGGCCGGTTTTATTAATATAGATAGCCCTCACACATGACTAGTTAACTAATTAAATAAGTCAAAAGCAAAAACAAAAGTGAAAAAGTTAACATATACCCCACCCACACTCTCTCCTCTCATTCTCTCATTTCCTCACGTGAGCCCTCTTCTCTTTCCTCTCTTTCCTTCCCTCCAGCGATTTTCTCCCCTCCTCTCTGTGTGTTGGCGATTTTGAAGCCCCTTCAATGGCTTCCCACCTTTCTCCTCTTGCCCAAGCTTCGTCCATGCTCCAAATGAAAAACTAATCACATATTCTTCTTCCTCTCATCAAGCTCTACACTTCTCTCTTTTCAAAATCCGAAAATAGTGAAGTTCATCTCCATGGGTTTTCCCCATTTGAAGAGAAAATGGCACCAATGTGTAGCTTGGAGCCTCCTCTTTCAAACAAGGTAAAAATCTCATTGAAAAACTCGTTTTTGTTCTTCCTCCTATGGTAGCCGATTTTTCTCTCTCTCTCTCTCTCTTATTTTTTCTCTTGTTTTGGAGCCTTGTTACAACCCTCCAATGGTGGAGTAAATGCATTCTTGATTCAAGGGTGAGAATCCCTCTTAAAAGGCTCAAAAGGTAAACCCTAACCTTATGTTTTGAAGCCCTTTGATTGAATTAAAATTTCCTAAGGGTTTAGATAATTAATGGAATGTATTTTGTGTTTCTTGAATGTTGGGATGGAGTTTGGAAACTCCATTCCCTCTTGACCGATTTTGAGGAGATGAGGAGCAAGAGGAGAATTAAGGAGAGACTTGTGCATTTAAGGTAAGAAAACTACCTTAATAACTATCTTGGTTGTTTAAGAATTTGGGATGGGTTAAATTGAATAATGAACCCAAAAATATGGAAAATAATGTGCTTAGTTGATTTGAGGGATTTGTGAAGTTAATTGTGAATTAAAGGGCCTTGGAACCAAGTGTTTTGAGTTTGTGTTTATATTGTGGTTTATTGAGATTTTGGGAGTTATGTTGTTGATTGATGGACTTTGAGCATTTATTATGTGCTGGTAGGACCCTTGTAAGGGTGTGGCTAGATTAGGAATGAAAATGATGAGAATTGATGGAAATGGATATGTTAGGTTTATGGGGAGGTTATGGCGAAATTTTGGTAGAAAAAGAGTGTTTTGATGATGGCTTGGTGAATGGGAGAACCTTGGTGTTTATAGTGTTGAGTAGAGTGGATTAATGGCCTTATAATGGTAGATGGAGAATGGAGATAAGAGAGTACAAAATCTGTAGCATAATGATGCTTGGTAACTTGGAATCTCAAGAAAAAGAGTTGGTGTTTGTAACTTGTGAAACAAGGAGCGAATGTGGGTTTTAGAAGTGCATTTATGTAGGAATGATTGGTAATGGTCATTGATGGATTTGGTAAGTTTGGTAGGAGGTAAGAACTATCAAAAGGAAATAGAAATGCACAAGTGTGCAAAATGCAAGAATGTGAAAAGTGAGTTCGTTGAATTTGAGCAAGAATTGGGTGGTGGATTAAACCAAAGATTTGGAGAGGTTTAGAGCATGTTTTGAGGTGTTTAATTATGTAGGAAACTTATGGAAAGTTTATGGAATGATTAGGGGTGGATTAAGGGCTGATTTGGGGTTGAAAAATGACCTTTGTAGCAGTTTTTAGCAGGGTCCGGGACCTAGGATATGTACCAAGTCCCGGACCGCATCAAAAAACATGCCGAGGAATGCAGGAATTGGTCCGGGACTTAAGTCCAGGACCAAGTCCAGGACCAATGTCAAAAATGAGCGAAAGTGCATTACAGAGGTGGTCCGGGACCTTGGGTCCGGACCAAGTCCCGACCAGACCAAAAATGGCCTAAAATGTGTTTTAAAGTGTTCTAAAGGTGGGGGATTGATGGGTAATGGTTTTGGATGTTGTTAAGGCCTTGTTTGGTGACTTTTAAAGGTCCTAAGAAGTATAAACAAGTGTTGGGAGTGATTGGGAAAGTTGTGAGTTTAAGTACACAAAGTTAAACCGAAATAACGGGATAACGGGGTAAGTACGGGAATAGCAATTATGTACCTACCGTAACACCTTAATGTTAATTGAACCATTTGACATGTAAATAGTGGTTCAAGAGTAAGACATGAAGAAACAAGTGTGAACCGAGGCACGTGAGAACACCACGGTAAAGCAATTCCCGCGGTGACAGGTATGGTTTTCTTGCAACCTGTGTCCTACCGGATTACACCGGCTTGTATGCCAATGTGTTTTTCTGTGTGTTTGCCACCTTGCAAGATAAAGCATGAAATGAGTTTATAGTAATTCATTATTGTGGCGTTATTAATTCCGATACCGCTTAACCTTAATTATGTGTTAAATAATAGTTAACCGACCTTAGGTTCACATAAGAGATCGGTATTCGGAATAAACGTCCCAACCCACGGGAACGTTCTAACTACGGCTATCCGTGTGTTGTGATGTATGTGACTTGTCCAGTATGTTGTTGTTATTGGATACTGTTATCCGTGTTGTTGAAATGGGATGTGATTTTCCCTGATGTGTCTAACCGAGTTAGTAACACTTTGTGAGGTATGTATGTGATAAGTTCCATGAAGGAACCTTAACTAATAAGTATATGTTATGTATGGTGAGGAATCCGGTCGTTCCGGTCGCGCGTATTGTTTGGGAGTTGATGTATATATGTGAATCAACTCCCATCCTGTTATGTTAGGGTTGTTTTCCTTCATTGGATTTCGACCTCCCACTAGCTTAGCCAAAGCTTACCTACCCAACTTCCAATCGGGTAGGGGGAAATCATGTGTAATGTTGGTAGGGTGTTGATGCCTAAGTTCGCTTCGACTCCCTCTTTATTATGTTACGGTTGTTTTTCCTCCTCGAATTACAACCACCCACAAGCTTAACCAAGGCTTACCTACCTCATCATTATTGGAGCTAGGGGAAATTGTGCAAGGTGTGATCGGTCCTATATGAGGCCGCCACACCTAAGTAAAGAAAATGTATGTATGTTGTGCTCGGGCTTCTATCACCCCGGCACTCCCTAAGTAAAGTTTATGTTCTCTAAGAAGAATGGAACTAAGTTGTGTGTATGTTATCAAGTGAAGTGTATGGTTATGTTGTGTGAGCTAATCTTGTGTTTGTGTCCTACTAATGGATGTTTGCTTTTAAGCATGAAGTATGTGTGTAGTTGTGTATGTTTAAATAAAATCAATCGCATGCTAAGACGACAATTAGTTGTGCGTGGCCCGGTAGCATGCGGGCTGCGGGATTACCATACCAGCAAAGGTGCTGAGCCCCTTGGGGGCCACCCTTTTCTTCCTTTTCTATTTCAGGTACAAGGAGCTGGAAGCCGTTCGAGAGTAGGACGGGGTAGTTATTTGTACGTGGTAGTCATGAGAATTGTGGATGTATTGTAGGTGTAGTAAGACCGAATTTGTATCGGCGTTAGTTGGAAGATACTCGGTACATTGTAATGTAAGTGTATAATGATCGTTGGACATGGAACGGGATTTATGTGTAGTTGCTGGAGGAGTTTAGTCCATCAGACCGGTACAATGTATGTATGTTAGCCTTGTTAGCCACGTGGGTGGCTAACGGCGTGTAACACCAAGGAGTTAAGTTATGTCGTGAGTTGTGATTTCCGCTGCAAGGTGTTGTTAAGTGTGTTGTTAGTAGTTGAGGTGTTACAATAACCTATAGTTATATTTTGTTTATAAAATACCAAATACCCCTTATATTTTCGGTTTCCATTATACACCACTAAAATCTATAAATCACAATTCCATCCCAATTTATAATACATAGTTTTCTAATTCCCTTAAACCATATTATACATATATCTTTCTAAAACCTTATACATCATTTCAAAATTACCAAACTATACCAAAGGTTATAAATATTATTCCTAACCTTATACTCCTTTAAATCTCGGTTTTCACCCCTTTGTTACCCATTTGTAACAATGTTATAAAGTATCTTATATTATACTTATATAACTCATATAAACTCCAAATTTAACCAAATAAATTTCTAAAAATTCCTAATAACCTAAGGTTTGTACTAAACTCCATTTAGTACCCCAAGTTTTCGGAAATTACATTATAGCCCTATCTTTTTAAATCTTTTACAAATTAATACTTATCTTAATATAAGGTAGTATTTTAATTTCTTAAATTTTCCAAACTTGGTCAAAGTCTCCTATATAGTCAACTTTGACTTCTAATACCAAATGGGAACCAATTTTTCGGTAATCACTAATAATAACCTATACTTTTCTATTTTTACACTTTTGACCCAAACTTTATAAAATGTTATAATTTTTATTAAATTCATTTAAAAACCCTAAATTGCTCTAAATTAAGCCCACGGCTTTCTAATTTCCTAGTAATTACGAATTGGCCCCAATTTCAATTATAAGCATAAATAAAACTAAATAAGCTTATAAACTTAAATTAAAATGGCCTAATGACATGGCCTATTACAACCTTGAATTTGCAAAATAAATTACACAATAAATGTCTCAAAATATAGCATATATTCTCGGCCTCACTTGGTTTAATTATTTTTCCACATAATGTCATAATTTGACCATTATGTTAATTAAATCTCTTAAATGACTAGCTTAATTTATCTTAGCCACTTTTTTTCCATTTTTAGGTCAATATGACCTATATATGTAATTTCACTCTCGGCCATATATATATATATATATTATATATATATATATATATATATTATATATATATATATATATATGCTTAAAAATTATAAAATCATAAGTTTAAGGTGTTTATACCTTGGTTATTCCTTGTATGCACTCGGCCTCTTGTAGGAAAATTCACCACATGATTTAGACATGTTTAATACACAAAAACAGAGATGGTTACACTCCAAGCTTGAGCTTAACCATAAGGAATAATTAATGTAAGATTTAAGGCAAAAATCACCTTAAAAATGCAAGGGAAGTTCTAGGTGGTTTCGACCTGAACCAAACACACCACGAGGTGTTAGATCCACCATATTGACATAGGAAATAGTTAGATCACAACAAGCTACCTTGTTATTAGGTTTTACCTTGGAAAATGCCTTAAAAGAGGGTATTTCCTTTGGATCTTGGTCACCCTTGCTCCAAATGGCTAACCAACTGAATGAACATGTAAATATGAAGATTATGAGTGTATAAACTCATAAAAATTGAAGGAAGAAAACCGGATGTAGAGTGGAGAGGCTTAAGGTATGTTTTTACCTTAAAATGCAATTTTGAGCAACCTTGGTCCCTCTACTTGTATCAACCGAGTTTAGCTCTTGTTCTAACCTTATAACACTGAGAATAAGCCATAGGAATTGATGAGCCACGAAAATCTAGGTGTAGGTAGTGAAGAGATGAAGAAAAAGGGCTAAAAATGACCTTAAAACACTTACCTTAAGAGCTTAGGAGCTAGATTTGCCTTCCATGCTCAAGAACCAGACTTGAGAGCTTCAAGGAAGGAGAGGAACCTCGGCTGGGCAGAAGGGAATCGGACAAGAGCAAGAGAAGAGAGTGGAAGGCTTGAATAATTGAAAAAAAGTAGGTTTTACTATTGCAAATTGAATATTAGGTAGCAATTTGTCCCATAATGATTGTAAGCTGTTCTCCTCTCTTATTGCCAGCCGATTTCCTTGAGGTCAAATGGGTCATTATTGACCATTGACCATACTTGGTCAATTTGACTCATGCGGGGCCCCACTTTAGGGTTTTATTAATATTTTAATATTAAATTTGTAAAATTCGTAAATTTCTGGAATTAATTCCTATATGATAAAAAATTATTTAAGGGTAATTATAATCTTTAAGCCCATTAAAAATCAATTTAAAAGGCAATCTCACAAAAACGTGCTTTAAGGTGTTTTAGCGCACATTTTTGTGTTACAGGGTGTCCTGAGCTTAGTTCTCCTTGAGAATGGCTTTATTGTGTTCCTTGCTTCATTATAATACTTAGGAATCCACTTTGGATCCTATTTGGGGTTATACAACCTTTATGGTGTCTTAAAGCACATTTTTGGCTTTACCGATCTTAAGGCGTGTTTTGCCTTGTTGAGATCTTTTAGATTGTTCCCCAATAGTAATTAGATGTTTATTAATCATCTTAGATCATTAATAGATCATTTAATTAAGTTTTAAAGGTTAG
Organism: Limonium bicolor; assembly: GCA_023374045.1. NCBI lineage: Eukaryota > Viridiplantae > Streptophyta > Magnoliopsida > Caryophyllales > Plumbaginaceae > Limonium > Limonium bicolor. Next base: position 193,989,974 of record CM041777.1, on the reverse strand, counting down.
GGGGTATTCAGTAGATGTTGTCGTCATTGTTTGCAAACAGGTCATAACAGGAAGAACTGCCCAATAGAGGATACAAGTAGTTGTAGTTTTTTAGTGTTACATAATTAACATTGCTCATGCATATAAGGGTTGTGCCTTTAGCAAGCACACAAAAAATGTATGCTTTGTGTAAGGCTAAATGAAGTGTGTTTTTTGTCCAAAATATAAATACATACTTTTATTTAATAAATTACTTACAATAGTATAAAAAATATGTGGTTAATACCAAAAAAATGTTTTAAAAGAAGATATAAAACATTGACTGTGGAGCCATTTTAATGTAGTGGTGTGAGCCCCGTGTGAGTTTAAACGGTTATACACAAGACATAGAACAAGTGTATTGGTGTTTGACTGCCATCTTACATACTTTCATTTATTTCGGAGTCCATTTAATCATCAAACAAGCTCACCAAACATTGGAAAAAAAGTACTAAGTGTATTGTCATTTTAATGAGGTAATCGTGGTCGTGTATGAGTTTTAACTACTACAAACATAACATAGGAGACGAATATATTTCTTAGACTATAATATTATAAAATTTATTGATTTAGGAGAACGTTTAAGCTCCACAAAGCCTTATTGAAAATTTTGAAAGTCGGGAAATTTCTCTCTCTAGTGCCGTTTAAATGAAGTCATGTGGGTCTCATATGGTCTGAATCGCTAGACCCAGACATAGGGCCAAATTAGAACTGTTCAGCTATATCCTCTTACAAAATTCCATTCCATTTGGAATCCGTTTAAAGTATCGCACCAACGGTTGCAAACACGGAAAAAAAAATTTGGACATATAATGGCAAAGAAGTCGCTTTTTCTGTAGGGCGATTTCTGAAAGCCGCTCCGGTCCGGGATGGTTGTGGCACAAAAAGCCAGAAACCGCCTCACAACAAGGCGTACTTCTTTACCAGTTGTTGGTACATCTGTTAATTTTTTAGAAAAAAAATCAAAACCGCGTATAATTTTTTTCCTCAAATAGACATTTTCGGAAAAATGTTCCGAGACAAACGGAAACCGTTAATTAGATGCAATGCATATAAATATCTACTGCTATGATTGTATTCGTTCCCTTCCGCTTTTTTTCCCCACGATCGATTTAAGGGCGCGTTCGTTCCATGAAAAGAAAGACACGGCGTCGAGGAGAAAATAGTACAAATGTCATGTGTATTGATTTTTATTTACTCTGGTCCCCCTTCTATCTCACACAATTAACTTTATCTTAACGCAGATATACCTGCTTATGAAATTGCTCTGATTAATGTCATGGCAGAACGGGCCCTAAAATGAAATATTCTGTCGGTTGCGTTGTTGGTTTTTGTTGGTAGTTTTGTGGTGTTTTGGTCTGGTTGTTTTGGCTGGCTGTTTTGTGGTAGTTTGTTGGTTGTTTTTGTGCTGGTTGTTTTGTGGTTGTTTTGAAAATGTGTTAGGCAGGGGCGGCGGTTTCGTCGGTCTGTTTTGAATAAGTTAGTTTTGTGCAGTCCGTTTACCGTTTTCGTTGTTACAATTAAAAATTTTATATTACATTTAAAACAATTTTTTGTTAATAAAGTTAAAATATATAGATATTCAATTATAGCCGTTAATAATTATTATTCTTTATTAATATTTAGTGACAATTAATTTATAATATGTATACATATAATTTATAAATAATTTTTTTACTAATTTGCAAAAAATAAAGAAATAAACCATTGTATTTAGAGCGAATATATTAGATGTTATATATAAAAATATAATTTTATAGATTATATATTAGTATTTAATATAACATTTCAATGTAATTAATACTTAAGTTTATTTTATTTTTAATGGAATAAATAATATCATTGAAATGAAAAAAACAATTTTTTAATAATAAAATAATTGACTGTAAACGAATATAATATATATAGACATATATCACTTATTATTTTATTATTATATGTGTAATTGTTGATAAAATATTTATTTTAAACATTTTTTGTAGTTAAAAAAATATATTCTATTCAATTAAATATTATTTAATGAAATTTAAAACATAAATTTAAATTTAATATTTGTATTTTTAAGAGACTATTTATCCGTATCTGAATAAACAATTTAGAAAACATTATAGTTTAAAAACTATTGTTCTATATTATTTCATTAATTATAATTTAGTATACAATTTTTATAAAAAAAAGCTAAAAATAAAAAAAAGGAAAAAAACAATTTATAATATATTAATCAATATATTTCAATTTGATTTAATTTTGTGCAAATTTAATATATAATATCATTTTAAAATATAATTATAAATATTGAAAATTTGAAATTAATTTATTAAAAATTAATTTTAAATATTAATTAATATTATAAAAATATTCTCACCCCCTTAATTACAGTTTCTGATTCCGCCTTTGTTTACGGTATTCATTATATTGCCAGCATATATGTTGGTTTTTTGTTGTGGTTGTTTGTGCTGGTATATTTATGGCTGTTTTAAAAAAATTGTTGTCAGTGATGGCGGTTTGGCATTTTTGTCAAAAATGCACAATTTATACCACATTTAGACCAAGTTCGAACGCAGCCGTACCCCTTTTTGTTTCGGTTTCTGTCTTGATTAAACGGTCTTAATTACCGACATTTATTATGTGACTACTGATTAGAATTTGATCATCTACAATGAATGCATGCAATGCAAGAAGTATATTCTATGTGTGATCACAATCGTACATCCGCATGGAAAGTTCTGAAAGCACATGTAATATTGATTAAGCTGGTTTTCTAGATTAAGTCAGTTGCCCGTAATTTAATTATCAGATTAGATTCGTCTTCGCATGTCCGCGATTATAATAACCTTTTCCTTGATGTGCATGCATATGCATATGCCATGAGACCTATTCGCAGTTTCGCACTCCCGATTATGTGTAGAATCAGATTTATGCTTTATTACTTCTCTTTTCAAAGGTCAAGCCGTGGGACTTCCCTTCCAAAGCTGTTAATGGTAGAAGGTTACATAATTATAACTTATTGAATGCACTGGTTAAAGGAATTTGAATTTTAATAATTTTGATAGCTTCCATATATTCTGGTCTTATCTTGGGAATAGTAGTCCATGATATTTAGTTAGGAATTAGAATTTTGAATGAGTTGTGAGTTCCATGTAGTAATTATTTATAAATATAGATATTTTTAAAATTTCCACAATATAAATACAACTATTATTTATCTCCTATTTTTATCCTAGACTTTTTTCGTTAACTTGTTATTCATCAAATTCATTGCTATCCTTTCAATTTCATTTCTAAATGAATAATTATGTTTTTTTAATAAATTTGTTATTTATTTTGTTTGATCTAAGGTACTATGTTTCAAGGTATTTAATTTTACATTGTTATTTTCTTATTTTTTGTGTAGAATGTTTTACTAAATTTGAATAATTATTAATATTTTTAAAAGATTTTTTATCGGCTTTTGAGATCCGGACCACTTCGTAAATGAACTAGTTTACATTAATCACATACATGTTACATGCTAATATATAATATGTTTAATGTTTCCTTTAAAAATATTGTACTCAATACAAATTCGATACAAAATCACTAAGACAACATAACCTAGCATATAAAACCATCAAACATAAATGATTATATGGTTAATATATTTAGAATAGCGTCACATAACTATAATATATATATATATTTCAATTTTTTAAAATGTTTTTGGGTTATGGGTTGAAATTGGATTGACAAATCCACTACAAGAAAAAACAGATTTAGCTACCGATGATTTGCTACCGCACATATATTGGTAGCTACTTTTAGATATTGCTACTGATTTTTAATGGTACTAACATAGTGGTGTCTATTTTGCTACAACAAAGACAATGGTAGCTAGATTTTTTAAACAGTAGCCAAATCGCTATCACCTGACAAGACTGCTACCATTAGTAGTAGCTATTTTTGATTTCATCTTGGTTCTTTTGTAAGAAAAAATTAGCTACCAATGTTGGTAGCTAACTTACAGAATGACTACTGCTGGATGTGGCTAATTCAATCATGGTAGCTATTGTGCTACCATTAAAGCAGGAGTAGCGAAAAATATTATAACTAGTAGCTAAATTGCTACTAAAAGTTGCTACTACCTAATAGATAAGCTAAGTTAATGAAATTGCTACTGACATTCATATCGGTTGCTGTTCTGCTACTGTTTAGGCGTCGGTAGCGAATATTTTTAGCAAGCATAAAAATTGTTACTGTCTTTAATTATAAAATTGCTACCGACTAATGATGTTAATGAGATTATGGTTAATATTGTGCTACGTTATAAGAAATGATAGCTAATATTTTTAAGCGATAGCAAAATTATAATTCTCTTATAATTTAAATGTGTGATACATATATAATTCAAAATACACAACTATTTATAATTATGAGAAAGATATAGTTTTAAGAAATTACCCCAAATTAATGCATATAAAGATAAGTACCATAACTTTGAAACTATGGATTGCGTAAATGGTTAACTACCCAATTAACAATTTTAATTACATCATTATTATCCCGATAATAGTTTATCATCCAGACCTAAAACCTAAACACACACATATCCCATCATGTTAAAGTGTTGTCTTAAAGCAAAAACAAAAACTGAATTTGAGTTGAGCATTATGGGTAGCTAGTCAAGTACATTAAATCGGGTCATTATTAAAAAAATCTAGTACTTTCTTGTAATCTAAAAAAATAATTGAATTAAAATTAGGCTTTTAAGATATGAAATCGAGTTAACTCAGAAGAAAAGACATCTCAAATTCGAAGAAAAGTTTTTAAAAAAATCCAAAGTAAAAAGGTGATGATGAATTGCTATTGCACATATTGGTATCTAACTTGAAAAATTGCTACTAATTTCTAAAGTTATTAACAAAGTGTTAGTTGTTGTGCTACATGAGCAACAATGGTAGCTAAGTTATGTTACTTGTTACCGTCAATAGTAGCTATTTTTTCTTGAATCTTGAATCTTCCAATAAAACTAATTTTGCTACCAATATCGGTAAATAAATTAGGGAAATTTCACCAAATACCATTGAGTTTTTGCTTAATTCATGATATACCACCGTGTTTTTAAAATTACACATGATAACATTGAGTTTTTACTTATTTCACCAGATAACACTATGTCCCATATTTTGTTAACTTCTTTGTTATTTTTCTTGGAAAATGACAAAATACTCATGTTATTAATTGCCTCACAATGAACTGTCATATTGATAAATAAGATACCACCTTAATTTAACTAATAATAGGGTAGTTTAGTCTTTTTTTCTAGGGATATTAACGGAAAAGTTAACGAAATATGTGACAGAGTGTTATTTGGTGAAATAAGTAAAAACTCGGTGTTATCCTGTGTAATTTTAGAAACACGGTGGTATATCAAAAATGGTAGCTATTGTGCAACTATTTCGACAATCATAGCAAAAATATTATAACTAGTAGCTAACTTGCTACTATCTTAAAGTTTTTACGGCCAAGTAGATAAGCAAAATTATGAATTGCTACCGACACTTGATTATAGTTGCTATTATGCTACTATTTAGCAAATGCTTTAAACAGGTAGCCAAATTGCTACTATATTTAATTTCGAAATTACTACCGACTAATAATGTTAATACAACTTTAGTAGATATTATGCTAGAATACAACAAATGAATGTGGTATCAACATTATTATTGTCTTATAACTTAAACGTGTGATTACTACATAATTCGAAATACTAACCTACTAACCTATATTGCTACTGCCATAGTGGACATATTATCTTTTTATATAAATTTTTTAATTTTTTTAATTTTTTCAACATAATATATGTGTTAGCTTTTAGCTATCAAAATTTTGAAAAAGAACAATAAGTAAATAAAAATTGTCTAATTCGTGAAAAATAATTAAACTATATACCACTACTAGAATTTATTTTATCATAAGATATACCTAACATAATATATTTTTGATATTATAATTTTTTTAAGTCTCAAAGTATCACACATATTAATACATTATAAAATAGACTAAAAGTATTAATTATTTAAATTAGTTTTCTACATATGTTGGTTAAAATTTACAAAATGAATATAAAAATAGTAGTAATAATAATTTAAAAGTTAAGTGTATATATAGTGTGGTGTTTATATATATTTAATTTAATACAGTTTGTATTACTATATGATGCTTTTTTTTAAAAGCCACATAAACTAATAGTAAAACATAAAAAAACTAAAACTAATAACAATTTATGAAATACCCCAAACCTTAATATGTTAATTAAATATGTGATTATTATTTTCTAAGGCTAATTAAGTCCTTAAGATCATTGGTGAAGAAATAAAAACCCAAGGAGAAAAATAAAATGCGTAAAAGTCACAAAACGTGAAAACGCGTTTTAATTATTTTAGGAGGTATATAACCTTCACTAGGGTTATAAATATATTTTTTATACCCTAATTACATACTAATAATATGTGGGAAAAATTCCGGAAGCAAACGGATCCAAATAATGCGTTAAAGCGCTAACGGAGTCTAAAGCGCGTTTTTCGAGAAAACCCGAAAACGTGACTTTAAACAGTCAAACGACCCCGTAAAAATTATAGTTTATCATTAACTATAAATAAGAATTAATGGGAGTATAATAACCATTAAAATTAAATAAACGCGAAAATTCCGGAAAACGGGCCCGGTTAGTGAATAGTGCTAAACCGGGTAAACTAACGAGCGTTTTCGGTAAAAGACGAAAAACGCCCCAGCTGGTACTAATATAGTGGGCCGGTTTTAATTAGTAAATAGCCCCACTCACACACACACAAGATTAGAAAAGAAGAAGAAAAGAAAAGAAAGAAAAGAAAGAAAAATAAAAAGGTGCCCCACTCTCTCTCCTCCCTCACTTCTCTTTTCCTCTTCTCTTTCCTCCCTTTCTTTCTTCTCCACGATTCCCTTCTTCTCCCCTCTGGTTCCAGCGATTTTGAAGCCCTTCTATGGCTTCTCCTTCTTCTCAAGCTTGCCCAAGGTGCTACACCACTCCAAATGAGAAAATAATTACATATTCTTCATCTCCTCATCATTCTCTATCATTCCCTCTTTTCAAAATTCGAAAATGAAGAACTTCATCTCCATGGGTTTTGCCCATTTGAGGAGTAAAGCACACCATCATGAAGCTTGAAGTCTCCTCTTTCAAACAAGGTAAAAGTCTCCAAGAAAAACCTCATTTCTCTCCACCCATGGTGTTGGCCGATTTTTACCCTCTTTGATACCTTGTTTTTCTTGTTTTTGAGCTTCACTTCAACCCTCCAATGGTGGTGGAATGGCCCTTTTGATTCAAGGGTGAAAGTCTCTCTTAAAGGGTTCCAAGAGGTAAACCCTAACCTTGTGTTTTAAGCCCTTAGATTGAATTTGTGTTATCTTAAGGGTTAGAATTTTAATTGTGTACTTTTGTGTAATTTGGGTGTTGGGATGGAGTTTGGTAACTCCATCACCTATTTGATCGAAATTGGGAAGAGGAGGAGCAAGAGGAGAAACTTGTGGATTAAGGTAAGAAATCTACCTTAAAGTCTATATTAATTGTTTTAGAATTGGGTTTGGGAAAAATAAAAGATGAAATAAAATCTGGAGCAATAAGATGCTTGATGTTGGTTAGTTGGATTTTGTGAAATGTTGGTTTGAATTGAGGGCCTTGGAGCCAAGTGATTTGGGAATTGTGTTTGTAGTGTTGTTTGGTGAATTTTGAATGGATATTATGTGCTGGTAGGACCCTTTGGTGTGGCTAGATTAGGAATGTAAAGTGATGTGAATTGATGGTTTGGGAGATGTTAAGTTTATGGGGAGGTTATGGCGAAATCTCGATAGAAAATAAGTGTTTTAAGGTGACGTGGTAAACTGGAGGAGCTAGGTGTGTATGTGGTTGAGTTGAGATATTTGATAGCCTTGAAATGGCATTTGGGAAACTAGAAGAAGTGGGATAAAAATCCGTAGCACAAGTGCGCATAAGTGTAACAGAAAATGGGAAGATTTAGAATGGGAGCAAGGAATTTGAGTAATAAATGGACCTATGTTTTGAAGTGGATTAGTGCATGTTTTAGGGTGTTTAAACATGTGGAAACATTAGGAGAAGGTTAGGCTTGGTTTGGAGGTTGAAAAGTGGATGAAAAATAATGTTCTGGACTAATACTGGAGTGTTCCGGGTTTGCAAACAAGAACCCAAACCCGGAACACCCCAAAAACACCCCAGAGAGTAAAATCTGTAGGTGGTCCGGGTTTGTAAACCCGGATACAAACCCGGACCAGGTGTAAAATTGGGCAGAAAGTGTTACGACGGTGTGTTCCGGGTTTGTAAACTCGGACACAAACCCGGACCACCCTAAAAATGCACCAGAGAGTGTTATTAAGTGTGTTTGAGAGGGGGAAGCGAATGATAATGGTTTTAGATGTTGATTAGGCCTTGTTTGGTGAGTTTTAAAGGCCATTGGAAGTATAAACTAGTGTTGGAAATGATTGAGAAAGTTGTGAGTTTAAGTACACAAAGTTAAACCGAAATAACGAGATAACGGGGTAAGTACGGGAGTAGCAATTATGTACCTACCGTAACACCTTAATATTAATTGAACCATTTGACATGTTAAATAGTGGTTCAAGAGTAAGACATGAGGAACAAATGTGAACCGAGGAACGTGAGAACACCGGTAAAGTAATTCCCCACGGTGACAGGTATGGTTTTCTTGCAACCTGTGTCCTACCGGATTACACCGGCTTGTGTGCCAATGTGTTTTTCTGTGTGTTTGCCACCTTGCAAGATAAAACATGAAATGAGTTTACAGTAATTCATTATTGTGGCGTAATTAATTCCGATACCGCTTAACCTTAGTTATGTGTTAAATAATAGTTAACCGACTTTAGGTTCACATAAGAGATCGGTATTCGGAATAAACGTCCCAACCCATGGGAACGTTCTAACTACGGCTATCCGTGCATTAGTGTATGATGTGATTATGTGTGATGTATGTGGCTTGTTGGATATGTTGTTGTTGTTATTGGATACAGTTATCCATGTTTGTTAAAAAGGGATATTACACCCCTTATGTGCCTAACCGAGTTAGTAACACTATGTGAAGTGTGTATGTGATAAGTTCCATAAGGGAACCTCTAACTAATAAGTATATGTTATGTATAGAGAGGAATCCGGTTGTTCCGGGCCGCGGTGTTGTTTGGGAGTTAATACATATATGAGAATTAACTCCCATCCTGTTATGTTAGGGTTGTTTTCCTTCATTGGATTTCGACCTCCCACTAGCTTAGCCAAAGCTTACCTACCCGACCTCCACATCGGGCTAGGAGGGAAATTATGTATAATGTTGGTAGGGTGTTGAAGCCCAAGATCGCTTCGACTCCCTCTTTGTTATGTTACGGTTGTTCTTCCTCCTGGAATTACAACCACCCACAAGCTTAACCAAGGCTTACCTACCTCATCACTATTGGAGCTAGGGGGAAATTATGTATGTTGTGATTGGTCCTATATGAGGCCACCACTCAAGTAAAGGATATGTATGTATGTTGTGCTCGGGCTTATATCACCCCGGCATTCCCTAAGTAAAGTTATATCCTCTCGGAGGAGAAAAATTAAGTTGTGTATGTTATAAAATGAAGTGTGTTGTTATTGAGTGTGTGTGCTAGTGTGTGTTTGTGCCCTATTAATGGATGTTTGCTTATAAGCATGATACGTGTGAGTTGTGCATGTACGAAATAAAATCAACCGCATGCTAAGACGACAAATAGTTGTGCGTGGCCCGGTAGCATGCGGGCTGCGGGATTACCATACCAGCAAAGGTGCTGACCCCCTTTGGGGGCCCCCATTACTTTTCAGGTACAATGAAGCTGGTAGCCGTTCGAGAGTAGGACGGGGTAGTTATTTGTATGTGGTGGTCACGAGATTTGTGAATGTATTGTAGGTGTAGTAAGACCGAAGTTGTATCGGCAATAGTTAGAAGATGCTCGGTACAGTTGTAATGTAAGTGTATAATGGATGTTGGACATGGAACGGGATTAATGGGTAGTTGCTCGGGAGTTTAGTCCATCAGACCGATACAATGTATGTATGTAAGCCTTGTTAGCCACGTGGGTGGCTAAGGCGTGTAACACCAAAGAGTTGAGTTATGTTATGAGTTATGAATTCCGCTGCGATATGTTGTTAAGTATGTTGTCACTAGTTGGGGTGTTACATTAGGATACTAGCTCTTATAAGATTTAGTTATTATAAGTGTTAATTTATTAGTTCCTTGCTTTACTCTAAGTTACTACTTTATTCCTTTTAATATATATGTATAGAAATATATATATGTATATATTTTCCTTAGTTTAAATTAAAGATATTAACTCCCATACAATATAGTAAATAAAATGTAGGATAATTAAATTCCTTAATTTATATAAGCTTCTACTTAAGTAAGTATATATACATATATGTAAATAATTTCACTTCTCTTAAAAGCTAATACAAAAACATTTATAAACTTACTGTTATAAAATGTTAATTTAGTTTCCTTTATTTTCCCCAGCTTAAAAGTTAATTAACAAACTATACTTAAATTTTTGGTTACATTAAAAACCTTATATTATAGGTTATTCTTATGAAAAACTCATAAACACAATTTTTAAAACCTTTTACCATTGCCCAAAAATTCCCAAATTTAATATACCGTAACTATAACATTTTAGACATATTATAAAATTTTTATTTCATAAAAATATCTTTTTAATTTAGCCAAATAATTCCAGAAAACCCGTAACTTGGAAAAATCATAACTTATGTTTAAAAACTCCAAAACCATAATAATTTACATCAAAATAGACTAGATTAAATAAGGAATCTATGGTTAAAATTTCAAGTCAAAATACTTTCGGGAAGGTATTTAAATTAACTCAACAAGTTAGGGTTATTTACTGGGATTTATTAAAACTAAATCTGAAACGTTTTAATCTCGGCCGTCCAAATCTCTTAACTATCATCGGACGGCCGACATGCAGCGAGTTCATCAGCGAATACACTTCGACCCCCGAGTACTAAATCGACAATTTCTCCTAATCCATAGAACGAAATTGAGTGATTCTTGTTTCTATAGTTTCGTAATCAAATTTCGGTTCTAATGATACCTGTTTCCCCAATTATAATGCAGTGTAGGATGGAATTCGAATTCAATTCGAAAGTTAGGGTTCTTATCCGCTACTGAACTCAATTCGAAAACAATTTCCACAAATCCTCCTAATCTAACACGTAATTGACTAAATTGGAACATGGATTAGGTCGGTAACATGACTACGAATGACAATATCGGAGCAATTTGATCGGAGACTCACCGGAGTTGTGCGAATTGGGTGATTTCGAAATCGGAAATCTGGAAAAAATCCGAACTTGAGCTGTTCGAGTAATGAACTTTGGAGATCTATAAAATACGTACTAGATCGAGTTAGGCCATGTTCTTGGGCTCATTAGAACGAAGAAACATAGCTCTACACAATGATAGCAAGAACTAATCCTAACTCGCATCACACAGAAAGAAATTGAAGCTAGAAGTTGCGAGTTTACCTTACAGTTTCGGTATGATTTTATGTGCTAGCAAAACCGAAACTTTAGACAACTTTCCCTTCCAATCGGTTGAGAATTAGCTTAAACCATAAACATGAAAGTTTTAGAGGAATTAGAGCTCTTCAAAATGAGCTAAAGAACATGGAATTTGGATGAGTAACGAAGAAGTTATGGCTGATCGAAATTACCTGAAATCGATGAGAAACTGGAATTCTGGAAACACGTTTCGCAAGGTGGCTACTTTGACTCGATTTTCCAGTTGCTTCAGAAGGAGTTAAGGTTTGTATGAGTTATAGTTGTTTAGAGGGAATGTAGGAGAAGACAACAAAGAAGACGACATTGAAAAATATGGAAAGATGAAGAAGTTATAGCCGTCTAAAGTTAGGTCAAAACACTGGAATCAGTTACCGAAATTCAGGGAAAGAATCGGCTAAGTGTGGGTGACCCATTACAGAGTGACACGTGGCATCTCTTAAAATTTTGATTCAAAACGTCAATCTAGCATAACTTTGGCTAGGATGATCCGTTTTTGACGTTCTTTTTATCGATCTTCATGGTTTTTCATAACCTATTTATTGGTATAGATTTCATGGCCTGGTTTGACCATTCTCAAAAAGTCAACTCTAGCAAGGCTTAATAAGCTTTAAGGTTTCTAGAATTTTATATTGACTTTTATGTTTCAAAACAATGTTCCAACACTTCCTAAAATCTTTATAATATATTTGGAGTGTTTAGAAATTTTCCCAAGATTTATTGACTTATAAATCTTATTATTAAATTCATAATACTATATAATAATGTATAATAATTAGGGTTAAATAGGAGAAAACCCCTAAATAAATTTCACAATTCCATATAATAATTTAATATTCATAATTCCATATAATAATTTATTTTTTTTAACAAAAGAAGTCCCCTAAATTAATTTAAATTAATTTAGGGGTATTTCAGTTCAGCTGTCAGTTGGGGCTATCCATGTTCCCCAAATTAACAGTGGAACATCTCCCAAGGACGAATTCTGATCACTGCCCCATCATCATCAAATTTTTTGGGGATCACAGAGTTCCTAATAGAATCTTCAGATTTGAGAATGGTTGGATTTTGGAAGAGAAGTGCAAAAACATTATTCTGGAAGTTTGGGGTAACTCGTCTCTCAACCTGCAACAAAAATTGTCTGAATGTGCTTTGAAGCTCTCCTCTTGGAAAGGGTGGTCGTTGAAGAAGATAAAGTGGAAAATTAAGGTTAAGGAAAAGGAGCTGGAAGCTATTACAAGTATTCCTCCCACATTTGGGTCAGATTGTAACAGAAAAAGACTCCTTTTAGAGATAGAACTCTTAGCCATGAAAGAAGAAATCTGGTGGCACCAAAGATCTAGAGTATCATGGATTAAAGCTGGTGATAAAAACACTAGTTTTTTTCATTCCAAAGCTTCATATTCCAAAAGAGCTAATGAAATCTGTGGGCTCAAAGACAATAATCTCTCTATGTGTTATAGGTGGCCGGAGATTGAAGGTATTTCTAGAAATTACTTCCTGAAACTATTTTGTTCAGGTCTCTCAGTGGGAAACACAGATTTTGAATCTGCAGTGGAAAATAAATTATCTCCTCAGTTCATTCTTGATCTCAAGGCTCCTTATTCTGCGATTGAAGTTTTGGAAGCTGTCAAGAATCTTGGCTCTGATAAAGCTCCGGGTCCAGACGGTTTTAATGGAAAGTTTTTTAAAACCTATTGGAATATTGTTGGTGACCATACCACAGAAGTTGTTCTCTCAATTCTGAGAGGTGGGACTATGGCTGATAAGATGAATGACTACTATATAGCTCTCATTCCTAAGGAAAAAGGAGCTGTGACTATTGACAAGTTTAGACCTATAGCCCTATGTAACTTTGTTTACAAAATAGTGTCTAAAGTGTTGTCCAATAGAATTCAGGCCATGCTACCTTCTATTATTTCAGAGAATCAATCGGGTTTCGTTAAAGATCGACTTATCTCGGATAACATTATCTTAGCTGGAGAACTTCACAACTTCCTGGACAAAAGTCAGGCCACTAAAAGAGGTTTCTTTGCATTGAAAACTGACCTGAGCAAGGCTTATGATAGGTTGGAATGGAAATTCATCTTCAATATTCTTAAAGCTATGGGCTTTCCGTCCAATTGGCTGTCTCCAGTCATGAATTGCATTTGTTCAGTGAGATGTGTGATCATTGTCAATGGTTCTCCTGGGCAGTTTTTCAGGCAAACAAGAGGGATTAGACAAGGTGATCCTTTGTCTCCTTTTCTTTTCATTCTTGTCCAGGAGGCTCTCACTAGCTTCCTCCTAAAGGCAGACAGTTCAGGTGATTATAAAGGCATCAAAATGAAGCACAATTGTCCATCCATCTCTCATTTGGCATTCGCAGATGATATTATTTTCTTTGGTGTGGCATCAGAGAACAATATCAATGTCCTCAAAGGCATCATCCAAAATTTCACGTCAGCTTCAGGTCATCAAATCAACCTGAATAAATCAGAAATAATGTTTAGTAAGAAGTTAGCTCCAGCTATTAAAAATCATCTTGCTAATCTGGTGGGTGTGAATGAAGTCCCTCAGATTTCCAAATATTTAGGTCTTCCTCTGAAGATGGGGAGGAACAAGACCCAGATTTTTGACTACCTTATTAATGCTGTTCGTAAGAAAGTCTCTTCATGGTCTAAGCCAATGTCCAAGCTGCCCGAGCTGTGCTGATTGCTAGTGTCTTACAATCTATCCCTTGCTACACTATGTCTTTATTTCTGCTCCCTAAGAACATAATATCCAAGCTCAATTCTATCATTTCCGGTTTTTGGTGGGGAGGTAGCAACAAGACCAAACCTATGTACTGGCTAAAGTGGAATAGAGTGTGTAAGAATAAAAAGCAAGGTGGCATGGGTTTCAAAGAGGTTGAGAACTTCAATAGAGCATTACTTACAAAACAATTGTGGAGATTATTAGTTCAGCCTTGCACCTTATTGGCCCAAACCCTTAAGAATTTGTATTACCCTACTAGCTGCATTTCTGAGACAGCTACCTCCCGTAAAGATAGTCCCATCTGGAAGTCTTTGATCTCAAATGTGTCTCTCTTGAGGAGGGGTATTAGGAAACAAGTTGGTAAAGGAAACACTGTGTCTTTCTGGAACTCCCCTTGGGTCCCAAGATCGGGAGATTTTTTCATATCTTCCAACAAACTGCCTAACATGCCGTCGGATATCAAAGTTTCTGACTGCTTTGCTACTGATATGAAAACTTGGAATACTAAAAAGCTAAAACAAATGTTGCACCCACAGGAGTGTGATTTCGTCTCTTCTATCCCACTCAACACAAACCAGGAAGACAGATGGGTTTGGCACTATTCTAAAGACAAGAAGTATTCAGTCAAATCTGGTTTTGAAGTTCTACAAAACAGTCAAGACAGTGGGGAGAGCTCTAATAATAATAAGTGCAGTCTGTTAGCTAAGAGACTTATACTTTCTATCTGCTCTCCTAGATCCTGCCTGATCTTTTGGAAATTCATCAATGGTATTACCCCCTGCCAAGGTAATATTGGTAAATGTATTGGAAGTCAATTCGACTGCTTTTTCTGTGGAATTAAAGACACTACATCTCATTGTTTCTTTCTATGTTGTGCTGTCAAGTCTATGTGGTATAATGTGATTGATCTTCAAGACATTCCAGAGGTTGATAATGGTGCTATCATAGACTAGTTCATTGATAAAGCCAAACATTGGAATGACTCCAAGCTTTCTGATGTGGTGAACTTGATGTGGGTGATTTATGATGCTAGGAACAAATGTAGACATGATATGAGTTTAGCTTGGTGGACAGTTGTGGAGCAAAATAAAGCTTTTATCACTGCTTACAAAATCTCAGCTGAAACGAAGATTCAGAGTGATCCTGTGAATCAGGTTTGGTATCCTCCTCCTCTAGGCTTTATGGCTATATCTTTTGAAGTTTTCACCAGCAAGAACAAGGTTACACAAGTGGGGGGTATCATGAGAAATAGAGAGGGTACCCCGATTTCAGCATATAACAAGAAAATGGAAAGCACGACGAATGTACAATTGGCGGTTGTTAAAGCAGCCACAATGGCGGTGTAACTTGCACTCAATGCAGGAAACCATTGCCTCTGTTTTGACAATTTAGATGAATCTAGGGAACAACTTTTGTTTGGAAGTCTGATTGGGCTAGATAAGAACCTAAGAGTGGAAATTGAAGCTTTCAGAAATGTATGTAATTCGCTGGATAGTTATGTGTGTAAACGTCCTTATGAACCCTTCTCTTTTCCTACCTTACTAGCTGCTAGGGTGTTTAATATTTCCCCCTCAGCTGTGATAATCTGGGATAGGAATCACATTCCTCTTCGGATCAAAACAGCATGTTTTCTAGATTTGGAGGGTCAAGTGTAATTTATTCTGTTGTGTACTATGTCTTTTGATTATATGAAGGTATCAAGGTTGAATTCAAAAAAAAAACTCTTAACTTCAATTATTATAATTGTCTAACTAAAATTTTGGACCTTTTACTATTTGCTTTATAATTACAACTAATTATGTTTTTCACTTTTTGTGATAATATATAGCAACCATCGAACACATCAAACCAGAAAAATAAATTTATTTCAAGAACCCTCAATAAAACCATGATTGATTCCAGTTATTACGAAAGTTACGAAGGTATTCTCCTTACCAATCAAGCCCCTCAAATATCTCACCTTGTTTTTACGGATGATATGATCTTTTATGGCAAAACAAATGCAACAAATGGTACCCTGGCTAGTATCCTCCCTGCTTTCTTATTATCCTCAGGCCACCAGAATAACAAAACTAAATCAGAAGCGTCAGGGTACAACATGGAGAATGCCAATTGTAAGTTGTGATTTGGTGAATAAATGAAAAAAAAGAGATGCGATGAGTGTCTACAGTAGTTTGGGGAGGGGGCTGAATGTGGCTTCATTTGTAGGAGAGAGAAATAATTATTTTTTTCAAAATTTTATAACTCACAAAATATATGTGCAAAAAAATTTATATCATTATTCATCATTTTTCGGGCTCTTCAAAACAACATGCATCATGGATATGTTTTGGTAAACTTAAAATTTTATGTTTTTAGAAGGAGTATATATTCGGTATTTTTAAAGTGAATCTTATTCATTAGTAAAATGAATCTTCTTTAATAATAAAATGAATCTTATTCATTAACAAAATGAATCTTACCCCAAACACTCTAAAATCCACCATAAGAAAGTTAAAAACGCCGTAGGCATTTTTATGGTTTGTAGTGCAGAAGCCCTAAAAATTTGTCGAGTCAGTAATGATAATATAAAGGGTACAACTAATACCAAAAAGATAACTCTACCCCTTAAACACCCTAAACCACCCTTGAAAGCTAAAAACATCGAAGACATTTTCTTAAACATAAGAATGATTCACTTTTTTTAAATGTTTGCTTTTCTTTAACATAAGATTCACTTTTATTAAAAGAATGATTACTTCAATAAATGAAAGGTTCATATTCTTCTTGCATAAGTTTGTGGTAGGATTAACTTTTACTAGTATTAAACAAAATATTCACTTTTATTAAACCTTTGATTCACTTTTCTTAAACCTGTAATTCACTTTTCTTAGACCTCTTATTCACTTTAGTTAAACAATCTATATTTACGAGAATCACTTTTCTTAAACATATGATTCATTTTTATTAAACCCATGATTCACTTTATAAAACCTCTGATTCACATTTCTTAAACCTATTAATCACTTTAGTTAAACAATCTGTGCTTACGAGATTCATTTTTCTTATTACTCTTATTCACTTTGTAACAACTGATGATTAAATTTTCTAAAACTTCTGATTCACTTTTCTAAAATCTCTGATTCACACTAGTGAAACAATCAGAATCACTTTAGTTAAACAATCTCTATATATGAGATTCATTATTTTAAATCTTTTATTCACTTTTAAGCAACTCTATAATTCACTTTTTAACAACCTTTGATTCACTTTTTAACAACATTTGATTCTTTTTTCTTAAACATAAGATTCACAATGAATCTTAAAACATATGTACATACAAAAAAATAAAAAATAAAAAAGTTATCAAAACATACTCATGCTGGGTCTTATTTTGAAGAGCACGAAAAACTGATGAACAATGTTATAATTTTTTTTATTTTTGCACTTTTATTTTGTAAGTTATAACATTTTGAAAAAAAATTATTTCTCTCCCCTAACCCCCCCCCCCAAACTCACGTGAGTAGCATATTATCTTTTTTCCTTCATTTATTTTTTCCTCCAACCACAACATAAGACATGCATATTTTTCTTCTACTTTTTTTTTTCCTTCATTTATTTTTCCTCCAACCATAACATGACACATGTATCTTCTCCATATTACAACATGGAGCAATCTCCATGTTCGAAATCACGAATCAGAAATTACTTTTAGCCTTAAAATACCTCAATCCACAAAAGATAACCTAGTCATAGTTTCAGAAGTCCAACAAGTTACCTGCTTCTCCAAGTATTCAGGCCTCCCTCTAAAAGTTGGACCAAACAAAAGAGAAACATTTGGATTTCCGATAGAGTCCTTGCAGAAGAAAGTGCAAGGATGGAATAGACCGAAGGTAGTCCCTATACATAATTAATAAGGTCGGTTAATTACCTTAATTATCTTTCAATTTTACTAAGTGTTTTATATACTCACATAACGTGTCTTACAATCAAACTTACACTTGATTCTCCTCATTATACCCACTAGGGTTTACTACATAAGCCACATTTCTTTTCTGTTTTTTTTACAAGTTTGGGCCGACCGACCCACCGACCGACCCAACCCCTGGGTCTGTCCGTTCCAGTAACAATTCCGGGTTTGAAAATTCTACTCTGACCGACCCAAGCCTACTCCGACTAACCCAAGCCCTCTGGGTCGGTCCATTCCAGAACCCATTTTGTTCCTCATTTTTAGCCCGACCAACCCACCGACCGACCCAACCCCCTGGGTCGGTCGATTCCAGAAACATTTCCCGTTGCCTTATTACAGTCCGACCGACCTAGCCAGGGTCGGTCCCCTAGGTCGGTCGACTGTAGAGACTTCCCAAACATTGTCAAACTTTCTCCAAACTTTTCCTCAAGCCACCTAATGTGTTCTAACATCATTTGGCACACTTAAACCTTCATATAACATCCACCAAACTCATTTTCCAACTCACTTCTAAACTCCTTAAACACTTACTCATTTTCTTACAAAATTCCTAACACTTGTAATGTTTTTCCTTAAGTCCCTAAATGGTATACTATACCTAAAATCTCACTAACCAAATTGTTTCCTTACCACCACTACAATTCCTCCAAAAGCATTATTCCTCACTAAGACCTCCTTACACAAACTTCTCAAGACTTCTTTCCACAAGTTCAAACTTCCTCCTTTACAAGACATTATTCTCTCATTGTTTACCCAAGTTTGCACAAGTCCTAAATATAATCCGACCATGACTTTGGTGTATCTCAAATCACTCATTTTCACACCAAATCCTCCAAAGCAAACCCTAAGTCATTTTAATGCTTATAAACACTTAAGTTCCCCTTCTTTCACCAAACCAACACTTAACAATTCCTAGTACAACCTAGGTCACTAAACTTCATTTAAACACCTAAACTTCTTGTTTTCTACTCAAATTTTGACATAGCTTTGCTAGCACTTTCTTACACCAAAACACAAGGTTTTCACCTTCAAACACTCAAGAACATTTATCCACACAAGATTGTTCTTTACACACAACTCAACCTTTAACCACACTACATCACAATATAGTGCATAATTTAAATTGCTTGGCACTTAGGCCGTTAAATAACATGGCTCTTAGGCCCTTAAATAGTATAAACCTTAAACGCTAAATTTCCCACATTATATTTGCCTTTGACCTGCAAATACACACATCATCACATATGCCTTTAATAACCTCCTTGAGGATAATTTTCTAGCTCATTTACCATTGGCTCCTTAGGTAGTTCATTAAGCATTTAAAGCTCAATTTCTTAAGATACATTAAACCACATTAAGTTAGGTCATTTACCTCTTTTCTTCAAGTTTTCTTTCCTTGTTTTCTTGGATTGAAAATCAGCAAGGAACTTGATCACTTGTCAACCTTCTATCCACACACATATATAAGGGTAATGAGCTTTAAGATTCATACTTAAACTCATATATAAAACCTAAATTCACATAAGTGTTTTAAAACAATAAGATAGGAATTTACCTTGGAATTGAATGAGAATTGGATTAAGTAACAAGAGAGGACTCCACTTAGTCCTTTGAAGTTTAAGATGAAGCTATGAAAGATCAAAAGAAAACACCATCAATGGGTGACTCTCGGTCATATATAAAACAAGGGGAAATGAAGTTTTTCTTTGGTTTTCCTTACCTTGAAGCAAATGAGAATGACAAGGCATGAAAAAGATGAGCTCAAGCTCCTTCAATGGTGAATCTTCATGGCACCGAAATGGAGTTTTAGAGGATTTGAAAAGACAAAGTTGAAGAGCTTGATCAAACTAAGAGAATGGTGGTCTTGGAATTAATTTTGGAGCATGGAGCTAGGAGATATAAGCAAGAGAAGATGGAGAATGGTAGTGGACTGTAGCAAAACCGATTGAAGAAGGGAGGAGAGGATGAAGACGGTGGGAATCAAGAAGGAAAGAAGAGAATGAGGTGAGAGGTGAGTTTGTAAGATATTTAAGTAATAAAGTAAATAGTTCTCTTTACTTATTTCTTCTTCTTTTCCTTAACAAGCTAGTTAAGTGTGGTGACTCACACCTTAAAAACTGGCCCCCTTTAGGTAGTAAGATATTTTATGGCCTTGTTGACCAATTAAACAACTTATATTGACTTATGACTTAAACTAGTACTATTTGAGCACTATTCACAAACTAGTGCACATAATTGTGAAAGTTTTGATTTCCCATT
This sequence comes from Limonium bicolor, assembly GCA_023374045.1. NCBI lineage: Eukaryota > Viridiplantae > Streptophyta > Magnoliopsida > Caryophyllales > Plumbaginaceae > Limonium > Limonium bicolor. The sequence goes on along the minus strand of CM041777.1, from coordinate 193,969,383 downwards.
GATTTAGACTTCCTAATGTGATACTAAGTAGTACAAATGTTGATTAAAGAGTAATGATGGGAATTTAGCCACTCAAAACCCATTTCTAAGATAATTTTTCAAAAATGTGCTTTAAGACTCCTTAAAGCACATTTTGTGTTTTAACTTGTTTTCAAGCTTGGTTTTCTTTGGTAATTGATTTAACATGTTCATTAACATGTAAATAAGGTCTTGGTAGGCTCTTTGAGTTTTAACAAAGGCTATCTCAAGCTTAGAGCACGTTTTTGCTCTAATTACCTTTATGGTACTTTATTGTGTTATCTATGGTTTAAATTGTTCACTAATGTTTCTAAGGCACTGTTTAGCCTTAGTATACAATAATTTAATATTTAAACAACATGTAAAGGTTTGGGGTATTTCAATCTACCCCCCTTAAAAGAACTTTGTCCCCAAAGTTCACACTTCCCACACATCTCTACTATTAGAACACGGGGATTACTTATAAAACAACACTTCCATAACAAACATACTTTACATAACATCGGACTCAAGGTCCCGGTAACATAACATCACTTAGACTCAAAGGTCTATAACATAACAACATAGACAATGTATTTCAATACATGTTGTACATACATAACCGAAACGACTCTACCCCCCTTAAAATAGGGGTACGCCCCGTATCCTATACATAAAAATACTAAGGAGTAAACAACGACGGGTACTTCGCCCTCATTTTATCTTCCAGCTCCCAAGTGGCCTCCTCGAATTCCTGGTTAGACCAGAGGACCTTCACCAGTCTTACAGACTTATGGCGAGTGTCTCGAGTCTTAGTATCCAGAATTCGTACGGGAGTCTCCACTAATCGCATGGTCGGCTCTAAGGTTAGCCTTTCAGGCTGAAGCACATGAGATGGATGAGACATATACTTCTTCAACTGAGATACATGAAACACATCATGTACCTTGCCCAGCCCAGCAGGTAAATCTAGCCTGTAAGCTACCGGGCCTATCCGCTCCGTCACAACATAAGGCCCCACATATTTCGGGCTCAACTTGCCTTTCTGGCCAAAACGAAATACTCCCTTCATGGGGGAAACTCTGAGAAGCACCTGGTCGCCCATGGTGAACTCCAGGTCACGTCGTCGCACATCCGCATACGATTTCTACCTGTCCTGAGCTGCCTTCATGTTAGCTCGGATCTGGCGTACTTCTGCCTGTACTTGCTCCAGATACTCAGGTCCTATAATGACTGTCTCACTCGACTCGTCCCAGCATAAAGGCATGCGGCATGGTCTACCGTACAAAGCCTGGAAGGGAGACATCTTGATCGAAGCATGATAACTATTGTTGTAGCTAAACTCAATCAGATGTAACTTATCAATCCAGCTGGTCTGAAAGTCAAGTGCACATGCACGTAACATATCCTCTAGCGTCTGGATGGTGCGCTCACTCTGACCATCTGTCTGAGGGTGGAACGCTGTACTTAGCTTCAGCTCGATACCAAGCGCTTCCCGTGTAGTTTTCCAGTACCTCGAGAGGAATCTGGTATCCCTATTAGACACGATAGTCTTCGGTACCCCATGGTGTCATACAATCTCTCGGTCGAAGAGCTCTGCAAGCTTTGCCACTTTCTAAGTGTCCTTCATCGGTATGAAATGGACCACCTTGGTCAGTCGGTCAACAACGACCCATATCATGTTTAGACCTCCCCTTGTAGGCGGAAGCCCTACTACGAAGTCCATGGAAATGTCATGGAACTTCCACTTTGGCACTGGCATTGGCTGCACCATACCACCAGGCCGTCGGTGTTCAAACTTGACCTTCTGACAAGTGAGACACCTTACCACATAGTCATTCACATCCTTTTTCATTCCAGTCCACCAAAAATATCGTTTCATGTTCTTATACATCTTTGAAGCTCCGAGGTGAATTGAAGTAGTAGAACAATGGGACTCACTCAGTATGCGCTCCTTCAGCTCAGCGCTACTCCTCGGAATACACAGTCGGCCATTAAGCCTAATCAGGTCATCATCATGGAGTCGGAAATCATACTTCTGACCCTCGAATGTGCCATCAATAAGCTTCTGCCTGATCTCTAACATGTACTGATCCGACATCTGAGCACTCCGCACCTCTTCAACCAAGCTAGAATGAGAAACTAGCGAATGGAGAGAGTGTGCTCGGCGACTCAGTGCGTCAGCTACCATATTTGCCTTACCCACTTTGTACTGCAAGTTGATGTCGTAATCGTTTAGAAACTCGACCCACCTTCTTTGCCTCATGTTCAACTCTTTTTGAGTGAATAAGTACTTCAAACTCTTGTGGTCAGAATAAATTGTCACATTTACCCCATACAAATGATGTCGCCATATGATCTTCAATACGAAGAAAATGGCACCCAATTCTAAGTCGTGGGTAGGGTAGTTCTCTTCATGCTTCTTCAGCTATCGGGAGGCGTACGCTACGACATTCCTGTGTTGCATCAACACACAACCTATACCTCTCCCGGATGCGTCGTAGTAGACCTCAAAACCATCTATACCGTCTGGTATTGTCAGGACTGGTGCAGAGGTAAGAGCATCCTTGAGACTCTGGAAGGAACTCTCACAGTCGTCTGTCCACTCGAATGGTGCATCCTTCTTTTTAAGGAAGTCATCGGCTTCGAGACACTGGAGAAGTCCTTCACAAATATCCTGTAATATCCTGCCAGATCAAGGAAGCTCCGGATGTAGGTAACCGTCTTCGGTCTAGGCCAGGTGTGCACTGCATCTATCTTGGCCGGATCAACAGCGATCCCAGCCTCGGAAATAACATGACCAAGGAATGAAACATGGTTCAACCAGAATTCACACTTAGAGAATTTGGCATACAACTGGTTCTCTCTCAATGTTTGCAACACACTTCTCAGGTGGCTTTCGTGCTCGCCCTTCGATTTCGAATATACAAGAATATCATCGATGAAGACTACCACTGACTTGTCAACTGATCTCGGAACAAGCGGTTCATTAAGTCCATAAACTTGGCTGGTGCATTGGATAAACCAAATGGCATAACCGTGAACTCGTAGTGACTGTATCTGGTTCGGAATGCGGTCTTCTCAATGTCACCCTCTCGAATAGCAATCTGATGGTAACCGGATCGTAAGTCGATCTTGGAGAATACTGATGCTCCTTTCAACTAGTCTAATAGATCATCAATGTGTGGTAAAGGATAACGGTTCTTCACCGTAACAACATTCAGCTCTCTGTAGTCGATGCAGCGGCGGAGGCTACCATCCTTCTTCTTCACGAAGAGGACCGGCGCTCCCCATGGTGAAACGCTTGGGCGTATAAATCCCTTGTCGAGTAGGTCTCTCAGCTACTCCTTGAGCTCAGTCATCTCAGCTAGAGCCATACGGTAGGGCACCTTCGCTATTGGTCCGGTTCCCGGCACCAATTCAATTTCAAACTCCACTGCCCGTGCTGGCGGCATGCTCGACAGTTCCTTAGGAAAGACATCAGGAAACTCTAACACTACCGGCACATCAGGGCTAGACTCCGGATCTCTCTCAATGTCCTGGACATAGCAGAGGTACACATTACACTTTCTTCGCAACTCACAATACATAGACATAGCGGAGATAATCTGAGTCGAAGGCTCTCTGGGCCTCTGGTGGTATGAAATGGTAACCCCAGTCAGACTCCGAAGAAGCAGTCGATGCTCGGCACATAGGATTCGACCCTTGTACCGCTCCAACCAGTTCATCCCCACAATAACATCGAATCCGAGTCCCTCAAACTCTATCATGTTGATCAGAAACTCTTTATCCTTGATTTGTACAATAGCATCTCGGTGATAGCGGGTACACTTGATCCCCTCTTTCGACGGGAGAGTGACTAGGAAGTCAGGCATCTCTTCACCGTCTAACCCCAGCCTCCTCGCAAATGAAAGCGAGATAAACGTGTGTGAGGCTCCAGAGTTGAACAAGATCGATGCGTCCACGCCATTAACAGGAAAGGTTCTCGTGTGGATAGTGCCGCTTTTGCTGGCTTCTGCCTCGTTACACACACTTAGTGCACCTCCCTTTCCGAGTGCACAACCTAATTCAGTTCACAAACTTATAAGTACACAGTAACAACACGGCTGACACACTTCAAAACAATGTCTCTTTATTCATTAACATACTCTTTACACCATAAGTTGGTTTACATTGTCGACATAGCTAGTATATAGCATCCTTAACATAAAATTGGTTTCACCCATTACATGGTTACACAAGGCTTTAAAACTGCCGAAAATTCAAATTTAAACGTCCGGGTTTCATGTGTGTGGCATTAATCACTGTCGAAGGTGCGGTATTCAGTTTGATCTTCTTGATACCATGATATAGCATCCTCGACTGCCCACCCATGATTAACACATCTCCTGACTTCAACACTAACTTCCTTGCGAGATCAGCATGCTTCTGCTCGCCATACACAAATACTGCGGTATCACCAATGGACCAAGACACCACGGGTACTCCCTTACTCAGAGACTTGGGTGTTTTGTCCTTATCCTGGTGTAAACCCAACCGTTCACCTTTCTGGTAGAAGTTCACAATACACAAATCTGCTTTAACACTCGGAATTGGATCCGATTCAACTTGCTGAGCAATTCCCACGGCGTGGTTAACGACCACAAGGAATTCCTCAGGTATCCTCGGTACTGTTTCTCTGTCTTCCGCTCGTTCGTCCTTACCCATGCACATCATTTTTAACTTCATCTTCGATCCACTCGGGTATCCAGTGTGTAGAAACCTCCTGGTGCTTCTCCCAGTTCGTCGCATCATCGGATGATGTGGATTTGTGCTTCGGGTGTCAGGTATCCATTTAATTATATCATACCTAGCTGGATAACCTGATATTGCTCCATAGGGAATTCGGAGATGCTGATGGTGGTTTCTTCGGGGTTTGGTGTGGGAGGGATTGGATAACAAATATTGAAGGTTCCTAAGGTTTATAATTATCTGACTTAGGTAAATTATACATTATACTTGTTTACCCAAAATTTCAACCCCCCGGAAGAGAGTCTCTACTAATAGGCTAGTAGCGAGGGTTCCCAATTCGATTGGCACATTTCAGAGTACTAGGGACAGCTTAGTCATCTCCAGGGGCATTTTTGTAATTTTTCAAGGCTCCTAAGCCCCCTATAGGCTTTCTCTCTCCTCCAAATAAGGGTCAAATCAATTCAAAATGCTTTGAAATTTTAACCCATGATAGAGGATGACATCTGAAGCATAATGGCGTTGGAATTTTGATTTTTCGAATTTCCAATAATTTTCTAGCAATTTCTGATTGAATCTGACGAGAAATTGAATTTAAAAATATTCCAATGTCCAAAAAATTCGATTCCACTTTAGAAAATTCAGAAATATCATCCTTTACCCATGTGTAAAATTTCATAATCAAATTCCTTTTGGAAGCCCTTGAGCTAAAACGTCGGTAAATCTCGGTTTTTACCGGATTTTTCTATCTTTAAAGAGGCCTATATAAGGAACCTTATCCCATGATCAAAGAAGAACCTCAAGAACCCTACACTCTCAAAGAAGGCAGCCGTCTCTCTTTCTCCACGTTTGTGAACTCCAGAGCCACCATCAAACACCGAAATCTCACCAAAATCAACACCAAAACATATTTTTCAACCCCCACAACACCATCAATCATCAAAACCCCACAAAAACACCACCAAAACGTGAAGAACAGCAAGAACAACCAACAACCAGAAGCTTGGTTCGAAATCCTCTCGGGTCTGCCATCAACGGAGCACTCGACGAATCCCGGTGTGAAGAATCACCGTGAATCCGAAGGTAAAACAGGTAGAAATCCCACTTTCCTAACTCTCCACGGTATTATCTGTCTTGCCTCAAAATTTGGGCTCAAACTAACCCCTCTACGCTTCTGTATTGCTGTTTGTTTAAGCTTCTGTCCAATAACTTGTTTGCTAAGTTTCGTGCTTAATTCGAATTCAAATTGACAACTTTCAATCACTAACGTCTTGTACATCCTTCAGGCTACACACCCATAAAATTTGAGCCAAAAACACCTTCGGGAACAGCCTCAACACCGCCGTCCGAGGGCGGTCCGCACCCACGGACGTAATGTCCGGGGTCCCGACTCCCTGTCCGTAAGCTCGGACACCCACGGCGGCGGGATTTTTTAAACTTTAAAAATTTAGGTTTTCTAATAATGTCCGGGCCCACGGACAGCCTGTCCGTGGCCCCGGACTTTACAATTTTCTGTTTTATGTTTAATTCGACTTTTATTTTCATATAGGTTAACTGGGGTCCGTGGCCTCGGACATTAGGTCCGTGGCTACGGACGGAAACAAAATTTGACCTAATTCTGCCTCCGAAACCCTAGTTTAGGTAATTTTAATTTCCACTTTAATTTTCTGTCAAAAAAACGTTAAAAAATAAAAAAAACAGAAGCGCGCACCTAGGTTAAAAACAACTTTGTAGAAAGCCGTAATTGAACCAAGTAGAGGAAAAACGACCTAGGAAGGGTAATGAAAGTAATTGAACCCTAGTTAAGTCGAATATCTAGCCCCCGAACCCGAACACTCCTTTCCTAATTTGATCTAGGTTAAAATTAGGTGGCGACTCGTAATAGGTTCCAGTGAGCTAGCTTAGGTTTTAATAATTATTGTTATATGGCATAGTTATTAATCTTAGGCTATAAGTGGACCTAAAACCCGATTAGATCCTAATCAACTTTAATCAACATAGGATAGGGTTTAAAATCGAGGCTCACAGACTGGCGACTCTGCTGGGGATAAATTCTTAATTTTAACTTGTTTAATTTTAAGAAAGAGGGCTTAACTCGAAAAATTGTTTATTTATGGCTTTATTACTTTGTTTGTTTACTTTCGTGCGCACTTTAAATTTTTGCACCCTTGCATCATATGAGAGCGAGGGTCCACACAAACTAGTTCCACCCCGGGACCCATCTAGGGTCCCCTGTCAGGGACTCACACCTTTTAGGTGATGTGAATAAGCGGGGAAAAGAGGAGGATGTCGTCTAACCACATCCCCTTAATACCTGGGCCTTAGCCCCAAGCGTTTTCCTGGCAGTGTCCTTACCAAGCCCAATGTTTGGTCAGTCAAAGACCCGACCGTAGACGCACACCTTCAGGTGATGTGAAAAAGTGGGGAAGCCCAAAGAGAATAGCATGCAAGCCCTATTCCTTTGTGGTAACCTGGGCCCATGCCCCAAGCACCTCTCCGGATCGATCCATACCCGGTTTGATCAAAGCGTCTAGTGAGGACATGTTGAACTTGTGTGTGCCTTGTTTGCTTGTATGATTGGCCCACTACGCAGCCTAGAAATTGATAGGAACCTCTCCTACATCAACTCAGCCCAACCCGAATTGGCAGCTTTATTGTTTACGGCCCAGAGGCCCTGCTTGGTTCGATATGTGTGTCATTTGGGCTTCGGCCCAAAAGTTTAGACTTTGGTGATTTCTCTTTCAGCCTAATTTGAATTATCAATTTAGTTCTAGGCCCATGAAAAACAAATCTATCAATCAGGCTTTTCCATTTCGGCCTAAGGCCCATTCTAGTCTAGGTGAACCTTTTGTTCGGGCCCTGGCCCAAAGTCCTAGATCTAGGTGTCATACCTTTTAGGCCCACTCAAAAACTACTTGTTTAGGTTTCAACTCATTCGAATTCAAGATAATTTTTCATTCATTGTAGTTTCTGGCCTCAAGGCCCAACAGGAACAACAAACAAATCTTAGACTTCAAGGTTTCTCTCTCGGCCCAGTGGCCCGTTCATAGTTCATATGGCTTCCTTCAGCCTGTACATATCACCTCCAGATTAAGGGCCTTCAGGCCCACACAGAGTCCAAGAAGAGGATGGTCACGGTCATCTTAACGACATCCTAGCAGTCAAGAGCTCGAGTCTTCAGCATGCCGACATCAGACGGTTCAGCAGAGTTCAAATTCAAGGGAAAGATTAGGGATCCCATGCATTCTACTGCATAACTTGCTAAAACATTCATCTTTCAAATGCATCGCTCAAAGTTTTCAAAGAATGATCGTTTTCAAACCACCGATAAGAAGCATCGATTTTTCATTTTCTTCCTCATGTTCACAAATGGATGACTTTTTCGAGTCTAAAGGGTAACAAAAAAAGATTTTATTTCACACAAGTTTCTATTGAGAAAATGGTTCATGAAATAATTATTTCCCGACAATGGCATGCAAAGACTTGTATTTTGTTTCCGAAATTTTGAACATGCCTTACCAAACCCCACAGCTCATCCCAGGACATCCAAATAACCCCCAAAGCGGTTCCACATCCATATCTTTTAAATTGTTGTCATTAACCCCAAATCAATACTGGGGGCAATCTGAGTTTAGGTACGTCATCTTTCATCTTTCGTTTAAGCGTGTGAACTAGTCTCTAAGTGAAATTCACGAGAGTGTCTTGAGCGGAAAAACCATGAGCGAATGAGCGTGTCATTTTTACACGACTCCGGTGAGACCACATTCAAAGGTGAGGTGAACGGCATAACTTCGACCGAAGGAGATAATTTGTAAATTTACTCTTAGATCTGCGAAAAGTAACAAAGAATGGATACACAACTAACAAGGATGACGAAGCACCTAGGTACAGCATCACATAGCCAAAAGCTTGTGAACCCTGACGTTAAACCCTAGGCACCCCCGCTGAGCCTTTCATATATCCCTTTTCGATATTATGAACTCCACAAAATAACCCAGCCAATGATGAATGTCCGACCCGGTGACCAAAGGAGGCGAGGAGCCCGACTCTCAGATAACATTCTCATCAGTCCAAAGAAGCAATGCCGCTATCAGCATGACAAAGCGATCCGCAAATGGTCCCAGAGTGACACAGGATCTAAAGAGTTTACATCAAAATAGCTCTCGAAGCCCAAAGCCGGGAAACACAAGAACCCCAAAGGCAAAGTCAAGAAAGGATAAAACAAAAGGCAAACCGAAGTGCCTCGAAGAAATCCAAATGGCAAAAAGAGAAATGGTGTAAAGGACAACTTCAAAAGTCCAAGTCCAGAAGACTCGAAAACAACGTCAGCACAAGGCGGCTAGAAGACTTCAAGACAAGGAAGATGAATCCGAGAGAAGACGCAAGTTGCAGCTTTGGTCACCCACTTAAGCTCCACATACCTCAAATATCCCTCCATGGTCCCGTTGTCCTTCATCACACCCCATGGCCACGTTATAAGCTTTAAAGACTTCCGACTTGATAGTTGTGTGTCTAATCACGTGAAAGTAACAGATCAAATGCGTAAATCCATCAAATATCGAATTCAATGGTCTAGAAGTTGTGACCGTGAGCAGAAAACAAGTACGAGCATCAAACACGCTGAGTATAGATTAGGAAGCACCACATCGAAACATAAGCCGTGACCCTGTGAGGACGAGACTCATTCGCACGTTTAATAAAAGAAAATACTGGGGGCAATCGATCGTTCCGATCGATTGCCATGAACTCTAGCTCAGTTTGTCTTAAAGGAAAAGTACTGGGGGCAATTGTTGGTTCCAACAATTGCTATGACAACACCAATTCGAACCCAGAGCTCAAACATCACCACCACCATTCCACCTCAAGCCTGTCATTGGCCTTACCTCCACAAAAACATCAGGCCCGTCATAACCCAGACCACCATCCAAAATCATAGCCTGATCCCAGGTCTATCGCAAATCCTGAACACCGGAAAAGCCTTTAACACCACAACAAACACCACACACTTCCACCAGCGGCATGTTCATTTTCTTAAGAAACAAATAGTAGATATGAAATTTTTAGTCAGGAAATGATCATTTCACTTTCCTTTTCAGCAGAGTTTTCTCAAGCATTACCATGTTTGGCACATTTTTCAACAGTTCCGTGTTTTGGCAAGCTTCCAACAAACACTTTAGTTGCGTTTTACAACTTTTGCATAACACCTCAACATCGCCAAGTTTGGCACCTTTTCCAACAATTTCCTGTTTTGAACGAGTATCCTTCATATATTTTGATTGCATACATCTTATCATCATTGCCATGTTTGGCACTCCAGTAATCAGTTTTCATCATTTGCACAAGACCATTATCTTTCCGATTCATTCTTAGTTTGAGACCCATCATTTTCAAGACTTTAGTACGAGACCCAGCATCTTCATTCAGCGCGAGACCCAGAATCAATGCGAAATCCGACTTTTTCTTCATCCATTTAGTATGAGACTTCAGTGCGAGACCATGCATCTTCATCAGTGCGAGACCATCATATTCGTCAGTGCGAGACCATGCATCTTCATCAGTGCGAGACCATCATATTCGTCAGTGCGAGACCATGCATCTTCATCAGTGCGAGACCATCATATTCGTCAGTGCGAGACCCATCACCTTCATCAGTGCGAGACCGAGCGTCATCATCTAGTGCGAGACCAGTACGAGACCTAGTATCATCTTCAGTGCGAGACAGGTACGAGACGAGCGCGATCTAAGTTGGCGGGGCAGAGGCAATAAGTCCCCATCTTCATGTCAACTTCTTGGGAGAAACAACTAGTGGGCAGTGGCAATAAGTCCCCTTGGTAATCTAGAAGTTATCCCAGCACCCCAGTTGGTGGGCAGAGGCAATAAGTCCCCAGAGTATACCAACAAGGAGCATTGGAACGGGTTTCGGTCCCCAGAAGCATCCGAATGTCATTTTCATATCATCCATATCATTTGCATCACTTTCAACATGATCATTTGCATAAAGTTTACCTTGAATCCGTCCGTACGAAACTCCTCATCATAGACCAGAGATATAGATTCTCACCCCGGAGATATAGATTCTTCAGAGATACAGATTCTCGCCCCGAAGATACAGATTCTTTGAGATACAGATTCTCACCCGATCAGATATACAGATTCTCACCACGAAGATACGATTCTTCAGAGATACAGATTCTCGAGAAGATACCAGAGATTAGAGAGTAGATTTCAGTTCCCGAAGATACAGATTCTTTAGAGATACAGATTCTCACCCGATCAGAGATACAGATTCTCACCACGAAGATACAGATTCTTCAGAGATACAGATTCTCAGCCGAAGATACAGATTCTTCAGAGATACAGATTCTCACCCGATCAGAGATACAGATTCTCAGTTCAGAGATACAGATTCTTCAAAGATACAGATTCTCAGCCGAAGATACAGATTCTTCAGAGATACAGATTCTCACCCGATCAGAGATCAGATTCTCAGTTAAGATACAGATTCTTCAAGATACAGATTCTTAGCCGAAGGTAACAGACTCTTCAGAGGTACGATTCTCAGCCAAGATTCAGATTCACCAGAGCAGCAGAACTCACTAGAGCAGCAGAACTCACCCGAATAGAAGAACTCGACCCCAACACCAATTTTCAATCACTGATAGGTAGTCAACGCCTCAGAATAGCTTGACATCATCTCATTCATTATAGGTAGTCAACGCCTCAGAATAGCTTGGCATCATCTCATTCATTATAGGTAGTCAACGCCTTAGAATAGCTTGACATCATCTCATTCATTATAGGTAGTCAACGCCTTAGAATAGCTTGACGTCATATCATCCTTATAGGTAGTCGGCGCCTTAGAATAGTCTGACATTACTTCATTATCACCTTTAGGTGGTCGACGCCTTAGAACCGCTCGACACCCTTCCACTTACTCATAGGTAGTCAGCGCCTTAGAATAGCTCGACGCAACTTGTCGGATTGCACGTGTGGTCTTTTAAGATCCATAATTTTGGGGTATCACTCAAGCATCAACTAGCCATTTCATTTCCATTACAAAGTCTAGTTGACGGGGGGCAATCTGTTATACCCAAATTTCAACCCCCCGGAAGAGAGTCTCTACTAATAGGCTAGTAGCGAGGGTTCCCAATTCGATTGGCACATTTCAGAGTACTAGGGACAGCTTAGTCATCTCCAGGGGCATTTTCGTAATTTTTCAAGGCTCCTAAGCCCCCTATAGGCTTTCTCTCCTCAAAATAAGGGTCAAATCAATTCAAAATGCTTTGAAATTTTAACCCATGATAGAGGATGACATCTGAAGCATAATGGCGTTGGAATTTTGATTTTTCGAATTTCCAATAATTTTCTAGCAATTTCTGATTGAATCTGACGAGAAATTGAATTTAAAAATATTCCAATGTCCAAAAATTCGATTCCACTTTAGAAAATTCAGAAGTATCATCCTTTACCCATGTGTAAAATTTCATAATCAAATTCCTTTTGGAAGCCCTTGAGCTAAAACGTCGGTAAATCTCGGTTTTTACCGGATTTTCTATCTTAAAGAGGCCTATATAAGGAACCTTATCCCTGAATCAAAGAAGAACCTCAAAACCCTACACTCTCAAAGAAGGCAGCGTCTCTCTTTCTCACGTTTGTGAACTCCAGAGCCACCATCAAACACCGAAATCTCACCAAAATCAACACCAAAACATTTTTCAACCCCCATAACACCATCAATCATCAAAACCCACAAAAACACCACCAAACGTGAAGAACAGCAAGAACAAACCAACAACCAGAAGCTTGGTTCGAAATCCTCTCGGGTCTGCCATCAACGGAGCATCGACGAATCCCGGTGTGGAAGAATCACCGTGAATCCGAAGGTTTTAAAACAGGTAGAAATCCCACTTTCCTAACTCTCCACGGTATTATCTGTCTTGCCTCAAATTTGGGCTCAAAACTAACCCCTCTACGCTTTGTTTGCTGTTTGTTTAAGCTTTTGTCCAAAAACTTGTTTGCTAAGTTCGTGCTTTAATTCGAATTCAAATTGACAACTTTCAATCACTAAGTCTTGTACATCCTTCAGGCTACACACCATAAAATTGAGCCAAAAACACCTCGGGAACAGCCTCAACCCCCGTCCGAGGGCGGTCCGCACCCACGGACGTAATGTCCGGGGTCCGGACTCCCTGTCCGTAAGCTCGGACGCCCACGGACGGCGGCGGGATTTTTAAACTTTAAAAATTTAGGTTTTCTAATAATGTCCGGGCCCACGGACAGCCTGTCCGTGGCCCCGGACTTTACAATTTTCTGTTTTATGTTTAATTCGACTTTTATTTTCATATAGGTTAACTAGGGTCGTGGCCTCGGACATTAGGTCCGTGGCTACGGACGGAAACAAAATTTGACCTAATTCTGCCTCCGAAACCCTAGTTTAGGTAATTTAATTTCCACTTTAATTTTTCCAAAAAAACGTTTTAAAAAAAAAAAAAACAGAAGCGCGCACCTAGGTTAAAAACAACTTTGTAGAAAGCCGTAATTGAACCAAGTAGAGGAAAAACGACCTAGGAAGGGTAATGAAAGTAATTGAACCCTAGTTAAGTCGAATATCTAGCCCCCGAACCCGAACACTCCTTTCCTAATTTGATCTAGGTTAAATTAGGTGGGACTCGTAATAGGTTCCAGTGAGCTAGCTTAGGTTTTAATAATTATTGTTATATGGCATAGTTATTATCTTAGGCTATAAGTGGACCTAAAACCCGATTAGATCCTAATCAAACTTTAATCAACTAGGATAGGGTTTAAAAATCGAGGCTCACAATACTTTAACTCTTTACTTATATAGTTGTACATTTAGACTTGCTAAAACACTCATGCATGAAATGCGTTAAGCAGTCAATTACTTCACTCAGTGGTTTTAGTAGTACCTGGTCTAGAAGAGGGTCCAGCAGCCTCTGACCAGTCTACCACATTCAGGGGGCCCTGCCAGCTCCGACCCTTCCCCTTCTGTGAGTTCGTGTTCTCCTTATCTGAGGGACGACTGATTACTCGCCTTCGGGCCTTCAGTGGTGCGGCAGCTACCCTTCCATGCCCCTTAGGCCTATAGTTTCTGTCGTTGGGGTTTGGTAGCACTCGAAGTCACGGTGCCCCATCTTCTTGTAGTATCGACACTGCACATCATTTCCCTTATAGTCCTTGTCGGGGTGGTCTTCATTGCACCACTTACAGTATAGTGGCGCTTCTGAGTCCAGATTCCACGCTAGCTGCTATTCACATCACACCATTAATACACACTTCACAACAGAACAACACACATCTAAAACTTTGCTACACGAATTAGTAGTTACCCTTGGGCGGGTGAGAGGTAGGGGCTTTGCCGCATAGGCATAAGTGAGCTGCAGTGGTCCTCAGCAGTGGTGGTCTGGGCTTGGCTTTACCACCCGGGGGCTGGCTTTCTGGGACTGGGGGTAAGGTTTCTTCTTCTTTCCTCCCCCGTACCCTTGCGTGTTCTGGCCCTGGCTTGAAGCCTTGCGCTTTGCGCATTCTCCTCGTCCCTCAGACGGACGGTGATCTCAACCTTAGCAGCGGCATGATAGCACTCTGGATTTAGGATGTCAGTCATGCCCCGCAAATTAAACCCACAAACTCACATTCACATTTACTCACTGTATACAACTTATTCACATCACACTGCACTTTAATTACCTGCAAGGGGTATATTCAGCTGGCCCCATCCCATAGCGTAGGCGGTGGCTAAGTCCGTTGTAAAAACGGTTTACCAGAACCCGGTTTGAGTAACCCAGGTCAGGTAGCAGCAGGTGGATAAGGTCGGTGAAGGCGGTGTAGTACTCGTCTACCGACATCGACACCCTTACCTCAGACTGTCCAGCTCAAGGCGCTTAGCCTTATGTAGTGCACCGGGTAGTACTTGGCTCGGTGCAGAGCGTTGTACTCCCTCCATCCAAACTCAGGATCAGCTATCCTGTCATCTCTAACAAGCTTCCACCAACCTTGCCGAACCCTCATATAGTAAGCAGCAAGATGAACCTTGCGCACCGGCAGGATGTCCAAGGTCTCGTAGGCGGTCTCCAGTTCAGAGATACGCCTACGCAGCTTACTCGGGTGGGTCTCCCCCGTGGAAGAATGGCTTGGTCTCAGATCTGCCAACGCTTTGACCCAGTTGGTCTCGCGTGGCGGTGGTGGTGGCTGAACCCCGGGCTGCTGCCCCTGCTGCACAGTAGCGACCAGCTGAGGCACCATCTGGGCAACGGCAGCCGCGACTGCGTCGGCCATCACTTATGTCGTCGGGTTATCCCCGGTTCTCTCGTACTGCGCCTGCGGCCGCCTTCCCGTGGTCGGCCTGCCATCTAAATTCACACGAACATACATTAGCATTTTGCTTGCAAACTTATCGGTTCCAACGGTTGTATTGCCTTTCCGACAATAAGGTAAATCCACACTTAGTTAGTGGTTAACCTTTCCATGACTGCTCACTTAGGTAACTGTGGTTAGGTTTCCTAACTCGATATATTCCTAAGCTCGGTATTCCGGTCATCAGAGCGAAGTATCGCTCTGATACCACTTTTTTGTTACACCCCTACTGTAAACTTAACAATAAACCGAAACTGCAGCGGAAATTAAGAACTTAAACGAAAATTAAACGAGTCGGTGTTACACGCCGTTAGCCACCCACGTGGCTAACAAGGCTAACTACGCACATGTGTACCGGTCTGATGGACACGGACTCCCGGGCAATAGGTAGTAACATCCACATATATGCATAACCAACATTACCGAGTATTTATTTACAAACCGTCACTGTAAGACTGTCACTGACAAATGTACCGCCACTAAAATTCTAACGATACCAAAATATAGCACCACGGGAGCACAGGCGCATCCCGGGCCCAACATCCAAAAACTACCAAAAGTACAACATTACACCTAGGATCTAAAGCCACTCCGCTTCCTCGATCCTCATCCTGCAAAACAAAAATATGGTGCCCCAAACGGGCTCAGCAACCCATGGCTGGTATGGCTAACATGCAGCCCGTCGGCTACCGGGATACACGCAACCAATTGTCATGATACATGGAATTGTTTTTAAGATACAACATAAAACATACAAGCCTAGCAATTAACATTGCGTGGCAAAAACATATATAACACAACAAGAATGTTTCTCTTTAGGAAACAAACCTGAAATACCCCTAACATTCAAATAATTAAATAATGATAAATAAGTATTATTTAGGGGATTTTTAAACCCTAAAAGAAGTATATAAACATTCAGGCGTTAAAACACACCTAAACTTCTTAAGGTCAGAAACGTGCGTTAAAGCCCGACCTTAAGTTAAACAAGTTATATAAGCTATAAACTTCATGTAAAGCTAATCAAGGATCATTGTTTGACCCTTAGAACACAGGACCTCATCTAAGACTGAGTAAAAATACAAAATGCTCGGGAGTTCCCTTAAAGGCCCTTAATGCTCGAAAGTCACAGAAATACATTATAGGATGAAGTAAAGCATTACTCTTCATTCCAAATACACCACAACACTTTATTAAACATATAAGATGAAGTCCTCTAGCTAAATTCTCAGTTAAAGACAAAATGCTCGGAGGTTCCCGATGGGGGCCCCATAAACACCCGGGAGTGCCCTAGAGTGGTACCGAAGTGGCACAAACTCCAATATAAATCATTCTAAGAGTTCCTAACATCATTATTCAACATTATAAAGAGAATTCTTGAGCCAAATCTTCAAAAATAAATAAAGTGCTCGGACGAATTTCTTAACGCTCCTTTTTGCCCCGGTTAGCCCGGGAGTTGTGTTTTGAGTTGATATAACCCCATATAATTCAATGTAACACCTTAACATATTATTATTGACTATAAACAATGTCAATAAACACTTGGAACTCATAGCGACTACTTATTTTTCAGAAAATCCTTAAAGCACAAAAATGCACCTTCGGGTGTCACAAAAACGCGTTCTACGCAATTACCTTGAAGTTTTTGAGGAGCCACGAGTTGATAATCTTAAAAGGGGATAAATTGGGCATCTAAATAAATTAATGCCAGTACTAAATTCATAGTACAAGTGGGGGCGATTTTATCATCAAAAAGGTACCTAAAATCAGCATTTTTACCTTAAAACTTTCATCTTTTACCATAGTGTAAATGTACCAAATAAATGCTGGAACCTATTACACATATTAGTATGGTCTTAGTAAAATATAGTGTAACAAAAATCAAATTAAAAATCAACCCCATTTGACCTCTAATGTAGGCGCCATTTGGTGTGTCTATTGACTAGATTTTAACAAAAGAATTTGTCTTATGGACGATGACTCACCTTATCACATGCCATGTTGTATTGTGTCAATTTAATCTGTCAAATGGGAGCCTCTTCACCGATTTTCCTGCACCAAACAAGGAGAATGTTAGCCTTGGCAAAAGTAATGAAATAAAATGCTAAATGTAGATCTAGATTCCAAATTATACAAGTTGCTAGTATACCAACAAAACAACCCATGTTCTAGCATGGAAGCAGCTGATTTTTGAGTTGTAAAAGGGGAGGATTATTGTCTCATTAAATAGTCAAAAGAATCAAATATAGACATAACCAATTGTCTTGTACAACACCTTGTAACCGTTTTTTATGTAGGAAAAGAAGGTCTTAATTGCCTTATAAAAATTAAACTAAGAAGCCTACCTACCTAGCCATGTTCTAATGTTTTTAATCATCAAAAATCAAAGGCTATATTACAGCCATGTTACTGAAAATATGAGTAGAAAGAAGACAACAAATGACATGTATTCTACTTGGAAAATGCTAAAGGAAACACCTACCTACCTTACCTTTGTCTTCTTCTTGCAATTGTCAAACAAAGCCTCTATCATGCCTTGCCCACCCAGCCGAAAATGTGCATGAAACATGGGCATTTATTGAGCCAAATAAACAATTAATAAACAAGGAAAAGATTAGTCAAATTTGACATTTAATTTATCAAAAGAAAAATCCTCTCATTCCATACCTTAACTTCCAACGTGAGTTTCATTTCCTCTTTGCCTTGTGGCCGGTTTGGTAAGCTTCCCCTTCTCATCTTCATCTTCTTCCTTTGAAGCTCTTAAGTCCATTAATGGAGGTTTAACTTCTATCTCATTTCTAAGGTAATTTCCTAGCATTTCTCATCAAGTCTTGAAGCAAAGATCTTCCTAACAAAACTACAAGTGTTCGACTTCAATCTATACACCAAGGAAGTTGTCTTAAATCAACATAAATCCAAGGAGCATCCAAGATCATCTTAAGGTATTTTTCATGCTTGAAAATCCATAAAACACATTTTATGTGTATTCAAAATTCTACATCTTCTAAAGCTATTTTCTTCATCAATTTCATGAAGGAAAATTAATGCTCCATCCCTCCTAGGTGTGCCAAAAATATAAGAAGAAAAGCCTAAGGTAAATCCTTGGAAAACTACTTATAAATCTACTTAAGGTCTTTGTTAAGATCTAACTCCTAAACCCCTTCCTCTCTTGCATAAAAACCGAAGAGGAACATCATTTACCATTGGAGGAAGCTTGGGAATTCAAGAGGAGTTCAAGCACTTAATCATCCTTTATTAAGAGTAAGTTTACTAAGCAAATTCTTTATTTTTTAAGCTTGTATAAGCTCTTAAAAAT
Source organism: Limonium bicolor (assembly GCA_023374045.1). Classification (NCBI taxonomy): domain Eukaryota; kingdom Viridiplantae; phylum Streptophyta; class Magnoliopsida; order Caryophyllales; family Plumbaginaceae; genus Limonium; species Limonium bicolor. The sequence goes on along the minus strand of CM041777.1, from coordinate 193,950,971 downwards.
TGTACAAAAATTATGTACACCTTCTTAGGTATTTAAAACCGAAACCAAATGGTAATACATACCAAAAATATAATTTATAACATATATAGTAAGCTTACTACCTTAAGACACATTTTTGTTTTACAAAAATTACTTATGATAGATAATAATGCATACCGAATTGTCTAGGAGAAATATGCTCCATTTTGAGATAAAAATATATCTAAGACATTACAATAATTTTTACATGAGTTATATGACTCATATGTATTTATGTATAACTACTATAAGTTATAAATCAAGTTTTAGAAATTATATGGTGATATATTATCATGGCCGAATTCAAATGGTGAAGAATAGATTTTAATGAGCTAAAAATGTATATAAATACATACTATGAATTTTGGGTAAGTTAAAAATAATTACTAGTGTTTAAATGACTAGTTTAATAAGTTATGTGGTAAAAATATAATTTTTAGGAAGTTTGGGGTAAATTAGGTGATTACCGAGAATTAAGTGTGTCATTGGCATAATTATAATATAATATGGTGTGAGAATTAATATTATGAATTTTGGTGAAATTAAATATGTGGTTAGTAGTTAAAATAACAATTTATAGAGTTTTGGGGCTATTTTGTAATTTTTGGAAAGTTTGGTGTAAAACCGAGAATCATATGAGTTTATGGGTATATTAATGTATTAAGTATGAAATTGAACTATGGTCAAAGTGTTGACCAAAAACTTTGGGTTAAAATGATTTATGACATGAAATATTAAGTTTATAAAAGTTTTGGGGTGATTCTGTAATTTATAAGAGTTTAAATAAGAAACCGAATTTTATATGGGGCAAAATCATAATTTGTGGAAGTATAAGTGTCCACTTGGTTATTAAGGAAATTAAATATTAAAGCTATGGTTTATAAGTGAATATATAACTTATATAAAGCTTTTGGGGTTAAAATGTAATTATAGAAAGTTATTTGTCAAAACCGAAAGGTTAAGGGTTGATTTGGTAAATTATAAAAGTTAAGGTGTTCTAATAATAAATACCGAATTTTAGAGGTGGTTTAGTGAATTAATTAATTAAGAAAATAAAACTATGTATTATAGTATTTTGGAGTATAATGTAAGGTTTAAGAAATAAATGTGGTTATAATATAATAACCGAAAAGTATGTTGTATTTATGGGATTAAAAATATTTGTAGGTCCTATATGGATATTTAGGAAAAATAGAAAAGGAAATTATGATCTAAGGATTTATGAAATTAAAACTATATGAAATACAAGTGCAAGTAATTTACTTGAAAAAGAAATAATATTATTAGGGATTAGTTTGTGAATAATAAAAGATATGGGAATAATATGCCCATGTGTGACATGTAAATATAATTTGAGGGTTTATTAAGTGGTTATGTCATTTAGACAATTATATATAAGTATCATAAATAATACATGTGTATGAAATATATATATTTGAGATTTTCAAGTAAATCAAAAGGAAATGAATATAAGGAATTAAGGGATTAAAACTATGGATTAAATAGTTATAAGGAATTTAATTATAACCAATTAATATTAATTGGGGTTAAGTGGAGAATAACAAGGAAATTATAAGAATATCATGACCATGCGTGACATATAAAAGTATTTGAGAAATTATGAAGTTGTTATTCGATTAAACAATTATGAACATGTAACATAATAGTACATGAATAATATGTTATATAGTTATACAATTAAGGTTTAGAAATAAATCCAGAATAACCAATAAGTTATGCATCCAATCATAAGGTGATTAAAAGGATTACCACACCATATAAGTTTTATAAATTAAGAATACATGATTTGGAAATATATAAATCCTTAAACCAAAATAAGGTTAAGGTTAAAGAAACTACCTAAGTATAAAATAAACCTCACATAAATAACGAGTAGAAATCGTTTCATGAATCAATAAAATTATTATACGAGAGTTACATAAATTAACACTCTCAGTTAATCCTATTCTAGGACTTTGTTTGACCAGACTTGACCGGGAACTAAACAGTATAGTCTACGTGAACGTATGGGATTCTTGCAACCTGTTTGCTACCGGATTACACCGGCTTGTGTGCTATCTGTTGTTTGAAATAACGACCAAGATAATTAATGTAAAATGTTGTATTACTCTTTGAGCACTGTTTGTTATTTTATATGCGTGCATGATACTAACTACAACGTTATGTCCCACGCATACAACACTACATTACTAGTGGATTAAATACCTGCGTTTACTATACCGAGACTTGTACTCAAGCTTCTCACTAACTTCACTTTACAACCGACGTTATCCTAAACGTGATAATGACTACACATTGTGTTCTTGATTAACGTCCGTGTGACATCTAACAAATTCTATACTACGAGAAGCGAGGAGCCCAGTTGGATCTGGCCATGCATGCTACTGGAGTTGTACCTGTCTCAATCGTCTCCTATCAATTTACGTCGCGACGGGAGTTTTGGGTGCACTATGTCACTCACCGGCTGCGTACCGGAACAGTTCAAGTTGGGAGGAAGACTGTATTCCTCTCGAGGGTTCGATTCCCACCTCTTTTAAGTACAGGAGTTAACCACGTTATCTTCTGAGGGACTTATTACCCACCTACTTGTACGAGAGTCCCATCTCGTCTAAGGGTTTATCATACCCGACCAATTTACTCTGTGAATATGGAGTTTAACGAGGTCACTATACCTCCACTACTGTGAGGTACTCTTATACATGGTAGTCCCATTGTGAGGATCTGACTACTCTAAACAATTGCAGATCATCTAACTTGACCTTCTGAAGTCTTGTTCTATGTGACATTGTTGTCCTTGTATGGATACTGTTATTAACGTGTTATGCTTGTTTACCAGCTTTATAAAAATGAACTGCATGTATTCGACAAAGTAGTTAGTGTGGCCCAGTAGCCGATGGGCTGCACGTTTTCCATACCAGCGTTGTTTGCTGAGCCCCTTTGGGGGCACCCCCATTTTTCAGTACCTGAAGTTGAAGAGATTACCCGACCGAGTGTAGGTGGGGTAGAAAAGACCGGGGATTATTACTACCGGTATCATTTTACAGTACTGTACTTTATTTTAGACTTTGTTATTTTTAAGAGGTTTGTATTCAGCACTCAGACCGTAGCATTTGTAAGTTGTATTGGAGTTAGCCTTGTTAGTGACATGGGGACTAACGGCGTTGTAGCACCACCCGTTTTGTATATATTTTTCCGCTGCATTTCCAGTTATTTTTGGGAGCTATCATCGTACAGGTTGTGGAGTTTCGGGTTGGGGTGTTCAAAAAGTGGTATCAGAGCGTAGTTGCGCTCTAAGATCTGAATACAACCGAAATTAACCTTGGGATACAGGGTGTGTGATAGAACAGTGAGGAGTAGAAAGTTAGTTTTTACTTGGTCTGCCGAAGGGCGTTAACAACTGTCCAAACTTACGGTACTACAAACTGTGTGAATATCCCAAACACTAAGTACCTTACTTAATAAGGAATTAAGTTAATGAGACTAGATATCAACAATTATTCATCAACGATCACTACTCATCATAAACAACAGTATATAAATACATAGTTCGAAATGAATACCAAGTTAACATGTAACCTCTAATCATAGAGGGAACAACATTAAGGAAATATTATATGTAATATGGTAATATATATACCAATGTCACAAATTAGGTGATGAAATTACATGGAATGATTTACATAGTCAAACCAAGATTTCAAGAGAACAATCACTCATTTATATACGTTAAAACAAGAAATATTATACATTCATCCAACATAAAAATGACACATTATGCACCCATTAATATGTGTTATCAATGCACTAAAGTTAAAAAGGGAAAACTCTTCCCAAGTGTGCACAATATACTAATGTCACAAGGGAAAAAAACTAGAAAAGTAATGGTGTAAAAAAGTATACTAGTACACCTACATAACAAAAAATGACTAGTTTGTACTTATTTTATTTTCTCCCCCATTACCTTCCAATTCGGCTGGTTATAGTTCCAATTCCACAAACATACTCTCGTCCTGCAACAAGAGAATGAGAAAACAAAAACAGCAAAAGATTAAATAAGAAAAATTACAAGTACAGGCTAGAATACAAAGAAAAAAAAAGGTACTTAAACATCATTACCTCTTCTTTCCTCCCTCCATTTTCGGCTGCAGTATACACGAGCCCCCACCATTTCACCCGACTACAAACAAGAAAAGAAAGGAAGAACCTCCTCCTCCATCCTTTTTATAACTTTTGGCTGACCTGTTCCCTACACCCATCCTCTCCTGTCTCGGTTACTGTCACCGAAAACTAAGAAAAACAAAGACTCTAGCAGCTACAAGTACATATTATGACATAGGACAAGCACCTAACCAAGCCATCACTTCACTTTCTTCTTTTCTCCATCTGAACTGGCAAGACACAGCCCACCTCCCATCACTCTCGGTAACTGCATGAAAAAAAAGAGAACAAAAGAAAATTAAGATTAGACAAGAGCAAACAGCTACCTACTAACTCTTCATCTTCTTATACTCCTCTCCTCCTCTCTTCCTTATCTCTCGGTTGACAGCAGCACCAGACCTTCCTCACTCTTCCTCTTCCACCGGAAACAACAGCTGCTGCAGCATTCTCTTTTTCTTTTCTTCCCAACCGAGAACCATAACTACAACAAGCAACAACAAGTCCATCTTCTACCCCTTTTTATCCTTGTTGTTCATGTCTTAAACTTCTTTCTTCTACATCAAAAAACTCCCCATGATTGTCCTACATATTCCACCGTGAAGCTCTTAACATGGACTATGAGGAAGCAAGTTAAAAACAAGGTAAGCAAGGGCTGGAAACCACCTTATTCCTCTTCCTCTGTTTTGTCCAAAAACATGCCATCTTCAACACTTTTTTCCCCTCTCTTTCACCAGTTGAAGGAGACCTTCCTAGCCTTCTTTAAGCAAAGAAACCACCGTTGGCAACCTACATTGACAAGCAAAAACAGTAAGTAAAATTCAGGTAAGAAATGCAATAAATCTCCACATTTTTCCCTCCTGTTTTGTACGATGAACATGCCAATTTCGGGACTATTTTTCTTTCTTCCTCTTGCGCCAGACGTAGAGGACTCTCCCAGCCTTTCTTGAGCAGACAAAAACCACACTCGTCCACCTATAATAGCAAGCAAAACAGCAAGTGAAAGCAAGGTAAAATAAGCACAAATCCCATGTTTTTTTTGTCTCGGTTACATGCAGAAAGAAATGTCACCCCCTAACCTTGTCTTTCTTCCTCTCCTTTTCTGTCCGAGAATGACCACTACTAACCCTCTACCTTGCACCCTGTTATACACACTTTCAAGGAGATTCAAGCCCCCTCTGGATGAGCACAAACTCTGCTGCAAGCTCACCAAGAAGTCCCCTCAAACCTGATGCAAAACGGTAATGTCAACAACACTCTTCCAGCTCTTTTCCTCATTGTTTTGGCCATAAAAACTAAAACCTTTCCTCTCCTCTAGGTAGCCGAGAAACACCAGATGTGTAACACCCCACTACGCACTTAACAATAGGAAATCGCAGCGGAAATAAACAACTAACAATAACTAAACGATTCGGTATTACAACTCCATTAACCACCCACGTGGTTAACAAGGCAGAATAAATACAAGTGTACCGGTCTGAGATCAGACTCCCGAGCCTAGAACTACTAACCATTAATACATAAACATAATACCGAGTATTTAACTACATCCATAACTGTAAACTGTACACCACAAACTGTCACTGTAAACTGATAACCACCAAAATATAACGCCATGGGAGCACAGGCGCACCCCGGCTTAACATCCAAAATATACCAAAAGTATTCCCACAACCTAGGATCTAAAGCCACTCCGCTTCTTCGATCCTCATCCTGCAATAAAAATATGAAGCCCCCGAGCGGGTCAGCAACCCTTGGCTGGTATGGTTAACGCGCAGCCCATCGGCTACCGGGATACGCGCAACTATTTGTCATGATACATGGCATTCATTTTATCATACAACATATACATATGGCATAGCAGAACATTGCATAGCACAACAATACACACTTAGTGAAACATATCACTTAACATCAAACCGAGAAGGTTAGTCAACATCATAAGCCTAGAGAATGGTTCACCCTCATGTTAAGCTTGTTACACAAACTCATTACCGTTCTGTTAGTCGAACGAGTAACTTAACTCACAAATGGATCGGATATTGTGACCCGAACACACACACAAACACATGTTTCCCACTAGACCGATCATAAGTCAGAATAGGTAAGCTTTGGAGGAAGCTAACGGGAGATCGAACGCCAAATAAAGGAGAACAATCTTAACATTATAGAGTCGAATCTACTACATATATCTACTCTTATACTTACACGCGTGACCGGACAACCGGATTCCTCACTCCCCAGTTAGCACTCGTTAGAAGTTCACTGTTGGAACTTAATAACAAATCACAACAAGTGGTTAAGTCTTGTTAGACACACACGAGGGATATGAGCCACACCTTAACATCACAATAATATAAATAACTGTAAACTCGTTACATGACTTAGGTCTTACAAGGTCATAAACATACAGAAAAACAAACAACACACAAGCCGGTGTAAACCGGTAGGCAACAGACTGCAAGAAAACCATACCTTGGTCCTTGCTTCGACTGGTTTCCACCGTTGGAGAATCCTATACACATTTAGTAATGTCGGTTAATTAACGCACTAGTTCGTTGTTAACTTATTACTTCACATAACTAGTTATTTATTTTCACACTTGTTATAACTTTTCACTCTTTTAATTGCCATTATAACTCACCTAACATGTCTTAGACAACCTCACATCCTCATTACTAACTAATCACCATTTTTTGACAACGTTTTCTAACCTTAAACAACATTTTTGGTCAACACAGTGGCATGTCCGAACTTGTGTCCGAGCTTCCCAAGTTCGGACGCAAGTCGAGACTCAAGGGTGAAACCAGACGTATGTCCGAACTTGTGTCCGATCTTCCTAAGTTCGGACATAAGTCGAGGAAAAATCAGGGAAAAGAGATGGCAGTGTCCGAACTTCAAGGGTCGGACAGAAGTTCGGACACTGGCCGAGACTCAGAAAACTTAAACGCAACAGGGCACGTCCGGACTTCAAAATTCGGACGGAGGTTCGGACGTGTAGGAAAATTCATTTTCTATACTCTTAAACACTTGTTCATTTCTTACCAAAACTTCTATCACTTATAATGTTTTCTCCTTAGGTTTATAAGTGGTGTTTCATGCCTATAACAAGCATCATGCCAAAGTATTTCCTCTCCATTACAACATCATCTCCCAAGCATCTTTTCTTACAAACCAATTCCCTTATGTCATTCTTGAAATCCCTTTTACAAGTTTATACCTTCTCGTTATTTACCAAAATTTGCATAAATCTCTACACACTCCAAAATGACTTTGGTGCATTCCAAAACACTCATTTGATTCCTACAATCTCTAAGATAATGCTTAAGTTCTTCTTGCACTCTAAAAACACCTTAATACACTATCTTTCCCTAGTAATATACCTAGTCACTTCTAACACTTCCTAGTTCACCAAAACTCATCTAAACACTTAAAACTTCTTATACATTACCTAATTTTTGACATGGGTTCTACTAACATCTTGTTAACACCAAAACACATTGTTTTCACCATTAAACATCCAAGAACACTAAAACCCATCAAGAACATTCTTATACACAAAACTTCACTCATTTAACACTACATCACAATATAGTGCATAATTTAAATTGCTTTGCACTTAGGCCCATAAATAACATAAACCATAAACACTGAATTTCCCACATTATATTTGCCTTTGACCTGCAAATACACCCAACAATACATATGCCTTTTAATAACCCTTGAGAGTATTTTTCTAAGTCATTTACCATTAGCTCTTTTAGTTTTAACAAGCAATATAATCTCATTTCCCCTAAGACATTAAACTACATTAGGTTAGCACTTTTACCTCTTTTCCTCACAAACTTCTTTCTTGTTTCCTTGACTAAATCGGCAAGGCTTTTAGTTGTTTGTCAACTTCTAATCAATATACAAACAATGTAATGAGTATTCAAGCTTTATGCTTCATCTCATTGTAAACCCTAGATACATATATTGTCTTAGAACATTAAGATGATTGTTTTACCTTGGAAATGAAATAGAGTTTGGATATGTAGCAAGAGAGGACTCCACCAAGCCCTTGGAAGATTCAAATGAAGCTAGAACAAGCAAGGTAAAGGCACCATTAATGGTGTTTTTCGGACAACATAAAAACATGAAGGAAATGGAGTTTTTCTTTGAGTTTCCTTACCTTGAAGCAAATGAGAACAATAAAATGTAAAAAGATGAGCTCAAGCTCCTCCCATGGAGATTCCTCTTGGCACCGAAATGGAGCTCTTGGATTTTTGAAAGGGTGAAGTTGAAGAGCTAGGCAAGACAAAGAGAATGGTGGTCTTGGTTTTTGATTTGGCAAAGGGAGCTAGGAGATATAAGAGATTGAAGATGGTGGATGGTGCTGTGCTGTAGCAACCGTAAAAGAGAGCAAGAAGGAAGGTAGAAGACGGTGGGAACAAGGGAAATGAGGAAGAATGAAGATAAGTTAAGTTGTAAGATATTTATGCTTAAAGTAAATAGTGATTTGCTTTATCATTATTTCTTTACTTAATAAGCTAGCATAAGTGGTGACTCATTACCATAAAAACCGGCCCCCTTTATGTTACTAAGGGTATTTTAGTCTTTGTTGACCATTTAACTTACTCATATTGACTTATGTTATAAACTAGCTTATTTTAGTTACTATTCATAAAACAAGGCACATAATTGTGAAATTTTTGATTTCCCATTGATTTAGACTTCCTAATGTGATACTAAGTAGTACACATGTTAATTAAAGAGTAATGATGGACATTTAGCCATTCAAAACCCATTTACAAGACAATTTTTCAAAAATGTGCTTTAAGACTCCTTAAAGCACATTTTGTGTTTTAACTTGTTTTCAAGCTTGGTTTTCTTTGGTAATTGGTTTAATATGTTCATTAATATATAAATAAGGTCTTGGTAAGCTCATTAGGTCTTAACCAAGCTTATCCCAAGCTTAGAGCACATTTTAGCCCTTATTGACTTTAAGGTATTTATTTGTGTTTTCTATGGTTTAAATTGTTTACTAATGTTTCTAAGACTCTTTCTAGTCTTAATATACCATATTTTAATTTTTAAACAACATACTAAGGTTTGGGGTATTTCAAGGTGACCATCTACAGATTTTACAAGGTAAAGACCTAGTTTTAAACTTCAAAAAATTCTTGCCAAACTACCTTGTATGATTACTGAAAAAAAGATCATAATGGGGGTGCTATTTCTCCTGTGCATGCTGAGGCCGAATGGGTCTCATTACCCCAGGATAGTGTTGAGGCAGTGAGTAACACATTCCAAAGGAGAAAAATCTGTGAGGAGAGGTAACTATCTTTCATTGTGTTCCAAAGTTCACGTGAACCTTGGACAAGAAAATGCTATATCAAATCTAATCCAAACTCCACGTATAATAGGACCAAGGGAGTACAAGGCTGGAGAAAATCCCTTGATGACCAAGACGAGGTAGAGTAACGCCTAAACTATACTTGAATATTTAATTCATGACATTGTAGCAATGAGAATGCCGAGGAGCATATGTATATATATATTTGCGTCACCTGAACCTTGAATATGTTCAGAAAATTATGTGAAATGTTAGACTAGTGGAACTAAGGGGAAAAGACTCACCAAAGTCAAAAATATCTCTTATAAAATAATGGAAGAATGATTTAAAAGAAATTTGGGAAAACTGGAATAGAACCGTAGGATATTTGTGTGTTTTGAAAACATTTTAACCTTAATTTTGAAGCTAAATGAGATTATATTCATGGCCTTATGTTTAAGCCATGTTATATTATTTAGGGAAAATTACATCGCCCACCCATGACGTTTGGCGAAATTACACAGCCCACCCACGAGGTTTCAAAAATTACTTTGCCCACCCATGTGGTTTCCACAATTTTACATCCAGCAACTTTTCTAATATTTGATCAACTTAAAAGATGGTTAAATGATATCCAAATTTGATGAAACTTTACATTGACGATGCTAAGGTGTTATATTTTTGTTCAAAGCCAAATCCAAAGTTTTTTAAGGTCATATATGACCTGTGGGACCCACTAAAACATGAGACACGTTCATCGGGTCCCACAGATCATATATGAGCTTAAAAAATGTTGGATTTCACGTTTTACCAAAATATAACACTTTAATATTGTCCATGTAAAGTTTCATCAAATTTGGATATCATTTAATCATCTTTTAAGTTGATCAAATATTAGAAAAGTTGCTGGATGTAAAATTGTGGAAACCACATGGGTGGGCAAAGTAATTTTTGAAACCTCGTGGGTGGGTTGTGTAATTTCGCCAAACGTCATAGGTGGGCGATGTAATTTTCCCTATTATTTATTTAGAGTTTAAGAGTGTGAATATGATGTTTTTAAGATGAGAAAAAGGATTACATAAACTTCTGGAATTAAGTGGAATTCTAACAAACTTAATCATCTCTGAACACCCTAGGAAAATATTAGTGAGATTATTAGTTCATAACATGAGTAAGTAAGTTATAAATCTTGTAAACATTTAAGAGAACTAAGGGTCTATATATGGGGTAAAAACCATAAATTAATAAAATATGGGGGATATAGAATTTAATTAACAATCCGTAGGTATTTATTTGGAAAATTAAAACATAAGATATGAATTTTATTAGAGTAAAAAGGAATAAATGCAAAGAAAGGAAATAAAGAGGGGCATTTCGTAAATAAAAAGAAATGTGGGTAAAGAGAAAAAGTTAATGGTCAACCTTGACTATAATAGAGGTTTGACTAATTTAGGAATTTAAACCAACTAAATTGAAGATTTAATAGATATTAAGCAAAAAAAATGGAATTTTAAAACTATGGGGGTTGTATTGTAAATTTCCGAGAAGATGAGGGTTATAATGTGATTTCCAAATTCCTAAGGGTCGGTTTGGGATAATGGAAAAATTCTAGGGTATTTTCGGTAAAATAACAATCATAAGTATAATATATGGTTTAAGTGTTAAAATACAACAATTGTAAAACTATTAGGGAAATTGTGTAATTTCGGGAAATATAGGGTTGTAATGGAAATAATAAGAATAGTGGGACCTATTCGTAATTAGGTAATGATTTGAGGTTGATTCTAGTGATCTAACGAATTAAAAACATAGCATATAGTTTAAATGGTAACATGTCACATTTATAAACTTATGGGCTTAAGTTGTAAATTACTGAAAGCTAGAGCGTAAACCGGAATTAAATTAAGTTAGTGGGCTGTATGAAATTTGGAAGAAAATCTAGGTTGAAATTGAGATTTAAATAATTACTATATATGTATAATATAAAGTTAAGTGGTACAATTGTAAATTCATAAAATAAAGAGGGGTAAATTATAAATAAAAAGAAAGCTATGGGCTAGTGGGGATTTCTGAAAATATATATACACAAATAGTGTGGCTGAAGCATTAATATAAATATGTATGGTGTATATTAAGGTTGAAAACCTTAGGTTATAACTAAATAGGAGTGGAAATGTGACAAGGATAAAATTCGGTTGGTTTGGTAAAAATAAAAAGAGATGGGAAAGAAACGTAAATTCCAGAAGATGTACAAATATGGTACTAAATGTTCATTACATATATATATATATATATTGTACATATATTATAAGGTTGATAACATAGGTTATAATTAAATAAGAGAGGAAGTGTGACAAGGATTAAAATTGGGTTGGTTTTTGCAAATAATTAAAGAGGAACGAGAAGGAATGTAAATTCCGAAAACTTATGTGGGCTTGATGCGAATTTCGAAAATAAAAACAGAAAAGTGAAACAAGGTTGTAATGGTATAAATGACATTATGTTAGGATATAAGGGAAATGTCATAAGAGAATTATCACAGCAGAAACATACCTTATAAACGTTTACATGAAATGGCGAATAGATCCATTACGAGAAATATTACAATTCGTATAACGTGACTTTTAAGGAAAAGACAACGTATAAATGACCGACAAGTCATGGGCGATATTATATGGTTAGAAATAAAAACGCAACGCGATTAAAATAAATAAATATATATATATATATATAGCAGTAACTATATATTAAATGCATAATAATTAACAACTACGCACCCACGTGAGAACGGGAGCATAAACGATACATGTAATCAGAGAATTAAACTCCATGCAAACACGTATACAAAAAATGTATACATACACGTAAACGACCCGGTAATATGTAAGTTATTAAAGGATTAAATTCTCAACGGAAAAACATTGTCGAATCACCAAATAATGCGTACTCGCAAACTGTAATGTACAATAATATCTAAATCCCAAGAGTAACGGAAAATCAAGTGGAACGAATAACCGACTAAGAATTTATTACGGGATAGAGGTTAGAATTTATTTTGATACAGTGAGGTAGGTTCGGGATGTAAATACTAATGATATATTACATTTCCAGTAGACCGGGTTGCGAGTGTCGAATTGCAAAGGATTAGAGGGTGAGCGTGGTCCCACACGCTAGCATTACATCGGTGTACGGTACGTTCTATGTGGTCCGAGTGTTCCTGAGGGCTTCCTTGGGTTCTGGTTTGTGTGATTGTATGACAAGAGTGATATGCTTGCTACATGTTGTGATTGTGGAATTAAATGTTTATTGTTTTCGCGATCTTTATTGTGCGCGATGGTTATAGTTTGGAAATCATATACGTAAATTCGGATCAGATCATGGTTGACAATGCGGAATGGTAAAATGGAATGACTGTATATTATTATAGTACCTGAGATGAACGTAGCCTAGGCGACGTCTAGCGAAGTTAACGACCTTAAAGGTCCTCACATGGAGAATATACTCCGCTAACCTATGCAGAACTCTCAGGTAAAGTCGGACCAATCACATGTGAATTAAGTAAAATGATTAAGATGAGGATAAATCCAGGGGATCACGGACTACATGGTTGCGCATGGGTGATCACCGAAAGAGGGAACGACCGGATAGGGTTCTCTCGCTATGGAAACTCCAACGAGCCGGATACGATCGTTGGTCAGAGGGCACTGCTGTGGTGCAATGGCTCCGGCCGTCCTCTACGGACTCCTAACAAACCGCACTGTTAAAGTGCCCAGAGCGACTGCTCTAGAAGAGGAAGCTTATACGGGTTGTCCTAACATGTAGCCCACCTTAACTGAAGAATTAAGTAAAGTTACGAATGATTTAAGGGAAAATTCTTAGCCCTAACACGACGAAAAAAGAATGCCTCAAGGCCGCATAACAGGATTGTTCAAGAGAGTGTAACTCTTGCAACCGTTATTGATGTCGTTTATATACTTGTTATTGCTTGTTGTGGATTGTTATGGTGATTGTATGAATTTATTTTATGAACTCATATGTGTGATGCTTATTGTTATACTGTTACTGTAATGAAATGGTACATCATGAAATTGGAACAGCATGTTAACAATTGGGCTAAATAACTTGAGTAGTCTTAGGGTTCATGAAGGTTCTATAGTTCGTGCTCAGCGTTGGCTGAGCCTATACGGCCCCCACTTTCAGGATTGGAGCGGATTAAGATCGAACGCAAGCGCGGGAGTTGGGATAGTTGACAGTCGGCCTACATGCGACACGGTTACCTACGTTTATTGTTTTCAAACATTGCGGTATTGGGATAGATAGATGGCTCACTGTTCTTTTAGTATTTATTCGGTTTTTAATTTTAGTTGTATTAAATCTCTGTCATCACAGCGGTAGTGTAGATTGGATAGTTGGTAAACGCTTCGTTACTCGCATGGGCGGGTAACGGAGGGTAACACCCGGTTTATTTTGTGTACGTCTTTTACTTACCGTTGCGAATCGACTGATTTATGTTAGGCGTGCTAGTTAAATCGGAATTTAGTGTAGGGGTGTTACAAAAGTGGTACCAGAGCGGAGTACCGCTCTGATGACAAGATAATTAGGGTTAAGACAATGAGCATAGGATTATAGGAATACGGGGAACGCTTGTGAGGTACGAGACATCTGGTCTTAAACGAACCAGTGTCCTAATAACGCGAATGCGTAACAATATCAACCTTAATAGCACTGCAATCTTACTGGTTACTACACGGTGAACTACCGAGTAAAGACACAACATGCCATGTTACCAACCTCGAGAGGAAGTAGAAACCACTTAAAGCGAGGCATGTCGGTATTGGAGGTCCTGCGGTCCCATAACATGCCACACTAGCTTGATGGGAGAACATCCGGAAACCAGCAGTAGTGCCCCACCCGCAGCTGCCCACACTTCTAATGTAGACATAGAGTGAAATACCCCTGTAACACCCCATCCAACATTTACATACTTACAACAAACTGCAGCGGAAGAACATCCTCATCACATTACTTAACTTGTTGGTGTTACACGCCGTTAGCCCCCCAGTGGCTAACAAGGCTAATACATACACATGTACCGGTCTGATGGGCTAAATTCCCGAGCACTATACATCAGTATCCCTTTCCATTAACATACAACAACATACACCTTAACAACTATACCGAGTATACTTATAAACTGATGCCGACAACAATTTCGGTCTTACTACACCTACTGTATACATACACTTAATTGTTTACCCATGTACATGACTACCCGTCCTACTCTCGAACGGCTTCCAGCACTTCGTACCTGAAATAGGAAAAGAAGAGAAAGGGGTGGCCCCAAGGGGCTCAGCACCTTTGCTGGTATGGTAATCCCCGCCCACATGCTACCGGGCCACGCACAACTAATTGTCGTCTTAGATGCTGTTGATTATATTTAAATCATGCATGTGACATAAACATACAACACTTAACATTTCGCCTCAATGGGCTCAACAATCGGATAATACATCCTACTTAACAAGTCACCCATGGTATTCATCATCCCTAGGGTGTTTCTCCTCTAATGGAGCTACTTCCTTAATAGGCGACACTACCCTTAAATCGGTTATCCTTAAACGCCTCTTATCACAAACTGGGAATCATATCCATGATCCACACACTCCACATTATACAACACACTCCACATTATACAACCTATCACACACTACATACAACACTTAACAACACTTGGTACGTTTCTACGTACACAACATAATACCGCAATGAATACTGCATCACAACAAAACACATAACACAACGGAATGGTTCGCTTAGGAACCGACCCAAACATCACAAACACACTGGTGAGCCTAGAGAATGTTGCCAGTCTCATGATAAGCTCGTTATACAATACACCAACACTCATTACCGTCCTAATAGTTGGACGAGTAACTTAAGTTAAGGCGGTTCGGGTTTGGAGGCCCTAACACACCACACAAACACAGGTTCCCACTAAACCGATCATAAGTCAGAATAGGTAAGCTTTGGAGTAAGCTAATGGGAGATCTTAACCCTGAGGGAAACAACCATAACAAAGAGAAGGGTAAGGCTAGAAGGATACCCTCTCCCAAACAACGCGCCGGCCAAACCGGATTCCTCACTGCTATTAGTACATACTTACTTTAGACAATACTTAGAACCCCTATGGAGCCTGTCACATAACAACACAAACAGTATTACAACTGGGTTAAACATACAAGGGAGATCCCTACATTCACATACACATATCACACAATTAACACCGCATAGCCGTGGTTAGAACGTCCCATGGTTCGGGTCGTTTACTCCGAATACCGAACTCTCATGTGATCCTAGACTCAGTTAACTAAGGTTAACACTTCCGAGGTTAAATGGTATCGGAGTTGTACACGCCACATAAATGATTACTGTAAACTCATTACATGTTTTATCTTACAACGTGGCAAACATACAGAAAAACACATTGGCATACAAGCCGGTGTAATCCGGTAGACGCAGGTTGCAAGAAAACCATACTGTCACGGAGTCCACTTTATCCTGTCCATTTATGTTCCTCGAGCAATCCTCGAACAACTGTTAACATCACATGTGTTTTTATTAACATCGGGTTTGCTTGATCATTTAATGTCAATGCTTAATTTTCCCTGTTAACTTAGTTACATAACTTAACATTTTTAACTTGTTTTACTTTTACACTTTGATACAACTTTTCACCCACCTATTCGCCATTTAAACTCACCTAACATGTCCTCAACATTCTTATAACATCATTACCTACCAATCCCCATCAGTACACATCATTTCATAACCTTAAACAACATTTTTGGTCCGACCGACCCACCGACCGACCCACAGCTGGGTCGGTCCATTACAGGACCCCTTTACTTCCTTACAGACATGCCCGTCCGACCCACGTCCGACCACCATTCTGGGTCGGTCCATGTGCGAACATTTTTCCACCTTTGAAACTTACCGACCGACCCATGTCCGACCACCCTTTTGGGTCGACCATCACCGAACATATTCCTAACATTTTACAGAGGCTCGACCGACCCACAAACTGGGTCGGCCCCTGGGTCGGTCGCCTCCTAAACTTACCCAAACTTTGTCAAATCTTCACCAAACTTCTCCTAAGGCCTCTAATGTTTCTAACATCATTTGGCACTTCAACACACCCTTAAGATATTCTTAAACACTTACAAACTACTTTTCCCAATTCCTAAACCTTTACTCATATCTCCACAAAATTCCTAACACTTACAATGTTTTTTTCCTTATGATTTCTAGGTGGCATTCCCCTATAATGACCAAAATACCAAGGTGTATCCTCTACACCTATCATCATCCCTCAATTCTTTTCTTACTAACTAAATCTCCTCTTCACATCATACCTAAACATCACTTGTTCCTTGAACATCAACATTACCTAACCTTAAACAAACTCCTCCAAGACTTAAATACATCCTCAAAACACACATTGAATTCCTAGAACTTCCAAGATAACACTAAATCCTTGCATCACTCTAAAACACCTTAATACATTTTTCTTCTCAAGTAAACATTCATTCACCTTTAATCTTTCCTAGTTCACCAAAACTCACTTTAAACACTTAAAACTTCTTACACATTTCCCAAATTTGGCCATAGCTTCTCTAGTATATACTCACATCCAACCACTTAGGTTTTACCTTATTCACTCAAAACACCTAAAATCCATCAAACACATCTTTATACACAAACTTCACACATTAAGCACTACATCACAATATAGTGCATAACTTAAATTGCTTGGCACTTAGGCCCTTAACATGGCTCTTAGGCCCTTAAATTGCATAACCTTAAACACTGAATTTCCCACATAAATAATGCCTTTGACCTGCAAATACTACACCAAAATATGTTCTTTTACTAGTCTCCTTGAGAACACTTTGCTAGGTCACTCACCATTGGCTCCTTAGGTATTTTATCAAGCAAATCAAGCTCATTTTCCTAAGGCATTTAAACTACATTGAGATAGTTTTTACCTCTTTTTCCTCACAAATTCTTTCTTGGTTCCTTGTAAACCGGTGGGGTGTTTGGTTGTTTGTCAACTTCTAAACATTATACAAACAACATAATGAGTATTCAAGCATTGTGCTTCACCTCATTGTAAACCCTAGTTACACATATGCTTTAACACATTAAGGTAATTGTTTTACCTTGGAATTGGAAGAGAACTTGAACAAGTATCAAGAGAGGACTCCTCCTAGTCCTTGGAAGATTCAAATGAAGCTAGAACAAGGCAATATAAGAGCTCCATTAATGGTGAATTTTCGGACAACAACAAAACATGGAGGAAACATGGATTTTCTTTGAGTTTCCTTACCTTGAAGCAAAGGAGAACAAATATGTGAAAAGATGAGCTCAAGCTCCTTCAATGGTGAATCTTCATGGCACCAAAATTGAGTTCTTGGAGATTTGAAAAGAGGGAAGTGTAGAGCTTGACCTAACTAAGACAAATATGGTCTTGGAATTTGATTTGGCCAAGGGAACTAGAAGATACAAGTGGTCAAAGCTTGAAGATGATATATGTGCTGTAGCACAACCGAGAGAGAACAGAAGAGAAGAGAAGAGAAGAAGAAGGGAACCGTGTGAAATGAAGGAGGAAGGAAGAATGAAGATAGAATTTGCTTTTAAGAGATATTTGTAACTTATAAAGCAAATAGTACTTTACTTAAAGTTTAACCTTACTTATTTGATTTCTTTTACATGTTGGTGACTCACACCATGAAAAACCGGCCCCCATTTTAATAGAAGGGTGTTTTGGTCTTTGTTGACCAACTTACTCACTTATAACATTATATGTTACAAACTATTATAAAAATCACTATTCACCAATAACAAGGCACATAGAAGTGAAATTTTTGATTTCCCACTAATATGGCCACCCAAATGTGATACTATATAGTACACATGTTAAAGAGTAATGATGGACATTTAGCCATTCAAAACTCATTTACAAGACAATTTTCAAAAACGTGCTTTAAGACCCTTAAAGCACATTTTGTGTTTTAACTTGTTTTCAAGCTTGGTTTTCTTTAGTAATTGATTTAATATGTTCATTAACATTAAATAAGGTATAGGTATGACCATTAGGCCTTATACACTTTATCCCAAGCTTAGAGCACATTTTTGCTCTTATTGACTTTAAGGTATTACTTGTGTTTTGTTTGGTTTCATTGTCTGCCAAAGTTTCCTAAGGACTTATTTAGCCTTATTAAATCATAATTAAATGTTATCAAGTCTTGGTAGGCTCTTTGGGTCCTAACCAAGTTCACTCATAGCTTAGAGCATGTTTTTGCTCAAACTGTGTCTTAGTGCTTTATTGCACTTTACTATGTTTAAATTGTTCACTGATGTTTCTAAGGCACTTTTTAGCCTTTATATAACATAATTTGATATTTAAACCACATATCAAGGTTTGGGGTATTTCAATCTACCCCCCTTAAAAGAACTTCGTCCTCGAAGTTCACACTTTTCACACATCATTAGATTAGAACACAGTAATCACTTGGAAATAAACTTCCTTAACCAAACACACTTTACATCACAACCTCGGACTTGATGGTCCGGGCAACACATTCACATCCACACATAACATAACATATCCAAATGATAACCTCGGACTCTATGGTCCGGGTATCTTAACAACATTTACACATACATAACAACCCCTTGGACTCACTGGTCTTGGGTAACATCACAACATTTGGACACATAGGTCCCCATAACATAACAGTCCTTAGACACATAGGTCTACGTAACACCACACATTTAGACTCATAGGCCTTGATAGTATACACTTTAGGAAATCCACGTCAAAACAACATTCGTTACACATACCACACAACATGTCAGAGCATGTATAGCAATCAAAAATATCCTTGATATACACTGTGATCCCGTAGAACACGGTCGCGATGGACACCTTCCGTCCCCGTGCCTTTAGGAGATTAAAAAATCACATAAGTTTAAAAATTTCCTTGTGAGGTTAAGTAGAAGGCTTTAATTATGTAAAGTATCCATCAACGTTTTATAAATACCAATTTAAAATCCTTTTGAAAACACACACAACTCCAAGTCCAACTTAAGCTCTTTGCTTCTTTCTTAGCGTGGTTATTTGTGACCACTTATAGGGAGTTTCAAGAGTCATCCAACCCTGATGTGATCAGCATCAGTGTTGAACTATCCTTCCACCCAATTTGTGTTCGGCTTCCCTTGATCACATGCAAATCAAGTTCCACCTCCCACTTCATTTTCAAGCATCAATTAAATCACTCATTTCCAATTTTCTATCTTTGAATCATTCTAGTCATGATCACAACATCTCCAAAGGATAGAACTCCGTCTATCAGTTACCCCCATTCACTTTAATCACATTGCCTAGGGAATCTTATTTTCACTAGGTTCTATGTCGGTATCATGCCCTTTCATGCATCCCTAACAAGTATACATATATATATATACATATATTTTATCAAAATACAACAACACCTGATTTTACATTTATACACTGTCGGGGCTCTTATTCCCCCGGGAGTTTCTCTACTCCCCACACTTGTACAATCACACACAATTGTTAACAAACACACACTTATCACAATGGTATTCGCATCCTCTGTGCGCAATTACCACAATTAAACCATGAATGAATGTGTATGTTTACGTAACACACACACCAATCATCAAAACAAACAATAATTTTGTGCTATGCACAATACGAGTCACATACACTACGTACACTTGTACGGTAATATACACAAGTGGTTTTGCGCTCTACCCCCCTTAAAAGGGATTACGCCCACGTAATCAATCACTAAACATTGCTTAAATGCTCTGCCGTCGTGAAGTGTTTTAACTTCCACGCGGTCTATTACACAACGGATTCTGATTAGAGGATCTCAACCATATTGGCGGTTTAGTCCGTAAACCAAGAATTCGCATTGGAGTTATAACTCATAACCGGTTTCGGTCCTGGCCTGTGAGGCTTTTAGGCGTTAATAATTAGCCATTCACTCATGTTCATTATTTACGTTGTACATTTGAATCACTGGTTCACTAGTTTCTGCTGCGAAACTTTAATAACTGTAGAGCTTAATTACTCCCTTTTGTTATTGTACATCCCCAATTGTCACCTTCATCTTGGTAACAATGGTTTCGCAACCGACGCACGGTATCTTTTACCCTGAGCGGATTCGGTGAGTTTCACAATTTTCATAACAATTTACTGTGTATACCACTATGTATTTCACAATGACCGACTTGTTCCCTTGCGGCTTATTGTCGGTTGGATTGAGCTACTACCTAGTGTGTAGTGCTCTCTCAGTTATTTCCAATATTTGGGGTATATTCCATACCGATATTTGGTAGTTAGTGCTACTGTAGTCACTTACGGTTAATCATATTTCCACGTTTGGTTTTGTACAAGTACTTTTTATTGATGTGGCCTTGCATTTCCTATGCATCGGCCTTTATAACATTATTTGTCCACAATCAACATGTTTCCAATTCCTAGCTATCTCATTCGATCATTACTGCGCAAGTGCAATACCAAAACACTCAGTCATACAGAGTGCAGAGGCGTAAACTCTTGACAGTAAATCCCTTATGCGATTCGCCATGGAATTCACACTGAGTTTAACTCATAACTGATCTTATCTTTTACGTTTTCGTTTAACAACATTTATACAACGGTCGCTTGGTGCGCACCGTGCTCTTACTTATTGTATATCATCCCTTATGTCGTATCTGCTGTCACCTCAACTTCCACACATAAATTTACATTATTCATATTATGGTTCACCCCTCATTTGGATGGCCACTGAATGCTCCTTGAGCATCGATCATTCGAGTCACAAGCCGGTATTATTCAGCTCGGTGTTTCACTTTATACACACGTACTACTAAGCTAACTTCTCTTTCATTAATAACATCGTCCATCCTTAACATATTTCTTGAACCTGATTCACATAACTACCGCTCCTGCGGTGTCACAATATCGAGAGGTATCCCCACTCGTAATGCAGTGGTTCGTTTACCACTCTATTCACTTATACAACATAAACTTCTACCATCAGTCGAATTCATATGATATATCCTGCTTTTGGATTATAAGCCTTATTTGCCTTGAGCTGGGCTCATTATAGGCTGTCCACACACATGTACTTCTCTGTACAGTATCACATGGTCGTTGCATCACGTTTCCTTTCATGGGATGCCCCTTAGGATTGTCAGTCCGTCTCCTGACCACTTATGTCTAAACTGGGTGTTAGTTTCAACCCTTATGCTTCTGTCATGCATTTCATTCAACAATTGTTGATGCAAACACCCCTCAAGGATTGCCTGGGTGTTGCTAAGTTATCATTTACATTCCGTTAGTTACGCCTTTCGCGTTCTTTACTGGTTATTATCTTCTTCTGTGAAGATTAACATTTACTGGTAGTGTAGGTACTTATTCTGGGAATTTATCCGTTCATTGCACATTAATGTGTCCACATTAGGCATCTGCTTGCCATGTACAGGCTGGGTCACCGTTCCAGCTATGATGTTTATCCCTAAGGATCCTTAAGACATATGTGGTGTCTTTACATAACAGTTTGTGCCCATCGCACTTCCTAACTCTTAAACATTTCCTTGAAAGGAGTTCATTAATCCTTTTAGTCTTGCTAACTTAACTGAATTCCTTAACTTCGACTATTCCTTGTAATCCTTAGCTCTCGTTTGATTTATACTGCTGACCGTAGACGGAGTCGACTACTTCCCGTGTTTCGGACTCTACTCGTATACATATATGGGGTATCATACTAATACATTGCTACTTACCCAACTAACCATAAGTAGGTCTGTCAGGCCCACAAGCTCCTATCGGAGTGCGGTCGTCCCACAATTCAGTTGGTACACTCGTAGTGTCCGTCACACGCCTAGGTGAAGTATTCTGTTGTCAACTCCCTTATATTGTCCCTTGACAATATTCATTCCATGCTTCCCGAACTTAATCGAGGGAAAGTTTATCCATTGTTGTATCCTCGTCAACTGTCCTTGGTTTTACTGCTTGGTTTAAAGAAGGTTGGAAAGAAGTGTTGGTTTGAAAGAAAATCTGGTTTGAAAAGAAAAGGGTTAGATAAATCTGGGTTTGAAAGAAAATTTTCATGGTTTCACAACATCTTCTTACCTTAACCAAGTCTAGCTTCTTGCTGACTGGTGTACTTACAATTACAGAGGTTAGGCTAACAGGCCCTTCCACTGTTATGACGATCACCCTTAACTTTATGGTACTTACCAAGTACTTTGTATTGTTAAAATTTCCCCGAACAGCCTGTTATAGCAGCACTTGCTACGGCAAGTGCGCCATGCTAACTGGCTATCGGTTTAACACATACCGGTTGTGGTATTGTTTTTACCCATGCTGTCATCAGTGGCCTTGTTGGCCCTCACTGATCTTACTGCCTTGACAATAACTCTTCTAGGTGACTTCTCACTGTCTTCACATGACGATCATCAACTAGGGTGTTTCCCATTCTGGGAGACCCCTTTGTCTTAGTATTGTATTCTCTTCGTAGCCCGTTCCACGCATTGTCGTGGTTACTGAGACTTGTCTCTTGTTTGGGCACTACGTTGTAGTTCCTTTGTCGGTTGGTATACCGTTGGTGTATTATTTATCAACTGTGGTTCCGTAGACACTCGTCTCGGGTTTCTTTAATCCACTTCTTGCCTGTTGCACGGTTGGTGCGTTGCAAGCTGGTTATTCTCGACTGCTCTGCATGTCGACCCAGGTTGCCGGAAATTCTATTCCCCAATACACAAGATCCTTCATTCATTGCTATGAAATGCGGTTAACATTATTCAGATGGAGACCGTCTCCGGGATTCCCAGTTTTCGGGATCTACCGTATGACAGGTTCACCGTACCCTAAGGGTATTTAATAACAGCCAGATCGGGTATTCCCGAGTAAGAGAGGACTTCCATCTCCCTGGCGTTGTTTCCCCAAGTTATATACAGGGATTGTGGAGGGTGGGAAGGATACTGTAGGTTTCCAGTAGCCACTGGTAGTTCCTAACTAGCGTATCTCTCACGCTATCACTCAACCCTTAACCCAAAGTACTTAAATCCTAACTCGGTATTTCCTAAGCTCGGTAATTCAGTCATCAGAGCGATACTTCGCTCTGATACCACTTTTTGTAACACCCCATCCAACATTTACATACTTACAACAAACTGCAGCGGAAGAACATCCTCATCACATTACTTAACTTGTTGGTGTTACACGCCGTTAGCCACCCACGTGGCTAACAAGGCTAATACATACACAATGTACCGGTCTGATGGGCTAAATTCCCGAGCAACTATACATCAGTATCCCTTTCCATTAACAATAACAACAACATACACCTTAACAACTATACCGAGTACTTATAAACTGATGCCGACAACAATTTCGGTCTTACTACACCTACTGTATACATACACTTAATTGTTTACCCATGTACAATGACTACCCGTCCTACTCTCGAACGGCTTCCAGCACTTCGTACCTGAAATAGGAAAGAAGAGAAAGGGGTGGCCCCAAGGGGCTCAGCACCTTTGCTGGTATGGTAATCCCGCAGCCCACATGCTACCGGGCCACGCACAACTAATTGTCGTCTTAGCATGCTGTTGATTATATTTAAATCATGCATGTGACAATAAACATACAACACTTAACATTTCGCCTCAATGGGCTCAACAATCGGATAATACATCCTACTTAACAAGTCACCCATGGTATTCATCATCCCTAGGGTGTTTCTCCTCTAATGGAGCTACTTCCTTAATAGGCGACACATACCCTTAAATCGGGTTATCCTTAAACGCCTCTTATCACAAACTGGGAATCATATCCATGATCCACACACTCCACATTATACAACACACTCCACATTATACAACCTATATCACACACTACATACAACACTTAACAACACTTGGTACGTTTCTACGTACACAACATAATACCGCAATGAATACTGCATCACAACAAAACACATAACACAACGGGAATGGTTCGCTTAGGAACCGACCCAAACATCACAAACACACTGGTGAGCCTAGAGAATGTTGCCAGTCTCATGATAAGCTCGTTATACAATAACACCAACACTCATTACCGTCCTAATAGTTGGACGAGTAACTTAAGTTAAGGCGGTTCGGGTTTGGAGGCCCTAACACACCACACAAACACAGGTTCCCACTAAACCGATCATAAGTCAGAATAGGTAAGCTTTGGAGTAAGCTAATGGGAGATCTTAACCCGTGAGGGAAACAACCATAACAAAGAGAAGGGTAAGGCTAGGAAGGATACCCTCTCCCAAACAACGCGCGACCGGCCAAACCGGATTCCTCACTGCTATTAGTACATACTTACTTTAGACAATACTTAGAACCCCTCTATGGAGCCTGTCACATAACAACACAAACAGTATTACAACTGGGTTAAACATACAAGGGAGATCCCTACATTCACATACACATATCACACAATTAACACACGCATAGCCGTGGTTAGAACGTCCCATGGTTCGGGTCGTTTACTCCGAATACCGAACTCTCATGTGATCCTAGACTCAGTTAACTAAGGTTAACACTTCCGAGGTTAAATGGTATCGGAGTTGTACACGCCACATAAATGAATTACTGTAAACTCATTACATGTTTTATCTTACAACGTGGCAAACATACAGAAAAACACATTGGCATACAAGCCGGTGTAATCCGGTAGGACGCAGGTTGCAAGAAAACCATACCTGTCACCGGAGTCCACTTTATCCTGTCCATTTATGTTCCTCGAGCAATCCTCGAACAACTGTTAACATCACATGTGTTTTTATTAACATCGGGGTTTGCTTGATCATTTAATGTCAATGCTTAATTTTTCCCTGTTAACTTAGTTACATAACTTAACATTTTTAACTTGTTTTACTTTTACACTTTGATACAACTTTTCACCCACCTATTCGCCATTTAAACTCACCTAACATGTCCTCAACATTCTTATAACATCATTACCTACCAATCCCCATCAGTACACATCATTTCATAACCTTAAACAACATTTTTGGTCCGACCGACCCACCGACCGACCCACAGCTGGGTCGGTCCATTACAGGACCCCTTTTACTTCCTTACAGACATGCCCGTCCGACCCACGTCCGACCCACCATTCTGGGTCGGTCCATGTGCGAACATTTTTCCACCTTTGAAACTTGACCGACCGACCCATGTCCGACCCACCCTTTTGGGTCGGACCATCACCGAACATATTCCTAACATTTTACAGAGGCTCGACCGACCCACAAACTGGGTCGGCCCCTGGGTCGGTCGCCTCCTAAACTTACCCAAACTTTGTCAAATCTTCACCAAACTTCTCCTAAGGCCTCTTAATGTGTTCTAACATCATTTGGCACTTCAAACACACCCTTAAGATATTCTTAAACACTTACAAAACTACTTTTCCCAATTCCTTAAACCTTTACTCATATCTCCACAAAATTCCTAACACTTACAATGTTTTTTCCTTATGATTTCTAGGTGGCATTCCACCTATAATGACCAAAATACCAAGGTGTATCCTCTACACCTTATCATCATCCCTCAACTTCTTTTCTTACTAACTAAATCTCCTCTTCACATCATACCTAAACATCACTTGTTCCTTGAACATCAACATTACCTAACCTTAAACAAACTCCTCCAAGACTTAAATACATCCTCAAAACACACATTGAATTCCTAGAACTTCCAAGATAACACCTAAATCCTTGCATCACTCTAAAACACCTTAATACATGTTTTCTTCTCAAGTAAACATTCATTCACCTTTAATCTTTCCTAGTTCACCAAAACTCACTTTAAACACTTAAAACTTCTTACACATTTCCCAAATTTGGCCATAGCTTCTCTAGTATATACTCACATCCAACCACTTAGGTTTTTACCTTATTTCACTCAAAACACCTAAAATCCATCAAACACATCTTTATACACAAACTTCACACATTTAAGCACTACATCACAATATAGTGCATAACTTAAATTGCTTGGCACTTAGGCCCTTAAATAACATGGCTCTTAGGCCCTTAAATTGCATAACCTTAAACACTGAATTTCCCACATAAATAATGCCTTTGACCTGCAAATACATACACCAAAACATATGTTCTTTTACTAGTCTCCTTGAGAACACTTTGCTAGGTCACTCACCATTGGCTCCTTAGGTATTTTATCAAGCAAATCAAGCTCATTTTCCTAAGGCATTTAAACTACATTGAGATAGTTTGTTTACCTCTTTTTCCTCACAAATTCTTTCTTGGTTCCTTGTAAACCGGTGGGGTGGGGTTTGGTTGTTTGTCAACTTCTAAACATTATACAAACAACATAATGAGTATTCAAGCATTGTGCTTCACCTCATTGTAAACCCTAGTTACACATATTGCTTTAAACATTAAGGTAATTGTTTTACCTTGGAATTGGAAGAGAACTTGAACAAGTATCAAGAGAGGACTCCTCCTAGTCCTTGGAAGATTCAAATGAAGCTAGAACAAGGCAATATAAGAGCTCCATTAATGGTGAATTTTCGGACAACAACAAAACATGGAGGAAACATGGATTTTCTTTGAGTTTCCTTACCTTGAAGCAAAGGAGAACAAGAATATGTGAAAAGATGAGCTCAAGCTCCTTCAATGGTGAATCTTCATGGCACCAAAATTGAGTTCTTGGAGATTTGAAAAGAGGGAAGTGTAGAGCTTGACCTAACTAAGACAAATATGGTCTTGGAATTTGATTTGGCCAAGGGAACTAGAAGATACAAGTGGTCAAAGCTTGAAGATGATATATGTGCTGTAGCACAACCGAGAGAGAACAGAAGAGAAGAGAAGAGAAGAAGAAGGGAACCGTGTGAAATGAAGGAGGAAGGAAGAATGAAGATAGAATTTGCTTTTAAGAGATATTTGTAACTTATAAAGCAAATAGTACTTTACTTAAAGTTTAACCTTACTTATTTGATTTCTTTTACATGTTGGTGACTCACACCATGAAAAACCGGCCCCCATTTTAATAGAAGGGTGTTTTGGTCTTTGTTGACCAACTTACTCACTTATAACATTATATGTTACAAACTAATTATAAAAATCACTATTCACCAATAACAAGGCACATAGAAGTGAAATTTTTGATTTCCCACTAATATGGCCACCCAAATGTGATACTATATAGTACACATGTTAATTAAAGAGTGATGATGGTCATTTAGCCATTCAAAACTCATTTACAAGACAATTTTTCAAAAACGTGCTTTAAGACCCCTTAAAGCACATTTTGTGTTTTAACTTGTTTTCAAGCTTGGTTTTCTTTAGTAATTGATTTAATATGTTCATTAACATATAAATAAGGTATAGGTATGACCATTAGGCCTTATACACATTTATCCCAAGCTTAGAGCACATTTTTGCTCTTATTGACTTTAAGGTATTACCTTGTGTTTTGTTTGGTTTCATTGTCTGCCAAAGTTTCCTAAGGACTTATTTAGCCTTATTAAATCATAATTAAATGTTATCAAGTCTTGGTAGGCTCTTTGGGTCCTAACCAAGTTCACTCATAGCTTAGAGCATGTTTTTGCTCAAACTGTGTCTTAGTGCTTTATTGCACTTTACTATGTTTAAATTGTTCACTGATGTTTCTAAGGCACTTTTTAGCCTTTATATAACATAATTTGATATTTAAACCACATATCAAGGTTTGGGGTATTTCAACCCCAAACCTTGATATGTTGTTTAAACATTAAACTATGGGATGTAAAGGCTAAAAAGTGCCTTAGATACATCAGTGAACAATTTAAACCATAGTAAAACTCAATAAAGCACTAAGACACAGTTTGAGCAAAAACATGCTCTAAGCTTGGAGTGGACTTGGTTAGGACCCAAAGAGCCTACCAAGACTTTATAACATTCAATATGATTTAATAAGGCTAATTAAGTCCTTAAGAAACGTTGGTAGACAACTAAACCAAACAAAACACAAATAAATACCTTAAAGCCAATATTGGCGAAAATGTGCTCTAAGCTTGGGATAAGTTTGGTTAAGACCTAATAAGCTTACCAAGACATTATTTGTATGTTAATGAACATATTAAAACAATTACTAAAGAAAACCCAGCTTGAAAACAAGTTAAAACACAAAATGTGCTTTAAGGAGTCTTAAAGCACATTTTTGAAAAATTGTCTTGTAAATGGGTTTTGAGTGGCTAAATTTCCATCATTACTCTTTAGTTAACATGTGTACTACTTAGTATCCCATTTGGAAGTCTAAAACAATGGGAAATCAAAAATTTCACAAATATGTGCCTTGTTTTGTGAATAGTAACCAAAATATGCTAGTTTATGACATAAGTCAATATAAGTAAGTTAATTGGTCAACAAAGACCAAACTACCCCTAAGTAGATGACGGGGGCCGGTTTTTATTGTGGTGAGTCACCACTCTTGCTAGCTTGATAAGTAAATAAAGATGACAACTAAAGTTTACTATTTACTTTATAAGTAAATATCTTGTAAAAGCAAGCTCTCATTTCATTCCTTCCCTTCCCACTCATACCCACCGTCACCTATCTTCATTCTCCCAACTCCATCGGTTTTGCTACAGCAAAACCTCACCATCTCCAACTCCATTTGCTTGTAACACATGACTCCATGGTCCAAATTCAATTTCAAGACCACCATTCTTCTAGTTGGAGCACGCTCTACACTTATATCTTTTCAAATCTTCAAAAGCCTCATTTCGGTGCCATGGAGATTCACCATTGAAGGAGCTTGAGCTCATATTTTCATGCCTTGTCATTCTCCTTTGCTTCAAGGTAAGGAAAATCAAAGCAAATCAAAGTTTCCTCTCATATTTCTACATGTCCGAAAATTCACCATTAATGGTGTCTTCTCTTATTCTTCCATAGCTCCATTTCAATCTTCAAAGGACAAGGAGGAGTCCTCTCTTGATGCTTATTCAAGCTCTCTTTTTATTCCAAGGTTAAACAACTCTCCTAATGTGTTAAGACAATATATATAACCTAGAGTTTGTAAAATAGTTTAAGCATGAAGCTTGAATGCTCATTGGTTTTACTTGTGTATTGATTATAACAATGACAAGTAACCAAGTCCTCTTGCCGATTTCCAAACAAGGAAGAACAAAGGTGTTCAAGTAAAAGTCTTGACGAAAAGAGGTAAACAAACTAACTCAATGTAGTTTAAATGCCTTAGGAAAAATGAACTTGATTTGCTTAATAAAATACCTAAGTAGCAAATGGCAAAAGAGCTAGTGAATTGTTCTTAAGGGAATTATTAAAAGGCATATGTGATGTTGAGTGTATTTGCAGGTCAAAGGCAATATATATGTGGGAAATTCAGTGTTTAAGGTTTAAGCAATTTAAGGGCCTAAGAGCCACGTTATTTAAGGGCCTAAGTGCCAAGCAATTTAAGTTCATGCACTATATTGTGATGTAGCGTAGTTTGAGGTTTAGTTGTGTGTAAAGAGTGTTCCTTGTAAAGTTGTGTCTTGATGTTTAAAGGATGAAAATCCATGTGTTGTGTATAAAGATGTGAATTAAAACATTGAGTGTTCTTGGGTTGTATTAAAGTGAACAACTATGTGTTTTGGTGTTTGGTGATACAAGAGGAACTATGTCAAAATTTGGTTAATGAACAAGGAGTTCTAGGTGTTTAAAATGATGTTAGGTGATGTAGGTTGAACTAGGAATGATTAAGGTTTAAATTGGAGAAAGAAAGTGAATTAAGGTGTTCTTAAGTGTTAAAGTGTCTTGGTCATTATCTTGAAGGATTTAGAATGCAAATGAGAGTTAAGGATACTTCAAGCCATGGTGAGATTGTGTTAAGGATCTATACAAAGGTTGGTAACAATGAGGAAGTAAGGTGTTATAAGGAAGATGTTTGAACTTGTGAAGAAAATTCTAGGTAGGACATAAAGTGTTTTGGTGGGCTAAATAATGTGTAGAAACATGTTATAAACCTAAGGGAGGAAGCATTATAAGTGTTGAGCATTCTGGCAAGAAATGAGTAAGTGTTTAAAGATATTGAAGATGAGTTTTCTGGCACGTTCGAACTTCCGTCCGAATTTGGAAGCTCGGACATGCCCTGTTGTGTCTAAATTAGTTTCGACCAGTGTCTGAACTTCCGTCCGGCCATTGATGTTCGGACACACCCGTCTCTTTTCTCTGGTTTTTCCTCGACCTGTGTCCGAACTTTGGGAAGCTCGGACACATGTTCGGACACTCGAAATTTTTCCTTTGATATTTCCTTGACCTATGTCCGAACTTTGAAATCTCGGACACATGTTCAGACATACGTCTGGTTTCACCCATTTGAGTCTCGGCCAATGTCCGAACTTTGGAAACTCGGACACAAGTTCGGACATGGTACTGTTTTGACCAAAACCTTCGTTGAAGGTTAGAAAATGATATCTAATGATGGGGATTGATAAGTAATGATGTTATGAGATTGTTAAGGACATGTTAAGTGAGTTATAATGATAATTGAGTGGGTGAAAAGTTGTGTTAAAATGTTAAAGTAAAACAAGTTAAAAATGTGAAGTTATTTAACTGTTTAACGGGAGTAAGTCATGAGCATTGGACTTTAAACAAACAAGTTACCCCGGTGTTAATGAAAGTAAATGTAATGTTACCAGTTGTTCAAAGATGTTACGAGGAACATGTGATGGCACGTTAGAGTGAAACCCCGGTGACAGGTATGGTTTTCTTGCAACCTGTGTCCTACCGGATTACACCGGCTTGTATGCCAATGTGTTTTTCTGTATGTTTGCCACGCTATAAGATAAATCATGAAACGAGTTTACAGTCGTTATTGTTGTTATGTGTTGCGTACCGATACCGGTAACCTCGAATGCGCATGGAAGGCTAGTTAACCATTATTAGGTGAACGTAAGAGAACGGTATCCGGTAATAACGTTTCCAATCTAAGGAACGTTCTAACCGCGGCTATGCATGAGTTAGTTGTGTGATGTTGTGTGTGATGTTGCTATAAATGTATGACCCTCCTTTGTGTGATTAACTCAGTTGTAGTACTGTACTGTGTGCTGATGTGATAGGTTCCACAGCGGAGTCTTTATCTGTGAATATTTATATATTATGGGGGGTGAGGAATCCGGTAGTTCCGGTCGCGCGTTGTTTGGGAGTTGTTGTATACAGTTTCTTCAGCTTCCTCTCTGTTGGTTGTCTTCCTTCATTGGTCTTCGATCACCCTTAAGCTTAACCAAGGCTCTTGACTCACGTCTGTTGGGGATTATGTACGGTGTGTTCGGATCACTATGTCCGATCCATCTTTGTGTTAAGTTATACGTTCGCCTAAAAGGACGGTAATGAGTTATGTAAACGAGCTTAGCATGAGTTTGACAGCATTCTCTAGGCTCTCCAGTGAACTAACTATGTTTAGGGCGGTTCCTAAAGAGATCCGTACCCGTTATGCTATGTGTTATTGATGTACTGCAATGCTTATTGCGATGTGATGTTATATGTTGATTAAAATGTGGAGTATGTGGATCATGGATATGAATCCCAGTTTATAATAAGAGGAGTTTGAGGATAACCCGATTAGTGGGTAAGTGCCGTCTATTAAGGAAGTAGCTCCATTAGAGGAGAAACACTCTAGGGTTAAAGAACACAATGAGTGATTTATTAAGTGTAGATGCGTTGTCTGTTTGATGAGCCCTATTGTTGTGGGTATGTAATGTGTTATGTGTTTATGGTTACATGCATGGTTAAAATATAATCAACCGCATGTTAAGACGACAATTAGTTGTGTGTGGCCCGGTAGCATGCGGGCTGCGGGATTACCATACCAGCAAAGGTGCTGAGCCCCTGGGGGGCCACCCTTTTCTTCTTTTTCCTATTTCAGGTACAAGGAGCTAGAAACCGTTAGAGAGTAGGACGGGGTAGTCGTATGTACATGGGTAGCCATTTAAACTGTGTAAGTATTGTAGGTGTAGTAAGACCGAAATTGTTATCGGCATTAGTTTGTAAATACTCGGTACAGTTGGAATGTATAGGTATAATGGTTGTTAATGGAAAGGGATAGTAGTGTGTAGTTGCCCGGAAATCTAGTCCATCAGACCGATACAATGTATATGTAATAGCCTTGTTAGCCACGTGGGTGGTTAACGACGTGTAACACCAACGAGTTAAGTAATGTGATGAAGTATGTTTTCCGCTGCAGTTAGTCGTTAAGTGTGTTGTTGTTAGTTGGGGTGTTACAAAAAGTGGTATCAACTTCGCTCTGATGACTGAATTACCGAGCTTAGGAAGCACCGAGTTAGGATTTTAGTACTTGGGGTTAAAGGTTGAGTGATAGCGTGAGTGATACGCAAGTTAGGAACTACCAGTGAATACTGGAAACCTACAATATCCATCCCGCCCTCCACAATCCCTGTTTTATAACTTGGGAAAGAATGCCAGAGAGAAGGAAGTCCTCTCTTACTCGGAAAACCCGATCTTGCTGTTATTAAACATCGTTGTAAGTAAGGAGGACCTGTCATACGGTAGATCCCGAAAAGTGGGAATCCCGGAGACGGTTTCCATCTGAACAATGTTAACCACATTTGATAGCAAAGAATGAAGAAACCTATTCCTAGGAGAGTAGAATTTCCGGCAACCTGGGTCGACATGCAGAGCAGTCGAGAATAACCAGCTTGCAACGCACCAACCGTGCAACAGGCAAGAAGTGAAGTAATGGATCCTGGGACGAGAGTCTACGGAACCACAGTTGTTAAATAATACACCAACGGTATATCAACCGACTAAGGAACTACAACGTAGTACCCAAACAAGAGACAAGTCTCGGTAACCACGACAAATGCGTGGAACGGGCTACGAAGAGGATACAGTACTGAGTAAAAAGGGATCTTCCAGAATGGGAAACACCCTAGTTAGTGATTATCATGTAAAGACAGTGAGAAGTCGCCCAGAAGACTTATTGTTAAGACTGTAAGATCAAAGTAAGGGCCAAAAAAGGCCAATGATTATGGTGCGGTTGAAAACAAAACCGCAACCGGTGTGTGTGTTGAACCGACAGCCAGTTAGCATGGCGCACTTGCCATGGCAAGTGCTGCTATAACAGGGATGTTCGGGAAAATTTTTAACAACTACAAGTACTTAGTATAGTACCACGAAGTTAAGTGAGATCATCATAACTGTGGAAGGGCTTAAAAGCCTAACCCTTGTAAATGAGAATAAACCAGTCAGCGAGAAGCTAGACTTGGTTAAGGCAAGGAGACGTTGTGACACCATGAAGAATTTTTCTTTCAAGCTCAAATTTATTTCAAACTCCTTTCTTTCAAAACCAAAGTTTTTTTCAAACCAATACTTCTTTCTAACCTTCTTTTAAACCAAACCAGTAAACCCAAGGGTAGTTGATAAAGATACAACAGTGGATAAACTTTCCCTCGATTAAGTTCGGGAAGCACGGAATGCATGTTGTCATAGGACAATATAAGGGAGTTGACAACAGAATACTTCACCTAAGCGTGTGACGGACACTACGAGTGTACCAACTGTAATGTGGGACGACCGCACTCCGATAGGAGCATGTGGGCCTGACAGACCTACTTATGGGTTAGTCGGGTACGTAGCAATGTATCAGTAGGGTACCCCACATATGTATACGAGTAGAGTTCGGAACACGGGAAGTAGTCGACTCCATACTACGGTCATCAGTAAAAGTCAAGCAAGAGCAACTGATTACCATGAATGGTTAAAGTAAAGGTACTTAGTTAAGTTAACGAGACTAAAGGAATTAGCGAATTCATTTCAAGGAAATGTTTAAGAGTCAGGAGGTGCAAAGGGCACTAACTGTTATGTAAAGACATAACATATGTCTTAAGGATCCCAGGGATAAACATGATAGCTGGAATGGTGACCCAGCCTGTACATGGCAAACAGATGCCTAATGTGGACACATTAATGTGCAATGAACGGGATGAAACTCCCAGAATGAGTACCTACGCTACCAGGAAATGTTGATCTTCACAGAAGAAGATAATAAGCCAATTAAGAACGCAAACGGCGTGGCTAACTGAATATACCAATAAGTGCGAACCAGATGTAATGGCATAACTTAGCAACACCCAGGAGCAATCCTTGAAGGGTGTTCTCATCAACGATAGTTGCACGAAATAATGTGACAGAAACGCAAGGGTTGAAACTAACACCCAGTTTAGACATAAGTTGTTAGGAAACGGACTGACAATCCTAAGGGGCATCCCATGAAAGGAAACGGAATGCAACGACCTTGTCATGGTGTACAATATGATATCTAAACCATGTAATGTGGTACAAAGAAGTAAATGTGTGTGAACAGCCTACAATGAGCAGAGCTCGAGGCAGTAAGGCTACTAAACCACAAACAAATGTGTTAGGGTAATTTGAATCGATTGTAGAAGTCTATGTTGTACAAGTAAATAGAGCAGGGAACGAACCACTGCTTTATGAGTGGGGATACCTCTCGACACTATGAAACCGCTGAAACGGTAGTTATGTGAACCAAGTTCAAGAAACATGTTAAGGATTGACCATGTTGTCATTGCGAGAGAACAAATAGTTTGGTAGCATGTGTGTATAAAGTGAAGCACCGAGCTAAATAACGCCGGCTTGTGACTCGAGTGATCAACGCTCAAGGAGCATTCAGTAGTCATCCAAATGAAGGACGAACCAAAATACTAATGATGTAAGTATATGTGTGGAAGCTAATATGACAGTGAATACCATATAAGTTGATGTTATACAATGAGAAAGAGCACGGTGCGCAGAAAGCGACCGTTGTGTAAGTGTTGTTAAATAATAATATGGCAGATGAGACCAGTTATGAGTTAAACTCAGTGGTGATGCAAGGTAAGTGATGATAAACAGACTGGGCAATAAGCCAGTAGTTGGTACTATGTGATAAGGAACTCAGTGTGGATTCCCATTGCTAATAAGAGATTTACTGTCAAGAGTTTACGCCTCTGCACTCTGTATGACTAAGTGTTTTGGTATTGCACTTACGCAGTAATGATCGATTAGGATAGCTAGGATTCGGGAAATGTTAATTGTGGAGGAAACAGAAAGCGGCTTATAACGCCATAGTGACTGATGCATAGGAAATGCAAGGACGTACCAATGAAAGAGTACTTGTACAGGACCAAATGTGGAGGCATGATTAAGAACAAGTGACTACAGTAGCACTAAATACTAAATATTGGTATGGAATATACCTCAAGTGTGGGAAATAACCGAGAGAGCACTACACATTAGGTGGTAGCTCAATCTCAACCGACAGTAAGTCGGAAGGAAACAAGTCAATCATTGTGAAATACATAACAGTATACACAGTAAATTATTATGGAAGTGGATAGAAAGTTTGTAACTCACCGAATTCGCTCACGGTAAGAGATAACACGCGTCGGTTGAGAAACCATTATTACCAAGATAAAGGTGATAAATGGGAGATGTAGAATACTGCAAGAGTAACGAATGGGGCAAACTAAGCTCTAAAGTTATTAGAGTTCTGCAGTAGAGGCCAATGAAACCATGCTTCAGATACCGAATATGCATTGTGAATATAAATAAATGGCTAATTATTAATGCCTAGAAGCCTCACAGGCCAGAACCGAAACCGGTTATGAGTTAAATAAACTCTAATGAAAATTCTTGATTTAGGAACTAAACTGCCAATATGGTTAAGATTCTCTAATTGGAATGCATTGTATAACAGACCGCGTGGAAGTTAAAGTACTTCACGACGGCAGAACGTTTTAAACCAATGATTAAGTGATTGATTACGTGGGCGTAATCCCTTTTAAGGGGGGTAGAGCGCAAAACCACTTAGTGTGTATTACCGTACAAGTGTAAGTGACCTATGGTGTGCATAGCACAAATAATTTGTTTTGATGATTGGTGTGTGTGTTACGTAAACATACGCATTCATTCATGGTTTAATTGTGGTAATTGCGCACAGAAGATGTGAATACCATTGTGATAAGTGTGTTTATTTGTTAACAGTTGTGTGTGATAGTACAAGTGTAGGGAGTAAAGAAACTCCCGGGGAACAAAAACCCCGACAGTAAACCGTGTGTTGTATTTTGATAAAATATATGTATATATTTAATATAGTGATTCATGAGAGGGTATGAAACCGACATAGAATCTAGTGAGAATAAAATTCCCTAGGTAACTAGATTTAAGTGAATGGAGATAACTGATAGACGGAGTTCTATCCCTTGGAGATGTATGATTATGACTAGAATGAGTTAAAAGATAGAAAATTGGAAATGAGTGATTTACCGGATGCTTGAAATTGAAGTGGGAGGTGAAACTTGATTTTCATGAGATCAAGGGAAACCAAACACAAATTGGGGTGGAAGGATAGTTCAACATTGATGCTGATCACATTAGGGTTGGATGATTCTTGAAGCTCCCTATAAGTGGTCACAAATAACCAGGCTAAGAAAGATGCAAAGAGCATAAGTTGGACTTGGAGTTGTGTTGCATTTTCAAAGGATTTTCAATTGGTATTTTCAAAACAGTCGGTTAACATTTTGAATAAAGGATTCTCTTATACTTAACCTAGTAAAGAATATTTTTGTAGTACTTGCTCATGAGCCAAAGACGCATGAGCCTTTGTCTTTGGACCGGTGACATGAGAAGTATATATGTTAAAAATTAAGTGACTGTTTTGACCTCCCAAAGGGACGGGGACCAGAAGGTGTCCATCGCGACCGGGTTCTGCGGGATCACAGTGTATAAAAAAAGGGTATTTTTGGTTGCCATACACGCTAAGACATGTTGTGTGGTATGTGTAATAAATATTATTTTGACCTTGAGTCCTAATGTGGTTGAGTTCCGAAAGTTGTGATGTTACCTAGACCTATGTGTCTAAATGTTGTTATGTTACTTAGACCTATGTGTCTAAATGTTGTTATGTTACCTAGACCTATGTGTCTAAATGTTTTTATGTTACCCAGACCTGAGAGTCTAAGGGTTGTTATGTAAGTACAATGTTGTTAAGATACCCGGACCGTTGAGTCCGAGGTTATCATGTAAGTATGTTATGTTATGTTATGTATGGATGTGAATATGTTACCCGGACCGTTAAGTCCAAGGTTGTGATGTAAAGTATGTTTGGTTACGAAAGTTTTATTTTGCAAGTAATCCCTGTGTTCAAATCCAAATGATGCGTGGGAAGTGTGAACTTCGAGGACGATGTTCTTTTAAGGGGGTAGATTGAAATACCCCAAACCTTGATATGTTGTTTAAACATTAAACTATGGGATTTAAAGGCTAAAAAGTGCCTTAGAAACATCAGTGAACAATTTAAACCATAGTAAAACTCAATAAAGCACTAAGACACAGTTTGAGCAAAAACATGCTCTAAGCTTGGAGTGGACTTGGTTAGGACCCAAAGAGCCTACCAAGACTTTATAACATTCAATTATGATTTAATAAGGCTAATTAAGTCCTTAAGAAACATTGGTAGACAACTAAACCAAACAAAACACAAATAAATACCTTAAAGCCAATATTGGCGAAAATGTGCTCTAAGCTTGGGATAAGTTTGGTTAAGACCTAATAAGCTTACCAAGACTTTATTTGTATGTTAATGAACATATTAAAACAATTACTAAAGAAAACCAAGCTTGAAAACAAGTTAAAACACAAAATGTGCTTTAAGGAGTCTTAAAGCACATTTTGAAACTAAAATTGCGGGAAATGAGCTGGGTGAAGGTGGCTAAATTTCCATCATTACTCTTAGTAGGTTTGTAGCAGTACTCTAGTATCCCATTTGGGAAAACAGTCTGATTCCAAAAAATTTCCTATGTGCCTTGTTTGTGAATAGTAACCAAAATATGCTAGTTATGACATAAGTCAATATAAGTAAGTTAATTGGTCAACAAAGACCAAACTACCCCTAAGTAGATGATGGGGGCCGGTTTTTATTGTGGTGAGTCACCACTCTTGCTAGCTTGATAAGTAAATAAAGATGACAACTAAAGTTTACTATTTACTTTATAAGTAAATATCTTGTAAAAGCAAGCTCTCATTTCATTCCTTCCCTTCCCACTCATACCCACCGTCACCTATCTTCATTCTCCCAACTCCATCGGTTTTGCTACAGCAAAACCTCACCATCTCCAACTCCATTTGCATGTAACTCATGACTCCATGGTCCAAATTCAATTTCAAGACCACCATTCTTCTAGTTGGAGCAAGCTCTACACTTCTATCTTTTCAAATCTTCAAAAGCCTCATTTTGGTGCCATGGAGATTGACCATTGAAGGAGCTTGAGCTCATATTTTCATGCCTTGTCATTCTCCTTTGCTTCAAGGTAAAGAAAATCAAAGCAAATCAATGTTTCCTCTCATATTTCTACATGTCCGAAAATTCACCATTAATGGTGTCTTCTCTTGTTCTTCCATAGCTCCATTTCAATCTTCAAAGGACAAGGAGGAGTCCTCTCTTGATGCTTATTCAAGCTCTCTTTTTATTCCAAGGTAAAACAACTATCCTAATGTATTAAGACAATATATATAACCTAGGGTCTGTAAATAAGTTTAAGCATGAAGCTTGAATGCTCATTGGTTTTACTTGTGTATTGATTAGAACATTGACAAGTAACCAAGTCCTCTTGCCGATTTCCAAACCAGGAAGAACAAAGGTGTTCAAGTAAAAGTCTTGAAGAAAAGAGGTAAACAAACTAACTCAATGTAGTTTAAATGCCTTAGGAAAAATGAGCTTGATTTGCTTAATAAAATACCTAAGTAGCCAATGGCAAAAGAGCTAGTGAATTGTTCTTAAGGGAATTATTAAAAGGCATATGTGATGTTGAGTGTATTTGAAGGTCAAAGGCAATATATATGTGGGAAATTCAGTGTTTAAGGTTTAAGCAATTTAAGGGCCTAAGAGCCATGTTATTTAAGGGCCTAAGTGCCAAGCAATTTAAGTTCATGCACTATATTGTGATGTAGTGTAGTTTGAGGTTTAGTTGTGTGTAAAGAGTGTTCCTTGTAAAGTTGTGTCTTGATGTTTAAAGGATGAAAAACCATGTGTTGTGTATAAGGATGTGAATTAAAACATTGAGTGTTCTTGGGTTGTATTAAAGTGAACAACTATGTGTTTTGGTGTTTGGTGATACAAGAGGAACTATGTCAAAATTTGGTTAATGAACAAGGAGTTCTAGGTGTTTAAAATGATGTTAGGTGATCTAGGTTGAACTAGGAATGATTAAGGTTTAAATTGGAGAAAGAAAGTGAATTAAGGTGTTCTTAAGTGTTAAAGTGTCTTGGTCATTATCTTGGAGGATTTAGAATGCAAATGAGAGTTAAGGATACTTCAAGCCTTGGTGAGATTGTGTTAAGGATCTATACAAAGGTTGGTAACAATGAGGAAGTAAGGTGTTATAAGGAAGATGTTTGAACTTGTGAAGAAAGTTCTAGGTAGGACATAAAGTGTTTTGGTGGGCTAAATAATGTGTAGAAACATGTTATAAACCTAAGGGAGGAAGCATTATAAGTGTTGAGCATTTTGGCAAGAAATGAGTAAGTGTTTAAAGATATAGAAGATGAGTTTTCTGGCACGTTCGAACTTCCGTCCGAATTTGGAAGCTCGGACATGCCCTATTGCGTCTAAATTTTCTGAGTTTCGACCAGTTCCGAACTTCCGTCCGGCCTTTGATGTTCGGACACACCCGTCTCTTTTCTCTGGTTTTTCCTCGACCTGTGTCCGAACTTTGGGAAGCTCGGACACATGTTCGGACACTCGAAATTTTTCCTTTGATTTTTCCTCGACCTATGTCCGAACTTTGAAAGCTCGGACACATGTTCGGACATATGTCTGGTTTCACCCATTTGAGTCTCGGCCAATGTCCGAACTTTGGAAACACGGACACAAGTTCGGACATGGTACTGTTTTGACCAAAAACTTCGTTCAAGGTTAGAAAATGATATCTAATGACGGGGATTGATAAGTAATGATGTAATGAGATTGTTAAGGACATGTTAAGTGAGTTATAATGATAATTGAGTGGGTGAAAAGTTGTGTTAAAATGTAAAAGTAAAACAAGTTAAAAATGTGAAGTTATTTAACTGTTTAACGGGAGTAAGTCATGAGCATTGGACTTTAAACAAACAAGTTACCCCGGTGTTAATGAAAGTAAATGTAATGTTACCAGTTGTTCAAAGATGTTACGAGGAACATGTGATGGCACGTTAGAGTGAAACCCCGGTGACAGGTATGGTTTTCTTGCAACCTGTGTCCTTCCGGATTACACCAGCTTGTATGCCAATGTGTTTTTCTGTATGTTTGCCACGCTATAAGATAAATCATGAAACGAGTTTACAGTCGTTATTGTTGTTATGTGTTGTGTACTGATACCGGTAACCTCGAATGCGCATGGAAGGCTAGTTAACCATTATTAGGTGAACGTAAGAGAACGGTATCCGGTAATAACGTTTCCAATCTAAGGAATGTTCTAACCGCGGCTATGCATGAGTTAGTTGTGTGTGATGTTGCTGTAAATGTATGACCCTCCTTTGTGTGATTAACTCAGTTGTAGTACTGTACTGTGTGCTGATGTGATAGGTTCCACATCGGATCTTTATCTGTGAATATTTTAATATTATGGGGGATGAGGAACCGGTAGTTCCGGTCGCGCGTTGTTTGGGAGTTGTTGTATACAGTTTCTTCAGCTTCCTCTCTGTTGGTTGTCTTCCTTCATTGGTCTTCGATCACCCTGAGCTTAACCAAGGCTCTTGACTTACGTCTGTTGGGGATTATGTACGGTGTGTTCGGCACTATGTCCGATCCATCTTTGGTTAAGTTATCCGTTCGCCTAAAAGGACGGTAACGAGTTATGTA
Organism: Limonium bicolor; assembly: GCA_023374045.1. Classification (NCBI taxonomy): domain Eukaryota; kingdom Viridiplantae; phylum Streptophyta; class Magnoliopsida; order Caryophyllales; family Plumbaginaceae; genus Limonium; species Limonium bicolor. The sequence goes on along the minus strand of CM041777.1, from coordinate 193,909,471 downwards.
AACGAGCTTAGCATGAGTTTTGACAGCATTCTCTAGGCTCTCCAGTGAACTAACTATGTTTGGGGCGGTTCCTAAAGGATCCGTACCCGTTATGTTATGTGTTATTGATGTACTTGCAATGCTTATTGCGATTGTGATGTTATATGTGATTAAAATGGAGTTGTGGATCAATGGATATGAATCCCAGTTTATAATAAGAGGAGTTTGAGGATAACCCGATTAGTGGGTAAGTGCTGTCTATTAAGGAGGATAGCTCCATTAGAGGAGAAACACTCTAGTGGTTAAAGAACACAATGAGTGATTTATTAAGTGTAGATGCGTGTCTGTTTGATGAGCCCTATTGTTGTGGGTATGTAATGTGTTATGTGTTTATGGTTACATGCATGGTTAAAATATAATCAACCGCATGTTAAGACGACAATTAGTGTGCGTGGCCCGGTAGCATGCGGGTGCGGGATTACATACCAGCAAAGGTGCTGAGCCCCTGGGGGGCTACCCTTTTCTTCTTTTTCCTATTTCAGGTACAAGGAGCTGGAAGCCGTTCGAGAGTAGGACGGGGTAGTCGTTTGTACATGGGTAGCCATTTAAACTGTGTAAGTATTGTAGGTGTAGTAAGACCGAAATTGTTATCGGCATTAGTTTGTAAATACTCGGTACAGTTGGAATGTATAGGTATAATGGTTGTTGTTAATGGAAAGGATAGTAGTGTGTTAGTTGCTCGAAATCTAGTCCATCAGACCGATACAATGTATATGTAATAGCCTTGTTAGCCACGTGGGTGGTTAACGGCGTGTAACACCAACGAGTTAAGTAATGTGATGAAGTAGTTGACTATGTTTTCCACTGCAGTTAGTCGTTAAGTGTGTTGTTGTTAGTTGGGGTGTTACATAGAGGCAAAGCAATGAAAGGCACCAAGGAGATGGAAAATTCCTCCTGATCGGGAAAACCGACGTGGTTACCATAAATGTTACGGTACCAAAATAGATGAGAGAGTTTACGATACAATGAATCTATAAAAAACTATCGAGTCGACTCATAATTAAACATAGGACCCTGTTCAGCTAACCAAGATTTCTACAATGCAACCCCCACTAGTAGAAAAAACATTTTAAATGATGCACTTTAAACCACGGTTATACTCGTAACCGTCATTTAAAAACTTTATACCACGGTTATGATCATAACCGTCACAAAAAGTATCGGCGGGAGATTTTATACCACGGTTCCACGCAGAACCGTCGTATATAGCTTTACGTGTTTGATTATATACCACGGTTCTGAAGGAACCGTCATATATAGTTTGACGCGTTTTATTATATACCACGGTTATAGGTCGAACCGTCATATATACTTTGACCCCTTGCATTATATACCACGGTTGTATGACAACCGTCGTTTTTAGTCATGATAAAAAAACTTTAAATGACGGTTTCTTGGTAGAACCGTGGTATATAGTCTAAGCGGGAATTCAAATTTTCCATGAAAATTAACGCGGCTCTTTCTCCTTCTCCAATTAGATATATTGCTCTCACTGTCGAACAAATCGAACATGCTCTCAACTCTTCTTCTCTTCAACTTCGCATTTTTTTTTGCAACCCACCGGCGAACATGGAACAAATGCTCCTCTTCTTCATGCTCTGCGCCTCTTCTTCTTCAACTTTGCAACCCACCGGCGAATTGGAAAACAAGGAACACATGCGCCTCTTCTTCATGCTCTGCGCCTCTTCTTGACGGTAATTTTTGCGAACAAGTAACAAATGCTCTGCGCCTCTTCTTCACGGTAATATTTGCGAACAAGGAACACATGCTCTTCTTCATCTTCATTGTAATTTTTGCAACCCTAACCGGCAAACAGATGGTAATTTTGTAGCCCACCGACGAACACGGTAATTTTGTAACCCACCGACGAACAAGGAATACAACATTCACTCATTTATTTTGCAACCCTAATTCGCATACAAGGAACATACATGTTCTGCATTCTACAGTGTTTGAGCTCTGTTGAATTAGTTGAAGGCGGCGCTAAAATCGCCGGCGATTTTTCAAAAAAAAAAAACTATAAACCACGGTTTTACGAATAACCGTGGTTTATTAGTTCATTTTATAAATTAAATACCACGGTTCTACACAATAACCGTCATTAATACTCACTTTATACCACGGTTCGGGCTTTTAACCGTGGTATAAAGTCAATGATCTCACGGGAAAAAAGGGGTCTTAAACGACGGTCCAAAGGAACCGTGGTATAAACTCCCTTTTAAACGACAGTTTTTGAACCGTGGTATATAGGTTTTAGCTATATGCGACGCCAGTATAAACCACGGTTTCTAACCGTGGTATATAGGCAAAATAACCGTCATTAAAAACATTTTTTCCACTAGTGCCCCAAGAAAAGAATGTCATACCGTAGACGACCGGAGTACTCCACCTGCCGGACCCGAAGCACCACATGGTAGCTACGTGGGGCAGACCCCAGCTGGTACGAGCAATTTGAAGGGGAAAGGAGTCACCCAGGGGGAAAATACTCCAAACTTTGTGGGAACCTTAGGCGCTGGTACTAGTACTCAGCGCGATCTAGGAAGTCGTAAGCCCTTAATCTAATAAGTTAACTACAAGAACGCATACGTCAAACGCCCTCCTTCCTTCATGATGAAACTTTAAGACAAACTCAAAAAGAAGCCTAACCTAGATCACCCAGGAAGAGAACTGCCCTAGAGAACTTGACATACCTTAACGAACTGTAGTAACCACAATACTACCCTTTTCAAGATAAAGTATCTAAGCCGTACTCAACCTACCGAAGCATCCCCAAGACCAACCACCACCAAACCAATAACTCAACCTGCGTGGCGTGCTTGCTACAGCAAGCGCCATGAAAACCAATATACCAATAATTCTTCCTACCTCGCGCACTTGCCACCGCAAGTGCTGCATCTACAATCAAACCCTGCCAGACTGTGAAGACCACAACGAATGATACCATGACTACCGAAATTACCAAATATTCATACAACTTTAGTATCAATCCCATAATTACAACCTGCCACAAGTAGGAGTACAAAACCCTTAAAACATGAGACCTACAAACCTCGAAAGGACACAACAAGTCCGACCATCACAACAAAAGTCATACAACAGCCCGTAACAATCACACCAGTTAGACATTAACGAACCATTAATATAGACTTAAGAGCCAAACGCCATAGACGTGTACCGGCATTGAATGCCGACCGGTAACAACGACAAGTGTCGAATCCTTAGGACGACCACGACCCTATACACATGTTATAACACTTCCTAAATGCATCACTATCCTTAACGATGGCAGGAAACCAAAGAATCAATAGGCATCAACCGTAAACAGTAAGGATACATTCAAATCCACAAATGTGAATACTCAAAAATAATAACCCATTCTCGAATATGTAGGAGTTGTAAAATGAAGTACGATCACGTACTAATCAGGGTTGGTATTATGCCAGCAATGGCACACGTAAACATACAATGAATACCGGAAAGGAAAGATATGTTAACCCTCAATAGGATCAAAATCAAACGTATTGTAACGCAACACAGTCATTACATAAACTGATCACACCTTAGATGCGAACCGGTGTCGAACACTTCAACAATTAACACCTAAGGTACCACATTTACAAAAGAGTACCATAATCAATGTGAACGCACAAACGTAGAGATAGGAATTTATATACCATACTTTAAATTCAAACTTCCTACACAAAGTGAACACGGAACATTGACTTTCTCCATCCATAAACATCCCCATAATGAGTGTAAGGGCATTAGAGATTTTTGTAGTATATATATAATGATGATACCTATATATAACATAAAACTCCCGCCATAAAGTTCTACACAACAAGTATGAATAAATAGGGTGGTTATATAATGAATTTCGCTACACTTTATCAAGATTATACCCTTGTGAAGGTAAATGCTATTCCATTTTATCACCCTGATCATTGAATGAAATTCCCACATAAAGAGAGCGGCTACTACCGCCGGTATTACACCATACAATAGGGGACAAGAAAGGAGTATGTGTTCAAAGTATGTCATCTGCTAACGTGACGACTGTCAAGGATAATAAGTATATATAAATTAAACAATAACAACTACCTGGTACATAATTCAAAATGTATGCCTAAGTGAAAACATCCAACGTATCACTAGAAGGACACGAGTCTAGGAGAACGAAATTACTGCCTTCGACTACCTTTCCAAAATACGCCAAAGGGGGCAGCAACACCTGAAATGAGATGAATAATAATGAAAACCGTTCTAAGTCAAACTACATTGGACTCCCATAAAAGGAAGGGACGTAAACCTTCGCCATGGGATCCGAAGTCACAACAAATAATGTAACCTAGAAAATAATGGGGAGTGGGAACTATAATACGTACCATATATAACATGAATAACTTACAAATACAAGATCGCAAAATGACGAACAAGCGCTAAACCGCGCACATAAGAACCATATAACGATGACTGGGAGTCAATGCACAATCACATCAACAAACAACTCATTAAACAATAGGCCAACAAATACTTGTCTATACAAATGATCGTAGAACCTTTAGAACCTCAGTGACTTTATGTCAGTAATGAACCCAATAACAAGGGAGAAAACTACCTCGTGATATTATAATATAAACTTCCCATCAGGGCACGATATCGCAAACATTTAGAGACCATAAAATACATAATCATACCCATTGAACAGGGGACCCGGAGAATAAAACAATTTCCTTGGGACACACCCCAATATCGTTTGAGAAGGAGATTGACTAAGAATACTTCACTAATTATAAACGTGTGACAGACAGTAACACAAACCCAGACCAGTACCAATAACTACCTTGAATAAATTAACAGGAAGAGTCTTAGTCAAAACAACGAGACTAAAAAAAAACCAAAACCTCAAATATAATACGACCAGGGTCGTAATTCCACAAGGGGGTGATTAAAACACAACTATATAAAGGGAAATCCCCCGAAAGACGAGAGAGCTGATAGTCAGCTAAGTAACAAGACATGAAAACTTATTGAACGGGAAAGCGAATACGTGAACACTACCAAAGATAAAGGATCTACTAACATCGGCAAATTAGGCCACTCAGAGGATACCGACAAAAGATGATAACTGCCACCTAGAGGAGGGGCATTAGGGAAATATTCTCATACTAAAGGCACAAAACAATACAGTACGATATAGCAATCACTGTATGCCCAAATTAAAAACAATAATATATTTCCACTCAAAATGGGTTAAACACAAATGCATCACTATGAAATAAAAGGAAGACAAAGCTAGTATACTAGCGGATGCCCTAAGCTTAAGGCAACTGTAACAATAACCAATAATTACCAAATCGGTCAGGATATAGTGCGCGCAAAAGCGACCATTATCAATAACCATTGGAAACAAATAAGTTGGCAACGACCAGACGAGAGGAACTCATTAGAACTCAATGATAAGAAACACACACAAATATAAAATTACACTCCAGATGAAATAACATGAAAAATCAAAAGGATATAAAACATATCAGGAGGCAAACGCCTCAACTGCCAGGGAGCATAACCACACCGGATACTAAAAGAAACAGGACACAATATGAGAACAATGAATGAATTTCCCTAGCAAGAGCATGGTGAACCACACAAACATTGTGATTAGGCTAATATACAAAAAAAATACAACATACATCATTAGAAATACTTAACAAATACTAAAGCTAACATATTACTCCGCAATAAAACAACCTGGAGACATGGGATGACAAGAACTATCTCCGTGAATATATAGACTAGTATGTCTCAAGATGGCTAAGACAAGTGCAAGGGCACTAAGTATTAACGGTAATCAATGCCACATTTCACCTCAACTGAAAGTCAGTGAATAAATACAAAGAATACTTGATGATATAGTATGCGCATGTGCGCTAGTAATCCAGGATACCAGGATAGGCGACCTAAATCTAATCGAGCATTCGAAATACCAAGATACCTTGTTTCTTAAAGCATGAAAGACCGTGCATGACACAGTCACATTGAAATGGGAAAAGCAATAAGTTGCTACTAATAAATAATCTATTAAATACCGATAAGAACGAAAGGGCAAATTGAGCCCTATGTTCATGGGTCTACACCTCACTACGGAGCGAGTGGGCCCATTAGAACACGTTTGGAAGAGCGCACAAGTACTTCATGCTTTTAGCTGAAGAAGTACGTGACTCACCATTCATATATTTTAGAGCCCAAAAGACTAGAGTGAGACCAACGTCTCAGACAAGAGATGACTCCACTCCTCATTTCCAATACGAGAAGGAGGGAGACCAAGTATCCAGCGCTCTCCTTAAAGCAGCTGTTCGATACTTTGGGGTAGGGATGTCAATCTTGACCCGAACCCGAAACCCGACCCGAAACCGACTCGTAAAAAGCCGGGTTCGGGTTGAGATTTTTGACCCGAAATGATTTTCGGGTCGGGTTCGGGTTGGGTCATTGAAACCCGCTTCGAGTTCGGGTTGAACCCGCTAACCCGTAACCCGAAAAAAAAATTAATTTAAAATAGAAAATATGTTATATTTAATGACTTAATTAATATTTAATGATAAATTTATGACTAAAATAAACATTTAATGGATAACATATGATTATATATTGTACATAATAATTAATTAATATTATAGTATTATATTTTCTTTATTAAATAATCCAAAATTTAAAAAATAAAATAAATTTTTGAAAAAACGGGTCGGGTTCGGGTCAACCTGCTCCGGGTTCGGGTTAAAGAAGTACACCCCGCTCTGGGTTCGGGTCGGGTTCGGGTTGACTAAAACTATTTTCGGGTCGGGTTCGGGTTGAGCTGAACCTGACCCGAAACCCGATTTTGACACCCCTACTTTGGGGGTCACGGGGCGTAACCCTTTTTAAGGGGGGTAGAGCAATTCTATGTTGTTCGTATTGTTTTGTTGTGCTTATGCGGGGCATACTTGATGTGTTGTGGAATTTACGTGCTTTAAGCTCTTGGATGAAATTATGTTGGTGGTGTTGTCTTGATTGTAACGTATGCAAGGCATACTGTTGTATATCTGGTTGTATGTGCATGTATGCACTCGGTGGTATGTTATGTATCCGATTGTGATACTTGAATGGTTATCGATGTCTATGTGGAGATTTATGTATTTGGTATTGTGCTTGTGTGGATGTGTGTAATTGATGGTACATTGAAAGTGCACTTCATTGCACTAAGATTATGAGATGTATATTATTATTGCACCTGGATGAATTGATTTTGCATGTATTGCACCTTGAATTATGGAGGTACGGACTTGATCCCTAGGATTGAATTTAGTCATGTGGAACTAGTGAAATACCCCAAACCTTGATATGTTGTTTAAACATTAAACTATGGTATTTAAAGGCTAAAAAGTGCCTTAGAAACGTCAGTGTACAATTTAAACTATAGTAAAACACAATAAGCACTAAGACACAGCTTGAGCAAAAACATGCTCTAAGCTTGGCGTGAACGTGGTTGGGACCTAAAGAGCCTACATAGACTTAATAATATTCAATTATGATTTAATAAGGCTAATTAAGTCCTTAGGAAACCTTGGTAGACAATTAAACCAAATAAAACACAAATAAATACCTTAAAGTCAATATGGGCAAAAAATGTGCTCTAAGCTTGGGATAAGTTCGTATAAGACCTAAAGGTCATACCTATACCATAATATATGTCAATGAACATATAAAACCAATTACCAAAGAAAACCAAGCTTGAAAACAAGTTAAAACACAAAATGTGCTTTAAGGAGTCTTAAAGCACATTTTTGAAAAATTGTCTTGTAAATGAGTTTTGAGTGGCTAAATGTCCATCATTACTCTTTAATTAACATGTGTACTAATTAGTATCACATTAGGAAGTCTAAATCAATGAGAAATCAAAAATTTCACAAATATGTGCCTTGTTTTGTGAATAGTAACCAAAATATGCTAGTTTATGACATAAGTCAATATAAGTAAGTTAATTGGTCAACAAAGACCAAAACACCCCTAAGTAATATAAGGGGGCCGGTTTTTGTAAGGCTAGTCACCACCATTTGCAAATCAATTCAAGAAAAGAAGGAAAAGTAAGTAAAAAGAAGAAAGTTACTTTATAACATAAATATCTTCAAAGGTAGACCTCTCACCTCATTCTCTTCTTTTCTCCTTGTTCCCACCGTCTTCATCCTCTCCTCTCTTCTTAAAAAACGATGGGCTATAGTAACCTCTCTTCTCCATCTTCATTTCCTTGCCAAATCCAACTCCATGCTCCAAATCAAATTCTAAGACCATATTTGTCTTAGTTAGACCAAGCTCTACACTTCTATCTTTTCAAATCTTCAAGAACTCCATTTCGGTGCCATGGAGATTCACCATTGAAGGAGCTTGAGCTTATATTTTCATGCCTTGTCATTCTCCTTTGTCTCAAGGTAAGGAAAACCAAAGAAAAACAACCTTTCCTCTTGTTTTGTGTGTAACCGAGAATCACCCTTTGATGGTGTCTTCTCTTGATTCTTTCATAGCTCCATTTCAATCTTCAAAGGACAAGGATGAGTTCTCTCTTGATGCTTGTTCAAGCTCTCTTCCATTTCCAAGGTAAAACAACTACCTTAGTGTTTTAAGACAATGTAAAACCTAGGGTTTGTAAATTAGTTCAAGCATGAAGCTTGAATGCTCATTGGTTTTACTTGTGTGTTGATTAGAACATTGACAAGTAGCCAAGTACTCTTTCCGATTTCCAAACAAGGAAGAACAAGAGTGTTCAAGTAAAAATCTTGAAGAAAAGAGGTAAACAAACTATTTAAATGTAGTTTAAATGCCTAGGAAAAATGAGCTTGATTTGCTTAATAAAGTACCTAAGGAGCCAATGGGAAAAGAGCTAGTGAATTGTTCTTAAGGAGATTATTAAAAGGCATATGTGATGTTGAGTGTATTTGCAAGTTAAAGGCAATATATATGTGGGAAATTCAGTGTTTAAGTTTAATGCATTTAAGGGCCTATGAGCCATGTTATTTAAGGACCTAAGTGTCAAGCAATTTAAGTTTATGCACTATATTGTGATGTAGTGTAGTTTAAGGATTTAGATGTGTGTAAAGAACATTCTTTGTGAAGATGAGTGTCTTGGATGGTTAAAGAAGGAAAAACAATATGTTTGTGTGTAAGGAATGTGTATTAAGTGATTAAGTGTTTTTGGTTGTGAAAGGGTGAAAACCTAAGTGTTTGTGTGCGAGAATACTCTTGATGGATTTTAGGTGTTCTTGAATGTCTAATGGTGAAAGCTATGTGCTTTGGTATAGCAATGTGCTAGAAGAACCCATGTCAAATTTAGATAATGTATAAGAAGTTCTAAGTGTTTAAAAAGAGTTTTGGTGAGTTTGGAAGCGTTGAGAATGGTTAAGTGTTTTACTAGGGAAAGAAATTTCTTGGAAGGACATGAAGTATTTTTGGTGGGCTAAATATAGTGTGGGAACATGCTATAAACCTAAGGGGGAAGTATTATGAGTATTGAGCATTTAGGCAAGAAATGAGTAAGTGTTTAAGGTATAGAAAATGGAGTTTTGGGCACGTCGAAACTACCGTCCGAACATGGACGTTCGGACATGCCCTGTTGCGCATAAGTCACCTGAACTTCGACCGGTGTCCGAACTACCGTCCGAATTTGGAAGTTCAGACACACCTATCTCTACATTCTGTTTTGGCCTCGAACATCGTCCGAACTTGGGAAACGCTTCGCAACTACTAGTGTGAAACTCACCTTGAACTCCGGGGTCAAACGCTTCGCAACAAACTCATTCCACTGCTCTTCAGTAATACCATCATATTTTTTCCACGGTGGTCTCCGACCATCCACATCTTCACCTTCTGCCTCCTCTATCTCTGCGGGCTCCTCACAGTAAATGTACTGCCTCGTGAGCAGAGATCTGAAGTCTTTGAACTGTGTGGCAATCCCCTTCATCACATCATCCTTCAGAGAAGGATCTATAGAATCGGTCCTATATGCACAAAAAAAATGGATTAGTGTAAAAAAGTAACTATATAAATCTTAAAACAAACTATTAAGTGTAACAAATACCTTGAGACGTTCAAATATCTGCTCCTTCAACGCCTGAGGCACTTGCTTCCAATGTGGTTTATATTGAAATATGTACTCACCAAATGCCTGGCTAGAGCAGTGAAATCATTTTTCCAAGTACCCGTGGGCTGATTAAACTCATTGAACTCCAAAGGCTTTGTCGGGGGGCCTCTATTTGCTTTCAGCCCACGGGTTGCCCCTCGTTTTTTGGGTTTCTTGAGAGGCGGAGGAGCAACTTGTATCTCTTGTCCTTCCTGTGAAGGCCCAGCTGTCTCGGTCTGCTGTGGGGTGGTCTCTACGTCTGCTTTCTTTGATTTCTTTTTACCACCTCGTGTGGTGCGTTTTGCCGGTCTACTATCCCAGTCAGGAGCAGCTGTCCTATAGGATCATCAATAGGATCATCATCCACTGAGGAAAAAAACACACACATTAGATCAATATTCATGGAACGATGTATAATTGCAAAAATAAACATAAATAATTAATTCTGATAACATTGTAACAACAATAATACGAATTATATAATGTAATTTCAACCAATGGTGTTACCTAGACATAGTAACATATATCATGATCTGTTTTCTACCCAAACCCCCTCATTATGGTCTGATCGAGCGTAGATGGTCTGAACATCATCATTTTGTAAATCATCAGTTGAATCATGCAACCCTGTATGCAACGATAGTTTCATCTATCATCTCATTATCATCATCGTCGTTGTTTTCATCCTCAAACAAAACCGGTCTTCTCCCTGGAAGAACAACATACCATCTACTAGCTTTTGGGTCTTCAACATAAAACACCTGGTCACAGTCTTTACCCAACACAAACTGATCTTCCTTATTAGTTGTAACACGTGAAAGATCAACCAAAATAAGTCCTTTATCATTTTGGAGTCCATGTCGGTTGTCCACCCAATTGCAGCGGAACAATAGAAACGAATCAATGTGATAGTTTAGTTCCCATATGTCCTCTATCACACCATAATACCAACTACTACTGCTCATTGGTTGAACCTGGTTACCTAGACCATATTCAGTCACCGATGCTTCAATTTTTACCCCACTGTTCTGATGTATTGATTTAGCATCTTGGCGTGCAGTGTAGTATGTGCATCCATTAATGTCATACCCTTCAAACGATACAACATCTGTTCCAGAACCAACAGCTAGACATCTGATTTCTTCACTGACATCTTCGGGGTTCAATGAAGCTTGCTCAAACACATATTCCTTAAACCATTGGACGAATACTCGATTTTGTTCTTTTTTAAGCCAGATACGGTTTTTGGTAGGGTTTTGTCGACTCAACTCAGCAATGTGAATATCGAAGTAGGGTTCAACAACCTCAAGGTGTTGTAGTACAAACAAATGTGCCTGATTAATAAGATCACGAGAGATACGAACAACCTTTTTGCCAATAACTCCTTTACCCTCAAATCTACCATGGTGACGTGGTTTGGGAATACCAATTGACTCTGCATCGTTCAAATAACTTGTTACGAATTTTGTGACTTCCTCAGTCACTGTTGCTTCGATGATACTGCCTTCCGGTCTATATCTGTTTTTCATTCTACCCTTCAGAATCCCCATATATCGTTCGAAAGGATACATGTAACGTAAGTAAACCGGACCACAATATTTGATCTCTCGGACAATATGCACTACTAAATGCACCATTATGTCGAAGAAAGATGGTGGGAAATAAATCTCAAGCTGGCATATTGTCACAACAATTTCATGTTGCAGATCATCGAGGGTGTCTGAGTCAATTGCCTTGCAGCAGACAGCGTTGAAGAAGAAACATAATCGAGTTAGAGCATTTCTGACATTTTCTGGTAATATCCCTCGTATTGCAACTGGAAGAAGATGCAACATTAACACATGATAATCATGAGATTTCATGCCTAACAGTTTCAAATCCTTCATAGAAACTAGGTTCTTCCAGTTTGAAGAGTACCCAGATGGTACCTTCGATGTGTGCAAACACTTGCAAAAATTTAATTTTTCACTCTTAGAGAGGGTATAACACGCAGGTGGTAGATATGTTCGCTTCTCATCCTCTATTGGGTGTAGTTCTTTCCGTATGTGCAACTCTTGCATATCTCTCCTCACCTTCAATCCGTCTTTCGTCTTGCCGGGTATGTTGAGCAAAGTACCACACACTGCCTCACCGACGTTCTTCACATTGTGCATGACATCCAAACAATGTCGAACAGGCAGATGCCGCCAATACGGTAGATCCCAAAAAACGGAACACTTTTTCCAAATGTTCTTCGGCGGCTTGGATGTGTTTCCAAAGACATTTTCAATGTCTTTTACCTTTGCATACACTTCCTCTGAATTCAAACGCAGACGAGCCACACGAGTCTCGGGCTCATTGTTGAACAGCTTTCGCTTTCTCGAACGGTAAGGATGGTCTACTGGAAGAAACCGTCAATGACACATATAAACATTTTTGCCACAGTGCTTCAGACGATTTGAACATGTGTCATCCTCACATACCAGACACGCTTTGAATCCTTTCACCGAGTATCCTGACAAGTTCCCATAGGCAGGAAAGTCGTTAACAGTACAGAACAACATCGCCTTCAGTGTGAAATTTTCTTTCGCATGAGCATCATATACCACTGTCCCTTCATTCCACAACAAGTTCAGATCGTTGATCAGTGGTGCAAGATATACGTCAATGTTATGACCAGGTTGCTTTGGACCAGAAATTAGGAGTGATAACATAATGTATTTTCGTTTCATGCACAACCATGACGGTAAATTGTAGATCACTAGTAGCACCGGCCAAGTGCTGTGCTGACTGCTCAACGTGCCATACGGGTTCATCCCATCGGTACACAATCCAAGTCTTAGATTCCTATCCTCATCCCCAAAATGATGTTTGAATTTTCTGTTGATATTTCTCCACTGAGGTCCGTCTGCAGGATGTCTTAATTTTTCATCGATTTTTCTACCATCCGCGTGCCATCGTAAGTTCTTCGCATCTTTTGGGTTGGCAAACAACCGTTTGAATCTAGGAATTATCGGCAAGTACCACAATAATTTCACTGGACGATTTTTTTTTCTAAAAGGAGGAATCCTCATCCTTGTCCTTGTACCGGGACAACAAACATTTAGGACACTTGTCTAGATGTTCGTATTCACCCCTATAAAGCACACAGTTATTTAGGCAAGCATGAATCTTTTTATATTCAACTCCCATTGGACACATCCATTTCTTTGCCTCGTAGGTGGATGTAGGAAGACCATTCTCATCAGGAAGCATATCATGTATCAGCTCTAGAAATGACGTGAAACACTTGTCACCAACTCCATATTTCCCCTTTAAGTTGAACAAATTAAGTACAGCAGTCAATTTTGTGTATTTAACGCACGAAGGGTACAAAGGTGTCTTTGATGCGTCCAACAATCTTTGATACTCTTCCGGCTTATCGACAAAAGTATCCATTAAGCATTCACCAATATCTTATTCACCACGACAAACAAATTCAACAATTGGCAACATCCATCCTTAATCGCAAACAACACAATTTTCCACTCAGGTATTTTATCGAACATTGTATGCATAACTAATTAACTAACTAAACAATATAACTATATACAATTATCCACACACAACTAAATTAGAAATCAACAACTGCATTACAATAAACAAAATACACCAATTGAGGATTCAGTTTCGATTTAACCAAGTGTAAGCGTCGGTTAATTGATAATTGAAGAATTTTTATACTAAAATTAAGTTTTAGATTTCTTCTATTTAGTTTCCTATAGTTCAATAAACCAAGTTGACAAATTGAAACTACAAGAATTAAATTAATAAGATAATTTGATTCCATTTCTAATTATTATTATGATGATGAAAGAGAGGAGAGGAGCAAAGTGTTCTTAAATTAGTAACACGTGTTAGTATATATAATATATACTTCCAACATTTACCAAACTTAGCCATCATTTTATAAAATTATATATAATATATACTTGCTCCTTAATAACCCCCTTATAATATATCCTTCCTCATTTAACATAACGTCACATTATATCACCCAAACTTTATAATATATTCTTCCCAACTTTAAAACTTCCAAACGGCCCTTATATATTTTCGGTAATACTAGTGTCTTCCCCCACACATTTTGATTATTTATAGAGTCAACCCTTATATACTAACTACTACCTTTCTAGTCCTATTAGTTTATAAACTCATGTTTTCAAACATTATTACATACATATAATACGTATATAATTTCCGAATGGCACTAATATTCTTTTCCGGAAATTCTTGTGTCATCCCATATGTTTTGTTTATTTACAAAACCACCCCAATTTCCATACTTGTTATATTATTACCACATTAATTTATAACCCAAGGTACCTCAACATTATAATATACGTACATAGGTATATATTTACGGATAAGCCCCCCAGATTACTCAAATTTAATTGTTCGCCCACATTTTCCCATAATCACATTATAACCCCCTTTATATTATAAACTTCCTTTTAATTACTCAAAACCGACTTTATTAAAACTCCAAAACAAGGTCTTAATATTAGACACCCTTCAATAACCTAAGAACCATAATTTCTGCACAGAATAACAACACCAATGTTGAATCAAATTTTCGGAAATCAATAACAGCCACAAACTTCTACAATTTCAAGATCCTAGTTCAATTTTATGGGCTCAATTTCGCATTCATATAATTTCAGTTAGCCAGAAACTAAATTTGGTTTCAATGTCTAAATACAACATATAGCTCACGGTTTCTAGTTCCACAATTTCAGAAACCAGTAAACACTCAACAACTCCTAAAAATCGCACTAATCCAACAATCAGAACAAATCAATCTCAAATCTACTACAATACAAATAACATTTCAATTAAACAAACAAAAAACGAAGTTAGATCTAACCTCGTTTTTTCTGTTCAGTCGCGCAACAAATCGACGCCTGCAACCGGTGGGGTGTTAGGGCGACGACGACGGAGGCAGAGCGGCTGGCGCGCGAAGAAGACGGTGGCGGCGGCAGTGGCGGTGGCGGTTGCAGGCGTCGAAGCTCGTCGCTCTGGAAATCGCCGTCGCACACAGAGAGGGTTAGCCACAGGTGAGGAGGAAGAAGAAGAAGTCGCGCGACTGAATTATATTAAAGGGATCTATCGCAGCGGTTCCTACTAAGAACCGCTGAGATAGGTCTGTAAAAAAGACCTATCTCAGCGGTTCTTAGTAGGAACCGCTGCGATAGAGTTTTTTTTTTTAACGACCCTAGCGCAGCGGTTGTTACTTACAACCGCTGAGATAGGTTTGCGGGATTTTTAAAAACGCCTATCTCAGCGGTTGTTTTTACAACCGCTGCGGTAGGGGCGCTGCGATACACCATTTCTGTACTAGTGTACGTTCAATCCTTTCAGGCACCCATAAGACCAACTTTACATTTAATTATTTTAGGCACCCATAAGACATATCCTACATTCAATCCTTTTAGGAACCCATAAGACTTAGCTTACATTCAATCATTACGGGCGCTCATAAGACCTAGTACCACCTTTAGGGTCGTCATAAGACCTAGCACCATCCTTAGGCTCACATAAGACCTAGAATCATCCCTTTAGGCTCGTAGTAAGACCTAGCACTACTCCTTAGTTTACCTGCTTCCATTGAACACATTGCATTCATTTCATTCATTATAGGTAGTCAACGCCTTAGAATAGCTTGACATCATTTTGTTCATTATAGGTAGTCAATGCCTTAGAATAGCTTGACATCATTTCATTCATTATAGGTAGTCAACGCCTTAGAATAGGTTGACATCATTTCATTCATTATCGGTAGTCAACGCCTTAGAATAGCTTAATATCATTTCATTAATTATAGGTAGTCAACGCCTTAGAAGAGCTTGACAACTTTTCATTCATTGTAGGTAGTCAACGCCTTAGAATAGCTTGACATCATCTCATTCATTATAGGTAGTCAACGCCTTAGAATAGCTTGACATTATATCATCCTTATAGGTAGTCAACGCCTTAGAATAGTCTGACATTACTTCATATTTACCTCTAGGTGGTCGACGCCTTAGAATCGCTCAACATCCTTTCACTAAATTGTCTACCAATCTTTCTAAGGCATATTTTAGCCTTACTACATCAAAAATTGATGTTTACTTAGCATACTTAGGTTTGGGGTATTTCAATCTACCCCCCTTAAAAGAACTTTGTCCCCAAAGTTCCCATGCATCTTATCTTATTAGAATACATGTCTTACCTCATTCCATAGATCACATAGATCATACTAATGTATACTAAAACTCATTGAATCATTAGATCCACCATATGCTTATTCTCAAATATCACACAACATGCTTAAGCATGTATAACACTCAAAATTCTCTTTGTTTCTTTTGATGATTAAAACAATCACATAATTTTCCAACGTATTCTCCCATGTCACCGGTCCGTAGACAATGGCTCATTCGTCCTCGTCACCATGGGCCAGAATACAAAACACTCTGCTCTCCCCATGTCACCGGTCAGAAGACAAAGGCTCGTGCGTCCTCGACTTCATGGGCGAGACTCAGTAAAAAGGTAATCCTTTTTACAAGGTCATGTGAGGAATAATTCCTCTAATTAAAAATACAATCAACTCCAATTTCATTTTATACCAACGCCTCCATCCTTAGTGTGATTTAATTATGACCACTGTTAGGGAGTTTCAGGAATCATCCAACCCTGATGTGATCAGCATCAGTGTAGAACTATCCTTCCACCCCAATTTGTGTTCGGTTTCCCTTGATCCGAAAAATCAAGTTCCACCTCCCACGCCATTTTCAAACATCAAATAATTCACTCATGTCCAATTTTCTATCTTTTTAGTCTTTCTAATCGTAATTAATACATCTCCAAGGTGTGGACTAAGTCCATCAATCATTCCCAGTTCATCTCTTAGTAATTACTTCAAGACTTAAATTCCTACTAAGTTCTATAACCGTCTCATACCAATTCTCACCATCTTATATCTCATAGCATTACTATCTTCTTCCTCATACTCATGTCAAATAATATCTCATAGTGTTATCTTATGCTCATCTCACACATACTTCCATATCGACTTATATCCCATATATTCTTTATTTCTTAAGTCTCCTTAATCCTCTTCCTTAATTCTCTTAACTTGAACTCACACGGGAGTTAACAAGGTAGGTACTTAATATGTATGGTATTCACATCTTTTGTGCGCAATAACCATATTTTATCTCAAAATGTTTATGTAAAACATATTCTCAAATTATTTGTGCTATGCACACCGTAGTTTATGTACTCAGTACACAAACATACGCTAAACGGTTTTCGCTCTACCCCCCTTAAAATGGATTACGCCCACGTAATCAACATTATATCATCCTTGAACATAAGTTCAAGATGTCTAATCCTCACCAAGCATTCTAGCTTCCATGTCATCTATCTTACTTATAATTCGATCAAAAATGACTTAGTCTCTGTATCGAGAATTCTTAACGGTACTTATACCATTTCCTTAACTTAGTTTGGTCTAATCTCAAAGGTAGTGATCTGCTAGCTTCCGCTACACAACTCTGATGGTCTTAGGCTTAACTGTCTCGCTTATCCTTTTACAGTATTGTATATCTTTCTCCTGTGTGCTTATGGTTTAGCACTAAAGGTCCCTTAATGGTCACGTGTTATCTTTATATATACACGGCCTTGATGAGTTGTAGCTCGTCTATCCAATCTCCCTAGAGATCTAATGTTTGTATTCTTAGTGGTTTCTCGAATGTCTAAATTGTTCTCTCCAACTGACCTTTGGTCTGAGGATGACCCTTAATCTGAAACTACTGTTTAGTGCTTATTGCGCTTTACAGCCTTATCCTTAACACTTTAAGACATGTCCAATGTCTGTGCTTATCAATCCGTGCTCTTCGCACTTCATAGTCCTTAATTATTTGCTCTCTGATTTCCTTGTGTTGTTGGTTCAACCGAATTCTTCTCTTCGACTGTTTGTGGTAATCGCTGCTCTTGTCTGATCTTGCGTTGTTGTCTGTGGTACGGAGTCGACTACTTCCCGTGTTCCTTACATCACTCGTCTACATACATGGGGTACCTAACTGGTACATTACTACTTACCCAACTAACTCATAAATGAGCGTGTTAGGCCTGCAAGCCCCTGTGGGGTGCAGTCGTCCCACGTCTCGTTTTAGTAAACTCATAGTGTCCGTCACACGTTTAGCTATTGCTAAC
Source organism: Limonium bicolor (assembly GCA_023374045.1). Lineage (NCBI taxonomy): Eukaryota > Viridiplantae > Streptophyta > Magnoliopsida > Caryophyllales > Plumbaginaceae > Limonium > Limonium bicolor. Next base: position 193,891,068 of record CM041777.1, on the reverse strand, counting down.
TATGAAGTATTCTGTTGTCGATCTCCTCTTTCATCATTCCATAATAACACTTATTGTTCTTCTTGATTTAATCAAGGAAAATCCATTTACTATGTTCTTGGGTATTGTATGCTCTAGTTCTTCCTGTATCTCGTACTGATTCGGTCTCTTAATGACTGAGGTCTCTTTCCATAGAGCCTCTTATCTTCTTTCTCATATTTGTTCTACTAGGAATGCACTTCCAGTTCCTTAAGGAATGGGTAGTGTGCTTCCTATGAAATCTTACCTAACCAGGTCCAGACTACTTGCATCAATGCACAGTTCGTATACCATCTTATTTCCTTACTTATATCGATCTTAGCTTATAGATCTAATTGCCTCAGTGTCAATACTTGACAGCTTATACTTAATGGTCGCTTTATTGCGCACCATGACTTAATCCCCTTATAAAAATATTGTACCCACGACCACTACTACTGTGGTAGCTGGCCTTTACCATGTTGGCCATTGATGGCGCAACTACTTACTCATTTACTCTAACATCTTATCTTACATTCAATCCCTTCTAGGTGTAAACACACTGGGAGTTTTCTAATTTTGGTGTTTGGCGGTTGCCGTACCATGTTGTAAAATAGTTATCTCCTAATATGAAGGTGTTTTGCTTCAATCTTGGGTTCGTAAGTAGGTCAGTTTCTCTCATGTTCTTCCATCTCTTGTGATGTTATTTACCAAGTAATCTTAACGGTTACTGAAGAAGTTATCCGTTTACTCACAAGCTCTTCTGAGCGTTGGTCACTTGACGTGTCATTCTGTGCACTCACCATGTTTATTTCTGATGATTACTGATTCCTAAATCCTGGGTGTTGGATATGAGGTCTGTCTCTGCAGCCTTCCTTATTACTCAAGTGTATTCGGTATGTTCTAAGATAATCTCAAAGTTACGTTTTCCATTCTCTAACAAAAGCATATTATATCTCTAACAAGTGATAGCCCTTTTTGAGGGGTTTATTCCCACTCATGGCTTCACAACAAGGAGAGGTATCCCCACCCTAAAAGGCATGGTTCGTTCTCCGCCCCTGCCAATGTACTATCTCATTATTCTCATTGGTGCCTTTTCCTGGCAATATTTTCCCCAATCTAAGTTATAGGTTTGGTAACCGTTCATATCTACGAATTATAGTTCCTTCTTGGCTTAAATAAGCTCTCTTTACTGCGCCTCGGGCTCTAATGTGGTTAACATCCTTGGCTCGTAGGCTCTTAGTGCTTAATATCTCCGTTCATTACTTGTACTCTTACTCATCCGTAGGTTATCCCCCTAAGTTTCTGGTTCTTTGAACACTATCCACCGTTAGGTTACATACTGAATGTAGTATCGGGTTTCATGGTAAGTTGCGGCATCCTGCTTCCTGCTATGGAAGTTTATTCAGGTGATCAGAGGTTACTTAGTGTCCTCGAAAATACTGTCATTTTACTAGGCTTATGTCTTTTAGCAATCAAGGTTAGGTTCGTATTAGTCGTTTGCCTTACGGTGTCTAAGTTGGATATCATCCTGTCATCTTATACTTCCATCTCAATGCTTCGTTCAACTTCCGTTGGCTATGCCACCCGTTGATGATCAATCATACTTGGGTGTTAATGAGTTAGACGAACAGTATTCACTGTCATTCATCAGTTTGTCAGGCTCGACCATGCCCGCCCTGTGGGGGTAGTCCTTTAGCTTTTCTTTTCCAGGGTTGTACGTCTTTAGTCCTTAGTAGGTTATAGCTTATGTTCATTTCTTTTATCCTTGTTTTCTGGGCTTTCCAACATCTTCATTGAAGAATGCTTATTACTGGTATTCTTAGTGATCAATCTGGGAGTCTTATCCCATTCTTGTTGAATGTTTTTATGTCGACGGTCTCCATTGTATTCCGTAATGCATTCCTTGTACGTTATCACTTACGTAGTGTTTTGCTCGCATTACTGAGCGATCTCTTATGTTTTCCTCTCGGGGTTTAGGTTTGATGTTCTTACCGCACTGTCGGTTGTTGTTGTAGTAGATTGTACCGTTGCTAATATTTATATGGTTTAATATTTCGTCCAAGTTCCGCTCCCGGCTGACTAGTGTGCCACCTCATCTCATCATGGTCAGGCCGTCGGGCCTTTCCAAGGTCTTATTCTTCCGTTCTTATGGACTTACAATCCGGTATTAATATGTGTTATAACTGTAGCGTTTTCCTATCTTGCCATGATGGCTTTCTGTGTAGCTTAACCGGGGTAGCACTTGCTATGGCAAGTGTGCCATGCAGGATGGGCTATTGGTACAAGGTACATTGGTAGTGATACTTCCTTCTAATTTCCATGTAATTGGTAGTCCTCGGGACTCCTTCGATAATCTCTTATTTTGGATAACTGACCATCCGGCAGTTTCCTTATCGTTTTGATAGTGCTATCATTTATCAGGGCGTTCCTCTTCCTAAGGGAACCCCTCATTATTTTCTTATGTCTTAATCCTCGCTCCCGTTCCCACACATTTTGTCGTGGTCACTAAGTAATGGTTCTCCCTTAGGCACTACATCGTAGTCCTATTCCGGTATTCAGTTTGTATGAGTTCCCACCGTCGTCCGCGTTATGTCGGCCAGATTTGTAACCTTCTTCATTGTATGGGGTTTGGAGTTCTTGTTCTTAACTGGACTTTCCAGTAATCTTATCCCTTAAGCTTTATATTGTCCCATTGCTATGCTCATTCGGACCACTGTCCGGTACTCATGTCTCTTATCATTTCCTTATCCATTGCACTCGTAGTGCTTTCCTTATCATTGGTATTGCGGGTTATTTCGACTGCGTAGCATGTCGACCCATGTTGCCGGTAATTACCGTTCCCTTACTGATAGAATTCCATTGGTTGCGCCTGTTTCACCGATGCGCTCCATTAAAAACCTCCAAGTTCTCTGTAACTGTTGAGCAACAAGATGTTTCTCGTATTGCCTGCTGTTAACTAACTGCCAGATCGGGTTTTCCCGAGTAAGAGAAGGCTTTCTTCTCTCTGGCGTTTGTTCCCCATATTCAGGGTTAGGGATGTGGAGGGCGGGTCTAGGTACTATGGATATCCGGTAAACACCGGGAAGTCCTAGCTAACGCATCTCTCACTCTAACACTCAACCCTTAACCCATCACTCAAACTCAACCTCAGTATTCGCCTAAGTTCGGTATTTCTTGTCTTCAAAGCGTAACTACGCTCTGATACCATATTTTGTAACACCCCAACTCAATCCAAACGTGATCTCGCAACTTAACAACATATATATACACATGTCACAGCGGAATTCATTACACTCCAGGACCTTGCCACGGTCTGACGGACAGAATATACCGAACATTAGTACAACAAATCTTAACCAATACATAACCTTCTTACAATCCCCTCACATCCTATACATCTCACTAACTCAAATTGCCATACGAGTGTACATGCACAACTCGTAGGCCACACTTAACCTATAACACTTGTACCCCATCTTACTCTCGTGACGGCCGCCTCCTGACGTTCACCTATGTAGTAAAAACAGCCCCCAAAGGGGGTCAGCACGAATGCTGGTACGATCCTCTCATGGCCCCCAAGCTAACGTGGCTACGACGACAAATTGTCGATAGCATGGAGGTTGATTAGATGCACAACATAATAGTAAATGCTGTAAACAACAATCCAAATATGAACAATCAAAGTTCAAACAATTGAACGACTTAGATGCGTTCCCTTAGTTAGAGAGTTAATTATTTAACTCCTTAAGTTACATTTCCTCTTAATCTTAGTCCATCCTTAACTTACCTCAATCTTAGTCTTATCTTAATCTTAGAAAACAACCATCCTTTAAAAATGAATGGATGTAGCCTATCTCAGTCTTATAATACAAACCATCCTTTAAAAAGGATTGGTTGCAACTTATCTCAACCTTATCTTAATCTTAGAATACAAACCACTCTTTAAATAGAAGTGATTGTATCTTATCTCAATGTTTATTTTTGTCGGGTCAAAAGCAACCCTAGCCAATGAGCTATTAACTCCATTGGTTGAATAAACAACTTATCTTATAATTTAGGATTTAGGTGATCCTACCGCACCATCTTAATGCCACCTACCTTGGACTGTATGCCTAATGTAGCTGAGCCGGCAACCGACCCTAGGCAACAAGTCCGTAGACAAGTCCTTAAGCGGAAGTCGGTTCTGCTATAGATACCGACCCCCTTTTTCCTTAGCATGCATGACCGGAGTCAGTCCCGGGTTCCTCACTCCCCCCTTAAGTTCCAGTTAGTAGAAGTCTCAAGACAATGTTTGTTGATTAAACCTCTTTCGGTTATTAACAAACTAATATTAGGGAGCGTTCCTTAGTCTCACTCAGTTCCTTACTAAACGTTGGTTAGTAAGTTCTCAAGGTAAGTTGTGTTAGTTTTCAAACATCACACAACAATACAATAAACATAATGTTCCGGTTGCATGCTTTATCTTGTTTAGTGAGCACACAAAAACAAATAGCACACAAGCCGAGGGATACCTCGTTAGCAAGCAGGTCACAAGTAGAACTGTACCGTTCACCGTCGATCGTCCCGGTTGTTTAATACTCCTCCGGTTCCCAACTTTCAAGTCCTAAAATATCCATCCAAGTTAGATGATTAAGTATCTATACATTGCTCAACTTATTTAACTTATTTAACCCTTAGTAGTCCCCAATTAACACTTCTTAAGTCCTATAACTTAACCTTGCAACTTAACCTTAAACTTATGAACTTATACTTAACTTAACTTAATCCCCTTAAGTCTTTAGGTTTCTAATCATCATTGCCCTCTTAATGGTGTACCATTAACACCATTAAGCATCCTTAATTTTTTTTTCTTTTTTTTTTACGTTTTGGTCTGTCTGACCCACCGTCCGACCCACCAACTGGGTCGGACCCTTCCAGTAACTTCCGGGTTTGAAAAACTCCACTTGTCCGACTCAACCAACTGGGTCGGACCATTCCAGAACATCTCCGCCTTCTAAGCCTCACCTGTCCGACCCAGGTCCGACCCAAGTCCTCTGGGTCGGACCGTTCCAGAACCATTCACTGGCGTCTAACAGAGGCCGTCCGACCCAAACTTGGGTCGGACCCCTGGGTCGGACGCCACCAGAACATGTCCAAAAATTGTTAAATCTGCACCAAACTTCTCCTAAAGCCTCCTAATGTGTTCTAACATCATTTAGACCCTTAAACCCACCTTTAATCATCCTCCAAACTCATTAAAATAACCTCCAAAGATCATTCCAACCTTTTACTCAATTCTTGCAAGAAATTCCTAACACTTGTTAATTATTTCCTTACACTTCCAACATGTACCTTTTTGTCTAAAACTTAAACTAACCAAAGTGTTTCCTTTCAACCCATATAACTCCTCCTTAACATCATTACATTCCATCTTTGCTTTGTTAAACCTTCCAAGGTCATCTTGCATGTCCATGCACAATTTATCTTCCTTTCATTTGTTACTCATCACTCCTAAACTCTTGAGCTTACTTATACATTTCTTTCCATTACCTTAACACCTTGCCATTGTTCTTCATTTACCTTGACCATGCAACACCCTCCTTAGACATTTCCACCTCCTTTTATGCAGCTTACTCACCATCCTCATGATCATACACTCTTATACGTTTCTAGTCATTTTCCTTGACGACTTACAACATTCTCCTACAATTTTCACTTCCATCACCCAAGTCCACACATTACCATTTAAACCAAACCTTACTAGTCCACTACTAACATCACCACCTCTTACACAAACTTCCTGAAACTCTCATTGTTCTACTCTTTAGTTCATACCTAAACCATCTCAATGCATTATACATCATTTCCTCCAGATTTTGCACAAGTCTTACATTCCTCATACCATGATTTTTGGTGTGTTTAATACACTTACCAATCCTCTAATTCCTCCTAGACATCTCTAGGTCATTCTCATCCTCAAGAACTTCTTAGTTAACTCATTTCCACTCAAATACCTTTTAATGATCCCAAGTGAATCCTAGGGCATCTTAACTCACCACTACCACTTAAACACTTTGTTTTCTACTCAAATTTCGCCATAGCTTCTCTAGTACATTATCATGCCCAAATGCATTGCTTTCCCTCATTCAGCCATCTCACATACATCAAGTTCTTTCTCATCATATTCTATCACCCAAACCAACTCATTCACAACAAACTCGATATATTGCAATAATCTTAAATTGCATAGCACTATGGCTCTTAAATGACATGGCTCTTAGGCCCTTAATTAACTTAAACTTAAACACTGAATTTCCCACATATAAAAGCTTTCAACCTGCAAATACACCCATCAATCTCATAGTAGTTATAATGCTCTTAAAATCCATTTTAAACTTATATTACCAACCCATTCTCATTGGCTCCTTAGTCACAAGTTCACAAGCTTGTTTAAGTTCTTTTTCTTAGGTTACATAACCCATTACACAATGTATGCTTGAAGCTACATCAGTACTCATCTAAATACCACCCCTTAAAACTTAAACCACCCTTAGGTAAGCAATTTACCTTGTTTTTCTCAAGTTTCTCTCAACTTTCTCCTTAGGCTTCTTCCCTTGGAAATCTTGGCCACCATTTAAATTTCCCTTGCCAATGTTCTAATCAATATACATTGGCTCTCATGAGTGCTAAATAATACATTAACCTTAAGGAGTAAACCCTAGGTTAAAATGTGTTCTAAGGTATTGAAATGAATGTTTTACCTTGGAGTCTTAAGATAGGCTTGGATATGAATCAAGAAGGACCTCCTCTAGCCCTTGGAGAATAGAATCAAGCTAGAACAATGGATAAAACAAGGCTCCATGAGAAGGTAATTTTCGGTCATGGTGAGGAAGTGATGGAAACATGATTTTTCTTACAATTTCCTTACCTTAAGAGATTGGAGAAGCTAATGAACTCTTCAAACTTGATTTTCCTCCATCAATGGAGTTTTCTCTTGGCACCGAAATGGAGCTTTGAATGATTTGAAAAGATAGAAAGGAGGGCCTTAACTTAACTAAGAATAATCTATGCTCATTTTTGGATTTGGAGCTAAAATGAAGGTTTGGTGAGCATTTGAAGATGGAGCACCCATGGAGGCAGCCCTCTCGGTTTTGGAGCAGGAGAGGAGAAGAAGAAACCATGGAAGAAGAGAATGAATGAAGAGGAGGAGAGAAGGTAAGCTAAAGGTAAGATATTTACTTTTTAAAAGCAAATAGTAAATTTCTCTCATTTCTCTTTTCTCTTCTTAAGTTGAATGACTCATGTGGTGACTCACCACCTAAAAACCGGCCACCCCCTTAATAATCAAGACATTTATGGTCTTGGTTGACCAATTAACTAGCTTATATTGACTTAATGCTAAACTAGTACTATTTGGTTACTATTCACAAATTAGTGCACATATTTCTGAAATTTTTGGTTTCCCATTGATTTAGACTTCCTAATGTGATACTAAGTAGTACACAAGTTAATTAAAGAGTAATGATGGACATTTAGCCACTCAAAACCCATTTACAAGACAATTTTTCAAAAATGTGCTTTAAGACTTCTTAAAGCACATTTTGTGTTTTAACTTGTTTTCAAGCTTGGTTTTCTTTTGTAATTGGTTTAAATGACCATTAGAATATTACTAAGGTCTTAGCATGATATTTGGGTACTCACCCATGTCTCTCCAAGCTTAGAGCACATTTTTGCCCTAATTGCCCTTAAGGCATTTTCTTGTGTTTTCCTTGGTTTAAATTGTCTACCAATCTTTCTAAGGCATATTTTAGCCTTACTACATCATAAATTGATGTTTACTTAGCATACTTAGGTTTGGGGTATTTCAATCTACCCCCCTTAAAAGAACTTTGTCCCCAAAGCTCCCATGCATCTTATCTTATTAGAATACATGTCTTACCTCATTCCATAGATCACATAGATCATACTAATGTATACTTAAACTCATTGAATCATTAGATCCACCATATGCTTATTCTCAAATATCACACAACATGCTTAAGCATGTATAACACTTAAAATTCTCTTTGTTTATTTTGATGATTAAAACAATCACATAATTTTCCAACGTATTCTCCCATGTCACCGGTCCGTAGACAATGGCTCATTCGTCCTCGTCGCCGTGGGCCAGAATACAAAATACTATGCTCTCTCCATGTCACCGGTCAGAAGACAAAGGCTCGTGCGTCCTCGACTTCATGGGCGAGACTCAGTAAAAAGGTAATCCTTTTTACGAGGTCATGTGAGGAATAATTCCTCTAATTAAAAATACAATCAACTCCAATTTCATTTTATACTAACGCCTCCATCCTTAGCGTGATTTAATTATGACCACTGTTAGGGAGTTTCAGGAATCATCCAACCCTGATGTGATCAGCATCAGTGTAGAACTATCCTTCCACCCCAATTTATGTTCGGTTTCCCTTGATCCCTAGAAAATCAAGTTCCACCTCCCACGCCATTTTCAAACATCAAATAATTCACTCATGTCCAATTTTCTATCTTTTTAGTCTTTCTAATCGTAATTAATACATCTCCAAGGTGTGGACTAAGTCCATCAATCATTCCCAGTTCATCTCTTAGTAATTACTTCAAGACTTAAATTCCTACTAAGTTCTATAACCGTCTCATACCAATTCTCACCATCTTATATCTCATAGCATTACTATCTTCTTCCTCATACTCATGTCAAATAATATCTCATAGTGTTATCTTATGCTCATCTCACACATACTTCCATATCGACTCATATCCCATATATTCTTTATTTCTTAAGTCTCCTTAATCCTCTTCCTTAATTCTCTTAACTTGAACTCACACGGGAGTTAACAAGGTAGGTACTTAATATGTATGGTATTCACATCTTTTGTGCGCAATAACCACATTTTATCTCAAAATGTTTATGTAAAACATATTCTCAAATTATTTGTGCTATGCACACCGTAGTTTATGTACTCAGTACACAAACATACGCTAAATGGTTTTCGCTCTACCCCCCTTAAAATGGATTACGCCCACGTAATCAACATTATATCATCCTTGAACATAAGTTCAAGATGTCTAATCCTCACCAAGCATTCTAGCTTCCATGTCATCTATCTTACTTATAATTCGATCAGAAATGACTTAGTCTCTGTATCGAGAATTCTTAACGGTACTTATACCATTTCCTTAACTTAGTTTGGTCTAATCTCAAAGGTAGTGATCTGCTAGCTTCCGCTACACAACTCTGATGGTCTTAGGCTTAACTGTCTCGCTTATCCTTTTACAGTATTGTATATCTTTCTCCTACGTGCTTATGGTTTAGCACTAAAGGTCCCTCAATGGTCACGTGTTATCTTTATATATACACGGCCTTGATGAGTTGTAGCTCGTCTATCCAATCTCCCTGGAGATCTAATGTTTGTATTCTTAGTGGTTTCTCAAATGTCTAAATTGTTATCTCCAACTGACCTTTGGTCTGAGGATGACCCTTAATCTGAAACTACTGTTTAGTGCTTATTGCGCTTTACAGTCTTATCCTTAACACTTTAAGACATGTCCAATGTCTGTGCTTATCAATCCGTGCTCTTCGCACTTCATAGTCCTTAATTATTTGCTCTCTGATTTCCTTGTGTTGTTGGTTCAACCGAATTCTTCTCTTCGACTGTTTGTGGTAATCGCTGCTCTTGTCTGATCTTGCGTTATTGTCCGTGGTACGGAGTCGACTACTTCCCGTGTTCCTTACATCACTCGTCTACATACATGGGGTACCTTACTGGTACATTACTACTTACCCAACTAACTCATAAATGAGCGTGTTAGGCCTGCAAGCCCCTGTGGGGTGCAGTCGTCCCACGTCTCGTTTTAGTAAACTCATAGTGTCCGTCACATGTTTAGCTATTGCTAACTATGAAGTATTCTGTTGTCGATCTCCTCTTTCATCGTTCCATAATAACACTTATTGTTCTTCTTGATTTAATCAAGGAAAATCCATTTACTATGTTCTTGGGTATTATATGCTCTAGTTCTTCCTGTATCTCGTACTGATTCGGTCTCTTAGTGAATGAGGTCTCTTTCCATAGAGCCTCTTATCTTCTTTCTCATATTTGTTCTACTAGGAATGCACTTCCAGTTCCTTAAGGAATGGGTAGTGTGCTTGCTGTGAAATCTTACCTAACCAGGTCCAGACTACTTGCATCAATGCACAGTTCATATACCATCTTATTTCCTTACTTATATCGATCTTAGCTTATAGATCTAATTGCCTCAGTGTCAATACTTGACAGCTTATACTTAATGGTCGCTTTATTGCGCACCATGACTTAATCCCCTTATAAAAATATTGTACCCACGACCACTACTACTGTGGTAGCTGGCCTTTACCATGTTGGCCATTGATGGCGCAACTACTTACTCATTTACTCTAACATCTTATCTTACATTCAATCCCTTCTTGTAAACACACTGGGAGTTTTCTAATTTTGGTGTTTGGCGGTTGCCGTACCATGTTGTAAAATAGTTATCTCCTAATATGAAGGTGTTCTGCTTCAATCTTGGGTTCGTAAGTAGGTCAGTTTCTCTCATGTTCTTCCATCTCTTGTGATGTTATTTACCAAGTAATCTTACCGGTTACTGAAGAAGTTATCCGTTTACTCACAAGCTCTTCTGAGCGTTGGTCACTTGACGTGTCATTCTGTGCACTCACCATGTTTATTTCTGATGATTACTGATTCCTAAATCCTTGGTGTCGGATATGAGGTCTGTCTCTGCAGCCTTCCTTATTACTCAAGTGTATTCGGTATGTTCTAAGATAATCTCAAAGTTACGTTTTCCATTCTCTAACAAAAGCATATTATATCTCTAACAAGTGAAAGCCCTTTTTGAGGGGTTTATTCCCACTCATGGCTTCACAACAAGGAGAGGTATCCCCACCCTAAAAGGCATGGTTCGTTCTCCGCCCCTGCCAATGTACTATCTCATTATTCTCATTGGTGCCTTTTCCTGGCAATATTTTCCCCAATCTAAGTTATAGGTTTGGTAACCGTTCATATCTACGAATTGTAGTTCCTTCTTGGCTTAAATAAGCTCTCTTACAACTTACTGCGCCTCGGGCTCTGATGTGGTTAACATCCTTGGCTCGTAGGCTCTTAGTGCTTAATATCTCCGTTCATTACTTGTACTCTTACTCATCCGTAGGTTATCCTCCTAAGTTTCTGGTTCTTTGAACACTATCCACCGTTAGGTTACATACTGAATGTAGTATCGGGTTTCATGGTAAGTTGCGGCATCCTGCTTCCTGCTATGGAAGTTTATTCAGGTGATCAGAGGTTACTTAGTGTCCTCGAAAATACTGTCATTTTACTAGGCTTATGTCTTTTAGCAATCAAGGTTAGGTTCGTATTAGTTGTTTGCCTTACGGTGTCTAAGCTGGATATCATCCTGTCATCTTATACTTCCATCTCAATGCTTCGTTCAACTTCCGTTGGCTACGCCACCCGTTGATGATCAATCATACTTGGGTGTTAATGAGTTAGACGAACAGTATTAACTGTCATTCATCAGTTTGTCAGGCTCGACCATGCCCGCCCTGTGGGGGTAGTCCTCTGAGCTTTTCTTTTCCAGGGTTGTACGTCTTTAGTCCTTAGTAGGTTATAGCTTATGTTCATTTCTTTTATCCTTGTTTTCTGGGCTTTCCAACATCTTCATTGAAGAATGCTTATTACTGGTATTCTTAGTGATCAATCTGGGAGTCTTATCCCATTCTTGTTGAATGTTTTTATGTCGGCAGTCTCCATTGTATTCCGTAATGCATTCCTTGTACATTATCACTTACGTAGTGTTTTGCTCGCATTACTGAGCGATCTCTTATGTTTTCCTCTCGGGGTTTAGGTTTGATGTTCTTACCGCACTGTCGGTTGTTGTTGTAGTAGATTGTACCGTTGCTAATATTTATATGGTTTAATATTTCGTCCAAGTTCCGCTCCCGGCTGACTAGTGTGTCACCTCATCTCATCATGGTCAGGCCGTCGGGCCTTTCCAAGGTCTTATTCTTCCGTTCTTATGGACTTACAATCCGGTATTAATATGTGTTATAACTGTAGCGTTTTCCTATCTTGCCATGATGGCTTTCTGTGTAGCTTAACCGGGGTAGCACTTGCTATGGCAAGTGCGCCATGCAGGATGGGCTATTGGTACAAGGTACATTGGTAGTGATACTTCCTTCTAATTTCCATGTAATTGGTAGTCCTCGGGACTCCTTCGATTATCTCTTATTTTGGATAACTGACCATCCGGTAGTTTCCTTATCGTTTTGATAGTGCTATCATTTATCAGGGCGTTCCTCTTCCTGAGGGAACCCCTCATTATTTTCTTATGTCTTAATCCTCGCTCCCGTTCCCACACATTTTGTCGTGGTCACTAAGTAATGGTTCTCCCTTAGGCACTACATTGTAGTCCTATTCCGGTATTCAGTTTGTATGAGTTCCCACCGTCGTCCGCGTTATGTCGGCCAGATTTGAAACCTTCTTCATTGTATGGGGTTTGGAGTTCAGGTTCTTAACTGGACTTTCCAGTAATCTTATCCCTTAAGCTTTATATTGTCCCATTGCTATGCTCATTCGGACCACTGTCCGGTACTCATGTCTCTTATCATTTCCTTATCCATTGCACTCGTAGTGCTTTCCTTATCATTGGTATTGCGGGTTATTTCGACTGCGTAGCATGTCGACCCATGTTGCCGGTAATTACCGTTCCCTTACTGATAGAATTCCATTGGTTGCGCCTGTTTCACCGATGCGCTCCATTAAAAACCTCCAAGTTCTCTGTAACTGTTGAGCAACAAGATGTTTCTCGTATTGCCTGCTGTTAACTAACTGCCAGATCGGGTTTTCCCGAGTAAGAGAAGGCTTTCTTCTCTCTGGCGTTTGTTCCCCATATTCAGGGTTAGGGATGTGGAGGGCGGGTCTAGGTACTATGGATATCCGGTAAACACCGGGAAGTCCTAGCTAATGCACCTCTCACTCTAACACTCAACCCTTAACCCATCACTCAAACTCAACCTCAGTATTCACCTAAGTTCGGTATTTCTTGTCTTCAGAGCGTAACTACGCTCTGATACCATATTTTGTAACACCCCAACTCAATCCAAACGTGATCTCGCAACTTAACAACATATATACACATGTCACAGCGAATTCATTACACTCCAGGACAACTTGCACGACGTCTTGACGAGACATAATATACCGAACTTACAACAAATCTTAACCAATAAATAACCTTCTTACAATCCCCTCACATCCTATACATCTCACTAACTCAAATTGCCATACGAGTGTACATGCACAACTCGAAGGCCACACTTAACCTATAACACTTGTACCCCATCTTACTCTCGTGACGGCCGCCTCCTGACGTTCACCTATGTAGTAAAAACAGCCCCCAAAGGGGGTCAGCACGAATGCTGGTACGATCCTCTCATGGCCCCCAAGCTAACGTGGCTACGACGACTAATTGTCGATAGCATGGAGGTTGATTAGATGCACAACATAATAGTAAATGCTGTAAACAACAATCCAAATATGAACAATCAAAGTTCAAACAATTGAACGACTTAGATGCGTTCCCTTAGTTAGAGAGTTAATTATTTAACTCCTTAAGTTACATTTCCTCTTAATCTTAGTCCATCCTTAACTTACCTCAATCTTAGTCTTATCTTAATCTTAGAAAACAACCATCCTTTAAAAATGAATGGATGTAGCCTATCTCAGTCTTATAATACAAACCATCCTTTAAAAAGGATTGGTTGCAACTTATCTCAACCTTATCTTAATCTTAGAATACAAACCACTCTTTAAATAGAAGTGATTGTATCTTATCTCAATGTTTATTTTTGTCGGGTCAAAAGCAACCCTAGCCAATGAGCTATTAACTCCATTGGTTGAATAAACAACTTATCTTATAATTTAGGATTTAGGTGATCCTACCGCACCATCTTAATGCCACCTACCTTGGACTGTATGCCCAATGTAGCTGAGCCGGCAACCGACCCTAGGCAACAAGTCCGTAGACAAGTCCTTAAGCGGAAGTCAGTTCTGCTATAGATACCGACCCCCTTTTTCCTTAGCATGCATGACCGGAGTCAGTCCCGGGTTCCTCACTCCCCCCTTAAGTTCCAGTTAGTAGAAGTCTCAAGACAATGTTTGTTGATTAAACCTCTTTCGGTTATTAACAAACTAATATTAGGGAGCGTTCCTTAGTCTCACTCAGTTCCTTACTAAACGTTGGTTAGTAAGTTCTCAAGGTAACTTGTGTTAGTTTTCAAACATCACACAACAATACAACAAACATAATGTTCCGGTTGCATGCTTTATCTTGTTTAGTGAGCACACAAAAATAAATAGCACACAAGCCGAGGGACACCTCGTTAGCAAGCAGGTCACAAGAAGAACTGTACTGTTCACCGTCGATCGTCCCGGTTGTTTAATACTCCTCCGGTTCCCAACTTTCAAGTCCTAAAATATCCATCCAACTTAGATGATTAAGTATCTATACATTGCTTAACTTATTTAACTTATTTAACCCTTAGTAGTCCCCAATTAACACTTCTTAAGTCCTATAACTTAACCTTGCAACTTAACCTTAAACTTATGAACTTATACTTAACTTAACTTAATCCCCTTAAGTCTTTAGGTTTCTAATCATCATTGCCCTCTTAATGGTGTACCATTAACACCATTAAGCATCCTTAATTTTTTTTCTTTTTTTTTTTTACGTTTTGGTCTGTCCGACCCACCAACTGGGTCGGACCCTTCCAGTAACTTCCGGGTTTGAAAAACTCCACTTGTCCAACCCATGTCCGACTCAACCAACTGGGTCGGACCATTCCAGAACATCTCCGCCTTCTAAGCCTCACCTGTCCGACCCAGGTCCGACCCAAGTCCTCTGGGTCGGACCGTTCCAGAACCATTCACTGGCGTCTAACAGAGGCCGTCCGACCCAAACTTGGGTCGGACCCCTGGGTCGGACGCCACCAGAACATGTCCAAAAATTGTTAAATCTGCACCAAACTTCTCCTAAATCCTCTTATTGTGTTCTAACATCATTTAGACCCTTAAACCCACCTTTAATCATCCTCCAAACTCATTAAAATAACCTCCAAAGATCATTCCAACCTTTTACTCAATTCTTGCAAGAAATTCCTAACACTTGTTAATTATTTCCTTACACTTCCAACATGTACCTTTTTGTCAAAAACTTAAACTAACCACAGTGTTTCCTTTCAACCCATATAACTCCTCCTTAACATCATTACATTCCATCTTTTCTTTGTTAAACCTTCCAAGGTCATCTTGCATGTCCATGCACAATTTCTCTTCCTTTCATTTGTTACTCATCACTCCTAAACTCTTGAGCTTACTTATACATTTCTTTCCATTACCTTAACACCTTGCCATTGTTCTTCATTTACCTTGACCATGCAACACCCTCCTTAGACATTTCCACCTCCTTTTATGCAGCTTACTCACCATCCTCATGATCATACACTCTTATACGTTTCTAGTCATTTTCCTTGACGACTTACAACATTCTCCTACAATTTTCACTTCCATCACCCAAGTCCACACATTACCATTTAAACCAAACCTTACTAGTCCACTACTAACATCACCACCTCTTACACAAACTTCCTGAAACTCTCATTGTTCTACTCTTTAGTTCATACCTAAACCATCTCAATGCATTATACACCATTTCCTCCAGATTTTTTGCACAAGTCTTACATTCCTCATACCATGATTTTTGGTGTGTTTAATACACTCACCAATCCTCTAATTCCTCCTAGACATCTCTAGGTCATTCTCATCCTCAAGAACTTCTTAGTTAACTCATTTCCACTCAAATTCCTTTTAATGATCCCAAGTGAATCCTAGGGCATCTTAACTCACCACTACTACTTAGACACTTTGTTTTCTACTCAAATTTCGCCATAGCTTCTCTAGTACATTATCATGCCCAAATGCATTGCTTTCCCTCATTCAACCATCTCACATACATCAAGTTCTTTTTCATCATATTCTATCACCCAAACCAACTCATTCACAACAAACTCGATATATTGCAATAATCTTAAATTGCATAGCACTATGGCTCTTAAATGACATGGCTCTTAGGCCCTTAAATAACTTAAACTTAAACACTGAATTTCCCACATATAAAAGCTTTCAACCTGCAAATACACCCATCAATCTCATAGTAGTTATAATGCTCTTAAAATCCATTTTAAACTTATATTACTAACCCATTCTCATTGGCTCCTTAGTCCCAAGTTCACAAGCTTGTTTAAGTTCTTTTTCTTAGGTTACATAACCCATTACACAATGTATGCTTGAAGCTACATCAGTACTCATCTAAATACCACCCCTTAAAACTTAAACCACCCTTAGGTAAGCAATTTACCTTGTTTTTCTCAAGTTTCTCTCAACTTTCTCCTTAGGCTTCTTCCCTTGGAAATCTTAGCCACCATTTAAATTTCCCTTGCCAATGTTCTAATCAATATACATTGGCTCTCATGAGTGCTAAATAATACATTAACCTTAAGGAGTAAACCCTAGGTTAAAAATGTGTTCTAAGGTATTGAAATGAATGTTTTACCATGGAGTCTTAAGATAGGCTTGGATATGAATCAAGAAGGACCTCCTCTAGCCCTTGGAGAATAGAATCAAGCTAGAACAATGGATAAAACAAGGCTCCATGAGAAGGTAATTTTCGGTCATGGTGAGGAAGTGATGGAAACATGATTTTTCTTACATTTTCCTTACCTTAAGAGATTGGAGAAGCTAATGAACTCTTCAAACTTGATTTTACTCCATCAATGGAGTTTTCTCTTGGCACCGAAATGGAGCTTTGAATGATTTGAAAAGATAGAAAGGAGGGCCTTAACTTAACTAAGAATAATCTATGCTCATTTTTGGATTTGGAGCTAAAATGAAGGTTTGGTGAGCATTTGAAGATGGAGCACCCATGGAGGCAGCCCTCTTGATTTTGGAGCAGGAGAGGAGAAGAAGAAACCATGGAAGAAGAGAATGAATGAAGAGGAGTAGAGAAGGTAAGATATTTACTTTTTAAAAGCAAATAGTAAATTTCTCTCATTTCTCTTTTCTCTTCTTAAGTTGAATGACTCATGTGGTGACTCACCACCTAAAACCGGCCACCCCCTTAATAATCAAGACATTTATGGTCTTGGTTGACCAATTAACTAGCTTATATTGACTTAATGCTAAACTAGTACTATTTGGTTACTATTCACAAATTAGTGCACATATTTATGAAATTTTTGGTTTCCCATTGATTTAGACTTACTAATGTGATACTAAGTAGTACACAAGTTAATTAAAGAGTAATGATGGACATTTAGCCACTCAAAACCCATTTACAAGACAATTTTTCAAAAATGTGCTTTAAGACTTCTTAAAGCACATTTTGTGTTTTAACTTGTTTTCAAGCTTGGTTTTCTTTTGTAATTTTTTTAAAATGACCATTAGAATATTACTAAGGTCTTAGCATGATATTTGGGTACTCACCCAAGTCTCTCCAAGCTTAGAGCACATTTTTGCCCTAATTGCCCTTAAGGCATTTTCTTGTGTTTTCCTTTGTTTAAATTGTCTACCAATCTTTCTAAGGCATATTTTAGCCTTACTACATCATAAATTGATGTTTACTTAGCATACTTAGGTTTGGGGTATTTCACTTGCTGGCTATTCCCTTGATCCTCTGGTTGATAATCAATCTCCTGAGTTGTTTCTCGTTAGTCTTGACATGGTGGCCATTCATCCGGGTGCTTCTCCACTCTCGGAGACCCCTATATACATAGTTCTGTGTCTTTATTTATTGCTCGTTCCCATGCATTCACCTTGGTTATCGAGACGTAACTATTAGTTAGGCACTACTTCTGTAGTCCTGTCGGAGTGTATTCCATAAATGTCCTCGTAGCTGTCTAAGCTTTGTCAATCAGGTATTGTAGCCTTCTGAGTTTATAAGTTTGGAGTTATCCACTTCTGACTAGTTCCTTAGTCAGTTAGTATACCATCGGTGGCATTACCTAACTATTGCAGTTCCGCAAACTTATGTCTCAGGTTTTGTTACTACTCTTTTTTCCGTTTTGTTGCACGCTTAGTGCTTCTATTCTTGTTGCTGCTTGGCCAGCCAGGTTCTCGCGACTGCAAAGCATGTCTCCCCATGCTGTTGTAGATTCCAGTCTCCTTATGGTTAGGATTCCTATTCTACCGCTATTAAGTGCGGTTATTATTGTTCAAACGGGAACCATCTCCGGGATTATGGCTCTTGGAATCTACCGTATGGCAGGTTCCTTTTCCTTACCGAAGTAATTCATAACTTCCAGATCGGGTTTTCCCAAGTAAGAGAGGTCTTTCCATCTCTCTAGCGTTCTTTCCCAAGCTTTAAAATGGGGAATGTGGAGGGCGGGTTTGATATTGTAGGTATCCAGATCACACTGGAAGTTCCTATCTAGCATACCTCTTATGCAATCACTCAACCCTTGGCCCTAAGTCTCTAATTCATAACTCGGTATTTCCTAAGCTCAGTATTTCCAGTCATCAGAGTGATACCTCACTCTGATACCACTTTTTGTAACACCCTTACCGCTAATTGCACCATTAGCTCGTAATCATCCCCTTCATTATTCAATCGCAGTGAAAAATTCATAAACAGCGGGGATGAAACAATGCCTCTAGCCACCCACGTGACTATCAAAGCCTAACATTAACAGTACCGGTCTGATGGACTAGAATTACCCGAGTACTTGTACAATACAACTTTCAATCCGACTCTAAACCGAGTCACATACATACCATTTCTAACCGAGTCAATTCAACTAACTATACCTAGTTTAAGACGTTCTCTATGCCGATGACATATTCGGACTCACCCTATCAACAAATACAAATACACTTGTATTCAAAACAGCTACCCTTGCTTAACCGCCATCCCCGTCCTACTCTCGAACGGTAATCCATCTTTGTCGTTCATGAAAAAGAATGGGTGGCCCCAAAGGGGGTCAGCACCTTTTGCTGGTATGGTAGACGTGCAACCCGCTACAACCGGGCCACACTCAACTAATTCCCGTCTTAACATGCAATAGATTTTATTTAATTCAAAACATATAGTACAACTAACATACTCATGCTCACATTCATAACAAACAGTCAAGCAGGGAATACAAACAACAAGGATATCACGTCATGTTCATTATATTTATTCATCTTGTTCTTAAGCCTTGAGAAAACCAATCTCAAGCAAGACTCATTCTCATTATTCACAATTTATCCGTCACTACCGGAAGATTTACTTGTCTCCTAGATCCTTGGACACTCTCGGTCCCAATCTAGTTTCCACAATTATCCTACTCTTGAATAATTATTGAGTTAAGCCTCGTAGTCCTCCGGGCAGAGAAGCATATAGATCTCACTACCGGGCTTTATATTATCAACACAAAATTAGAAACATTCTCAAAAGTCTACTCTTCCCAGCCCATAATACCTAGCTTACCTCTTTAGACGGGTTAGCTCTGCTAGTCTCACTCCAATCGGGCACCACTATGTGGCACACGGCCCCACAAGGCATCACTATGTGGTATACGGCCCTGTAACAAGGGAGTTCGACCACGGAATCCGAAACAAACACAATGTTGTTTCCTCTTCCTTGCACGCGTGACTCACAATCCCCCTAACCCAACTCTCGGGTTAGTTACATTATATACTCATATATATATATATATATTAGTCAGCAGCATCTCTCTCGATGCTATCTCACAACTTAGGAGGTTTTCCTAATTCGTTGTATACACCGATTTAAGGGTCGCCCCTATACTTCCATTACTTAGGAGTTTTGGTTGTGTTCTCGCATTAAGTCACGACCTCATACGTCGACTAATCGTTATAAGGGAGTTCACTAGTCTCGTGTGTCACTTTTCTCATTTTGAGGGAATTCATAAGGTTTGGGTTACCGTTGTCCTCCAAACAATAATTCTCGCGTGTTTCTCCCACGTTCGATTATTTCGCGGTTCGACTCATTCCACGGGTCCCTAACCAATCGCTAAGCGTTTACAAGTCAGTCTACAACACTCAGTTAGACCACGCATTCAAGCAAGGATGGTTAGTCACACAACATGCATCAAGATATACATATATCAAATGTAGTAAACTTTTTCATGCTTTTATCTTATTAGGTCGGCACACAAAGCAAGCAACACCCAAGCCGGGCATAACACGGC
The DNA here is from genome assembly GCA_023374045.1 of Limonium bicolor. Lineage (NCBI taxonomy): Eukaryota > Viridiplantae > Streptophyta > Magnoliopsida > Caryophyllales > Plumbaginaceae > Limonium > Limonium bicolor. The sequence continues at coordinate 193,870,778 of CM041777.1, read as the reverse complement.
GGCACACAAGTTACAAGAAAACCATACCTGTCACCTAAGATTTACTCTACGCGTCATCTCACGTTCCTCAGGTAATTCCCGGACAACTGATAATATTCCAATGGTTCTATTAACATCAGGATCGTATGGTATATAAACTACTATTGCTCCCGTACTTAACCCCGTTATCTTGTCAACATTAACTTTGTTTGGGTGATCTTGAGCTCTCACTTCCTCACATTCAATCTAGCACTTGTTCATACTTCTAAGGACCTTTATATGTCACTAAACAAGTCCTAAATATCATCTCATACCATTCCCCAACCATTCCCATTCATTTGGCACCATTTAAACACTTACGGATGAAAAACTAGCTTGGTCTGGGACCTGGTTTGGGTCTTTAGTCCCGGACCAATGCTCTGCATCAGTTTCGGGTGATTTTCTCTACTGGTCCAGGACTTTGTACCTATCCCAAGTCCCCTACCAACCCCTGATGGTGACTTTCAGCTTATTTTAAGGTGTGGTCCGGGACTTTGTCAAAGGACCAAGTCCCGAACCCTACTAAAAGCTGCTAAAATTGTCATTTTTAACCCCAATTCCAACCTTAATCATCACCCAAACTTTTCCTAATCTCCCATATGTTTACAACCATGTTATTACACCTTAAACACTCACTAAAACCTCATAAACCATTAGTTAAACTCTTACTCAATTCTTGCTTAATTCTACAAATTTCTACTCTCATTTTCACACTTATGCACCCTAGTGCCTTAACAACATTTTCCATGACAACTTTTAGCATACTTCCAACCATTGTGACCACCAAATTCTTCCTTTCCATTTGAATTTACAATACCCAAATTCTCCCACCATTCTCAACGCTATACAAGCTACTTTTTCTCTAGGCAATCCAAGACACTTTAACAACACATTTACTACAAATTTTTCTCCATTCTTTATACTCCTTTTAACATCTCATGGTGCTTACCCAATCCAATTGGTCTCTCCAAACACCTAGTTCATCCTAGGTAGCATCAACTCACCAAGTCACCTAAATCCCTTAGGATTTCTACCGAAATTTCGCCATAGTTCACCTACAATTCTAACATTCCCAAATACATCATTTCATCACTTCCTATTCCATTCACTAGCCACATCCACAAGGGATCCTACCAGCACACAAGTCATCCAATTGTCATCCACAATTCATCATATTACATTATAATGCAATAATCATAACACACTTGGCTTCAAGGCTCTTAAATCACCATAAATTCACAATTTTCTCTTAAATCACCCAAATACTTTTCTAGCATATATATTCGGCTCATTCAGTAGATTTCCCATCCCATAATTTCTAGAGCATTCAAGATAGATATTAGGGTAGCTTAATTACCTTAAGCTCCCAAGTGCTCTTTTTCACTTCTCTTCTCCATTTCTCTTGACTCCAAAATCGGCCAAGGGGCAAATCAAATGCCAAGAAATCTAAATTACCATTTAAAGAGGGAATGGGACTAAGTAAAAACACTTAGACATATTGAAATAGACCTAGGATTCATGAAGAGGCTTAAAGCACAAATTTAGGGCTTACCTTTGAAGCTCTTGCATGGTTTTCAATCATGAATAAAAGGAGGGATTTCCACCACCATTTAAGGCTTTTAAAATAGCTCAAACAAAGAATTAAAAATGCCACATTAAGGGCTGAAATCGGCCAAGGTAAGACAGTGGAGATAAAATGAGTTTCTCTTGGGTTTTTCTTACCTTGAATGAAAGAGGAGACTCCCTAGCTCCATAGCAACTGATTTTATCTTCAAATAGGATATACCCAGGGAGGTAAACCTCATATTTTGGAGATTTTCAAAAGAGGGAAGTGTAGCCCATGGTGAGAGGAGCTCAAATGTGTAATTTATTTTTGATTTGGGGCATGGAGTTGGCTTGGGCATGAGGAGGAAAATGGAGAAGCCATGGGAGGAGCTCAAAAAATCGTTCCAGTAGAGAAGGGAGGAGGGATACGGTTGGGAGAAGAAGAAGAAATGAGAGAGAGGGGGAAAATGAGAGTGAGAGGAGAGAGAGCAAAAGGGGGTATTTGTTACTTTTGCTTTTTGCTTTTTGCTTTTGACTTTAGTTTTCTAGCTTATTAGCTAGTTTATTAGTTACAAGAAGGGAGTGCTGGCACACTCTAAAAAAACCGGCCCCACTAATTAATTAAGCTAGGGTGTTTTCGTCTTTTCGCAAGAAACACTCGTTAGTTTTCCCGGTTTGGGCACTATTCTCTAACCGGGCCCATTTTCCGGATTTTCTCGTTTCTTTAATTTTAATGGTTCTTAAGCTTCCATTAATATTTCATTATAGTTATATAGTCAACTATAATTTTTACCGGTTTGTTTGACCACTTAAAGTCACGTTTTCAATTTTTCTAGAAAAACATGCTTTAAAGCTTCCTTAGCGTTTTTATCCCACTTTATGGATCCTTTTTCTTTGGAAATTGTTCCCACATATTAATTAGGTGTAATTAAGCCCTAGGAATCCATATAGGACCCTAACCGAATTCATATACCTCCTATGGTTATGTAACGCTCATTTTTACGTTTTATGCTTTTTAAGCGTTTTCTCTTTTCTTTTGGTTTTTTTTCTTCAACAATATTCTTTAGGCACTATTAGGCCCTTAAATACCATATTAGAATAATTTAATCACCATTTTTAAGTTCGGGGTATTTCAAAAGGACCAGTTGACATCGCTGTTTCCTTTTTAACCAAATGCCTTACCCACAACATCAATTGTTACTCTTATACCACTCATATTTATATAAGTAGATCATTCCTAGAATAGCATCTTGTTATTAGGTTGAGTAAACTTTTGGTAATTTTTACACACAAATTAAATTAATGAGTTATACTAGTACTAGGTGTGTGTGTGTGTGTGTGTGTGTGTGTGTGTGTGTGTGTGTGTGTGTGTGTATGTGTGTGTGTGGGTGTGTGTGGGTGTGGTGTGTGTGGGTGTGTGTGTGTGTGTGTGTGGTGTGTGTGTGTGTGTGTGTGTGTGTGTGTGTGGTGTGTGTGTGTGTGTGTGTGTGTGTGTGTGTGTGTGTGTGTGTGTGTGTGTGTGTGTGTGTGTGTGTGTGTGTGTGTGTGTGTGTGTGTGTGTCTATATAATATTTAATGGTCTAATATTCGATAATGTTGAATATATCAGGTTGAGTTTGTCGTAGTTGCTTAGTTACCATTTGATTTAAGGGTTGAATGTGTGCGTGTATCTATGTATTTCTGATTAAACATGCATAGTTATTAAGACGTTAGTTAATAATGAATTATAAAGTGTAAAATACACTATTACACCAAATGGGTAGCAACTTAATAATCTTTAATCATAGATTAAGTTAATAAGTATTCTAGGGTTAGGTGGGTGTATATCTATATGTTATTTAATGGTTTAATATAAGGTAATGTAAAATGTTTCAGGCTGAGGATTGTCATGGTTTGTTAGTTACCTTTCAAGATAAAGGATAACATACTACTCTCAGTTGTATTATAATTGACTATATATTCTAGATTAAATAGGGTTATTCAGAAGTTAGTTAAGGACATAATATATACTAATTATAATATAACTAACTATAACCTTAAGAAATAATAATTCTTGTAAAATACACTATTACCAACTCATATCGTGATACTCCATTTAAAACCTCTCTTGCTAAGTGTAATCCTCTAAGTAACTAAGTATTACATAATGAATTACACCCCCCTTTTTTTCTTTTTTCTTTTTTGAGTTTTAGGAAGTTTCAAAGGTTAAGTTACCTATCAACCCCATTTGTGTCCATATTATCCCTTGATCTGGCCAGGACCAAGCTCAACCTTCCACTAGGTTCACCAAGATCATAAAGCCTCAAATACATATATTTATCCAATTATTCATTCATTACTTTCTAGTAGATAACCATGAAAATTCCAAATAACCCTTCCTGATTACCTGCATGGTACTAACTATTTAACCATATACCAATACACATACTTGCATGAATCCCTACTTACTATTTCCTAGCATTTCGATAAATAGTCCTCACAACATATATTTAATCAACTAGTTCGATTTCTAACGATATGGATACCTTATTTCTCCAACATTCACCTTCAACTGTATATTCTATAAACCAGTTTCCAAATCCTTCATAAAATCCTAAAGATTTACCTTTACTCTCAATGAACATAATCAATCAAACAACTAAGTTTTGATCCTGAAACCTGTGGGTTATGGATCCATCACTAATCCATTATCTTTTAATTCATTTCCTATGGATTTTCTAACCTTTAGGTTATCTCACATATTTGATCCTTAATAATATACTACATACTTTTTATTTCCAAGTTATCATCTTAGGCATGATTCTCTATCATTCTTTATTAGAAATTTAGAAAGATTTGTAATACTACACTATTGTTAATTCAATAATCATGCTATTCCAAAGACCTAGTTCCACGTGTATATTTCCTATAAAGAAACACAAATCAAGCACTAGTAGGAAAACAGCTTATTTCTGCGGTTGTAAAGGGCCTATTTTTGCGGTTTACAACCGCAGAAATGAGCACCGCAGAAATAGGTATTTTACCCTATTTCGGCGGTTCCGGAACCGCCAAAATAGACCAACTCCATTTGACCGTAAACGATTGACCTGGCCACCTATTTCGGCGGTTCTTTAGTAGGAACCGCCGAAATAGGTGGTCAGGTCAAACGTTTACGGTCAAATGGAGTTGGTCTATTTCGGCGGTTCTTTAGTAGGAACCGCCGAAATAGACAGTCTTTTTTTTTTGTTTTATCCTTTCCAGCTTATTAATGCACCCAAATACACCATAAAATGAAGCAAACCTATAAATACATTGTATAATGCTGCCACCACAGTGGGGCACCTCAGTAGCATACTATAAACCCATAAAACGGCCATAATCATCGGCACGCATCAATAAATGCAAGAAAGCAAGAAAATTCATAACAAAAATAAGGATTAGTTGTACACTTCACCACACTCCATTACAATATACAATTCACTACGTTTCAATCTAATGAAATACATAATAACACAAGTAACGTTCAATGCAAACTAACTTAAGAAGAATCAACTAAGTACGTCGATGGAGATAAATTCTGCCCAATCCTAGAGGATTTCAGATATGTGTCTATCTTCATAATTTCCAATGCCCACGATTTCTTCGAAAGCCTTGAACAAACAAAAATGAATAGTTAATGAGACACTACACAAAGAATGACAAAGAATAAAAATACATATAAACCAAGACTTTCAAAGATAGTTTTATACCTTGTCCAATGATTTTTCTGGCAAAAACTTGGATGATGCTACTAAGTCATGCATAAACCTCATAACATAGTAACCACATTCTGATCCACCAGGCTGTACTGGACACTATACATTCACACATTACGTTATCAGTCATACTTGCAGGTCTACTATTAACATGTTAACTATTTGCACAAAATAAGTAAAACTACCTTCACTGTAGTCCAAGGGATGTTCTTCGGTGTCTTTTGCAATGCACGCAGTGCAGCTTTGAAGCCACTATACAAAATAAATAGTTTGAATGTAATACACAAATTAATCAAATTTAACGAAACAATTTATTAAGTTATGACAATTGTTGTATAATTTAAATAGCTCACCTCATTAGAGCCGCTGCTATCGCTGGCTTCTTGGCACTCGTACCAAGTGAGTCGAACTATAAGACTCTCGGGTATTTCATGACCAAAACCAACAACGACCAATGACGACTGCTCACATGATGAATAAAATTGAAATCATAACACGGATAACATAACTTATAAATAAAACTAATAAGATATGGAAGTATGACTTACCCTTGATAATATGGCAGCATAATGTATGACTTGTCTGCACATTCAAATATTGTGTTCGTGTAACACCCCATCCAACATTAACATACTTACAATAAACTGCAGCGGAAGAACAACCTCATCACATTACTTAACTCGTTGGTGTTACACGCCGTTAGCCACCCACGTGGCTAACAAGGCTAACAAAAACTTACAATAAACTGCAAAAAAAAAAAAAAAACACCACAAATACACCAAAACAAAAAAAAACACCAACACAACGCACTCCTTCCAACTATACCGAGTATTTATAAACTGATGCCGACAACAATTTCGGTCTTACTACACCTACTGTATACATACACTTAAATGATTACCCATGTACGACGACTACCCGTCCTACTCTCGAACGGCTTCCAGCACTTCGTACCTGAAATAGGAAAAGAAGAGAAAGGGTGGCCCCCAAGGGGCTCAGCACCTTTGCTGGTATGGTAATCCCGCAGCCCACATGCTACCGGGCCACGCACAACTAATTTTCGTCTTAGCATGCGGTTGATTATATTTAATTCATGCATGTAACAGTAAACACACAACACTTAACATTTCGCCTCAATGGGCTCAACAATCGGATAATACATCCTACTTAATAAGTCACTCATGGTATTCATCATCCCTAGAGTGTTCCTCCTCCAATGGAGCTACTTCCTTAATAGACGACACATACCCTTAAATCGGGTTATCCTTAAACGCCTCTTATCACAACTGGGAATCATATCCATGATCCATATACTCCACATTTTACAACATATAACATACACTACATAACAACACATAACAACACTTGCACGTTTCAACGTGTACATCATAACATCACAATAGACATTGCATCACAAACAAATTACATAACATAGCGGGAATGGTTCTCTTAGGAACCGACCCAAACATTGTTTATACACTGGTGAGCCTAGAGAATGTTGCCAGTCTCATGATAAGCTCGTTATACAATAACAACAACACTCATTACCGTCCTAATAGTTGGACGAGTAACTTAAGTTAAGGCGGTTCGGGTTTGGAGGCCCGAACACACCACACAAACACATGTTCCCCCTAAACCGATCATAAGTCAGAATAGCTAAGCTTTGGAATAAGCTAATGGGAGATCATAACCCGTGAGGGAAACAACCATAACAAAGAGAAGGGTAAGGCTAAAAAGGATACCCTCTCCCAAAAACGCGCGACCGGCCAAACCGGATTCCTCACTACTGTTAGTACTTACTTACTTTAGATAATAGTTAGAACCCCACTATGGAGTCTATCACACCTACACACATACAGTTACAACTGGGTTAAACACACAAGGGAGATCCCTACATTCACATACGCATATCACACAATTAACACACGCATAGCCGTGGTTAGTACGTCCCATGGTTCGGGTCGTTACTCCGAATACCGAACTCATGTGATCCTAGACTCAGTTAACTAAGGTTAACACTTCCGAGGTTAAATGGTATCGGAGTTGAACACGCCACATATATGAATTACTGTAAACTCATTACATGTTTTATCTTACAACGTGGCAAACATACAGAAAAACACATTGGCATACAAGCCGGTGTAATCCGGTAGGACACAGGTTGCAAGAAAACCATACCTGTCACCGGAGTCCACTTTACCACGTCCACTTATGTTCCTCGAGCAATTCTCGAACAACTGATAACATTACATGTACTTTTATTAACATCGGGGTAGCATGATTATTTAATGTCTAATGCTTATAACTTCTCCCCGTTAACTTAGATACATAACTCAACATTTTTAACTTGTTTTACTCTCACATTTTAATACAACTCTTAACCCACTTTATTGTCATTAAAACTCACCTACATGTCCTTAACAACCATATATCATCATTACCTATCAATCCCATCATTACACATCATTTATATACCTTAAAACAACAATTTTGGTCCATACAGTGGCCTGTCCGAACTTGTGTCCGAACCTCCAAGTTCGGACGCAAGCCGCGACCTAATACTGAAAACTATACACACGTCCGAACTTGTGTCCGGACTTCCCAAGTTCGGACACAGTTCGAGAGTAAATCCCAGATAGAAACAGTCACGTCCGAACTTGTGTCCGGACTTCCCAAGTTCGGACACAGTTCGAGAATGAGAAAATCCTTTGCCCAACAGAGCCTGTCCGAACTTCCATGTCCGGACGGAAGTTCGGACACGGCAAAACATTCAATTTCCAAGTCTTTAAACACTTAACCAATTTCACCAAACTTCTCCTAAAGCCTCATAATGTTTCCCCACATCATTTGGCACATCAGACACACCTTTAGCCATGTGCTAAACTCTTTAAATCACTCACCAAAACCATCTTATCATTCACAAATTTCTTACAAAGTTCCTAGCACTTGGGATGTTTTCTCCTTGTGATTTTTAAGTGGTAGTTCACCAATAATGACCACTACACCAAGGTGTTTCCTCTACACCTTAACATCATCTCTCAACTTCTTTTCTTACTAACTAAATCTCCTTTTTACAACTTCTTGAATTCTTTTCTCAAAACCTTACTTAAACATCATTCTCTCCTTATTCATCAACATTACCCAAACCTTAAACAAACTTCTCCAAGACTTAAATACATCCTAATAACACTCATTGGGTTTCCTAGAACTTCCAAGATAATGCCTAAATCCTTATAGCACCTTAGAACACCTTAATGCATGTTTTCCTCCCAAGTAAAACATTTGTTCACCTTTTACACTTCCTAGTTCACCAAAACTTACTTAAAACACTTAGAACTTCTTACACATTTTCCAAATTTTGCCATAGCTTCTCTTGTATATACTCACATCCAAACACTTAGGTTTTTACCTTATTTCACTCAAGAACACCTAAAATCCATCAAAAACACTTTTTATACACAAACTTCACACATTTAGCACTACATCACAATATAGGCATAACTTTAATTGCTTGGCACTTAGGCCCTTAAATAACATGGCTCTTAGGCCCTTAAATTACATAAACCTTAAACACTGAATTTCCCACATAAATAATGCCTTGACCTCAAATACACTCAACATCACATTGCCCCTTAATAGTTTCCTTGAGAGCATTTCTAGGTCATTCACCATTGGCTCCTTAGGATTTTATAAGCAAATCAAGCTCATTTTTCCTAAGGCATTTAAACTACATTGAGATAGTTTGTTACCTCTTTCCTCACAACTTCTTTCTTGTTTCCTTACAAAACCGGTAAGGATTTGGTCCTTGCCAACTACTAAACATTATACAAACAACATAATGAGTATTCAAGCTTTAAGCTCCATCTCATTGCAAACCCTAGGTTTACATTATTTCAAAACATAAGTAGTTGTTTACCTTAATTTTGGAGGGTGTTTGAATATCTATGAAGAGAGGACTCCACCTAGTCCTTGAAGGATTCAAATGGAGCTAGCAAAGCAACACAAAGAGCTCCATCAATGAATATTTTCAGTCACACACAAAACATGGAGGAAACTTTGATTTTTCTTTGAGATTCCTTACCTAGGAGCAAAGGAGATCAATAATATGTGGAAAGACAAGCTCAGCTCCATCAATGGTGGAAACTCCATGGCACCGAAATGGTGATCTTGAAGTTTTGAGAAGGTAGGAATGAGAGCTTGATGAGAGGGAAGAGAATGGTGGTGTTTGTTTTGATTTGGTTAAGTGAGTCATGAGATATTGACAATGGAAGATGGTGAAATGGTGCTGGTGCTGTAGCTTCACCGTGAGGAACAGAAGAGAAGAGAGGTAGAAGAAGAAGGGAACGTGTGAAATGAAGAAAGAATGAGAGAAGTGAGTTTGGTTGTTTTTGAAGATATTTATGACTTAAAGCAAATAGTAACTGATGAGTCATCCTTATTTACTAATAAAGTTAACATGTTTGGTGACTCATTACTACAAAAACCGCCCCCTTTTAAGCCTAAGGGTAATATAGTTTATTGACTCATTTAATTACTTATAACATCATATGTTACAAACTAGCTTATAAAAATCACTATTCACTAAAACAAGGCACATAGAAGTGAAATTTTTGATTTCCCATTAATATAGCCACCCAAATGTGATAATAGTAGTACACATGTTAATTAAAGAGTAATGATGGACATTTAGCCATTCAAAACTCATTTACAAGACAATTTTCAAAAACGTGCTTTAAGACTCCTAAAGCACATTGTGTTTTAACTTGTTTTCAAGCTTGGGTTTTCTTTGGTAATTGATGTAATATGTTCATTAACATATTTATAAAGTATAGGTGTGACCATTAGGTCTTATACACATTTATCCAAGCTTAGAGCACATTTTCGCTCATATTGACTTTAAGGTATTTTCTTGGTGTTTTGGTTTAACTGTCCACCAAAGTTTCCTAGGACTTATTAGCCCTATCAAATCATAATTAAATGTTATCAAGTCTTGGTAGGTCTCTTTGGGTCCTAACCAAGTTCACTTATAGCTTAGTGCATGTTTTTGCTCAAACTGTCTCTAATGCTTTATTGCATTTACTGGTCTAAATTGTTCACTGATGTTACTAAGGACTTTTTAGCCTTTACATACCATAGGTTGATATTTAAACCACATATCAAGGTTTGGGGTATTCAATCTACCCCCTTAAAGAACTTCGTCTCGAAGTTCACACTTTCCACACATCATTAGATTAGAACACAGAATCACTTGGAGATAAACTCCATAACCAAACACACTTTACATCACAACCTCGGACTTAATGGTCCGGGCAACACATTCACATCCACAATAACATAAACATATCCACATGATAACCTCGGACTCTATGGTCGGGTATCTTAACAACACTTACACATACATAACAATCCCTTGGACTCACCGGTCTTGGGTAACATCACAACATTTGGACACATAGGTCCCGAACATAACAGTCTTTAGACACATGGGTCTATGTAACACATAACTTAGACTCATAGGTCTTGATAGCATACACTTTTAGGAAATCCAAGTCAAAACAACATTCATTACACATACCACACAACATGTCAGAGCATGTATAGCAATCAAAAATATCCTTGATATACACTGTGATCCCGCAGAACCGGTCGCGATGGACACCTTCCGTCCCGTGCCTTTGGGAGATCAAAACAATCATTTAAGTTTAAAATTTCCTTGTGAGGTAAGTAAGAAAACTTTAATTACGTAAAGTATCCATCAACGTTTTATAAATACCGATTTGAAATCCTTTTGAAAACACACACAACTCCAAGTCCAACTTAAGCTCTTTGCTTCATTTCTTAGCGTGGTTATTTGTGACCACTTATAGGGAGTTTCAAGAGTCATCCAACCCTGATGTGATCAGCATCAGTGTTGAACTATCCTTCCACCCCAATTTGTGTTCGGCTTCCCTTGATCACATGCAAATCAAGTTCCACCTCCCACTTCATTTTCAAGCATCAAGTAAATCACTCATTTCCAATTTTCTTTCTTTTTAATCATTCTAATCATGATCATACATCTCCAAAGGATAGAACTTTGTCTATCAGTTATTTCCATACACTTCAGTCCTATTGCCTATGGAATCTCATTCTCATTAGGTTTTATATTGGTCTCATACCCTCTTTTGAATCACTATCTAGTATGTATATACACATATATTTTGTCAAAATACAACACACAACTTCACATTTACACTGTCGGGGCTTTTGTTTCCCCCGGGAGCTTCTCTACTCCCACATTGTACTATCACTCACAACTGTTAATAAATCAAACACACTTATCACAATGGTATTCGAATCTTTCGCATCTCTGTGCGCAATTACCACAATTAACCATAAATGGATGTGTATGTTTACGTAAACACACACCAATCATCAAAACAATAATATAATTTTGTGCTATGCACAATATAAATCACATACACTACGTACACTTGTACGGTAATATACACTAAGTGGTTTTGCGCTCTACCCCCTTAAAAGGGATTACGCCCACGTAATCAATCACTAAACATTGGCTTAAATGTTCTGCCGTCGTGAAGTGTTTTAACTTCCACGCGGTCTATTACACAATGGATTCTGATTAGAGGATCTTAACCATATTGGCGGTTTAGTTCCTAAACCAAGAATTCTCATTGGAGTTTGTTTAAACTCTTAGTTGGTTTCGATTCTGGCCTGTTAGGCTTCTAGGCGTTAATAATTAGCCATTCACTTGTGTTCACCATGTACATTCAACACTTGAATCACTGGCTCACTAGTTTCTGCTGCGAAACTCTAATAACTGTAGAGCTTAATTGCTCCATTTGTTATTCTTACTGTATTGTACATCCCCAATTGTCACCTTCATCTTGGTAACAATGGTTTCTCAACCGACGTGTGGTATCTCTTACCGTTAGCGAATTCGGTGAGTTATAAACTTTCTATCTACTTCCATAACGATTTACTGTGTATACAGCTATGTATCTCACAATGATTGACTTGTTTCCTTCCGACTTACTGTCGGTTGAGATTGAGCTACTACCTAGTATGTAGTGCTCTCTCAGCTATTTACAACATTTGGGGTATATCCCCTACCGATATATGCAGTTAGTGCTACTGTAGTCACTTACTGTTAATCATATCTCTTACTGTATAAGTACTTTTTTTATTGGTGCGGCCTTGCATTTCCTATGCATCGGCCATTATAACATTATTGCTCCACAATTAACATGTTTCCAATTCCTAGCTATCTCATTCGATCATTACTGCACAAGTGCAATACCAAAACACTCAGTCAACAGAGTGCAGAGGTGTAAACTCTTGACAGTAAAATCTTATGCGATTCGCCATGGAATTCACACTGAGTTCCTCATCACATAGTACCTACCACTGGCTTATTGCCCAGTTTGTTTAACATCACTTATCTTGCATCTCCACTGAGTTTAACTCATAACTGGTCTTATCTGTTACATTATCGTTTAACAACTTTTATACAACGGTCGCTTGTTGCGCACCGTGCTCTTACTCCCTGTATAACATCAGCTTATATCGTATCTACTGTCACCTCAACTTCCACACATATACTTACATCATTCGTATTATGGTTTGTCATTCTTTTGGATGACTACTGAATGCTCCTTGAGCATCGATCATTCGAGTCATAAGCCGGCATTATTCAGCTCGGTGTTTCACTTTATACACACATGTTACTAAGCTAACTACTCTCTTTCAATAACAATATGGTCAATCCTTAACATATTACTTGAGCTTGATTCACATAACTACCGCTCCTGCGGTCTCACAATATCGAGAGGTATCCCCACTCTTAATGCAGTGGTTCGTTCTCCACTCTATTCACTTATATAACATAAACTTCTGCAATCAATCTAATTTATATAACATATCTTGCTTATGGCTTATAAGCCTTATTTGCCTTGAGCTGGGCTCATTGTAGGCTATCCACACACATGTACTCCTCTGTACAACATTATATGGTTTGGATATTATACTGAGCTCCATGACAAGGTCGTTACATTCCGTTTCCTTTCATGGGATGCCCCTTAGGATTGTCAGTCCGTCTCCTGACAACTTATGTCTAAACTGGGTGTTAGTTTCAACCCTTGTGTTTCTGTCATGCCATTTCGTGCAACACTTGTTGATGCGAACACCCTTCAAGGATTGCTCTTGGGTGTTGCTAAGTTATGCTTTTACATTTAGTTCACACTTATGGATATATTGAGTTAGCCACGCCGTTTGCGTTCTTAATTGGCTTATTATCTTCTTTTGTGAAGATCAACATTTCTTGATAGTTTCATCCCGTTCATTGCACATTAATGTGTCCACATTAGTCATCTGCTTGCCATGTACAGGCTGGGTCACCGTTCCAGCTAACATGTTTATCCCTAAGGATCCTTAAGACATATGTGATGTCTTTACATAACAGTTTGTGCCCTTCGCACTTCCTAACTCTTAAACATTTCCTTGAGAGGAATTCACTAATCCTTTTAGTCTCGTTAACTTAACTGAGTTCCTTAACTTCAACTATTCCTTGTAATCCTTAGCTCTTGTTTGATTTATACTGCTGACCGTAGACGGAGTTGACTACTTCCCGTGTTTCGGACTCCACTCGTATACATATGTGGGGTACCATACTGATACATTGCTACTTACCCAACTAACCCATAAGTAGGTCTGTCAGGCCCACAATCTCCTATCGGAGTGCGGTCGTCCCACAATTCAGTTGGTACACTCGTAGTGTCCGTCACACGCCTAGGTGAAGTATTCTGTTGTCAACTCCCTTATATTGTCCCCTGACAATATTCATTCCATGCTTCCCGAACTTAATCGAGGAAAGTTCATCCACTGTCGTATCTTATCAACTGCTCTTGGTTTTACTGGTTTGGTTTAAAAGAAGGTTGGAAAGAAGTGTTGGTTTGAGAGAAGATCTGGTTTTGAAAAGAAAAGGGTTTGAATAAATCTGAGTTTGAAAGAAAATTTTCATGGTTTCACAACATCTTCTTACCTTAACCAAGTCTAGCTTCTTGCTGACTGGTGCACTTACAATTACAGAGGTCAGGCTGTTAAGCCCTTCCATGGTTATAATGTTCACACTTAACTTCGTGGTACTTTACTAAGTACTTGCAGTGGTTATAAATTTCCCGAACAGCCCTGTTATAGCAGCACTTGCTATGGCAAGTGCGCCATGCTAACTGGCTATCGGTTTAACACATACTGGTTATGGTATTGTCTTTACCCATACTGTCAACAGTGGCCTTGTTGGCCCTCACTGATCTTACTGCCTTGATAATAACTCTTCTATGTGACTTCTCGCTGTCTTCACCTGACGATCATCAACTAGGGTGTTTCCCCTTCTGGGAGACCCCTTTTGTCTTAGTATTATATTTTCTTTGTAGCCCGTTCCACGTATTTGTCGCGGTTACTGAGACTTGTCTCTTGTTTGGGCACTACGTTGTAGTTCCTTTGTCGGTTGGTACACCGTTGGTGTATTGTTTATCAACTGTGGTCCCGTAGACACTTGTCTCGGTTTCACTAATCCACTTCTTGCCTGTTGCACGGTTGGTGCGTTGCAAGTTGGTTTTTCTCGACTGCTTAGCATGTCGACCCAGGTTGCCGGAAATTCTATTCCTCTATACACAAGATCCTTCATTCATTGCTATGAAATGCGGTTAACATTGTTCAGATGGAGACCGTCTCCGGGATTCCCAATTTTCGGGATCTACCGTGTGACAGGTTCTCCGTACCTTTAGATGTGTTTAATAACAGCCAGATCGGGTATTCCCGAGTAAGAGTGGACTTCCATCTCTCTAGCGTTGTTTCCCAAGTTATATAACAGGGATTGTGGAGGGTGGGATGGATATTGTAGGTTTTCTAGTAGTCACTGGTAGTTCCTATCTAGCGTATCTCTCACGCTATCACTCAACCCTTAACCCAAAGTACTTAAATCCTGACTCGGTACTTCCTAAGCTCGGTAATTCAGTCATCAGAGCGATACTTCGCTCTGATACCACTTTTTGTAACACCCCATCCAACATTAACATACTTACAATAAACTGCAGCGGAAGAACAACCTCATCACATTACTTAACTCGTTGGTGTTACACGCCGTTAGCCACCACGTGGCTAACAAGGCTAATACATACACAATGTACCGGTCTGATGGGCTAAATTCCCGAGCGTCTACACATTACTATCGATTTCCATTAACAACAACACAACGCACTCCTTCCAACTATACCGAGTATTTATAAACTGATGCCGACAACAATTTCGGTCTTACTACACTACTGTATACATACACTTAAATGATTACCCATGTACGACGACTACCCGTCCTACTCTCGAACGGCTTCCAGCACTTCGTACCTGAATAGGAAAAGAAGAGAAAGGGTGGCCCCCAAGGGGCTCAGCACCTTTGCTGGTATGGTAATCCCGCAGCCCACATGCTACCGGGCCACGCACAACTAATTTTCGTCTTAGCATGCGGTTGATTATATTTAATTCATGCATGTAACAGTAAACACACAACACTTAACATTTCGCCTCAATGGGCTCAACAATCGGATAATACAGCCTACTTAATAAGTCACTCATGGTATTCATCATCCCTAGAGTGTTCCTCCTCCAATGGAGCTACTTCCTTAATAGACGACACATACCCTTAATCGGGTTATCCTTAAACGCCTCTTATCACAACTGGGAATCATATCCATGATCCATATACTCCACATTTTACAACATATAACATACACTACATAACAACACTTGCACATTTCAACGTGTACATCATAACATCACAATAGACATTGCATCACAAACAAATTACATAACATAGCGGGAATGGTTCTCTTAGGAACCGACCCAAACATTGTTTATACACTGGTGAGCCTAGAGAATGTTGCCAGTCTCATGATAAGCTCGTTATACAATAACAACAACACTCATTACCGTCCTAATAGTTGGACGAGTAACTTAAGTTAAGGCGGTTCGGGTTTGGAGGCCCGAACACACCACACAAACACATGTTCCCCCTAAACCGATCATAAGTCAGAATAGCTAAGCTTTGGAATAAGCTAATGGGAGATCATAACCCGTGAGGGAAACAACCATAACAAAGAGAAGGGTAAGGCTAAAAAGGATACCCTCTCCCAAACAACGCGCGACCGGCCAAACCGGATTCCTCACTACTGTTAGTACTTACTTACTTTAGATAATAGTTAGAACCCCACTATGGAGTCTATCACACCTACACACATACAGTTACAACTGGGTTAAACACACAAGGGAGATCCCTACATTCACATACGCATATCACACAATTAACACACGCATAGCCGTGGTTAGTACGTCCCATGGTTCGGGTCGTTTACTCCGAATACCGAACTCTCATGTGATCCTAGACTCAGTTAACTAAGGTTAACACTTCCGAGGTTAAATGGTATCGGAGTTGAACACGCCACATATATGAATTACTGTAAACTCATTACATGTTTTATCTTACAACGTGGCAAACATACAGAAAAACACATTGGCATACAAGCCGGTGTAATCCGGTAGGACACAGGTTACAAGAAAACCATACCTGTCACCGGAGTCCACTTTACCACGTCCACTTATGTTCCTCGAGCAATTCTCGAACAACTGATAACATTACATGTACTTTTATTAACATCGGGGTAGCATGATTATTTAATGTCTAATGCTTATAACTTCTCCCCGTTAACTTAGATACATAACTCAACATTTTTAACTTGTTTTACTCTCACATTTTAATACAACTCTTAACCCACTTTATTGTCATTAAAACTCACCTACATGTCCTTAACAACCATATATCATCATTACCTATCAATCCCCATCATTACACATCATTTATATACCTTAAAACAACAATTTTGGTCCATACAGTGGCCTGTCCGAACTTGTGTCCGAACCTCCAAGTTCGGACGCAAGCCGCGACCTAATACTGAAAACTATACACACGTCCGAACTTGTGTCCGGACTTCCCAAGTTCGGACACAGTTCGAAGTAAATCCCAGATAGAAACAGTCACGTCCGAACTTGTGTCCGGACTTCCCAAGTTCGGACACAGTTCGAGAATGAGAAAATCCTTTGCCCAACAGAGCCTGTCCGAACTTCCATGTCCGGACGGAAGTTCGACACGGCAAAACATTCAATTTCCAAGTCTTTAAACACTTAACCAATTTCACCAAACTTCTCCTAAAGCCTCATAATGTTTCCCCACATCATTTGGCACATCAGACACACCTTTAGCCATGTGCTAAACTCTTTAAATCACTCACCAAAACCATTATCATTCACAAATTTCTTACAAAGTTCCTAGCACTTGGGATGTTTTCTCCTTGTGATTTTTAAGTGGTAGTTCACCAATAATGACCACCACTACACCAAGGTGTTTCCTCTACACCTTAACATCATCTCTCAACTTCTTTTCTTACTAACTAAATCTCCTTTTTACAACTTCTTGAATTCTTTTCTCAAAACCTTACTTAAACATCATTCTCTCCTTATTCATCAACATTACCCAAACCTTAAACAAACTTCTCCAAGACTTAAATACATCCTAATAACACTCATTGGGTTTCCTAGAACTTCCAAGATAATGCCTAAATCCTTATAGCACCTTAGAACACCTTAATGCATGTTTTCCTCCCAAGTAAAACATTTGTTCACCTTTTACACTTCCTAGTTCACCAAAACTTACTTAAAACACTTAGAACACTTACACATTTTCCAAATTTTGCCATAGCTTCTTGTATATACTCACATCCAAACACTTAGGTTTTTACCTTATTTCACTCAAGAACACCT
This sequence comes from Limonium bicolor, assembly GCA_023374045.1. Lineage (NCBI taxonomy): Eukaryota > Viridiplantae > Streptophyta > Magnoliopsida > Caryophyllales > Plumbaginaceae > Limonium > Limonium bicolor. The sequence goes on along the minus strand of CM041777.1, from coordinate 193,852,614 downwards.
AAAATCCATCAAACACATTTTTATACACAAACTTCACACATTTAGCACTACATCACAATATAGTGCATAACTTTAATTGCTTGGCACTTAGGCCCTTAAATAACATGGCTCTTAGGCCTTAAATTACATAAACCTTAAACACTGAATTTCCCACATAAATAATGCCTTTGACCTGCAAATACACTCAACATCACATATGCCCCTTAATAGTTTCCTTGAGAGCATTTTCTAGGTCATTCACCATTGGCTCCTTAGGTATTTTATTAAGCAAATCAAGCTCATTTTTCCTAAGGCATTTAAACTACATTGAGATAGTTTGTTTACCTCTTTTCCTCACAACTTCTTTCTTGTTTCCTTACAAAACCGGTAAGGCATTTGGTTCCTTGCCAACTACTAAACATTATACAAACAACATAATGAGTATTCAAGCTTTAAGCTTCATCTCATTGCAAACCTTAGGTTTACATTATTTCAAAACATTAATGTAGTTGTTTTACCTTAATCTTTGGAGGGTGTTTGAATATCTATGAAGAGAGGACTCCACCTAGTCCTTGAAGGATTCAAATGGAGCTAGAACAAAGCAACACAAAGAGCTCCATCAATGAATATTTTCGGTCACACACAAAACATGGAGGAAACTTGTTTTTTCTTTGAGATTCCTTACCTAGGAGCAAAGGAGATCAATAATACGTGGAAAGACAAGCTCAAGCTCCATCAATGGTGGAACTCCATGGCACCGAAATGGTGATCTTGAAGTTTTGAGAAGGTAGGAATGAAGAGCTTGATGAGAGGAAGAGAATGGTGGTGTTTGTTTTTGATTTGGTTAAGTGAGTCATGAGATATTGACAATGGAAGATGGTGAAATGGTGCTGGTGCTGTAGCTTCACCGTGAGAACAGAAGAGAAGAGAGGTAGAAGAAGAAGGGAACCGTGTGAAATGAAGAAAGAATGAGAGAAGTGAGTTTGGTTTTGTTTTTGAAGATATTTATGACTTAAAGCAAATAGTAACTTATGAGTCATCCTTATTTACTTAATAAGTTAACATGTTTGGTGACTCATTACTACAAAAACCGGCCCCCTTTTAAGCCTAAGGGTAATATAGTCTTTATTGACTCATTTAATTACTTATAACATCATATGTTACAAACTAGCTTATAAAAATCACTATTCACTAAAACAAGGCACATAGAAGTGAAATTTTTGATTTCCCTAATATAGCCACCCAAATGTGATACTATATAGTACACATGTTAATTAAAGAGTAATGATGGACATTTAGCCATTCAAAACTCATTTACAAGACAATTTTTTCAAAAACGTGCTTTAAGACTCCTTAAAGCACATTTTGTGTTTTAACTTGTTTTCAAGCTTGGTTTTCTTTGGTAATTGATTTAATATGTTCATTAACATATTTATAAAGTATAGGTGTGACCATTAGGTCTTATACACATTTATCCCAAGCTTAGAGCACTTTTCGCTCATATTGACTTTAGGTATTTTCTTGTGTTTATTTGGTTTAACTGTCCACCAAAGTTTCCTAAGGACTTATTTAGCCCTATCAAATCATAATTAAATGTTATCAAGTCTTGGTAGGCTCTTTGGGTCCTAACCAAGTTCACTTATAGCTTAGAGCATGTTTTTGCTCAAACTGTCTCTTAATGCTTTATTGCATTTACTATGGTCTAAATTGTTCACTGATGTTACTAAGGCACTTTTTAGCCTTTACATACCATAGTTTGATATTTAAACCACATATCAAGGTTTGGGGTATTTCAGTTCGTCAAGTACCGCAAAAGAGCTTCAGGATCCATTGACATAGTCACTTCACAGCAAGTATCAGGGCATAGGAATCCGAAGCTGTTAGTCTGATGATCTCGTATCGCCTTGGAATGCACATGCCTGCACCATAAAGACAACAACATCAGTGAACGGCGTTAAAGTACAAAAACTAATTCAAGTATTTCATTAATATAGGAAAAGGTATGAGATCGCTCACATGCTAGCTGACTTCAGAATCGACACATTTAACCAGTTTCTCTTGAATACATCAACGAAGTCGGACATATATATCGAACGTATGAGTCTGTCCTTCGGGTTCGTGATGGTGAAAAAGACCCTGGCTATCCTCCACTTGGATCCTATCACTCTGAGGTGACGTCATCAACAAGGCCGAGTGCAGAAGTCTCATGTTCTGTGACAACCCTCCAATATGTTCTTCTCTACTAAAGCAGGTCTCATCATGAAATTGGAGGATGCCCCCGTGAGAGCTGGTGTGGCAACACTTTTTCCTTTTCCTTTAGAAGTTTTTTTCGACTTGACATTTTCCTAATTTGTTGATTAATTAAGTTTAAGTGACTCACTCTAAACCATATACTAATTGAAATATCGGATAATATATTATTTTAGAGTAAGCGTTAATTGTGTTTACCTGGCCCGAGATTTTGACCCATGTACCCGGCCATTGGATTGTAGCTGTTTGAACAGAGCGAAGTATGTTTCTCTGCCAGAGGTACCGGTATAGCAACATCAGCATATTCTGTCACATAATCATCTACAAGCACCCGGACATACCCCTGCCGTAGTGGTTCACCGCCGACGGTGTCTGTACGAGATGAGGGAAACAATTTACCCCACGCCACCATAATATCCTCACCTCCCATCGGCATGAACAGCGTGCAAAAACGGGTTCCTGAACATTAAGTAAAGAAGGGTTAAACGAACACAATCGAAGTAAATAGATGATAATAAATAATTTATTTTCTAAGTTAATGTGACTAAACCTTAATAGATGCATATGGATATGGATCTATCGACTGCACACTACTCTGCCGTACTGGTGTGCCCTCCTCCCTATCAGCTGATGGTGCATGGGCTGGTCTAGTCACCTCCTGACTACTGCACATCTGTGAGCGTATTTTAGTCATCTCCTCTGCAACCAACTGCTGAACATTCTGCCTAAGCCTCTGCTCATATCAGCAGTAACCTTCAAATGTTCCTCATAGCTGATCATCCTTCCTTGTGAGCCTTTCCTAGACCCCGGATTGCCAAAAGCTTGGCGGATACCAACTTGTCCACCAAAACCAATAGCGCGACCAGGATGATCCACCTTTCCAAGAGCACGAGAAAGGGGATCATATTGTCTGTTCGGAGCCCAAGAACCCTCAGTAACTTGAGATTGTAACTCTTCCTAAAAAACAAAAATAACAAAATTCATTAATATACAGGTACACAAACAAATATTAAACTTATGTACCGAAATTAGATACCATTTGATTTATAATCTCTCTCGTGGCATCATCGTACTGAGGATTTTCCGGCGTCGAGTTTTTTGGCACTCGACTCAACTCCCACACCTTCATCCTTCTGTCGCTAGGAGCCACATCCTTTGGAAGCAAGCCCTTTTGCTCCCACTCTGGTACGCGTTCGGCAATGCTTTTACCACCTAAGTGATGTGGGTATAGATTTTTCTTCACATTTGCCTGCTGTTTTGCACGAACCGCCTACAAATACATATGTAACGTGTAAGATACAAATAAGCAAATAAAACTGCCAAAATGTATAAAAGACAGCGTTTAATATTAGCTCTACCTGGTACTCTGGCGTGTGATGATACTCCAAACCGCGTCCACTGCTCCTCAGTGATGCCCTCGTACGCCTCCCAGGGTGGCAGTTCATCGCCTCTGTCTGCATCATCCGATTCAGGGTCTTGATACGCAGCACCATGAATGTACTTGTCAGAGGGATTTCCTATGGTCGCGGAACTGTCGCCCCATTTTTTTCAGGATATCCTCCTTAAGAGAAGGATCAATGCAGAAACGACTCTACATAAACAATTATTAGTCATTTAGTAACACAAGTAACGAGAAACTCTAAAATCATATAACATATTATAAAAAAATAACACACCTGAAGAAGCCCAAACATAGTGTCCTTCAATGATTGTGGCACTTGCTTCCAATTGTGATTTATGTCGCAGTAAGTCTTGACCAGGTGGCCAGCATATGCAGTATAATCATCTTCCAATTACCGTATGGCTGGTTGAACTCATTGAACTGCAAAGGCTTCGTGGGGGGGCCTTTATTGCCTTCAGTGCACGGGTGGCACCTCTCTTCTTCACCTTCTGTCCGGAGGAGGAGGAAGCTGGTGGCTCTGTCACCTGCTGTGATGGACAAGCCTCATCCTCCGGTGGGTGAGTTGTCTTCCCCTTCTTTCCTCCTCGTGTGGCCCGTTTTGCTGGTCTCTTCTGATGAGGATCAGCTTCTTCAATGGGCTGGTCCATAGGGTGATCAGCCACTGCAGTAAAGATAAGTTAGTCAAATTAATTGGATGAATTTATAATGTAAAGACAAATGTTGAACAAGTCAAGAAAATAGTAAACATAACATTACCATAAATACTTCTATGTTTTGGTGTTATCAACCCAAAAACCCTCGTCATGGTCTGATCGTGCATAAATCAAGTCGTTTTGAGTATCAACATTTAAATCCCGCAACCCCGTAGGAAACAATGTTGTTCCTTCAATCGTCTCATTCTCATCATCATCATCCTCATTTTCATTTTCAATCAGAACCGGTCTTCTACCTGGAAGAACAACAGACCATCTGGAGTCTTTTGGATCCTGAACATACCACACTTGGTCACAATCTTTTCCCATAACAAACTGATCATCCTTAAAACTGGCACGTGTGAGATCAACCAAGGTAAGACCTCCATCGTTTTGGATTCCACGTCGGTTGTCCACCCATTTGGCGGAACACTAAAAACGAATCAATATGGTAGTCTAGCTCCCAAATGTCCTCGATAACACCGTAATACCAACTGGAGCTCCTCACTGGTTGAGACTGGTTACCGATGTGGTACTCATTGAATGCCGCTTCTATTTTTACTCCACTGTTCTGGTTTATTGATTTAGCATCTTGGCGTGCAGTGTAATAAGTATACCCACTAATGTCATACCCCTCAAATGATACAATATTAGGTTCAGGTCCTATTGCTAAAAATCTGATTTCTTCATTGAGAACTTCTGAATTTGATGACGCTTTTTCAAAGACATAATATTTGAACCATTGGACAAACAGTCGGTTTTGTTCTTTCGTAAGCCAAAGATGGTTTCTGGTAGGATTTTGTTGTCTCAACTCATTCATATGAGTATCAAAGAAGGGTTCAACAGCCTCAAGGTGTTGTAACACAAACAGATGTGCTTGATGAATCAGTTGACTTGGTACTTGCACAATCTTTCTTCCAATGACACCTTTGCCTTTATATCTGCCGTAGTGTCTTGGTTTTGGGATACCGATTGATTCTGCTTCATTCAGATAATCAGTCACAAATTCTGTGACTTCCTCAGTCACCGTTGCTTCAATTATGCTCCCTTCTGGTCGATATCTATTCCTCATTCTACCCTTTAGAATACCCATGTATCGTTCAAAAGGGTACATGTAGCGTAAGTAGACCGGACCACAAAATTGGATCTCTCGAACAATGTGGACTATCAAGTGCACCATTATGTCAAAGAATGATGGTGGGAAATACATCTCTAATTGACATAATGTTACCACAATTTCACGTTGTAGATCATCGAGAGAGTTTACATCAATTACCTTGCAGCAGACAGCATTGAAGAAGAAACACAATCTGGTTAACGCATTTCTGACATCATTTGGCAATATCCCACGGATTGCTACTGGCAGAAGATGTAACATCAATACATGATAATCGTGAGATTTCATGCCTAACAGTTTCAAATCCTTCATTGATACAATATTCTTCCAGTTTGAAGAATATCCAGACGGTACTTTTACCGAGTGTACATTTACAGAAGCTGATCTTCTCATTCTTTGAAAGTGTGTAGCATGCAGGAGGTAGGTATATTCGTCTCTCATTCTCCTGTGGGTGTAACTTTTCTTATACCCATGGCTTGCATGTCTTTTCTCACTTTCAATCCGTCTTTCGTTTTGCCGGGTATGTTGAGCAAAGTCCCACTCACTGCCTCACCAACATTCTTTACGATGTGCATGAAATCCAAACAGTGTCTGACAGGCAGGTGACGCCAATACGGTAAATCCCAGAAGATAGAGCATTTTTTCCAAATGTTCTTTGCCGGTTTCGATGTGTTTCCAAAGACGTTCACAATGTCCTTAACCTTTGCATACACTTCCTCAGAGGTCAAAGGTAGACGGGCCACTCGAGTCTCGGCCTCACCATTGAACAGTTTCTTCTTCTTACGATAAGGGTGATCTTCAGGTAGAAAACGTCGATGACACATGTAAACATTCTTACCACAATTTTGTAAACGGTCCGAACATGTGTCATCCTCGCACACGGACATGCAAATGTTCCTTTCACAGTGTATCCAGACAAGTTCCCGTATGCAGGGAAATCGTTGACCGTACAGAACAACAACGCCTTGAGCGTGAAATTTTCCCTTGCATAAGCATCATACACAACGGTTCCCTCATTCCACAGCAACTTCAAATCATCAATCAATGGGGCGAGGTATACATCAATATTATTACCTGGCTGCTTGGGGCCAGATATCAAAAGTGATAACATTATGTACCTGCGTTTCATACACAACCACGAAGGCAAATTGTAGATCACTAGTAAAACGGGCCAAGTACTGTGTTGACTGCTTAATGTGCCGTACGGGTTCATCCCGTCAGTACATAGCCCAAGCCTCAAATTCCTATCTTCACCTCCAAAATGTTCTTTGAACCGTCTATTGATGTTTCTCCACTGAGGTCCATCTGCTGGATGTCTTAATTTCTCATCACTCTTTCTACCCTCTGCGTGCCATCGTAAGTTCTTTGCATCTTTCGGATTCGCAAACAACCGTTTGAATCTGGGTATAATCGGCAAATACCACAGTATTTAGCTGGAGGGCTTTTTTTCTGAATGGAGGAGTACTCACCATCTTTATGCTTATACCGGGACAACGGACATTTCGGGCAATTGTCCAGATGTTCGTATTCACCCCTGTACAACACACAGTTGTTTGGACACGCGTGAATTTTTTGTACTCTACTCCCATTGGACACACCCATTTCTTTGCCTCATAGGTGGTGGTAGGGAGACCATTCTCATCCGGTAGCATATCATGAATCAGCTCAAGGAATGCCGAGAAACCTTTGTCACTCAATCCATATCTTCCCTTCAGGTTGAACAAATTCAATATAGCCGTCAATTTCGTGTACTTAGTGCACGTAGGATACAATGCCGTCTTGGATGCGTCCAACAACCTTTGATACTCATCCGGTCGATCGACAAAATTATTCTCAACGTTATCAAGCATCTCCATTATTTGCTCATCATGATAAGTCGGTTCACTGTCATTGACTCCGGAAGCATTTGGGATCGGTTCCGACTCGACAAAATCAAATGTGTGGTCGGTTCTCATCCTCTCCTTTCATTAATGTACGAGGACCCGACATTATGTTCAACACTTTCTCCATGAAAAATCCATCTCTTATAGTGTGGCATGAAACCGCGAGTCTTCAGATGGAATTCAATTTCCCCAATGTTTGAAAATTTCCTTAAGACACCGCAGTCAACACAAGGACAAGGTATTTTCTCCGTCTTTGTCATGTCATTGTGCTGCACTGCCGCTTTGCAAAACTCTTTCAACATGTTGTCATAGTGATCCCCTCGATCACCGTACATCCAGTCACGCTCCATACTTTATTTGAAACACAAAACGGTACGATTAATGAAGCGTGACTGTATGCATATTAAATAAGCTAGCTACTCTAACTCTAAGGTTTCAACTTAAATTTTATACTAGCACCTATATTATCTGAATACATAATCTCAATGATCAAACAAGTTTAGTTGCTTACTTGTACACAGAAAAGGAAACTGCAACGATGATGGAAGAAGGTGGAAAATAAGAGAGGTGGTTCACGGACTTAAATATGGTGAGACCTGATAAAGACAAAATTTAGATATTGTTATACATATACACATACATCAAACAATATTAATTACAAAGAAATTTTGTTAAAAAAAAATCAGCATGACCTTTGCATAATTTTATCTATCCCATGCTTATTATTAAGCATTCACCAATCATTCAACAACACAAATTTCCATCACAAATCAAACTAATACCAAATTTATTCATCAAACCAAATTTCAATATTTGTGGAAATACAAAGTATAAAAGACAAAAAGATAAGTTAGATTATATTACCGGTTATTCCACTCCGCTTTCAATATACCGTGCAATGAATGGGGAAATCTTAAGCACTTCTCTATAAATAGAATAGAAACTCGTTAGTTTATGTATGTTAATTGTTCGTAATTAGGATTGCAAAAATATATATAATAAGCTAAAAAGATGAAGATGTAAGTTGAGTATATTACGGGTTCACAAATGAAGTGTATTCATCCCCGTACGACTTCAATCTGGTGAGCCCATTTAGTGATTTCCCCTACAAAGGCATAACCACACAAAATGAGTAAAAAAACAAAAATAAAACACAAAAATAAAACTATAACATTAATTAATCCACTCGAGAAAAAATAAAACACAAATAAAATTGAAAAAAATTATTAAAACTTATCAAGTAAATATATCCTAATTGAACTAAGAGAGAAAAGATAAATGAAGTACATACTATTAAACCTACAGAATTAAATTTGAAGCTAAAAAAAGAATTATGTAACTTAATACTAAACCAATTCAAGTAATGACAAAATAAATAAAATAAACAAAGCAAACCGCAAAATCAAAAACAAAAAGCAAAAAAACAGAATAAATACTAAAAGTCTAAAACGAAAGCAAGCGTAATCCTAACTAATCAAATTTGACGTATAATTAAACAAAGTAAAAATAAAAAAAGAATAAAATAGAGTAATGAAAAAAACACGTAACAAAATTTTAAAAAATAAAGCAAATTAAAACTTAGCATGTAAATATATCCTAATTGAATTAAGAGAAAAGATAAACGAACTACATACTATTAACCAACAGAATTAAATTTGAAACCTAAAAAAAAAGAATTATGTAAACCTAATGCTAAACCAATTCAAGTGATGACAAAATAAACAAAATAATTTTCAACACTTGCTCTAGTTTTCTAAGTTCTCCTTGTTACAGATTTTGCTCTCATTCCTATCACTCCATGTTCCTTCAACTAGTGTCATCTAGCACACAATTGCCTTATCTTCACCCAAGGTTCTACTCAATTACCCAATTCTCTTATAAACCAAAACCAAGGTGGTTAACCATCAAGTTTACCTCTGCAACACCTAGTTACTCTAGGTTCTTTTTTCCTCAACTCAAACACTTTAAGTCATCTAATTTCTAGGATAATTTTGACAGAGTTTCCCCTATAATTTTAGCATTGCCCACACACAATTTCAGCTCACCAACTCATTTCTAATATCCACAACAACCTTAAGCACTAACATACATTAAAGTTCTGCACAACTCATCTATTTCCCTTGGCTTCCAAGCCCTTTAATCATCATTTTATTAACACTAAAACAACTCAATCTCTTCCTCATTATACAATAACACCACTAATACTCAAAGCAATGTTAGTTCCTCATATTCAAGCAATTAAAAACGAAAAGCAAAACGCAAAATCAAAAACGAAAAACAAAACAATCCGAACAAATACTAAAAGTCTAAAACGAAAGCAACCTTAATCCTCACTAATCAAATTTGATATATAATTACACAAAGTATAAATAAAACAAGAATAAAAGAAAAGTATGAAAAGTAAAAATCAAAAACAAAGGCACAACCACACAAAATGAGCAAAAAACCACAATTATTCACTCAAACATTTTGTCGAGCACCTTGTGTGCACATATAATTTCACTTCTACAATACTACTTATATGCACAAATTTCATACACTCCACTAATTCAATCATCCACATTCACATTCAACCACAATTTCAGCAACAATCACAATAAATCCATAAATTTATCTCAAAATCGATTTACCTTCGATACTCCCTCAAATCGCCCGCTGCTGCTGCTGTTCTGTTGGACTTCGCCGGCATCAACGTCCGGAGGTGACGACGCGGCGGCGACGACCAGGCGGCGAGGAAGGCACGGCGGCGAGGACGAGGCGGTGGCGAAGCGGAAGGAGGTGAGTCGGAGTCGCGCGCTCTTCGGTCGCAGCAGCAGCGGGAGTCGAGATCGATTGAAGCGTCGGGGTGAAATGAGAGAATTAGGGTAGGGGTTGTTATTAAAGGACCTATTTCGGCGGTTCTTAGGTAAGAACCGCCGAACTAGGTCGTCGATATTTTTTTAAAAAAAAGAGACCCTATTTCGGCGGTTCTTATGTCAAAACCGCCGAAATAGGTCGTTTTCTATTTTTTAAAAATAAAACAGACCTATTTCGGCGGTTATTCTGTAAGAACCGCCGAAATAGGTCTGTTTTATTTTAAAAAAAATAGAAAATGACCTATTTCGGCGGTTTTGACATAAGAACCGCTGAAATAGGAGATCTATTTCTGCGTTTGTTTAACAACCGTAGAAAAAGACCATTTTTGTACTAGTGAAGTGGTGTTTGACTCCATGTCGTGCCATCATCTATGATTGCCATTTTGAGTATCTAAGTATTCAAAGTACATTTCAACCCTATTTTATACATATTTTTTTTCAAGGTCCACACAACGCCCTATAATTTCCATTTGATTTTATAAAGACAAACCGTCTTAGTAGTAGAGTTATGAAATTTTATAACGTCCTAAGGACGGTGCATAGATGAAGTGTTCATAAGTACGTGAAGTAATGTAAAAGCAAGTAAAGTGAAGTATGGGTTAAGGGTAATGCGCCTTTATGGAATCCTCACTTCCCAATTCTACCCCAATTCCCTAGTTTTAAGTGCACCTATATTCTAAGTATTTCACTCGGCTTGTTTTCTCGGGTTCAGAGTGTAACTATGCTCTAATACCAATTTCTGTAACACCCCTATTCAAAATAATTACAGTGGAATATAAAATGTCTACTGGCGTTTACAGATCATCGGGTACCAAACACCTGGTATAAAACCTCACTTGAATACATCCATTAAAATTGTCTAAGCTATGGTCTGAACTCAAGAAAAGAAAGCAACGAGCAGAATAATAAGAATCCCAACCCATCTCTCAGTCACTTCATGGTTATCTACAAACAGTGTGTACCTGCCATGATGAAACCAAAGCAGCCCACCCCAGGAAGGGTGAGTCAGTTCCTTGGAATGGAACTAGTACAATTCTCTAAAACAATGAATTAAAAAATAACTCTTAAAATGAAATAGTAACTTGAAATTAAACTCTTAAAAGTAAAATAGAGTAATAAGGCACTTCAAGACAATCAAGCCATAGAGAAAAGAGAACAAGATAAAGATAAAAATGAAGAACATCAAAAGCAAGGCAATCACTAAAGAAAACACACCATAAAGTCAATAAGCATTCATTTTTAATGTTAGATTCAGTTCCAGTTAAGAGTAGAAGGACCCAGGTAGTCACAAAAGACTAGGAATGACAAGAATACCCATAACCCGTGGTAGACAATTTATGTCTCCACCATCTCAGAAAGTTGATTCCCATATACAAACATACTCAAGAGTGGAATGGAAACAAAGGAAAAGATGGCCCCCACCGCCAGTCAGTTGTCCACATGGACGAGGTAAAGCACACCTCCACTGCCACCGACCCGTGCTCAGTCATCAGTGAAAAGTGTGCGCACTACTTCATAAAAAGACTTAATACTCAAGAAGGCTGACCAAAGATTGGACTCATAGATGAAAAAGTACCCATAGTCAAAGGAAGAACAGTAACCATGCAAGTTATACATCCTAGGCTCAGTTAGTCACATCAAGCTGGGTTAGTCACACAAGTAGTTTTCCTTTTGAAATTCATTTTATGCTCAGTTAGCATTTTTCAAAAACGTTCCCTTAATCTGTTAGTAGAAGTATCTGAGTACGAGAAATCGTACCTGATTAATGTTGTGCCAGATCTAGTAGACTCGTGCAAATATTCAATAATGCTCTGAGGAATATTAAAGGTAGTCTATTATCAATAACTTATAGCCTAAGATAAACTTAAATAAATTCCTCTCCCTTATTTCTAAATCTCAATTATCTTATAAGCCCTCACTTAAATGTTATGTATAACCTTTGACTTATTTTATAATGTTGTATAGCCCAAGGTTGCAGCAAATGCAAGTACTAATATTCACAATAGAAGTTAATTCAAGTGGTAAACTAATGACAAGAAAAGAAACAAATGAAAAAGTGTTTGTAATCAATGTGGAAACCAGGTCATATTGAAGAGAATTGTTTCTCTAAACATGGATACCCTGGCAAGAAGTTCTGCAAGCATTGTGAGAAACATGGTCATACCGAAGATTGTTGTTATGCTAAACATGGCTATCCAGCAGGTTGGAAATTTGGCAAAAATAAGAAGGTTGTCGGTGCAGTTATGAATGACAGTGATCGGGATAGTGGCCAGGATAAGCAATATAATATGTATCAAGAGCAAATGAGCCTAATTATTGACTGTTTACAAAAGATGACCAGCAAAGACAGAAGCACGAGCTGCTACTTTGCAGGTAATGCATCTGTTACTGAGCGAATTTCTTACTGTCTTAGTGCTGATTGTAGCGAAAATAATGAGACATATAGAGATCTTAATAGATGGATTATTGATACGGGAGCTTCTGAACACCTAAGTGGAAAAAGGGAAATTTTTCATAAGATTATTAACCTACAGAAAGCACATGTTGTTACTATGCCTGATGGGAGATCTCAATACATATAGACAGTGGGCAAGGTTCATTTAGGCAGTATTTTTACTCTCGAAGACGTTCTCCTCATTCCTAGCTTCAAATATAATTTACTCTATGTCCACAGGTTTGCCAAACAAACGAGTTATAAAATCCCGTTTGATGAAAATTATTGTGTTGTATAGGACCCGATATTGAGGACTGAAAGTATAATTGGGAAGGTCGATAAGGGTCTATACTGGTTGGATACTGAAGGTCTTGGAAGGTTCTTTGAGACAAGACAGAGACTGATGTTAGAGAAACAACAACAATAGAATAGTTTGATCTATAATGTTTTGACAGAAAATGAAGTCATGTATTGGCATTGTCGATTAGGACATGTTCCACCTCAGAAATTGGTTTATCTAGGGATAATCAATAGACATGATGTTCCTTCTGTTTTTGTTTGTCATGCTTGTAACAGGGCAAAGAGACATAGATTACCTTTTCCTAATTCTCAAAGCATTAATGAGAACTGTTTTGACATTGTTCATGTGGAAGTTTGGGGTCCCTGTTCTAATACTACACATGATGGGTTTAACTACTTTCTCAGTTTAGTAGATGATAAAAGTAGATGCCTATGGGTGAAATTGTTACGAAAAAAATCAGATGCTTTTTCTCATATAAAGGATTTCATAGCCATGATAGACCGGCGGTTTTCAAAGAAAATTAAGGTCCTTCGATCAGACAATGCATATGAACTAGGGGCTTCAGCTGAAGGTATACGTTTTCTTCAATCACAAGGTATTATTCTTCAAAGATCCTGCCCCCACGCCCCTCAACAAAACGGCATCATGGAGAGAAAACACCGATATATTCTTGAGACTGTGCGTGCTTTATTTTTTCAAAGTGCTATACCTAAAGAATATTGGGGGAGACAATACTTTTTGCAACTTATATCATTAACAGGCTCCCATCTTCTGTTTTATCTAGTAAGACACCATATCAAATCTTATATAATCAGATACCAAAGTTTGATTCTTTGAGAACTTTTGGATGCTTAGGTTACGCCGCAGTTGTCAAGGCACATAAGCAAAAATTTGAGGAGAGAGCTGCTAAGTGTATTTATTTAGGGCCAAGTATGATTAGCAAGGGTCACAAGCTGCTAAGATTTTCAGATAGAGTTATCATACATAGCCATGATGTTAAATTCTGTGAGACTATTTTTCCTTTTCAAGAAAAACAATTGATATCCCAAGACAATGTTTTATTTCCTAGTTCTTCAGTTGCAAGGTATAACCTTAATGAAGATCCTCCAAGACAAATTTTGTTTCCAAATCATAACAACACTATCTTCTCTCCCCTTCTGAACAAGACCAGGAAGAAACTTCAACATCTCCTATCCAGCAAGATGTAATAGAAAATGTTGTCTCACAACTTCCTGAAGAAGTTGAGTTGTAACGACCCCAAAACCGGCCTAGGAGTTAGGGCCGTTACACGCCGCGAGTCTACTACCTAACGTCACAAGGCTCTAAGCAAAACAAAACCCAAAACCAAATAACGAACTAGCATAAATACCAAAAGAGTTTACAAGATCCAAATGCTTATGAGTCAAATACAATGAAAGGCCCGAAGGCTACACAGAAGCTCTGAAGCGTCCAACGCGCAGAGTAAGCAAAGTCTAAAGAAGCATAAAGTAAACGAAACTCCAGAAGGGAGCAAGAGAGAAGATCCCACGAGCTCAATCTGCAACAAAGAAAAGGGGTGAGCTAGACAGCCCAGTAAGCAGAAGACTTCCTCAAGGAAGCCTACTCAAAACAGAAGCAGAAGTTTGTACAAACAGAGAGAGAGGTTGTAACACCCCCAAACACTGGCCTAGGAGTTAGGGGTATTACACGCCGCGTATTATTACATAATAACGCAAGGCTCTAATAAACGAACTTAAACAGATAGTCAAATAAGGCCCAAACGGAATACTTAAATAAAGTATAAAACAAGAGATGTTAAAACATCCCCAAAAGTCATTACAGAACCCACCAAATAGATGTCAAAAGCGGAAGCTAACAAAATATGCCCAAAGGCCCAAATTCAATACAAAGGTCTCAAAAGAAGTTAAGTAACGAAGCAACTAAACTCCAGAAGCTGAGGGGAGACAATCCTCGCTAATCAATCTGCAAAAGCGTTAGAAGTAGGGGAATGAGCACACAGCTATGCCCAGTAGATGACCAACTTCATCAACCAGCATGCTCAAAACATTTACAGAATATTGACAAATCAGAAGGAATCAAAGAATCCATAAACATGTCAGAAATCAGAAACAGAAGTCCACTCATTAAGGGACTAAACAGAGCAGAAGCAGATAGAAGCAGAAAACAGAGTGGGACACTAGCGATCACAGCATACAGACAGAACGAGCAACCAGCTCGTGAACAGAACGAGGAAACCTCACTCGTAAACAGAACAGGTGTAAACACCCGTGAACAGAACGGGGAACATCACCCGTGAACAGAAGGATCCTACATAGCGCGCTACGAGACAGCGGAACCAGTCATCCAAAGGCTCAGACACAGAGATAACTAGGTCCCAAAACAGAAGCTTAAATACAAATAAGCATATGTGCACCAAAGGCACCAGAAAGCCCATAGATAGCTTGGAAATCAGAAGGGGAATCCAACCCCGCAAACGGAAGTCAAAACGGAGCTCAAACGAGCAAGTTATGGCCAAAACAGTAGCCTGTCCGAACTTGTGTCCGGACATCGATGTTCGGACACAAGTCGAGACTCAAACAGAAGCAGAGACAGAGATGTCCGAACATCCATGTTCGGACGGATGTTCGGACGTTTTACGAAAACAGGTACGCGGAGTGTCCGAGCTTGTGTCCGGACATCAATGTTCGGACACAAGTCGAAGCAAAAACAGAGGAATGAAAAAGGGGGTGTCCGAACTTATGTCCGGACTTACAAGTTCGGACACCATTCGAAACTCGTAAGCCGGACTCGTCCTCGCACCCCGTCCGAACTTAGAAGCTCGGACGGAAGTTCGGACACATCAAACAGTTCAGAAATCCAGAGCGCAGAGAGCATGTCCGAACTTCAATGGTCGGACAGAAGTTCGGACACGCCGAAATTTCAGAAAACAGAGGCGAATTTAACACGAACAGAGGCACAAAAACCAATCTAAATCAACACACACATTTACAAAACAACCTTGGGGGTTTAATCCATTGAAATGGCATTAAACAGACATGAACCACACACAAACACAAGACCAAATCATTGAGTTAATTTGCAGAATCCGAACTCCCCAAGGCTGAACATACGGATCGAATCCAAAAGCCACCTACCTCGAATTAACAGCAGACGAAATCCAAACTGGATAGCAGAGCCCGAATCTAAACAGATACCCAAACGCAGACCGGAACGCAATGCCAACCCTCTGACTGAATACAATGCAATCCCAAATCAGAACGCAAAACAAACCTTGAAAGTGAAACTGCAAACCAAACTGTAACACGATCCTCACCTGAATCCGACAGTCACGAACAACGAACTAGCCCACAGCAGAGGAATCAACGGGAAACGGAACACAACGGGTTCCTAATCAGATTGCAGAGGAGGGATTCAGACAAGAAAACTTCCCAATTCAGAATTGAAGGAGAAAGGACAATGCGGATTACCTTACTCAGAACCGGATTTCGCAACAGCACACAATCTATAGCGAGATTCGATGAAGAACCACGAACAGCCAAACTAGAGGGATTGAACAGAACGAGATTTTGAGAGAGAGAAGAGAGAAGGTTGAGGGTTTCCAACTGAGAGAAGAGGAGCGTAAGGGAGATCATGAGAACGTGATTAGAAGTTAGAAGCGAGAGTAATAATTAAGAGGGAAGGAAATAAAATAATTAAGGAATTAATCTCACCAGAAAATCAAATGAGAAAGGAAAAAGACTTCCTCGTCCCCAGCTTAATTAGAATGGACTTCCTTGTCCTGAGTAATGAAATATCTCATCATAAGACAACGTCGCACGAAATAAAATTTGTAACGAACTTTGGGTTATAACATCACCTCCCCCTTAAAAGAATTTTGTCCTCGAAATTAAAACATACCTACTGCTCGAAAAGGGTGGGAAACTTAGAACGGACTTCGCTTTCGACCTCCCAGGTCGCCTCTTCCTCGGACTGACCCGACCACTGCACCTTCACCAAGGGCATGGTCTTACTTCTGAGCTTACGAACATCTCGGCTAGAATCCTCGAAGGAACTGCCTCAAACGTGAAGTCCTCCCTCAACTGAAGCGGTCTGAAGTCGATCACATGAGATGGGTCCGGAATATAACTTCCTAGCATAGAAAGTGGAAACATTATGCACTGCGGCTAAACGATAGGACAACCGGTCCGATCCTCTCTAGGATCTCGAAAAGGACCCACAAAACGAGGGCTAAGCTTGCCTCTCTCCCAAACCGGAAGACTCCTCGAACTGGAGAAACCCTCAGATACACATGGTCGCCCACCTCAAACTCTAGAGGTCGTCTCCTCTGATCGGCGTAACTCTTCTGAGACTCTGAGCCACAAGCAGACGCTCCCTGATAGACTGAATCTGCCCACAGCATCCTGAACCAAGTCTGGACCAATCACAGCTCTCTCCTTCAGATCATCCCAACAGATGGGTGATCTGCACCTCCTGCCATACAAGGCCTCAAACGGAGCCATCCCGATACCGGTCTGAAAGCTGTTATTATAGGCGAACTCAATCAATGCAACATGCTGATCCAACTGCCCCCAAAGTCCAACACACATGCTCGAGCATGTCCTCAAGGACCTGATTCGTCCTCTCTGTCTGACCGTCTGACTGAGGATGGTAAGCTGAACTGAAAGACAACTTCGTACCCATAGCCTGATGCAAACTCTGCCAGAATCTGGACACAAACCTTGGATCTCTGTCAGACACAATCGAAGCAGGAACCCCATGTAGACGCACAATCTCATCCACGTACAACTGAGCCAAACGGTGCAAACTGAAGGTCTTCCTGACAGGTAGGAAGTGAGCGCTCTTCGTGAGCCGGTCCACAATGACCTAAACTGCATCAAAACCCCTCGGAGTCTTAAGTAGTCCCATGACGAAGTCCATACCGACGCTCTCCCACTTCCACTCCGGAACGGGAAGGGGCTGAAGCAAACCAGCTGGTCTCTGATGCTCGGCCTTGACCTGCTGACAGGTCCGACATCTGGATACAAAGTCAGAGATGTCCCTCTTCATGTTGCTCCACCAGAATGTCTCCCGCAGATCCCGGTACATCTTCACACCTCCTGGGTGCACCGAGTAAGGAGCTCCATGAGCCTCCTGCATGATCTCACGTCTCAAAGCATCGTCAGCAGGCACACAGACGCGGTCTCGGAACCTCAGACAGCCATCCCCTGAAACCCTGACTCAGACCTGACCCGCAGCTAACTCATCTCTGATCTTACCCAAACTGACATCAAGCTCCTGACTAGCCTTGATCCTGTCGATCAAAGTAGGCTGAATCTGTAATGCTGCCAACATGTCAGACCTCTCTGGTCGGACGACCCAGATACCCATGCGCTGCAACTCCAGAGCAGACCTCTGCACACCAGACAAAGCACAAACGGTCCCAGATGGACCCCTCCTACTGAGCGCATCAGCAACCACATTCGCCCTACCAGGATGGTAGAGGATCTCCAGATCATAATCGTGCAGTAACTCCAGCCACCTCCTCTGCCTCAAGTTCAACTCCTTCTGAGTGAACATATACTTGAGGCTCTTGTGGTTCGTATAAACTTTGCACGCTGCTCCATACAGATAGTGCCTCCAAATCTTCAGAGCAAACACCACAGCAGCTAGCTCCAGATCGTGGGTCGGATAGTTTTTCTCATATGGCTTAAGCTGACGAGAGCCATATCAACACCCTTCCCCTGCTGCATCAGAACACCCAAGTCCCCTATGGGACGCATCACAGAAAACCTCCAGGCCTCGGTCCCCTCTGGAAGAGTCAAGATCGGCCGCAGTAGTCAACCCTCTTCTTCAGCTCCAGAAAACACTGCTCACAGGCATCCACTCGAACGTCACATCCTTCTGAAGCAGACGAGTCAACGGTATCACCAACTTGGAGAAGCCCTCCACAAACTTGCGGTAGTAGCCCGCCAATCAAGGAAGCTACGAATATCCCCGACATTAGTAGGCCTGGCCCACTCAGTAATAGCCTTATCTTCTCCGGATCCACGGAGATACCATCCTTGGAGACCACATGTCCCAAAAACACCACCTGATCCAGCCAGACTCACACTTCTTCAGCTTCGCGTACAACTCGTTCTCCTCAGAGTCTGGAGAACGTCCTCAAATGCTCCTTCGTGCTCCTCAGCACTCTTGGAGTACACCAAGATGTCATCAATAAAATACGACGAACTGGTCCAAAAACGGCTTGACCAACCCGGTTCATCATGTCCAAATACAGAAGGCGCATTCGTCAACCGAAATGGCATCACTAGGAACTCGTAATGTCCATAACGAGTCCTGAAGGGGACTTTAGGCATCGTCGGCCTTAATCCTCAACTGATGATAACCGACCTCAGATCGATCTTCGAAAACACCTTAGCTCTGCTAACTGCGTCGAACAAGTCATCTATGCGCGGGAGAGGATACTATTCTTAATGGTAACCTTGTTGGAGCTCCCTGTAGTCAATGCACAGCCAAATGCTACCGTCCTTCTCTTAAACAGCACTGGTGCTCCCAAGGCGACACCGGGCGAAATGAAGCCTTGTCCAGCAGCTCCTGCAACTGGACCTTCAACTCCTTGAGCTCAGCAGGCGCCATCCGGTCTGGGGCCTTCGAATGGGCGAGTCTCAGGTGTGAGCTCGATCGAGAACTCACCTCTCTAACAGGGGGAAGCCCAGTACGTCATCCTGGAAACACATCTGGGAAGTCTCTGACCATGGAATCTCCTCCAATTTACATCCTTGCGACCTCAGGGATGTAGCACAGATATCCCTGGCATCCTTTCCTCAGAAAGCGGAACGCCTGCATCGCTGATATGACTGGCGGCGAGCACGGGAGTCCATTCCCTGCTACAATCAGACGGGGCTGGCCCGGCTCCTCAAAACGTGACTCTCGAAGCAGCACAGTCGATGTGGGCATGGTGGCAGGCAAGCCAATCCAATGCCATGGATCACCATCAAAAGAAGTCATCTCCATCGGATGAGGTCAGCACACAGAAATCCTATTTCTGACTAACACAGGATAGCTTTACAGACAGAATTCAAAAGCATAGAAGAGTCCCTAACCAATGGACTATGCACACAAACTCAACACCCAGAGGCACAACAGGCAACCGAGCTCACCCACCAACTCAGCAGAAATAAAAGAGTGGGTGGCTCCAGAGTCAAACAAAAGAAAACAGAACGAGAAGACAGCTGGAGAATACCTGTGACAACTCTGTCAGTCGATCGGTCTCTCTCCCCAGCCATCGCGTACACTCTGGCCTGGCCCTGGGGCTTCTTCTGCTTAGCCCGGTCTCGATCTCTGGACCCTGAAGCAGACTCCACGACTCTACCTCCAGAACTACCTCTGCTCCTTCGCCTGAGGGCAATCAGCAATCCTATGCTCAGGACCCACACTTGAAGCAGGCTCCAGACTTCCTGTAGCAGTCCTGGCCTCTATGAAACTTGCCGCAGACCTGGCACTTCGGAGCGGGGGCTGATGTAGACGAACCACCTCTGTCTCGCGAACGGTCCCTAGAGCGGTCTCCAGCTCGGTCTCCAGTAGACTGCTTCTTCTGAGAAGCAGCCTGATCCCTCCTACGCTCTCATCGGACCTCTGCTTCCTCTTCTGGTCCTTCCCTCCAGACTGGCGACCTCTCAAGTCAGCCTCTACCAACAGGGCGACATCAGCAACGTCCCTGAAGGTATTGTGACGCAGGGGCGTCACAGCAGAATGGATGTCTGGCCTCAAGCCACTCTCAAACTTCCTGGCCTTCCTATGCTCGTCAGGCTCAGGTGCAAACTTAGACAGACTGATGAACTTACGAACGTACTCCTCAACGCTCATGTCTCGACCCTGGCGTAGTCGGTTATACTCCAGAATGCGCTGATCCTTGTAGACGTGGGGTTAGAACTGTTTGTTGAACTCCCCAGTGAACTGCCCACGTCCAAGGCTGTGGGAATTCCCCATAACTGACCTCCACCACTCCTTGGCTTCGGCCTTGAACAGAAAGGTGGCAAAGTCGACCTTCTGCTCCTCTTCTGAGCCCATGACACGTAGCAAGTCCTCCACCTCTGACAGCCAATGGCTGGCCACCTGGGGGTCTCCTGCCCCATCGAACGGCGGCGGCTTCAGCTTCATGAATTCCTGAAGCGCCTTCACGTCTCCTCCAGCATCTGCCCCGCTGGGCCTGCTCCGCCAGCTGGTCCACCTCCTGCAGCCATGGTCTGCAGAGGCTGCGTCATAAACTGCTGAACAGCATCAGCCACATTTCCTGGAGGGTTATTTGCTCTTCTTGGCGGCATTCTGAAAGTCCAACAACAAGCAGTTAAACTCAGACACTAACACTGACGTTTCTGACTGACTGGCTAACTTAAAATCCCAGCAGATTAAAACCCAGAGCTCTGATACCACTAAATGTAACACCCCCAAACACTGGCCTAGGAGTTAGGGGTATTACACGCCGCGTATTATTACATAATAACGTAAGGCTCTAATAAACGAACTTAAACAGATAGTCAAATAAGGCCCAAACGGAATACTTAAATAAAGTATAAAACAAGAGATGTTAAAACATCCCCAAAAGTCATTACAGAACCCACCAAACAGATGTCAAAAGCGGAAGCTAACAAAATATGCCCAAAGGCCCAAATTCAATACAAAGGTCTCAAAAGAAGTTAAGTAATGAAGCAACTAAACTCCAGAAGCTGAGGGGAGACGATCCTCGCTAATCAATCTGCAAAAGCGTTAGAAGTAGGGGAATGAGCACACAACTATGCCCAGTAGATGACCAACTTCATCAACCAGCATGCTCAAAACATTTACAGAATATTGACAAATCAGAAGGAATCAAAGAATCCATAAACATGTCAGAAATCAGAAACAGAAGTCCACTCATTAAGGGACTAAACAGAGCAGAAGCAGATAGAAGCAGAAAACAGAGTGGGACACTAGCGATCACAACATACAGACAGAACGAGCAACCAGCTCGTGAACAGAACGAGGAAACCTCACTCGTAAACAGAACAGGTGTAAACACCCATGAACAGAACGGGGAACATCACCTGTGAACAGAAGGATCCTACATAGCGCGCTACGAGACAGCGTAACCAGCCATCCAAAGGCTCAGACACAGCGATAACTAGGTCCCAAAACAAGAAGCTTAAATACAAATAAGCATATGTGCACCAAAGGCACCAGAAAGCCATAGATAGCTTGGAAATCAGAAGGGGAATCCAACCCCGCAAACGGAAGTCAAAACGGAGCTCAAACGAGCAAGTTATGGCCAAAACAGTAGCCTGTCCGAACTTGTGTCCGGACATCGATGTTCGGACACAAGTCGAGACTCAAAACAGAAGCAGAGACAGAGATGTCCGAACATCCATGTTCGGACGGATGTTCGGACGTTTTACGAAAACAGGTACGCGGAGTGTCCAGCTTGTGTCCGGACATCAATGTTCGGACACAAGTCGAAGCAAAATCAGAGGAATGAAAAAGGGGGTGTCCGAACTTATGTCCGGACTTACAAGTTCGGACACCATTCGAAACTCGTAAGCCGGACTCGTCCTCGCACCCCGTCCGAACTTAGAAGCTCGGACGGAAGTTCGGACACATCAAACAGTTCAGAAATCCAGAGCGCAGAAGGGCATGTCCGAACTTCAATGGTCGGACAGAAGTTCGGACACGCCGAAAATTTCAGAAAACAGAGGCGAATTTAACACGAACAGAGGCACAAAAACCAATCTAAATCAACACACACATATTTACAAAACACTTGGGGGTTTAATCCATTGAAATGGCATTAAACAGACATGAACCACACACAAACACAAGACCAAATCATTGAGTTAATTTGCAGAATCCGAACTCCCCAAGGCTGAACATACGGATCGAATCCGAAAGCCACCTACCTCGAATTAACAGCAGACGAAATCCAAACTGGATAGCAGAGCCCGAATCCAAACAGATACCCAAACGCAGACCGGAAACGCAATGCCAACCCTCTGACTGAATACAATGCAATCCCAAATCAGAACGCAAAACAAACCTTGAAAGTGAAACTGCAAACCAAACTGTAACATGATCCTCACCTGAATCCGACAGTCACGAACAACGAACTAGCCCACAGCAGAGGAATCAACGGGGAAACGGAACACAATCGGGTTCCTAATCAGATTGCAGAGGAGGGATTCAGACAAGAAGAACATCCCAATTTCAGAATTGAAGGAGAAAGGACAATGCGGATTACCTTACTCAGAACCGGATTTCGCAACAGCACACAATCTATAGCGAGATTCGATGAAGAACCACGAACAGCCAAACTAGAGGGATTGAACAGAACGAGATTTTGAGAGAGAGAAGAGAGAAGGTTGAGGGTTTCCAACTGAGAGAAGAGGAGCGTAAGGGAGATCGTGAGAACGTGATTAGAAGTTAGAAGCGAGAGTAATAAGAGAGGGAAGGAAATAAAATAATTAAGGAATTAATCTCACCAGAAAATCAAATGAGAAAGGAAAAAGACTTCCTCGTCCCCAGCTTAATTAGAATGGACTTCCTTGTCCTGAGTAATGAAATATCTCATCATAAGACAACGTCGCACGAAATAAAATTTGTAACGAACTTTGGGTTATAACAGAGGTAGCCACTTGGAAACGGACAGATCGAAATCACAAATCAGAAGGCAGAGCAGACATCACTTCAAATCATAGTCGGACTTTCAGAACAGATACAGAAGAGTGGGACACTAGTAACCAGCTAACACAACAGAAGGACTCACATAATGTCCTATGGATCCGAAGATCCCACAACTGAAGCCGTAGAGACAGCTAACAGACCCGTCGGTCAAATAACGTCCTAAGGGAGACCCTAAGGAGTATAAACAGAAGGAATTCCTGCGCAGCATGCTACGGAACAGCCCGACCTGACTATCAAAGGCTCAGAAGCAAAGTAACTAGGTCCCAAAACCAAAAGCTCACAAAACAGATCTTAAGTGCATGGAAATGCATATAAACAGCATAAGAAGCTTGTACACAGATAGGGGAATCCAACCCCACAAACGGAACTCAAAACGGAGCTAAAACAGAGAAGTTATGCTCAAAACAGTGGCATGTCCGAACTTGTGTCCGACCCTGCAAGTTCGGACAGAGGCCGAGAAACAGAGGTTGTGAAAACGTCGATGTCCGAACTTACGTCCGGACGTCTAAGTTCGGACGTAAGTCAAAAGGCAGAAACCAGAGCGAACCTCGTGTCCGAACTTGCGTCCGACCCTGCAAGTTCGGACACATGACGAAACTCATTTCCGAAAACCGTCCTCGCATCGAGTCCGAACTTACATGTCCGGACCAATGTTCGGACACTTCAAACTCCCAAGAATTAAAACGCGCCCGAAGCACTGTCCGAACCTACATGTTCGGACACAAGTCCGGACGGGGCAAAACTGGCGAAAATCAGAAAGAACAGACGCGCAGAGAACCACCAAAATCAACACAAATTCACCCAAAATCCACAGAATTGTAAGTCAGTACCCTCGGGGGTTTAGCCAATCGATTAACAATGCAAAACGAGAAGAAATCACACAAGCAACACACCACAACAGATCCGAAAACAGAAATCAAAAGCAGTCCCCGAGGGTGAGCAAACAACCTCAATTCCATCCCCCACTTACATCGAATTCGCAGAGGAGATAGCACCAGTCTGAAGCAGAGCGAAGACCCGACACACAGCAACCCCGAACAGCACAATCAACCACTGAATTCGCAAAGAACAGCCCCCAAAATCAGAAGACAAAAATCAGAAACTGCTCCTCTCAAAACAACAACAACACCACCGAATTCACCAACGGACCTACCTGATTTGCAGAGGAGAAGAACCCGCACAGCAGCAGCAGAAAATCGACGCAGAAACGCAGCAGAAAATCCACAAAAAACCAGAGGCACACCAATGGAGAAGAAGAAGAAGAGAGAGCGCTCAAACTGTCGCGAGGAAGAACGAGCGGTTTGCAAATTTGATCGTGAATTGTAAAAGAAACAAATGACTTATCTTTCCTTAATAAGTCTTACCAAAATAAAAGAGAGGGGAATGACCTCCTTGCCCCCATCTTTTAATTCAATGCCTCCGACGTCCCAACAACTAAACAAAGCACACATAGCATAACTTTAATTAATAACATTGTTATGTCATGAAATCCGAAAAACGAAAATACGGAGTATTACATCACTCCCCCCAAAAGGAATTTCGTCCCCGAAATTCAACATACCTCACTGCTCGAAGAGGGAAGGGAACTTGGCACGCAGCTCTTCCTCGAGTTCCCACGTCGCCTCACGCTCGGACTGATCAGACCACTGCACCTTAACCATAGGCAGTGTCTTGCTACGAAGCCGACGAACATCCCGTGCTAAAATACGAACCGGAGCTGCTTCATAAGTGAAATCATCTCGGAGTCGAAGCTGACCATAGTCAATCACGTGCGAAGGATCGTGCAGATACTTCCTGAGCATCGACACATGAAACACATCGTGCACCCCTGCTAGAGCTGGTGGCAATGCCAATCTGTAAGCCACCGGCCCAACCTTCTCAAGCACCTCAAAAGGCCCTACGAACCGAGGACTCAGCTTGCCTCGCTTACCAAAACGAACACACCCCGAACTGGAGAAATCTTCAGGACACGTGGTCCCCAACCTGAAATTCAAGCGGACGGCGTCTCTGATCTGCATAACTCTTCTGCCGGCTCTGGCAACCAACAGACGCTCCCTGATAGTCTTGACCTTATCCACAGCTCCCTGCACCAACTCAGGACCCACAATCGCCCTCTCCCGCAGATCATCCCAACAAATGGGAGATCTACAGCCCTACCATACAGCGCCTCAAATGGGGCCATCCCAATACTCGATTGGAAGCTATTATTGTAGGAACTCAATCAATGTCACATGCTGATCCCAGCTCCCTCCAAAATCAAGCACAAAGCTCTCAACATATCCTCCAAAATCTGATTCGTCCTCTCTGTCTGCCCATCGGTCTGAGGATGATATGCCGAACTGAAGGCCAAATTCGTCCCCAACGCCTTATGCAGGCTCCGCCAGAAGCGAGATACAAATCTCGGATCTCTGTCCGAAACGATCGTCGCCGGCACACCGTGCAACCTCACAATCTCATCAACATACAGCCGAGCCAGGCGCTCAAGGCTGAAAGTCTTCCTCACCGGCAAGAAATGGGCTGACTTCGTCAACCGGTCCACAATCACCCACAGCGCATCGTACCCAGAAGATGTCCTAGGAAGCCCCACAATAAAGTCCATACCAACGCTCTCCCACTTCCACTCAGGAATGGGAAGGGGCTGCAGAAGACCCGCAGGCCGCTGATGCTCAGCCTTCACCTGCTGACAGGTTTGGCAACGAGCCACAAAATCAGAAATCTCCCTCTTCATATTCGCCCACCAGAAAGACTCTCTGAGGTCCCGGTACATCTTCACCCCTCCTGGGTGTACCGAATAAGGAGCTCCATGAGCCTCCTGCATAATCTCTCGCCTAAGGTCGCCTCCACTAGGCACACAAACTCTGCCTCTAAAGCGTAGGCAGTCGTCGCTGGACACAGAGAACTCTGACTCCTGACCATCGACAACTTCTCCCTGACCTTACACAACTCAGCATCAGACTTCTGACCATCTCTAATCCGCTCAATCAGTGTAGACTGGACCTGAATAGAAGCAATCATCCCAGCACTGTCGGACCTGACAACCCAAATCCCCATACGCTGAAGCTCAATAGCAGACCTCTGAACTCCTGACAAAGAACAAGCAAGCCCAGGAGCACCCCTACGGCTCAAGGCATCTGCCACCACATTCGCTCTACCCGGATGGTAGAGGATCTCCAGGTCGTAATCGTGCAGAAGCTCCAACCAACGCCGCTGTCTCAAATTCAATTCCTTCTGCGTGAACAGATATTTGAGACTCTTGTGATCCGTGTAGACCTTACACGTCACCCCATACAAATAGTGCCGCCAGATCTTCAAGGCGAAGACCACAGCAGCTAACTCCAAATCGTGGGTAGGATAATTCTTCTCGTACGGCTTCAACTGCGTGACCCATAAGCTACCACCTTTCCCTGCTGCATCAGAACACAACCCAGCCCTCTGTGGGAAGCATCGCAGAACACCTCAAAGACATCTGTCCCAGAAGGCAACATCAAAATCGGAGCCGAAATCAACCTCTTCTTCAGCTCCTGGAAACACTCCTGACACGCCTCACTCCAATCAAACTTGACATCCTTCCTAAGAAGACGAGTCAAGGGGGATACGATCTTAGAGAAACCCTCCACAAACTTCCTATAGTACCCAGCCAATCCTAGAAAACTGCGCACCTCAGACACACTAGTGGGCTTCGCCCACTCCATAACCGCCTTAACCTTCTCTGGGTCCACTGAAATGCCATCCTTCGAAACCACGTGGCCAAGGAACACAACTCTATCCAACCAGAACTCACACTTCTTCAACTTGGCATACAACTCCTTCTCCTTCAACGTCTGCAAACCATCCTCAGATGCTCCTCATGCTCCTCAGCACTCTTGGAGTACACCAAGATATCGTCAATAAAAACAACTACGAAAGAATCCAAGAAAGGTTTGAAACTCTGTTCATCATATCCATGAAGAACGACGGGGCATTGGTCAAACCAAAAGGCATGACCAAGAACTCATAATGCCCATACCGGGTCCTAAATGCAGACTTAGGCACATCCTCGGCCTTAATCTTCAGCTGATGATATCCAGAACGCAAGTCGATCTTCGAGAAGACTGTCGCTCCCGCTAACTGGTCGAAGAGGTCATCAATGCGGGGAAGAGGATACCGGTTCTTGATGGTAACCTTATTCAATTCCCTATAGTCGATACACAATCTGAAGGAGCCATCCTTCTTCTTCACAAACAACACAGGTGCTCCCCATGGAGACACACTAGGGCGGATAAAACCCTTATCCAGAAGATCCTGCAGCTGCACCTTCAGCTCCTTAAGCTCTGCCGGACTCATGCGATAGGGAGCCTTAGAGATAGGCTGAGTCCCTGGCGCTAACTCGATAGAAAACTCCACCTCACGATCAGGTGGCAGCCCTGGCACATCGTCCTGGAACACCTCTGGAAACTCACACACAATGGGGATATCCTCCAACTGGGATCCCTCCTTAACCTCAGGTACAAAGCAGAGAAAACCCTGGCAGCCCTTCCTCAAGGAACGGACTGCCTGCATAGCAGACACCAACACAGGAGCACAGGGAATGGAGTTCCCCACAAAAGCAAAACGGGTCTCACCCGGTCTATCAAACACAACCTTCCTAGCTGCACAATCTATATGGGCATGGTGCTCTGCTAGCCAGTCCATGCCCAAAATCACATCGAAGCAGGACATACTCATAGGAATCAAATTAGCAGGTAAGGTCCTATCCATGATCACTACTGGACTAGACTTGCATACAGAACTAAGCACACAAGCAGGCACGCCACTCAACGGGCTAGAAATACACAGATCCACATCACAGGGCACAGCAGACAACCCGAGACTACCCACTAAATCAGCAGACACAAAGGAGTGGGTAGCTCCTGAATCAAACAAACAGAATACTGGCTGAGAAGAGATCTGAAGAATACCTGACACTACTCTGTCTGAGCCACGGTCTCGCTCACCAGCTAGCGCATAAACACGTGCCTGGGTCTGGGACTTCTTCTGGTTAGCCTTCTGCCCGGACCCTGAACCAGCACCACGACTCTTAGAACCACCACTGCTACCTCCACCTCTAGCCTGTGGACACTAGGCAATGCGATGGTCTAGCGAACCACACTTAAAGCATGCCCCGGACTTCCTGTAGCACTCCCTTCCCGGGTGGAAACGATCACACTCGGCACACTTCTCCACAGCAGGAGATGTGATGAAGAAGAACCCCGGTCTCCTCTGTACTTCTTCTTCTGAGAAGGAAGCTGCTCACGCCTCTTGGGCTCCTCCACACGACCCTTCCTCTTCTGGTCTTTGCCCTTATCGGGCCTCTGGTCCTTCTTCTCATACCGCTGCCTAGCCTGTAGCTCAGACTCCACAACCAACGCCACATCAGCTACGTCCCTGAAGGTCTTGTGGCGAAAAGGTGCCACAGCAGCTCGAATATCACCCCTCAAACCAGCCTCAAACTTCCTAGCCTTCCGGTTATCATCCGGCTCAGGCACAAACTTAGAAAGGGAGATAAACTTACGCACGTACTCATCCACTGTCATCTCCTTCGTCTGACGAAGCCTCCCATACTCAACTATCTTCTGATCCCTGAAGACATCGGGATAGAACTGCTGATTGAAGCAGCCCCTGAACTGCTCCCATGTCCATGGGTGGGGATACTTCCCTTCAACTGACTTCCACCACTCCTTCGCCTCAGACTGAAACATGAAGGTAGCGAATCCAACCTTCTGATCCTCCTCACATCCCATGACCCTCAGCAAATCCTCAATCGCAGTGATCCAGTGGCTCACCTCCTGTGGGTCGCCACTAGCATCAAAAGAAGGCGGCTTCAGCTTCAGGAACTCCTGAAGCGCCTTCACATTGCTGCCCCCCGCGTTACCGGCTCCTGTCGCCTGGCCAGCAGTGGTCCCTACGGTCTGCAACACCTGAGTCACCACCTGCTGCACAATCTCTGCAATGTCCCCCTGAGGAGCATTGCTTGAAGCTTCACCACGTCCTGCACGTCGGGGAGGCATACTGAAGATACAAACACCAAGATTGATCAGAAACCATCAAGTATCAAACAGCAGACCTTTCAGACACCCACGCATGCAGACAAAACCCCACAAACACCAAAGAACGAGCAACCTGGCTCTGATACCACTAAATGTAACGACCCCAAAACTGGCCTAGGAGTTAGGGTCGTTACACGTCGCGAGTCTACTACCTAACGTCGCAAGGCTCTAAGCAAAACAAAACCCAAAACCAAATAACGAACTAGCATAAATACCAAAAGAGTTTACAAGATCCAAATGCTTATGAGTCAAATACAATGAAAGGCCCGAAGGCTACACAAAGCTCTGAAGCGTCCAACGCGCAAGTAAACAAAGTCTAAAGAAGCATAAAGTAAACGAAGCTCCAGAAGGGAACAAGAGAGAAGATCCCACGAGCTCATCTGCAACAAAGAAAGGGGTGAGCTAACAGCCCAGTAAGCAGAAGACTTCCTCAAGGAAGCCTACTCAAAACAGAAGCAGAGTTTGTACAAACAGAGAGAGAGGTAGCCACTTGGAAATGGACAGATCGAAATCACAAATCAGAAGGCAGAGCAGACATCACTTCAAATCATAGTCGGACTTTCAGAATAGATACAGAAGAGTGGGACACTAGTAACCAGCTAACACAACAGAAGGACTCACATAATGTCCTATGGATCCGAAGATCCCACAACAGAAGCCGTAGAGACAGCTAACAGACCCGTCGGTCAAAATAACGTCCTAAGGGAGACCCTAAGGAGTATAAACAGAAGGAATTCCTGCGCAGCATGCTACGGGGCAGCCCGACCCGACTATCCAAGGCTCAGAAGCAAAGTAACTAGGTCCCAAAACCAAAAGCTCACAAAACAGATCTTAAGTGCATGGAAATGCATATAAACAGCATAAGAAGCTTGTACACAGATAGGGGAATCCAATCCCGCAAACGGAACTCAAAACGGAGCTAAAACAGAGAAGTTATACTCAAAACAGTGGCATGTCCGAACTTGCGTCCGACCCTGCAAGTTCGGACAGAGGCCGAGAAACAGAGGTTGTGAAAACGTCGATGTCCGAACTTACGTCCGGACGTCTAAGTTCGGACGTAAGTCGAAAGGCAGAAACCAGAGCGAACCTCGTGTCCGAACTTGCGTCCGACCCTGCAAGTTCGGACACATGACGAAACTCATTTCCGAAAACCGTCCTCGCATCAAGTCCGAACTTACATGTCCGGACCGATGTTCGGACACTTCAAACTCCCGAGAATTAAAACGCGCCCAAAGCACTGTCCGAACCTACATGTTCGGACACAAGTCCGGACGGGGCAAAACTGGCGAAAATCAGAAAGAACAAACGCGCAGAGAACCACCAAAATCAACACAAATTCACCTAAAATCCACAGAATTGTAAGTCAGTACCCTCGGGGGTTTAGCCAATCGATTAACAACGCAAAACGAGAAGAAATCACACAAGCAACACACCAAAACAGATCCGAAAACAGAAATCAAAAGCAGTCCCCGAGGGTGAGCAAACAACCCCGATTCCATCCCCCACTTACATCGATTCGCAGAGGAGATAGCACCAGTCTGAAGCAGAGCGAAGACCCGACACACAGCAACCCCGAACAGCACAATCAACCACTGAATTCGCAAAGAACAGCCCCCAAAATCAGAAGACAAAAATCAGAAACTGCTCCTCTCAAAACAACAACAACACCACCGAATTCACCAACGGACCTACCTGATTTGCAGAGGAGAAGAACCCGCACAACAGCAGCAAAAAATCGACGCAGAAACGCAGCAGAAAATCCACACAAAACCAGAGGCACACCAATGGAGAAGAAGAAGAGAGAGCGCTCAAACTGTCGCGAGGAAGAACGAGCGGTTTGCAAATTTGATCGTGAATTGTAAAAGAAACAAATGACTTATCTTTCCTTAATAAGTCTTACCAAAATAAAAGAGAGGGGAATGACCTCCTTGCCCCCGTCTTTTAATTCAATGCCTCCGACGTCCCAACAACTAAACAAAGCACACATAGCATAACTTTAATTAATAACATTGTTATGTCATGAAATTCGAAAAACGAAAATACGGAGTATTACATGAGTAGCCAGAGAATAATGCTTCTACTGATGCTACTAATCCAGAACCAGAGACCACCCTTCGATGGTCCTCAAGGCATCACACAAGGCCACATTATTTAAGTGACTACTTTGTAGGACAATCCTCTGTTCAATAGCCTGATGATGAAGCTTTTACAGAAATTTTGACTGATAGATTAAAGAGTCATGAATAGCAGTTGACCAACACTTTAGCTCTCTTCTCGTTAACAGATGTTCCTGCTGTCAATATCAACCATGCCATCTCACCGGCATATGGCTTCACTATCACTACAGATAAGCACAAACAGGCTATATTGCCTGAACTGGAATCTTTCAGAGAAGCTAATCTTCATCCATAATGGAGATCTGCTATGAGACTAGAACTTGAGGCCCTACAACGCAATCATACTTGGGATATTGTACCTCTGCCCAAAGGAAAAAGGGAGATCAGCTGTAAATGGGTCTACAAGGTCAAACTCAAAGCTGATGGTAGTTTGGAGCGTTATAAGGCAAGACTTGTAGTTAGAGGATTCACGCAAAAGTACGGGGTAGATTACTCTGAGACTTTTTCACCAGTCGTGAAGATGACCATTATTCATTTTTTTTATTGTTGTTGCAGTTAAAAAGGGGTGGCAAATTCATCAATTAGATGTTAATAATGTGTTTCTCCATGGGGATTTACATGAAGAAATTTACATGAAATTGTCAAATGGTTTACATGTGGAAAGTGGAAACAAGGTTTGTCATCTCAAACACTCTCTTTATGGCCTAAAGCAAACCTCCAGGACATGGTATGCCAAGTTGGCTAATTTTCTTCGCAAGAAAGGATTTATAACTTCCTACAACGACTATTATCTTTTTTCAAAACACACCAACGAATCAGTGATTCACGTAGGAGTATATGTTGATGATCTATTAATTTGTGGTAATAATCTTGATGAAATTAATTGTTTAAAATCTATCTTGCATGCAGAATTTAAGATCAAAGATCTTGGTGGCCTCT
This sequence comes from Limonium bicolor, assembly GCA_023374045.1. Taxonomy (NCBI): domain Eukaryota; kingdom Viridiplantae; phylum Streptophyta; class Magnoliopsida; order Caryophyllales; family Plumbaginaceae; genus Limonium; species Limonium bicolor. Next base: position 193,819,888 of record CM041777.1, on the reverse strand, counting down.
GTTACTTCTTAGGCATGGAGTTTTTAAGGACTCCTAACGGCATGGTTATAACTCAAAGGAAGTATACCAAATAACTTCTTTCAGAGTTTCATATTGATCATAGTAAGCCTGTTACTAGTCCATTGGAGTCTGGTATCAAGCTACTGCCTTAGGACAGTCTACCTCATCAAAACGTTGAGCAATACAGAAGGCTTATTGGAAAATTGAATTACCTAACCCACACCAGACCTGATATATGTTTCAACGTGCAGTTATTAAGTCAATTCCTCAATGCTCCTTGCATAAATCATTTCAATGCTATTTTACATGTCTTGCGGTACGTCAAAGGCACCATTGATACAGGCATTCTACTTAATAATACTGTATCTCAGCAGCTTGTGGCCTATTGCGATTCAGACTGGGCATCATGTCCCATATGTACGTGTTCGTAAGTGGTTTTTACATCCTTCTTGGTGGTTCTCCGATCTTGTGGAAATCTAAAAAACAGGCATGTGTCTCCTTATTCTCCGCTGAAGCCGAATACAAAGCTTTGAGAAAGGTTACTGCTGAATTGGCTTGGTTGAGTCATCTTCTTCATGAGCTAGGTGTCATAGATAATATACTGATCTCAGTCAAGTGTGATAACCGTGCAGCTGTTCTTATTGCTAACGAAGCATATCAAAATCGATTGTCACTATGTGAGGGATCAGTTGCAGAAGGGTCTCATCGCCATTTTTTACATTCCCAGTTCCTTTCAATTGGCATATATGCGGACTAAAAGCTTATCAGGGAAGCATTACAAGTCTCAGTATATGTCGATGGGCATATCTAATTCATAAATTGTCGTCTGCTTTCAAGCCAAGCATGGTTATCACCATTCTTGTCTTGCGGGGGGTGTTATGTATATTCAGATCCTCTAGTCTTTTCTTATGCTACGTCGTTTTAGTTAGTTTTATAGTTTTACATATTTTGTCTTCTTATGCTACGTCGTTTCAGTTAGTTTTATAGTTTTACATACTTGTATATATAGCCCTCTTCTAACTCTCTTTCGTTGTAGAAGCGATAATACTTTCCAGAATGAATACAATACTTAGGTTTCTTCATCCTTTCAAATTCCGCTCCCGACGACTGTTTTCTCGTCTTTCTTATCTCTGTTGTAGCTTTGAATTTGTCCAAATCAAACATATTTCACAATGTACTCTGATTATGTATTTTTATCAATATCTACTAGTTAATCCATTATTATTAAATCTTCCCCATAACTTGATTAAGATCTACATCCTGTATATTGGAATCATAGTATTGTAGTAGATGAATTTTATTATAACTTAATTGATCATAGAATTTAGAGACAACTACCAAACTCAATTATTTTATCTTTAGTTCAGAATGACTTTTTATTACAACCATTTAATAATCTTGTCATAAGATGTTAAATTACTTTTCATCTTGAAATAACTATATTTTAATTAACTTAGACCTATCGAATTCTTACATTTAGTATTCACAAGGTATATTATTTGCTTTATTATTACCTATATAATAAGGTGTTTAAGATAACCTTTTATATATCTTTACTTACATTTAATTTCCTAAATGTTTTATTTTTACACATATTCTCTCTATAGACTGTGTATAAACCTTTTATACTAAATTTTAATAAGCTTATGTCTTAAATACATTTTTAGATTGTTTACAAAATCAAAGGTTTCAAAGGAATAACTTAATAAATTAATTTCCTTTACTATGTTTTAGGATAAACATCATATCTTAACATAAGGTAAAATTTATCTAAAAATTAAATTCTCATTCATCAGTGAAATTGTCAATTATTTAAGAAGATCATCTATTCTGAAAAATCCTCATACCTCATATTCAAATGACATATTAATATTTTCAGTGTCATAAAGTAGATCAATATAATCTCTTATGTAACTTAGTTTCATCTAATTAAAGGTTTAAAGGTTTTAAGTTTCTAATTTATATTTACAAACCTATTATAAGTTCTAACTACTGAATACATCACTTAATTATAAACTCACATTTAGAATATTGGTAATTAATGTAATTAATGTATTTTATATGGCTTATCTATTTCTAAGAAACTTAAGGATTATTATTTAGATTTGAAATACCCCGAACTTAATTAGGGTGATTAAATTACTCTAACATGAAATTTGAAGACCTATTAGAGCCTAAATAATTTTGGAAAAGAAAATGAATCCAAAAGAAAAGAGAAAACACTTAAAAAGTGAAAAACGCTAAATTGAGCGTTATGTGACCGTAGGAGGAATACAACCTCGAAAATTGTCTTAGGTGGATTTAAAAGGCTTAATAATGCCTAAATAATGTATGGGAACAATTCTCGAAGAAAACAGATCCAAATAATGTATTAAAATGCTAATAAACCTTTAGCGCACACGTTTTTCAAGAAAACCCGAAAGCGCGACTTTGAGTGGTCAAATGAACCCATACAAATTATATTTCACCAAAATACTATAATTAAACATTAATGGAAGCTTAAGAACCATTAAATTAAATAAACGAGAAGAATCCAGAAAACGGGCCCGGTTAGTGAAAAGTGCTAAAACCGGGTAAATTAACAAGCATTTTCTGTAGAAAACAAAAAACGCTCCCAGCTCATATGCTGTATGGGGCCGGTTTTTATAAGGGAAATCAGCCCTCTCACATAACTAGCTAGATATTAAAAAGGAAAGAGCAAAAAGCAAAAAGTTACAAATACACCTTTTCCCTCTCTCTCTCTCCTCTCTTTATTTTCTTTTCCCTTCTCTCTTTCCTCTCTTTCTTCCTCCCAGCTGATTTCCCCTCCCTTTTATTCTTCCTTATGACAGCCTTCTCCTCCCATGGTTACTCAAGCCTCTTTGCCTTGCCCAAGCCTTATTAAGGCTCAAAACACAAAAATAATCACATATTCTTCATCCCCTCAACTAGCTCTATCATTCTCTCTTTTAAAAATTCCAAAAGGATGAACTTAATCTCCATGGGTTTTACCCATTTGAAGAGAAAATGACATCAAACTGAAGGTTGGGGTCTCTTCTTTCAAACAAGGTAAAAAGTTTCAAGAGAAAAACTCATTTTCCCCATTTTCTTGCCTTGGCCGATTTTGGCTTCTTTTAATACCTTGTTTTTCCTGCCATGATTGAGCATTTTCCAGCCTTCCCATGGTGGTGGAACTCCCTTCTTGATTCAAGGGTTAAAAACCCTCCTAAAGCTCCAAAGGTAAAAACTCTGGCTCTTGTGTTCTAACCCTTTTATTGAATTAGAATTTTTCTAAGGGTTAGAAGTTTAATTATATTCCTTTTGTGTCTCTTGGATGTTGGGAATGGATTTTGGCAAATCCATTCCCATTTGACCGAAATTGAGGAAGAGGAGAGGAGAAGACTTGAAATGGGAACTCATGAGAATTTAAGGTAAGAAACTACCTTAATGCCTATATTAATTGTTTTAGAATTTGGGTTTTCGAAAAATAAAAGATGAGGTAAAATCTGGAGCAAAATTGTGTTTGGTTGAGGCTAGGAGGAATTTGTGAAATTGTGTGGAATTAAAGGCCTAAATGTCATTGTATTTGAGATTTGAGTTATATTGTTGTTGGAAGAGGTTTTGGTGAATTTTGGATTGATATTGAGTGCTGGTAGGACCCTTGTAAGGGTGTGGCTAGATTAGGATTGAAAATGGTGAAAATTGTTGAATGTGGATATGTTAAGTTTATGGGGAAACCATGGCAAAATTTTAGTAGAAAATGAGTGTTTTGGGTGGCTTGGTAAGTGGGGGAAACTTAAGTGTTCATTTGGGATGAGTGGAGATGATTAATAACCTTGGAATGGTAGATGGAGATTGGTTTAGAGAAGGATAAAAATCTGTAGCAATTTACATATGAGGAACTTAGAAATGCTATAAAAGAGTTAGTGCTTGTAGCCATGGAAATGGAGGATGAACTTGGGTTTTAGAAGTGTAATTGTCTAACAATGAATTGGAATGGTCATTAAGTGATTTGGTAAGATTGGTAGGAGGTAGAAACTATCAAGAGGAAGTAGAAATGCAGAAGTGTGCAAAATGCAAGAAGGTGAGAATGGAAATTTGTGGAAATGAACAAGAGTTGGAGTAAGGATTTGACTAATGGTTTGAAGAGGTTTAGAGCATGTTTTGAGGTGTTTAAATATGTGAGAAACTTGTGGAAAGTTTATGGAATGATTAGGGGTGGATTAAGGGTTGATTTGGGGTTGAAAAATCACCTAAGTAGCAGTTTTAAGTAGTGTAACACCCCTGCCGCTAATCCAACCATTAACTCCTAACCCGTCTCATTTACCAATACTCAAGCAGCGGAATCAGACTACCAACGGCGGGTATTACAATGCCGTTAGTCACCCACGTGACTAACAAGGCCAACACAACACCACAAAACAAATGCAACCACATTTACAATATCGGTCTGATGGGTCTTATATACCGAGTACTACAAACAACTATACAACCCATTCCTTGATCAATTCTCAAAAACAATTACAACTTCAATTCCTTAAAATACGAATACAATATCCATTCAATACTATACCGAGTATCTATAATTCCCGAGTCCATCCATGACCTTACGGTCTTACAGATCCACAACACACAAATACAATTTCTTAACCAACTACCCATGCTCACATGGCAACCCGTCCTACACTCGAACGGTATCCGGTTCTTTGTTCCCGTAAAAATAAAAACAGTGCCCCAAGGGGCTCAACAAAATTGCTGCATATGACTTCCGCATACCCCGCGTACTAGCGAGGGTACGCCGACTATTTGGTCGAGAGCATGCGGTTCATTTTAAATCAAACAACATGCAAGGCAACAATTCATTATATATGTACATTGGCACAATCATGGTTCACATCGAACACAAACACTAACACACACATTAGGAGGTTAGTTTAATATATTCTATACTTAGGCTTGTATGTTTCTACCTCACTATGCCTACTCAATTGCTCATTGTCTTACCCACTCTCTTGGGTACATTTACTCAAATTCTTTTACTCTCAATCTTAAACTCAATACTCAAATTACAACTCAACTCTCTCTCAACTCTCCACTCAAGACTCAATGCTCAATTCTCTTCCTCAATCAAATTCTCAAATCAAATACTCAAACCAATACTCTATCCTCAAAGGCATCTTTTAAGTTTTAGCCACGACCTCCGGGCAGGGTCATACACAAGACCCACCACCGGGCTTACAAATACAAAAGGAGCTATGCATTTAGCTCCTCAAGTTCACAAATGTCCAGTTCTCTACCGGACTACTGAAATTCACAAAACTCCACTCTCGGAGTCAATTCACAATCTCAAGGATTAGCCTAGAAGTATCTCTCTCAATAACATCTAATGGCTTAGGGAATTCTCAATGTCTAGTATCCTAAGATTTAGGGTTTTACCCAACTTACGGAATACTCTCGTGTTCGTGACATTGTTCGCTCTAGTCGGTTCCTCTCATTAGGGTCTGACTATATCTCTAAGGGGTTTGGTGATCTCTTACCATGCTTTACTTCACTCAAGGTTCAAGTTTGAACACTCATCAATCCTCTAAATAGAGGTTACTTAATACTTCCACCATTATTAGTTTTGTTGGTTAAGTCAATTCGGTTCTCTACCATTATCGGGAGTTCATTAATTCCCGTACAATTCTCTCACGTTCTAGTGAGTTCGTAGTTTGTGTTATCGTTCTTTGGTTTGATAGTTTTGGTGTATTCCCATATTTTATTATTTCGCACTTGACTCTTCCTACGAGTCACTACTCAAACAAGACCCAACTATGGGTCACACTACAATACACAATCACATGCAAGCAACTCATTCACCATTCATCTATTTCATGAATTATACAAACTTTAGTTAAAAGAATACAATCCAACCAACCACAAAATAATACAAGCACTAATGAGTGCACACAATCCGATTCGTGTATTTATCTTGTTAGGTGATCACACAATCAAACAAGCACACAAATCGAGGTAACCAAGTTAGGATACAGAGCATGAGGAAATCATACCTTTCACCGGGGTTAACTTTACCGGGCATTCTCATGTTCCTTGGCTCACACTTGTTCCTCGTGTCTTACTCTTGAACCACTAGTTACATGTTGAATGGTTCAATTAATATTAAGGTGTTATAGTAGGTACATAGTTGCTACTCCCGTACTTACCCCGTTATCCCGTTATTTCGGTTTAACTTAGTGTACTTAATTCCTTAACTTACTCACTCACTTCCAATACTTGTTTATACTACTTAGGACCTTTATAAGTCACCAAACAACTCCTAAACATCATCTAAAATCTATACCATTCAATCCCCCATGTTTAGAACCCTTAAAAACACTTTTTGTGCAATTCTGGGGGTGGTCCGGGACTTGGTCCGGACCCAAAGTCCCGGACCAATACACTGATGAACTCTTGGCTACATTTTCTACCCTGGTCTGGGACTTGGTCCTAGACTAAGGTCCCAGACCACAACCTGTTTTGACTCTCGAACTAATTTTTAATGCGGTCCGGGACTTGCTACATATCCTAGGTCCTGGACCCTGCTAAAAACTGCTACTTAGTGGAATTTTCAACTCCAAATCAACTGTAACAGCCCAGTAATCAACCCACTTGTGAGATATTGTCCGCTTTGGGCCGCAGCCGCACGGTTTTGCTTCCAGGGTACCATCCCCAAAAGGCCTCTCACAAGGCAAGAGTATCCCCACACCTATAAGGTATGGTTCGTGCGCTCTCCCGATCGATGTGGGAGGTGACCCCTACACTGGGTATCACACTCTACCCCCCTTGGGAGCCCAGCGTCCCCGCTGGCACACCGACCTGGGCCTGGCTCTGATACCATCTGTAACAGCCCAGTAATCAACCCACTTGTGAGATATTGTCCGCTTTGGGCCGCAGCCCGCACGGTTTTGCTTCTAGGGTACCATCCCCAAAAGGCCTCTCACAAGGCAAGAGTATCCCCACACCTATAAGGTGTGGTTCGTGCGCTCTCCCGATCGATGTGGGAGGTGACCCCTACACTGGGTATCACATCAACCCTTAAACCACCCTCAAACTTTCCCTAATCTTTCCACAACTTTTCTACATAATTAATCACCCTAAAACATGCTCTAAACCACTCCAAATCCTTGGTTTAATCCACCACCCAATTCTTGCTCAAATTCAAGAAAATCCAAATTCTCACATTTTGCATTTTGCACTCTTATGCATTTCTAACTCCTTCTTGCTTGTTTTTACCTCCTACCAACCTCACCAAATCCATCAATGACCATTACAAATCATTCCTACATAAATGCACTTCTAAAACCCAAGTCCAACTCTCATTTCCTATGTCTTGCACACTTGCTCTTTTCTAGTTTTTCCAAAGCATTTCAATACCTATTTGCTACAGATTTTTACCTCTTTCAACTCCATTCTCAATCCACCATTCCTAGGTTATTAACCTACTGTACTCAATACTATAAACACCTAACTTTTCCCATTCACCAAATTACCTTAGAGCATCCAATTCCTACACAAATTTTGCCATAACCTCCCCGTAAACCTAACATGTCCACATTCCTCAATTTTCACCATTTCAAATCCTAATCTAGCCACACCCTTACAAGGGTCCTAGCAGCACTCAATAAATCCATCAAAATTATCCAAACAACAATATAGCTCAACATACTACAATAGCTCAAAAACTTAGCACTTAAGCCCTTAATTCAAACCAACAATTCACAAGTTTTCTCAAAATCAAATAAACACATTATTTCTCACACTTTGGGTTCATTATTAAATTTAACCCATCCCAAATCCTTAAAGAAATTAAAACAAGTTCCAAGGTAGATTTCTTACCTTAATTTCACAAGTTCTCTCTTAATTCTCCTCTTGCTCCTCCTCTCCTCCAATTCGGTCAAGTGGGAATGGAGTCGCCAAACTCCATCCCAACACCCAAGAACACAAAATTTACCCAATTAAAATCCTAACCCTTGGAAATACTCTTATCCAATGAAGGAGCTTAAAGAACAAAATTCTAGGGTTTACCTTTGGAGCTTTTGGAGGGTTTTCACCCTTGAATCAAGAAGATGGCTCCACCACCATTGGAGGGTTGAAATGAAGCTTCAAAACAAGAAGAAGATGGGGTATCAAAGAGGGGCAAAATCGGTCAAGAATGGAGGGTGAAGAAAAATGAGTTTTTCCTGACTATTTTTACCTTAGGAGAGAGGAGGCTCCAAGCTACCCATTGGTGCCATTTTCTCTTCAAATGGGGAAACCCATGGAGGTCAACTTCATCCTTTTGGAATTTTAAAAAGAGAGGAAGATAGAGGATTATGAGAGGAGTTCAAATATGTGATTTATTTTTGAATTGGAGCTTTAATAAAGCTTGGGCATGAGCTAGAAGGTGAAGTAGCCATGGGAGGATGAGGAGAAAATCGGCTGCCATGGTGGGAGAAGAGAGAATGCAGGGAATAAAGGAGAAAGGAAAGAGAGGGGAAAGAGAAAATGAGGAGGAGAGATAAGGTTTTTGCTTTTTGTACTTTTCCTTCTTTTCTTTCTTTCTTTTTCTTTCTTTCTTTACTAGCTTTATGTGTGAGTGTGTGAGAGGACTGTCTCACATGCTAAAACCGGCCCACTTATATATGTAAGCTGGAGCGTTTTTTGTCTTTTACAGAAAACACTCGTTAATTTACCTGGTTTTAGCACTATTCACTAACCGGACCTGTTTTCCGGAATTTTCTCGTTTCTTTAATTTTATTGGTTCTTATGCTTCCATTAATGCTTAATTATAGTTATTTGATGAACTATAATTTTTACGGGTTTGTTTGACCACTTAAAGTCACGTTTTCGGTTTTTCTCGAAAAACATGTGCTAAAGCTTTATTAGCGTTTTTAATTCGTTTTGTGGATCCATTTTCTTCAGGAATTGTTCCCATATACTATTTAGGCATTACTAAGCCTTTTAAAATTGTTTAATACCCTTTTTAAGGTTGTATTTCTCCTAGGGTCACTTAACGCTTATTTAGCGTTTTTCGCTTTTTAAGTGTTTCCTCTTTTCTTTAGGATTTATTTTCCTTACCAAGAATTATTTGGCATTAATAGGCCCTCAATATCAGATTAGAGTAATTTAATCACCCTAATTAAGTCCGGGGTATTTCAACCTACCCCCCTGTTATACCCAAAATTTCAACCCCCCCGGAAGAGAGTCTCTACTAATAGGCTAGTAGCGAGGGTTCCCAGTTCGATCGGCACATTTCAGAGTACTAGAGACAGCTTAGTCATCTCCAGGGGCATTTTCGTAATTTTTCAAGGCTCTTAAGCCCCCTATAGGCTTTCTCTCTCCTCCAAATAAGGGTCAAATCAATTCAAAATACTTTAAAATTTTAACCCATGACAGAGGATGACATTTGAAGCATAATGGTGTTAGAATTTTGATTTTTCGAATTTCCAATAATTTTCTAGCAATTTCTGATTGAATCTGACGAGAAATTGAATTTAAAAATATTCCAATATCCAAAAAATTCGATTCCACTTTAGAAAATTCAGAAATATCATCCTTTACCCATGTGTAAAATTTCATAATCAAATTCCTTTTGGAAGCCCTTGAGCTAAAACGTCGGTAAATCTCGGTTTTTACCGGATTTTTCTATCTTTAAGGAAGCCTATATAAGGAACCTTATCCCATGATCAAATCAGAACCTCTAGACCCTCAAAGAAGGCAGCCGTCTCATTCTCTTCACGTTTTTACACATCCAAGCACCAAAATCACATCAAAAATCCCCCGAAATCACCATTTAAACACATTTTTCAACTCCCAACACATCAACAATCATCAAACATCAACCAAACCACCTCAAAAACGTGAAGAACACCTTCAACAATCAACAACCAGAAGCTCAGGTTGAACTCAATCCGGAACCGGCACCATCGGAGCCTCCGAAGAATCCCGACGTGAAGAATCCTCCTGAATTCGAAGGTAAAACAGGTTGCAATTCTACTTTTCTGACTCTCCATGACCTTATTAACTCTGTCAAATTTTGGGTTCAAACCAACCTTTTTACGCTTCTGTATTGCTAATTACTTTTGTTTCTGCCTTGTTACTTGTTCGTCAAGTTTCGTACATAATTCGACTTCAAACTACAATCTTTCAATTACTAACGAATTGTATACCTTTTAGGCTACACGTGCATAATTTTTGAGCCGAAAACACCTTCGGGAACCACCACAAAACCCTTGTCCATGGGTGGTCCGGGATCTCGGACCTATGGTCCGGGACCTCGGACGGGTTGTCCGTGGCCACGGACACCCACGGACGGCGGCGGGATTTTAAAATTTTAAAAATTTAGGTTTTGCTAAACTATGTCCGGGCCTACGGACATCCTGTCCGTGGCCCCGGACTTTTCAAATTTTTGTTTTCTGTTTAATTCGACTTTTATTTTCACATAGGTTAATTAGGGTCCGTGGTTACGGACATTAGGTCCGTGGCTACGGACGGAAACAAAATTTGACCTAATTCTGCCTCCGAAACCCTAGTTTAGGTAATTTCAACTTTCACTTTTATTTGTAGTAAAAAAATGCTAAAAAACACAAAAAAAAACAGAAGCTCGCGCATTTAGGTTAAAACGACTCGTAAAAAGCCGTAATTAAACTAAGTAGAGGAAAAACGACTTCTAGGGGTAATCAAAGTAATTGAACCCTAAATAAGTCGAATACCAAGCCCCCGAACCCGAACTCTACCTTTCCTAATTTACTCTAGGTTAAAATTAGGTGGCGACTCATAATAGGTTCCAGTGAGCTAGCTTAGGTTTTAATAATTATTGTTATATGACATAGTTATTAATCTTAGGTTATAAGTGGACCTAAAACCCGGTTAGATCCTAATCAGCTTTTATCAACATAGGATAGGGTTTAAAAATCGAGGCTCACAAACTGGCGACTCTGCTGGGGACAAGGTTCTTATTATTAACTTGTTTAATTTTAAGAAAGAGGGCATAACTCAAAAAATGTTTATTTATGGCTTTATTACTTTGTTTGTTTACTTTTGTGCGCACTTTAATTTTCTGCACCTTTGCATCATATGAGAGTGTTAGCCTAAGCAAGGCTCTGATACCACATGTAGGATCGGGTGGCTAACTTAAACCAACTCAAGGTGTGAGTCTGTGAGATGGTTTGACTCAATCGAACTTACACTTGAGACGTAGAAACACTTAGTCGAACTAAGTGCGCGGAAGCAGTTGCTCAAGGTAGTAAAGTAAGAGAGATTTTAGAGGAGCTAAATGGATTAACACCCGAAAGGTACAAGGACTCTATCGAACTCAACAGGATACACAATATAAGTTATTTTATTTCCTGGTCAAAACAAAACAACTTATAATGCCCACTCAGTAGATGAGATCTACTTCGTGGTTTTCACTCACTCACCCAATACAATCTCTGATCAGCTCAATGATAAGTGTAGTGAAAACTAGGTCCTACCTAGAAAGACTCTGTCGATATGCACAAACGAATCTAGTACTTCTCTCTCTCTTTTTCTCTCTCTAAAATAGGCAAAGCTTTCTCTAAACAAATGCTCTGAATGATTCTCTTTGGAAAGCTTCCATGAGAAATGAAATGACAACTCTCTTATATAGTGGAGCCGTTGAGGGAGTCTGCTTCCGAAATTTCTGCCATCTGAACATGGTAGTTACTTGTAGTTGCTTAAAATCCGGTCCTAACTTCTTTATGAACGTTGCTAAGCCTTGGCCCTTAATTTCCGGACAATTACCAATCCATTGGACGACTTGGCAACGTTCAATTATGACTCTCACGTCTGATGTAGCAGACTGACTCTGTCAGTTCCGAAATTTTTGGCACCAACGACTCTTTCCTTGAATTTCGGAAGTTGGAGCCAAATTTAGGAAGCTGGAATCAAGTCTTCAGGTTAGTGCCACATTGAGAGAATTTGGGTCCAAGTCTGAACGTTGATGACTGTTTTAAGTCAATGTAGTTGATGTACTTGCTCCTTAATTTTAGCAACTGCCCGACAGACTCTCTCGAATTATCAGAAAGTCAAGGCTTTGGATTTTTCTCACTTTTTGCATGAATTTCGGCCAAGGATGATAGTTGATGACTATTATGGTTTAGTGGATGTTGCTCCTTGAATTTCATAACTGATTGATGAATTCACATAGATGGACTCTCTCGCTCTTTCGAGGTTGACTGACTCTGTCTTGTTTTGAGAAGTGTGATTGACTCCTTTGATCTGGTTAACTATCTCAGCAACACCTTCATACTCCAACATTGGTCATAAATAGGGGCAAAAATGTTAAGTGCACTTAACATCAAAGGCGGCTCCGCTTCTCTCAAACTTGAATGCAACAAATACTAAGGTTTGCATAAAGTTGAAAAAAAAACAGACCGTGGACATTAATGCTTACATTTTGAATGGGCCGAAGTTATGGAAAAAGTGGATTAGATTAATCTTCACCTTTGGCACCCAACCAACATTTCCCGGTCACCGAACGAGACCTATGTTACTTTGTTCGAGATGGTTGTTTTGTAGCATATTTGCAGCATATGTTGTCAGTTGTTTTGTCTGGCATATTGTAGCATATGATGTCATAATTATAGCTGTTTTGAAAACTATTGTTTGGCAGTATGACGTTTTTGTAGCATAAGTTAATTAAGTTAGTTACCTACAATACTACAATATAAATATTAATTTATAGTTTTAAATAATATTTTGTTAAGAATAAATAAAATAGCTACTAACAAATGTTATAATATGAGTAATTTATTACCATCAAAGGTCCGTGCATACCCACATCCTGATAAACTCAGTACAACAAAAGTTAATACAACATATTGTTTGATCAGAATTCAACGTGTAATATATATTAATATGTTTCCTTTTTTTATCCTCAGACTTTGATTTATGTTGCTTAGATGCCATCTAAAATTAGTTAAAATTTAAAATTAAATATAAAGTCTTGTAATGAATATGTGTTTCCATATTTTTAGAGACCTGTTTATTTTTTAGCTAAAGTCAATTATTTAATAGTTTATATAAAAAATAAGTAAATATTAAAAAAATTATGATAATTAATTGGTAAACTTTATTAATATATATAACATACAGAACAATAAACTAATTACTAGTAAAGAATTAACTTATATATTACTATACACGAATTCGAACCTCGCTCTTCTAATATGGAGATGGCCATTTTAGTCGTTTGCTCTTATTTTGTCCTTTTGTGCTTTATATTTTTGTAAAACTTTAAAATGTTGTATTATATTAAATATAAGTCCAAATAACATAAATTTTATACCATTGTTCATCATAATTCGAACTCTTCAAAATAAGACCCAACATGAGTATGTTTTGATAAATTTTTTATGTTTTAGTTTTTGTATGTACATATGTTTTAAGATTCATTGTGAATCTTAAGTTTAAGAAAAGTGAATCAAAGGTTATTAAAAAGTGACTCAAAGGTTGTTAAAAAGTGAATAAGAGAGTTGCTTAAAGGTGAATAAGAGGCTTAAAAAAGCGAATCTCATAAACAGAGATTGTTTAAACTAAAGTGATTCTGATTGTTTGACAATTGTGAATTAGAGGTTTTAGAAAAGTGGATCAAAGGTTGTTAAAAAGTGAACCACAAGTTGTTACAAAGTGAATCAGAGTAATAAGAAAAGTGAATATCGTAAGCATAGATTGTTTAACTAAAGTGATTAAAAGGTTTAAGAAATGTGAATCAGAGGTTTTTATAAAGTGAATCATGGGTTTAAGAAAAGTGAATCAGAGGTTTAAGAAAAGTGAATCAGAGGTTTAAGAAAAGTGATTCTCGTAAATAGAGATTGTTTAACTAAAGTGAATAAGAGGTTTAAGAAAAGTGAATCAGAGGTTTAAGAAAAGTGAATCAAAGGTGTTTCAAAGGTGAATCAAAGGTTTAAGGAAAGTGAATATTTTGTTTAATACTAGTAAAAGTTAATCCTACCACAAACTTATGCGAGAAGAGTATGCACCTTTCATTTATTGAAAGTGAATCATTTTTTTAAAAAAGTGAATCTTATGTTTAAGAAAAGCGAACATTTCATATAAAACAATGTGAATCCTTTGTGTTTTTTTTGAAATTAAACCTCAACCCTGCACTACAAACCCTAAAAATGCCTTTGACGTTTTTAGCATTCCTATGGTGGTTGTTAGGGTGTTTAGGGGGGGGGGGGTAGGGTAATTTATTTGGCATTGGTTGTACACTTTATATCGTCGTTACATACTCGACGGGTTTTTAGGGTTTGTGGTTTTGGGTTTAACGTCTAACGACCCTAAACCCGGCACTACAAACCATAAAAAGCCTTCGACGTTTTTAGCTTTCCTAGGATGGGGTTTTAGGGTGTTTAGGGGGTAGGGTAATCTTTTTGGTATTAGTCTACACTTTATATTGTCGTTACTGACTCGACCAGTTTTTTGAGTTTATGGTTTAGGGTCGTTACAAACCATAAAAATGTCTTCGACGTTTTTAACTTTCATATGGAGGTTTTTAGAGTGTTTGGGGTAAGATTCATTTTGTTAATGTATAAGGTTCATTTTATTGTTAAAAAAGATTCATATTGTTAATGAATAAGATTCACTTTAAAAATACGTAATATATACTCCTTATGAAAACATAAAATTTTAAGTTTACCAAAACATATCCATGATGCATCTTGTTTTGAAGAGCATGAAAAATGATGAACAATGATATAATTTTTTTTTATTTTTGCACTTATATTTTGTGAGTTATAACATTTTGAAAAATAATATATTTTCCACTCTCCTACCCACATACCCACCCGGTGTGCGCGCGTGACTATTCCCTCTTATTCCTTTTTTTTTCTTATTCCTTTATTTCATCTCCAATAGAATGTTGACATGTGACAGAAACCACACTATACCCTTGCACCAGCGTTAGGATCTCTAACTGTTACTATATGCATATAAAATTAATATTAAGATTTTGTGCTGTATTTTTTATAAATAAAATATTCCAGATAAATAAATCTTAAAAATTACTCTTCACTTTTTTATAAAAGTATATTCATCCAAAATAATATTTATTTTTAATTTGTTCATATTTACTTTAAACGTCACCATCCCGTTTACCCATTTTTTATTTTAATATATAAATTAGGGAAAATTGACGGGATACAGTCACTAAAAAGTTTGTTAATTCACAAAAGACCACAGTTTTTAATTTTTTTTAAGATACCACAAAAAATAATTTTAATTCATCAGATATCACAAATTACGAACCCAAAACTTTTTGAGACCAAAATACCCCTACTTGTTAATAAACATAGTTCACGGTATACCACATAAATATTATTAATTCACAAGATACCACGAACTTAATAAATATATATTAAAAATAGTAAAGAAAATAATAAAATTTAAGTTTATTATTTTATTGGTTAAAATTTTATAAAACAAAAAAAACCACACATATAATTATAAAATTACTATAAAATATAAATTAAAATACCAAGTAGTTAAGAGAATGATAATTAAAATTTTTATAATGTTTTTACTTTAATAATTTTAATTATATAAAATACTATTATAAAACAACTAAATTTGTATAATGTAAGATTATGAAAAATTGTATTATCACTCTCTTTAATATTTTGTCTATTTTTAATCAAATTTGTGGCTTCTCTAATATAATTATACCTTTAATTATTCTTCATATTTTTAAAGATTTTATTATTATTATATATATGGTATTTTTTATTTTTTCAATTTTGACCCATATATGAAAACGTTAACTTTTGCTACTTACTTTCTAAAAATATATTTAATAATTTTTGTTGTATTTTTAAATTAAATATATATAAAGTGATATTATATAAAAATATTATATACTATATACAAGCTAAATAATTTGACAAAAAATAAAACAATAGTTAAGAGTATTATAGTCTAATCTTTTTGATAAACATTAGTTGGAAAAGTAACTAGTAAAAACTATCGTTCTTCATATAAGGGTTAAAATTGAAAAAATAAATATCATATATATAATAAAATCTCTAAAGAATCATAAAAAGTATAATATATTAGAGACATCTTACTTTTAATTAAAAATATACAAAAACAATAAAAATAAAGAGAATTTAATTTTTTATCATTTACTTTATATAAATTTAATTTTTAAAATACTATTTTATAGTACTAAAAATACTTGAATAAAAATATTATAAAAAATTTGAATTATCAATCTTTGAACTATTTTTTATTTTCAATTAAGTTTTTAGCTTTTTAAATGATACATAGTATTTTTTATATTTTTTGAAAATTTTTAATTATATAAGTGGTTTTTTTTATTTTATAAAATTTTAATCAATAAAATAATAAACTTAAATTTTCATTATTTTTTTTACTGTTTTAATGTATATTTATTATGTTTTGTGGTATCTTGTGAATTAATAATATTTTTGTGGTATATCGTGAACTATCTTTATTAACATATAGGGGTATTTTAGTCTCAAAAAGTTTTAGGTTCGTAATTTGTGCTATCTGTGAATTATTTTTTGTGAGATCTGAAGAACTTTTTTAAAAACTATGGCCATTTATAAATTAAAAAACTTTTTAATGATATCTTGTGAAATTTCCCTAAAAATTATGCTAACATAGGTAAAAATTGAGGAAAGAATTTCACTGTCAGGCTTCATTCTCTCCACTCGCTAACTCCCGAACAAGGGTACATGTGCTCTGTTTAATTGTTTTCACTCACGCTAATTTTGCAACCCTAACTGCTTAAAAGGAACATGCTCTGCGCCTCAGTTCATTCTCTTCAGTTACGGTAATTTTGCAATCCTAACTAGCGAACAAGAAGCATACATGCTCCCATGCTGATGCCCTTCACTCACGGTAATTTTGCAACCCTAACTGGCGAACAAGGAACATGCTCTGCGCCTCTGTTCATTCTCTTCAGTTACGATAATTATGCAATCCTAACTAGCGAACAAGAAGACACGCTCTGCGCTTCTGTTGTTTCTCTTCACTCACGGTAATTTCGCAACCCTAACTGGCGAATAAGGATCATACATATGCTCTGCGCTTCTACTGATTCTCTTCACTCCCGGTAACTTTGCAATCCTAACTGGCGAACTGGAGCATACATGCTCTGCACTTCTGTTTCTCTTCACTCCCGGTAATTTTGCAATGCTAACTGGCGAACAAGGAGCATACATGCTCTGCGCGGGAAGAGCATAAATGCTCCCTACATCCAAAATGCTCTAACCGAACACAGAGAGGCAACAATGCGAAACTTCTTCATTTATGCCAGAACCATTTATGCCACCAAAATGCTCTAACCGAACGGATTGCAATGGCCAGGAGTGTTCTTCAATGGCAACAACCTTAATTCATGAGGAGGTTTGGCGGGTAGCTGGGCAGCTACATAGGAGCTGGAAAACACGTTCTTAACCTCGTTTTCATAGAACTGGTTAAACCTTATGTGCAAACCAGCTATGCCCTTAATTTTCTGCGAGTCTTAGCAAGTTTCCCTTTTAGTATTGTTTGGATTCTTCATTAGTCGTATCTCCTGCATTCCATGTGTTGAGACTTATGTGTAGGCTTGTTCTTTACACAATATTTTTTCTTCAGGCTTTTTCTTTTGTTTATCGTACCATTTCTTCTGCATTTCAGTTTTTGGAAAACCTGAATGCCTGAGGTTATGTCTTTGACATGGCTTCAGACAGACGAAAATTTAGTAGAATTGTCCTAACGCGGTAATAAGCTATGGTTAAACTCTATAGTTTTGATTCTATTCTCAAGGCCACTCTTTTTGCAGATAAAAAAGCTGGTAGTTGAGAAGGTAGCACCATGGAGTTCTGTCCTTACTGCGGAAATTTACTTCAGTATGAAATTTCTGATGTGGATCAGAACGCTGGCTTCTTCTGTAGATCATGTCCATATACATATACACTAGAGAGAGGAGTAAGCTTTTGTTTCACGTTTCTTATGATTTTCTTGTTTTGTATCGCTCTCATAATTTATTTTGATTAATACAGGTTAAAGTAAAGAGAAAGGCACGACTCGCTAAAACCGAAGTTGAACCGTTGGCTGTTGCAGAGAGGAATACTGGGCCTACTATAGATGGTACCTTTAGTCTTGATAGCATTTATAATAGTTGGATCTTGTCTGTCTTTCATTCGTTTTTCCTCCAAGCTGTGTTGGTAGAATGCTTCAAGCTTTGGCAGATGTTTGGTAAAAGTTTTTCTAAACTGTTCTACCTTTTCTTTTCTTTCTTTGGATGGTATCCTTTTCTTTCTTAAATATGTCAAGCTAGTTTCATTTTTCTTTCTTTCTGCATTCTGCTGTTAAGATGACCTCGGTCTTAAGGCCTTTAAGAACCTATGGTTTTGGTAAAAAAATAGGGGACAATAAGCTTTTACTCATTTCAGTTTTGTCAATGCAGTCTGCTGCCCTTTTGGCTATTTGTGGGGAATTTTCACAATTCCCCCGGGTCCAATATTTATTAAGCGAGAGAGATCATAATTGAAATTAGGAAGTCTGGAACTAATGAAATTAGTAACTTGGGCATCCATTTCTAGTACCAGGCAACTTCAAATCCAAATCCCCATGCCAGTTGAAGTGCCAGGGGGCAAGCCCAGAATTTCGCTTCAAGCTCAGAAATAGCTCCCAACTTAGCACCAAGCCTCTGATCCAAGAACCACTACCATCACAAATTAAAACACCTCAGTTCCTCTTTTTTTTTTTTTGGAATCGCAGACAACACCATCCACTAGCCTTAAAGCAACTATCATCTAGACACTTCTTAACACCGAGATTGCTGTTTTTTATTAGACTGAGTAACTAATACATTAGTACCCTGACTTCCAATAAAATCCTTGAATCCAGTGACATTACTTCACTTTGAGTCATAAAATGATAGCTTCAAGGGAAGCTCTTTTGCTGCCCTTTTATTTCTCCATTATCATAATTGGTAGCGGGCTGGGGGAAAGACCATTTCAGATGTTTCTCAAGCCACATCTTTGGAGGTGAAGTAGAGAACTAGTCCTGCTCCCTGCGAGGCACATATTTCTTCAAAAGACTTGATCTTAGGGAAGTCTTGAACTACATGAAGCAGATTTTACCTTAGGCAATGCAGGAATAATCACTAGTTAGGCCTATTCTGTACCTAATATCAGTTTCCTCGATGTAAGAACTAAAGAAAGGTTTTGATTCTCTCAGGGCTCTTGATCTACCATATCACTGAGCTGAGTTAGCAGAACTCATTGAGGATTCCCCCGTTCTTTAGAGCTTCCTGATTTTAAAATCATCTCCTGTTTATGAGAACAGCAATTTGCGGCTTATCATTGTAAGCAAATTAGATGGAAGAAGATTGGAGGAAAGATTCCTAGTTTTCAATGCCGACCATACCCTAGATTCACAGTAGTCAGAAACTCAGGAAGAGAGCTGACAATATCAGTATGGAGAAGATGCTTAATCAGAGGCTCATCTGTTAACCCGCTGCTTCTGAATAATGGGTATTTTCTGCTTGTACCATGGTTGACAAGTACAATATGTATAATAATGAGTCAACCATTCTTAAGTGGGCTAGTTGTCAGGCACCTTGTCTCTGAGCTCATCTGTCCATAGTGCTGAACTTGAGTATTGAGGCCCTACTTGTGCAATAGTTCTATTAACAAGGCCATGAACTGTCTTTCTTAAGACAATTGCCTGCACTTCAAATGGAAGTGGGTATTTTGTAGTGGTCCAAACCCCATTTTAGGATCCTCGGAGTTCAGTACTTTTGTTGGGTCTTAGAAGGGGTATAATTGTAATTGTCTTTCCTACTAGTTAGTCTTTGGGCTATGTAAGGGGGACACAACTTAAGTGTAAAGCATCTGGGAAATTAGTCATATTGGCCACTCACGTGAATTTTTAGGCCTACAAGGAAAATTTGAGGGAGAGTTGTTAGGCTGCTACCTATCAATGGTATCAAAGCTCGTTCTTGGGCAAGTAATGGTGGATGGGAGATGGTTGCGAGCTTCCAGCTTTCAATGGTGAAGATCCGCAAGGCTGGCTGTGCCAAGTCGATCTTATTTTTCTTTGTGTGAGATTGAATGAGGATTTAGATTCCAAGCATCTGCTGAGTATATGGTTGGGGGGAAGCCTTTCAATGGCTTGAGTGGGTATGGATACATTGAGGAACTTCTTGGTCGCAGTTTTGGAATTTCCTCATTAAAAAAGATTAGAAACCTAGACCAACTGGAGCTGATTCCTTCATGCAAGAAATGGAGGAAATGTGGGAGAAAAAGTCGAGTTAGCAATTGAGGGGACTGAAGTCTGAAGATATGAGGACCCAGTGGCCATGGAAGTTGTGACTTTTCATAGATAAGAAGGCTGTGAAGAGGCGGTACGAAATGAAGAGGAGTTGGGAAAAGGTCGAAGGGAACTGGTGGATATCCGACATAGTAGGGCTGGAAACAGAGAAAATGGGAATGAAGAAATTTATTCCCAAGAGAGAGGGAGAAAAAGCAAAACGTAACTCGGAGATTGAGTCAGAGGCGAATGAAGAGAGGATATATGTTATCGAAAGCATATCCAAACAGAAGTGTGTGAAAAAAGAATAAGGCAGCGTAAGAATAAGGAGAAGAAAAGGAAGAAGAAAGAAGAGGGATGAAGTTACCGAGGTTAGGTGGTGTTCTGGGAGCAACTCGGTGTTCAGAAGCCATTGCTGGTAGCTTTCGTTTCTGGTGTGGGTTTCGCAGAATCAGCTCTAACCCTACCATTCTTCCCAGAATATCCAGATGTCCATCAGCCGCATTCAAACAAGGGTGTGCCTTCCCGCGGACTCATGGTTGTTTTGTCACCAGAGGTTGGTCGCCTGTAGTCAGAAGATGAAGTTGCAGTTGTACAGAAGATTGGAAAATGAATTAGTTGCCGTTGATGTGAATCAAAGACCTGGTAAGGGTTGTGGCTGAGTTATTTTGGGAGTGGGCTATTTGCTCTAAACAGGCCCAAAACCAGCTCTTTTTCTCTAAATAGGCCCAAAGCCGGCTTATTCTCTCCAAACTGGTCTGTATCGGGCTCGATGGGTGATCCATGCTGGACTGTTATAATTTGGCTCTCTTAATTCAAACCCTTCTTCAAGTGGTGCGTACCCCTTCTAACTTTGGCAGAAGAGTTGTCAATAGAAGGGGAATTCTCAGTTGGGATCAGGATATCAATTCCCTACAAATAAACTGAACTTTGCCGGGGACTGAAATTGAAGCTTCAGGGGGACAGTTGGGTAATCCAATCGTTCCAGCTCTAGTGGGTGAAATTGAGACAGTATGTGGTCCACTTGAACCATTTATAGCTGCTCTGGGGTCAGTAAACTTCATTACCTCGGGTTGCTAGACAGCAGAGGAATCACACAAGATCAGAGAGGCTGTAAATGCTGCTTGTGCTACAGCTATACCTGTTGCTGATGTGCTTCTCATATCTGGTGTTCTTTCTGTGTAGTTATAACTTGCAACAGCATCTTGGTGACAGACTGAAATCAGCTACTGCAGTTAGAACAGTTTTCTTACTCCAACCTTGAGGACAAGGTTTTTTTTTTTTTTTTTTTGGGGGGGGGGGGGGGGGTAAAGTTAGGTCTTAGGGCCCATTCTGTAATGAGATTAATCTCCTACAGATTTCAAAAGCTTATATTCCTGCGTTTGGAATTCATCCGCTTGTGAGAGAGGGTGTGGACCCAAACAAAAAAAACTACCCAATTAAATTATGACATGTGTTAGATTAATCTTGGCAGAAAAATAAAGCTGCTTATCGAACACGGCCTTAGTTAGTTAGGGGTTTAGTTGTAATTGTCTTTCCTACTAGTTAGTCTTTGGGCTATATAAGGGAGAAGCATCTGGGAAAATAGTGATATTGGCATCCGATGTCGACTACAAAACATTCCTTCTACTTTTATACTACAGCTAGGCTTAAAGAGGACCAAGAGTGGATTAGTGTAGTAAAGATAGGGTTGAACCTATCAATTGGTATAGAGTCAAATCTTGGGCAGCTGTGGTGAATCATGGCTACCACCAATAGTAAACTGAGCCAAATAGAGAATGAGCAGGTTGCGTTGAGGGAAACAAGAGAGATGGCGGAGCTCGAGTTTGTAAACCTCACCTTCAAACCACCGATCTTTGACGGGAAGGGCCTGCAAGACTGGCTGTACAAGGCCGATCTTTATTTCTTGTGCAATATTGATGAACAAGATAGATTCCATGCAGCCGCTGAGTACATGGTGGGTGCTGCTTTCCAGTAGCTTGAATGGATATGGAACCACTTTGGACAGATTTTGTGGTTAGATTTCTAGAGAAATATTGGTCTATAAGAGATTTAGAAACTGGAGACTGCCAACAAAGGAGATGGTGTCCAGCACTGTGAAATCAAGAAACCTCGAGGGAGGAGATTGGGGTCCATTAACCGGAACCGAGAGAGATTGTGAGCTCAATCGTCAAAGGAGAGGTAAGAATTCAAAGATATGAAATTGGAAGGAGGAAGGTAAGGAACAAGAAGAGACTTAGATTTCAGTTGCGACAAAATGAGGTATTTTTCATCGTTGGTGTGATGACAAAGAATGGAGGAAGGAAGAAGAAATTGAGGAATTGGAACCAGTTGAGTTTTCAAACCCAGCACTACAATCAGAAATTCTAGAGGATGTACTGGAATTGGAGAAACTGGAGCCTAACAATCCAGCGATTTTAATCGCCAAGGAAGATGTGATTCAAATATCGAAGGTAAGGCGAAGAGTTGGAAATTAAACTCTGGAAAGAGAGAGAAGGTAATCAGAGGGAAGGAATGGATCTCTAGCGTAGCCATAGGAGGATTGGGGAAACAGGAAAAAAGGAGAAGGCAGAAAAAGATTCGTTGAATGAAAGGGAAAGAAGAGAAGGAAGAAGAAAAGAAAAAGAGGATGATACTGAGGATTGGTGGAGTTTTTGGAGCGACACGTTACTCAGAAGCCATTGCCGGTAGTTCTCCTTGCTGGTGCGGGACTCGCAGAATTAGTTACGCAACAAAAATCACAAACGCTAAAATCCTTCCTGGAACACTCGGGGGCACATCTGCCGCCTTTAAACAGAGGTGTATCTTCCGATAGGTTTGAGGATGCATTGTCGCTGGTGGCCAGTCGCTGGTAGTACGTGAGAAGATGAAGTCACATAGAAGATTGGCGAACAAATTGGTGACTGCTGGTGTCAATCGAAGACTTGGTAAGGGATTGTGGCTGAGTCATTTGGGGAATGGGTTCTCTTTCCCTAAACCGGCCCAAAACCGGTTATTTTTTTCTAAACCAGCCCAACACTGGCTTATTTCCTCCAAACTGGTCTATACAAGCAAGTTAGAATTCAAAGGTATCCGTGAGCATACTCAGATTTGAGCAAGATTCACGGGGTCCCCAATTCTGACCTCCTTCTAGTGCTGCTTACTGCTTTGCTTGCGATTCTAATTTTTCCTGTGCGTTGGTGATGGGAAAGAAAGAGATGAGGACAAACGAGAGAAAAAGAGAGGCAGGTTCTTCCAATAAAATCGACCTTTCCAGAAAAATTAACAAGAAATATGGGTGTGTCCCCGATCAATAACTCACGCCAATTTCATCAAACAAATCCCTTTTGTGTGGATGGGCGACGAGAGAAGAAAATTCCAGAAGGGGAGAATGTTAAAGGCAGAGTGGCTGGAACTTCTTATGTTCGAAAAAACACATTGAAAATTGGCATTGGTATTGTCTTCGTTAGGCTGGCTTAAAGGCTGAGTGGCTGGAATTTCTTATGTTCAAGAAAACACATTGAAAATTGGCGTTGGTATTATCTTCGTTAGGCTGGCCTCAAAGAAGTCAATATTGTCTTTGTTTGCTTGGATTGATGATGGATTCGATAGAACTGCTGTTGCTTTTCTTTTCCTTTTTCCAACTGGGGACAAGGTTTGTTTGAGGGGGGAGTAATGATAAGTCATAATAGCTAAGGGTGGATTAGTAAATAACTAATCCTAGCTTTAGTATATAAGTAGAAGGAATGTTCTTCAGTGGATATCTGATTATTTTGGAAAGTGTACTTTGGCCTCTTAGAGAGGATGAGGCCTCAAGAGGATTTTGGCCACCAAGAGTAGATTAGTGTAGTAAAGATAGGGTTGAACCTATCAACTTTGTTCTAGGATATCGATCTTGGTGTAATAGTTAGATGTATCTATAGAATCACAGTTGAGCCATGCATATTCATTATATCCCATTCCAGCTAAAGAATGAAACGGTTTTTTTTTTTTGTTGAGTTTTGTCTGTTTTTTCTCTCTTATACCAAGTTCTGATAGTGCTGTTTCTTGATGTGTCGTGGAATCAATCTGTTGAAATAGATAGAAAGGAGCTGATTTAGAAATGTTGATTTTCGTCTTAAGCTATTATATAGTTTGTTTCCTTTTCTCGTTGCACCAGTTTTTGTGGATATTTCTGAAGCTGAGAGAACCAATTGTATGTGCGAGATTTTCTAATGACCGTCTTTTTTTTTTATTTATATTTTTGCCTTGATCAGCTGTGTGCCCGAAGTGTCGACATGGCCAAGCTTCTTTTGAGCAGAGGCAAATAAGGTCAGCTGATGAGCCAATGACGATAATATATACTTGCTTGAATGAGGCGTGTGGAAATCGGTGGCGTGAGGATTGAGTTTTGCTGAACAGTTCATTCAAGTGCCTTTACTTATATGTATTTTATTAAATTTGCTATGACATGAACAAATAACAGAGGATGATCAAATGGGAAGTGTTGATTTCTATCGGGAATTTGGATATATGGTAATATGGTGTGGTGAATATTACATTCCTGCAAATTAACCACTGACCTGTGGGGTAAAAGGGCGGAATTATCAAGTTGTTTGTGGGTGTTTGTTGGCGTTGGCTATTTGGTTGGACAAGCATACCAACAACACTGTTGCCCGTGCTTTTTTTACAAACCAAAGTACAAAATGGAGATGATTAGGGTGGAAGTGGAAGTTCAAATTATATTGGGAAAATTCACGAGATACCCCTGTTTTCTTTCGTAATTCACAATATACTCCTGTGATTTTCGTAATTCAACTTTAAACATGTTTAAATGTTGTCCAAAATTGATGAAACTTTACATGAATGATGTTAAAGTGTTATATTTTGGTCTAATATCAAATTTGAAGTTTTTTAAGCTCACATGTGACCTGTGGGACCTAATGAATATGTGACTGCTCATTGGGTCCCATGGGTCACATGTGAGCTTAAAAAACTTCAAATTTATATTGGACCAAAATATAACACTTTAGCATCGTCTATGTAAATTTTCATCAATTTTGGACAACATTTAAGCATTTTTAAAGTTAAATTACTAAAATCACAGAGGTATATTGTGAATTACGAAAGAAAACAGGGGTATCTCGTGAATTTTCCCAATTATATATATGTTTGGTATATAAATGGACATCTTTAGCATATTTGTCCTTTTTTTTGATAAGTATGGCCTTGAGCCTACATTAAGATTTCATCAAAAGGATAGTCAATATTACAAGCCCTAACTATCTTGATGGGAATGTCATCATCCACCCAAGTTTTGAATTTAGAGGAAATATTAAACATGTTAGAACAAAGAGCAAGAGTTAAATTCCAAGGAGCAACTTCTAAAAAGACAACAACACTATCAAAAAGTGAGGTTAAAGCATGTAATTCCATGGAGAGATCTGATTCTCTTCCTTCAACAACCCTTAGAAGGGCTTTCTGATTTTCTTCCTTAGTGACTTGAATCTCCACTTTCTTGTAGCCTTTCTCATATGCCCACTTCATCCCAAAGTTGATTACTTCTTCTTCATCATTGTTGTTAGTCTTGCTGTTTTTCATCAGTTTGTTGAAGATCATTAAAGGCTCTCCTTTGCAATTTCTCCAAATACCAGCAGCAATTCTAACTTTCCCTTTGCTTCTGTTAGTAGACCAAGTAAGTCTAACACTGTCATGCACAGGGGAGGTCTGATCATTAGTCATCACAAATAAGTCGTTTCTGAAAGGAACAACAGATTGGTAGTTCTTGGTGAAAACAAGATTACTCTCCACTAGAGCTATCCAACTAGCTTCTGAATTATGTCTAGCATAGTTCTTTGCATCATAAAGAGCCCACATCCTATTAGCAACTTTAGTCAGCTTCTGTTTATCCCACTTCCTAGCTAAATTAAGCACCCACATGTAAGCATACTGATCACCCACAAATTCCATCTCACTGATGTCTATCAAATCCTTCCAGTAATCTTTGACCATAACACATTTGAAAATAGCATGAGCTGTCGTATCCTTCATACCGCAGAAGATACAGTTAGGCGATCCACCAATTCGTTTAGCAATATTAGCCACACATGGCACAATATCATTATGGAATTTCCAAAAAAAAACAACTTAACCCGAGGGCTACACCAAGACTCTTTAATCCGCATAAGGATCTTAGCTTGATCAGACCTGTTGCTGTTGGATGCTAGATCTGAAAACTTCCAATCTTGGCAGCTCTTATAAGCAGAACTTACAGAGAATCTACCATTAGAAGAGTGATGCCAAGTCCAGGAGTCTTCCTCCTTGTTATCCACATCTAAACTCAGAATTAAACAGGCATCAGTAGGATAAAACATCTGATTAATAATCTCTCTGTTCCAACAGTTCTCATTCTGGTTGATAAGAACACTAACTGTTTGTGAACTGTTATCGGGAGGACTTGGGGTAATGGGCCTGAAAGTATAAGCTCGAGGAATCCAGGGTGAAGACCAGATCAGGGAGTCTTTACCAGATCCTATTTTCCTTCTCGCACCTCTCTGGATAAGGGGAATAGAAGTAAACAAGGAAGACCAGATTGGGCTAGCTTTAGGACTTTTCTTAGCATCCAGAATTGAACACTGAGGAAAGTATAAACTTTTAAGGATTTTTGTCAGCAGAGAATTAGGATTAGAGAGGATATTCCAAATCTGTTTGCTAAGTAAAGCAAGATTGAAGCTCTGGATATCTCTGAACCCCATCCCTCCTTCTTGTTTGTCTTTGCACACCGATTCCTAATTTACCCAATGCATGCTCCTCTTCCCTTCTCTTCCTCCCCACCAGAAGTTGGAGAAAATGGCATTCATTTTTGTAATAGTATCTTTAGGCAGTCTAAAGAGGGAAAGAGAGTAAGTAGGAATGGATTGCAAGACACTTTTGATCATTACAAACCTGGCAGCTTGAGACATGGGATTGGCCCAGGCCAAGACTCTTTTGCTTATCTTTTCCAACAGATATTTAAAATGCAAGTTCCTATTTTTCCCCACAGAGCTATTCACTCCAAGATACTTACCGAGAGAATCTGATTCAGGAACTTCAAAGATATCCTTAATCTTCTGTTTTATATTACTGTCAAGGTTTCTACTAAAAACCACATTGGATTTATCCCGATTGATAATTTGTCCAGAGGACTGGAGATATCTTCTGATGATATCCATGAGCATAGAGGCATTGCCCTCATTACTTACCCCAAAGAGAATGTCGTCAGCAAAGGCAAGGTGAGTGATGTTGGGGCTATTTTTGGCTAAGCTTAAACCAGCATAAAGCTTATCTCTTTCTGCTATATTAATAGCACTTGACAAAGCTTCTTGGACAAGAATAAAAATATAAGGAGAGATGGGGTCTCCCTGTCGAATACCTCTAGTTGGCTTAAAGAAAGAACCTGGAGAACCGTTAACTAGGATAGCACATTCCATAGAGGAAATACATTTCATAACTGGCTCCAACCTTTATCTAGGAAACCCCATACTATCCAAGATATCATAAATGAAATTCCATTCAAGCTGATCATAAGCCTTACTCAAATCCGTCTTAAGCGCAAAAAAACCTCTCATTTTTGCCTTACTTTTAAACAGATGATGTTGAATTTCCCCAGCTAAAATAACATTATCAGTAATGTTTCTTCCTTTAACAAAGCCCGACTGAGAGGGAGAGATGATATGAGGAAGGATATCCTTGATTCTATTGGCCAACACTTTAGATACTATCTTATATAAAAAGTTACAAAGGGCAATAGGACGAAAGTCACTAATATTAGCAGCCCCTTTTAACTTTGGAATAAGAGTAATAAAGTATTGGTTAAGAGCATGAGGAATAGGATTACCTTGTAAGATATCAAGAACAGTTGTAGAAACCTGATCTCCTATCACCTTCCAGTAAGTTTTGAAGAAAATCCCATTGAACCCGTCAGGCCCTGGAGATTTGTCAGCCCCAAGCTGTTTAACTGCCTCAAAAATTTCCTTTCTGTTGTAACTTTTCTGAAGATCAGCACTGTATTCCTCTTCCAGTCTTCCATGAAATGCTTGAGTAAAAATACTGTCAGTTGTAGTATTAGAAGCTTGGAAGATATCAGAGAAATGATTCCTAGAAATCTCTTCGATCCCTTCCCAGGAATACACCATTTTATCATTGTTGTCTACCAGCCCAAAAATCTTATTACTTCTGTTTCTAGCTGAAGCCTTTGCATGGAAAAATTTCGTATTTTTGTCTCCAGCTTTTAACCAGCCAATCCAAGATCTCTGCAGCCACCACATTTCCTCCTTATAGAGCAACAGATCCAACTCCATCAGAATTCTCTTCCTGTTACTAATCGAACCCACTATGAACTGAGACTTATCAATAGAGCAGAGATCTTCTCTTTTTATATTGATTTTCCATCTGATTTTGTCAATAGACCAACCCTTCCAACTAGTCAGCTTCTTAGCACATATTTTTAGTTTAACCTGGACGTCAATCCCATTAACACCCCAGACATCCTTGATGATCTCTAAACACTTCTTCTCCTGAATCCAAAGATTGTCAAATCTGAATATCTTTCTCGGTTTTTTGAAAATACCAAAAAATCTGATAAAAAGAGGATTATGATCAGAAGGGCCTCTTTGTAGATGTTCAACTGAGATAGCTGGGAAGAGCTTCAGACTGTCCACACAACAGAAAACTCTGTCTAGCCTACTCTTAGAGTTATTCCCATCTATCTGACAGTTAGTAAAAGTGAAAGCTTCACCAAAAAAACCAAAATCAATAAGACTGTAGTCATCCACCACCTGTCTGAAAGGAGCCAATAAGTTATCTTGCCTGTATCTACCTCCTTCTTTTTCACTGTTATAAAGGATCTGGTTGAAATCACCAGCCAGAATCCAAGGTTTAGTACAGAGATTTCTGATTCTCCTCATAAGATTCCAAGACAGGTGCTTAAGGCTCCACTTAGCCCAACCGTAGAACCCAGTGAAATAGAATTCATCCCCTCCTATAAATTTTATCTCAGCGGAGATGTGGTGATCAGAATAATTACAAATTTTAGCTTCAAAATCAGACTTCCAGAGAAGGCATAAACCACCACTTCTACCTTTACTTCCAACAGCCAAACCACTATAACCTTTAAATTTTTTAATTAACAGATCCATTTGGGAAACAGATCTGTGGGTCTCCATAATAAAAACCAGCTCTGGGTTAAAGTTTTTTAACAGACTTTTCACCCAAGCTATTGCCTCAGGGCGACCCAAACCCCGGCAATTCCAGCTAATACAACTCATTTGGCTTGGCAGCCTTGCATCTGAGCAAGGTCTGCCTGAATCAGAGACTTCTCCTTTTCCTCAGAGTCTTTCATCTCCTTATCATTGTTGGATAATTTGACTAGAGACTGAGGTTTAGAGTTACCTCTACCTTTTCTGCTTCTTCCTCTCGATTTCTTTAGTTTAGTAGTAACACCAACATCAAAAAGAGGAGCTTTTCCATCCCTGTGCTTTTGCATTTTCAGAGTTTCCTGCTTTCCTTCGATCTCATCCTTCTCTGTACCCCCATCTCCATCTATAATCTGATCATTAGTAATATCTTCTCCCAAAAGCAACTGAGTAATAGTCAGACTTTAATCAATAATCAACTCATTAGTCAGTCTCTGCTTCTTCTGAGTCTGGTTTTCAAAATTTCTAACTGCTCCTGCCCAATCAAAAGAGTGGTAAAATTTTCTCTTCTGGATTTCTTCTCTGGCTTCGATAATCTGCTCAAACCAGGAGGATAAATTGGATTCTCATGATTTCCTTCTTCCTTGTTACCAGCTTCACTTCTTAACAAAACTTCACCGCTTCCCAACTTATCTTGAGTCTCCTCAACAACAGTCAGCATTACTTGATTTTCCCGAATCCTATTTCTCATCTCCTACTCTTCTTCCTGGCTTTCTTTACTGCTGTTTTCCTCACTAAGTTGGATAGCTTCACCACCCTTACTACTATCCCCCTCCATTTCTTTACCAGACATATTGAACTTGACCATTTTACTCTTTTGTCTGGTTCTTTCTTCCCTTTCCTCAGTCAAGATAAACTTCGCCAGTGCTGTTGGGCACGCATCAAATTCAGCTCTCACCCACGGCCCATATCTATTATTAACATCACTCTCCTCCTTACCCCAAGGGCATTCAGCTTTGATATGGTTTATTCTCCCACACCAAAAACAGAAGAGAGGGAAATTATCGTAGGTGATTCTACAACATCTGTCTTTTTTCCCATCGTTTACTACTAGCATCCTACACAACGGTTCATCCACTTCTACCTCCACACAGACCTTCAAAACCTTAGAAGCCAAAGGATTGATTCTGTCATTGGCTCTAATAAAAGAGCCTATCATGTTGCCCAAAGCCACAACAGTGCTCTTGTTGAAGTAGATCATTGGAAGATTATGAATACCCGCCCAGATAACCACCTTAGTAGGCTTATGTTCATCTATATGAAGCGTGGGATCAATAGGCATCAATGCTAGCAATCTGTTCTGAATGTTCCAAGGACCATTAGTGAGGATATTTTTCATATCCGCTCCAGACGAGAACTGAAATGAGAACCTGTTGTGGCCTGCATCTAGAACTTTGAGAAAGGTTTTTGGTTTCCACATTTGTATAGCCAGATTTTGAACCATTTTTGCTTGTAACTTAGAGGGATGCCAGATTCTTCCCACCAGAGCATGCTTGATGTCTTGACTAGGAGCACCAGAACTCAGAAGGACTCCTTCCACCCTTTCCAACTCTGCAGGATGAATCTTCAACTTCTTCCAGTTTGCCATGACTTCTTCCATAATCGAAAACTCAATCAACAAACTCCTACCTAGAAATTCAGAGCAACACCAATGGGTTAATCCGTACTGGTTCCTGAATACCTTCAAGAAAAACTCCTTACTATTCTCTTTCCAGCATGGCTCCTTACGTCGGAGCAGGAAATAGACTCCAAAATCTTCATTAGCTCTAGTATTACGGTAGTTGGAAGCACAATTAAGCACTGATAAGAAAGGAGCAATATAAGTTGTCTCACTCTCATTGGGCCACGATAGCCAACTACTACTGTCACTTCCAATACAGCTTGGCAACACTAAATACCCTCCTCTCATACCTCTGCTAATCCGTACAGGACAATCCCCTAGCCTCTCACCTGAGAAAAGAACTGATTCACCTAACGGCTATCACAGAACATTCCCAGCTACAGAATAAAACTGATGTGAAGCTACAGGGAAAAATCGCCTCTGGAATCGCTTAATATCTAGAGAGCATTTGGGTTCCGTGTTGGAGTGCCTCATATTAATCTTGAAATTTTTGTGACATATTTATAACATATAAAGGTGATCCCTAAAGGAATGAATTAATGTGGGGTCTTGTGAAGACTTCGACCGTACAGTTCTCTTAATAATAAGAAAAAGTTTACAAAGTATAGTATAAATAATTTAAAATTTAATGTATATGTATATTCAGCCATTTACAACCTTTTTTTTAAACAACCACCATTCAACTTATATTGCAGAAATAAAGTACATACCTAAACAACCAAACATAATTAAAACCTTAAAGTATATGCCCAAACCCAAAACACAATACAAATCCATGACAAGTGTATTTTACATACACTTAAGCATAACCAACATTTAGCTAAATCAAACCCATAACGATAACCCATCACTTTAGCATGGGCAAGCCGACTCCCTATGGAGGGTTACATAGTAACTGACGAGCAAACCAAGCATCGGCAACGATTGTCTCAAGCAAACCACCATTCATCTTCCAAGCACCACCCGCAGTAATCAACACTAATACCTGCCTACCTATGAGATAAAGAACCTCAACACCAAAAGGGAGCTACAAAGCGTTCATGCTCATAACTGTAGCCCAAAAAATACTTACGCACATCAAGAGACCAACTTGCCAACAGTGAAAAAGCAGAGAATCAAACCCAACCGTATTCTAGAACCCTAGACTTCATCAACCGATGTTGAACGTTGAAAACATAGGTAGGCGTTAGAAACTACTGTTGCTTCTTCAAACTTAAGTGGCCGCCAGCGCCGCTTCGACTGCCTCCCTTCAGGATTCCTTTCCTGGCATCAAATGGGAGACAGTCATGATTACCCCACACATCGATGTCAATAACGGCAAAATCGAAGGGTTGAACAAGCTTCAGTAGCCCCAAATTAATCAGCAAGTCCACGAGGGAGTAAGATTGATGGATATAGATGCCTGCCAACTCCGTCAAATTATAGATAAAACAACCGATTAGCTCCATTCCTTCAATCATAAACTTGTTTCAGTTGATTTTGGCACCATCGCGGCAGCTTCTCCTCCAACCTTCAAGCTTTCTTCCCAACCGTAACAAAGGCGACCAACTTGTGGTACCAAAGTGCTGGACCGAGAGGGAACCAAATTGCTGGACAATTGTACACTCTCCCCCGCTGGGAAATGGCAACACTGATAGAGAACCAAAGTGCTGGACGATTGCACCGCATGGAAAAGGAAGCACCGACAACATGATTTTGAGCTGAAATGAAATTATCGAGCTTTGATTTTCTGTCCATGCATGGCCAACAACCATACAGAGAAAACCGTTGGGTTCTTTCGCTTCCAAAACAAAGAGCATGCCAGTGAGTTCCGTAGACTTCAGTGATCGATGAGCGAAATCCTGAACATTCCATCGGTATGCAATCTCCCTTCGTCGTAGTGACTTCGATCGAAACTCAACTCTCCAGATCCGATACCGGCCGGTCACCATAACTGGACGCTCTCTCCTAAATTGCATCTTTATCCAAAAGAGCAACTCAAAACAAACATGTAATACAGGAATTGGAAACACAAGCTCTAGGGATCGACTTTCACTAACTACTAATAAATGATAACTAACAAAAGATGGACATGCAAGGATATTTATTTCAACAAAACACAGCAAAAGGCTAGGAACCCCATAGGAGTGAGGGCGGGGTGGTAACAACAACCCATCTCCATAGTATCAAGCAAATTAATCGAGCACGGGTAAAATCAGTGAGATGGTAATGAACATAGATAAGCAAGCGATTGAAAACAAGAAATTAGCCGGGCAATAAGATGAAACAGAGAAACCCACAAAGAACTCTCGCCGAGAAGAGACACAAAACGACGATCTAGACTTATTACGCTTGCCAGCTATTTACAGACTAGATACTTATAAAGTAATTTTTAAATATTAATTTAAAATTTAGTATATATGTTGATATAAAAATTTAGGTGTCATAGGATTTCAAATTTGGGTCCGCCATTGGGTCCTTGGATGGGTCTCGCTTGGGTCCCATGTGTGTTTCGTGTTCTCCTCCAATAATATACTGTCACATAAAGAGGGATCTTTATATGGGTCCCACGTTGTTCCTCTTCGTCTCGATTCTCCCATGTTGATCTTCGTTCTCTCTTATCTCAGTTGATTATACGCGCATCTGCCCGGGTTACTACTGTTTTGTTTGGGTGTAGCTTGCACACCATGTTAGTACGTGTTTCACATTGTGCAACTACGTGATGTTGAGCAAAGGAGACTCAAGCAGCTCAACCTTTCCTGTTGTACTGAGTTATCAAGATTTGGGCATGTACGGATACAACATACTACTTCTTACAACATTTGTTAGTAATTACTTGTTTATTTAGTGACAACATATTGTTTTAAACTAGAAATTAATATTTATAATGGTAGTTCAAAAAACGGTTAACGCACTTCACTTAACTAACTTATGCTGCAAAAATATCACACTACCAAATAATAGTTTTCAAAACAGGTACAAGTATACCATCACAAAACAAATTCCAAATTATGCTACAAAACAACTACCAAAATATGTTACAAAGCAACTACCAAAATATGTTACAAAACAACTACAAAAAAGTCATGCTGAACAGAGTTCAAAATGTCTCAATGTTTAGAAATTTCACAAATTAATAAGATCTCACAAAAGTTAAGTTAGTTTAGTTTACCAAATCTCACGAAAGTTTAATATCAATTGTTAACTGATTTACCAGTTTCAGTGTAACGGTTATGATTTTTATGAACACTCTCCTAAATCGATCATCTTACTACCTCTCTAGATTCCTGAGTTTTTGCTCCATACAGCCATGTGATGCACATGAAGATTGATGCCTCTTAACGCCAAGAAGTATCTCTGGTTGTTGAGTCTGTTAAGAACCACCGTCTCTTGTTTCATTCATTTATAAATGTTGTTTAAGGAATAACCGCCTTCTATCTCAAAGTTTAGGACAATGAGGTTGATAGAATAATGAAGATAAATGATGCCCAATAATTAGTACTAAGTGAACCTTTAATATTAGAACTATTGTGTAAAATAATATCACTTATTTATTCTATTTATATTGCTTCTGAGATTTACATTCTTTGTTTAGTCACTTGATCTTGGTTGTTGTTACTTATTTTCATTTCTTTAATTTTTAAAAATCCAATGCATCCTTTTTTATATTTACTTCATATAGTATGATTACAACCCTATATATGATCATCATTATAACATAAAGGAATAGCCCCCATGATCACATCCTATGATCATCATTACGGAAATGAGCAAGCCCCATGATTACAACACTATGATCATCATAACTTGCATGCATCATGATAACAACCCCTAAATACACAAACAAGAGTCTTGAGTATTAGCATGACAACTACAAGCAAAAAGGCCTTATGGGCTATAGCAGAGTAGTTGAGGAGAGCGAAGAACACCAAGCCCAAAACATAAAACAAACTCAGACAGAAAACAGACAATCTAAATCTAACTAGAAAGACCACCTAAAACAAAGGTCATGGGTAAGCAAAAAGAAGTACTTGTCTAACTTATATATCCCATGAGAATTACTTAACCGTAATAAAACCCAAAGATAAAGACAAAATAAGACCAAATACTACCTAAATGTTTGCCAAACCACCTATGACGGCAACCGATAACTTTAAGAACCTCCATGGAATTCTTCGGCTACAAGACGCTTGACATGCATGGGTGCAACCAATGAATTCACCCAACCGAGCACGATTGAAATTCGGTGAGGCTGAACACTCTAGACCCACATGCAAACCCAAAACCACCATAGACTGGGTGAAAGGATACCAGTCACAATTGGAAAAATAGATAGAGCTTGAAGTAAGATAAAACTAAGAAATCCATCAAAATAGACAAGAGGATAGGAAAATAGAAGACAAAGCACTATTTACAAAGAATGACGAAAACAAAGATCAAACCCAAAGAGAAAGATACAGAGACAAAAGAGCAGAACTTTTGTCGATAGGAAGGATGAGCCTACCGATCTCGCCTGATTTGCAAGGGGCGAGGCAAAGGCAAAGGCAAGGAAAGACAATTTTATGGCAAAGGCAAGACAAGGACAAGGTAAGACAAGCCTTTGTAAGCGGAAAGGCAAGGGGTAAGACAAGGCCAAGATTTAACATGGAGGAGCATCAACAAGGAGGATGAAGAGAGAAAGAAGGAGAGAGGAGACAACAATCCCCTCCCCCCTCCCATGCGTTACCTCCATCTTAATTATGTAAGTGTTATATTTACATAACCGACTTTAAAGTCTTACCAATGACTTAAGTCTCAGATTGTGGCATACATACTTTAACGATCTAGTGAAATAATTTCAAATAATTGTCCTGTACAATTGATGTGTGACATTCAACCATAAGATTGGTATCACAAGTTTTTTGATGCATAACTTGTTTACCAGATGATGAGCACTCAGTTGCAACATTCTTTGTACAACAATTTCACGATGGCCGATATTATCTACAAGACAAGGGTCAAGACCAACGTAATAACTTCAATAGTTGAAGCGTGATGCACCAAGGAAACCTTTAAGAAACAATAGTCTCCCATGTTCTGGCATACTCAACTTCCAAGAGATTAATTGTCCACTATTTCTCAAAGTTAGACGTATTATGAGCTGGTTTGTGGTAACATCTTAGCTGTTGTAATATAGAAAAACATCATAATGGTGTAAGAACTTGGGCAGTTTTATAGGCTCACTCTTGAAGATGCTCTTGGTTTCCTCGACATGTGGATTCGTAGAAAAAGATAGGGAATTATAAGAAGTGATATGACTACAATATTTTCTATATTTGGTTGGTGAAGGTGCTTCACCCTGCCCAAAGAGTTTACCTCTCAACGGGAAAGTTTATCAAAGCCTTTCCTTGCTAATCTCTCTCCACCATCCAGAACAATGTAACACCTTAAACGATAAAAAAAATTCACCAAAAAAATGATGATGAGAACTAGATGGAGGCGCGAGATCAGTTTTGAGTGTTTATGTGTGTCGTGCGACACCATGAGATGGACAACAAGGCACCACTATCCTCCCTGACACTATCTCGGAAAAATGACCCCATAATTCACTATTGGCCATTTAATTACATAAGGAGACAACTGTTCATTTCATTACCGGATCGACGACCCAATTTGTCAAAGAACTACACTTGCCAAACGTGATGCTCTTGATTGCAAGGGAGACACATTTGGCCGTCTGAACATCATCTCTCTATACGTGATTAAATTAGTAAAAAAGGTTTGACGACCATTATCAAGGAAACACTCAATATGGAATTGTAATTCACCGAATGAAAGGTTGTCTGGTATTTTAAAACATAAGACGATGATGTTGGTTCAAAAGAAAAACCTTGGCTATCAAAAGATGTAATGCAATCAAGAAACAACATACATGAGAGACTCATGATCAAAGGAAAGAAGTATTGTGAATTGTAATAGGGTTTGGAGAAATAGTTAGAAACTCCGCCACTTTTATAGGGCAACCGCATGGTATATCCATGAGTGCGGTGGTATGAATTGGAGTCTTTATTCTCTCTAGCGGTCCAAAGATCCGTTAGGTGTTGTCACAACAGTCACATTGGTTGTAGTGTAAGTATTTATTGAATTTTATAGTTAAAAGACCCATTAGGTGTTATTGCATCATTCGGTATGGTTGCAGTTTGAGTCTTTATTGAATCTCACAAGTGGATGAACATAATAACGAATTTTTTCCTATCCGATAACCGCTTTATTATAGACAAAAAATTCTCACACAATAAAGCAAAATTGAAAAAGAAAACAAATAAAATAAAAGGGGACGTCACATTTCCATCTCAAAATGCGTTAATGTGCATGCCAAAATGAAACTACCATTTTTTATCTTAAAATTTTCAAATCAATTTAAACATTTGAGGAAAAACTTTATCCTTCAAAAATGAACTTCTAACAAAAAACCATTTTTAAAGCTTCCATTTTATTTGTTTTATTCTATTTTATTACTTGTTCATTTATCTTATTGTCACTTGTATTTTATTTCTTAGTGTATGGTTTTGTTTTTGTCTTCTTCTTTATTTATTTTAGAATAATTTCCATCATTTTTGAAATACCCCAAACCTTAATATATTAATTAACTATCTAATTAGGATATACTAAGGCTAGAACGTGCCTTAGAAACATTAGAAGAAGTGTTAAACAACAATTTACACCAAAACGTGCTTTAAGAACAATTAGAGCAAAAGGTGTTTTAAAGAGCACAAATAAATTAGAGAACTACCAATAAGTTCCCAAGAGATTTCAAATGTGAAATACCCCTAAGATTAGTAATACGCATTAAGCGGAATTAGCGTTTAAACAGAAAACGCACCTTAGAGCACAAAAATGTGTTTTAAAGAAAAATGTGCTTTAAGCATGTATACATGGAACGAAAAGGCTAATGAGCCTAAATACCATAAAGAAATAAGGGAAAAACAATGAAATGGTAATAGGAGCCATTACGTATACACACAAATTAAGTATACAAAGTCCACAGTAAAACAGGTACTAAACTGACGAAAGTCAAGGAGAAACCACTAAACGACTTGGTTTAAATTGGAATGAGCAACATGCTATTTCATGAAAAAAGTTTCTAAAGGTTGTAAATATATTAAGGACACATTTAAACTAGCCAAAACAAATTACATAATCAATGTGAACCCTGAAGCACATAAAATGGTGTTTTAAGGCATTTTTGGCTATGTAACATACCTAACACATGGTATAAGTCCTTATGAACGAGATAAATTCATCAAATATTACATAAATACAAGGGATAAACAAAAAAAATCAGTTCAAAAGAGACCAAGGGGTGCCGACATGGTAATGAGTCACTAAGGTCACTAAATGCCTTAAATTCACTATTTCACCTACCATGACTTTCCTTGAGTGCCATATCACCTTGTCCCCTGAGTAATTCATTAATCAGACACTTACCTGTCATTATGAGAGCTCCCAAACTCGTAGCTCTCCTCCTCTCTTTGAAGAAACATCACAAAACTTCATTGTTCTTGGATTAGAACCTTAAAGAACACATTGTCTTGTAGAAATCATAACTTTCTCGTCCTAACTCCAAATAACAATCTTGATAGCTCGCTGGAATCCACTTTCAAAGAGCTTTACAACCATAGCTCATGAGCCCCCAGATTCTCAGGAAAAACTACGAAGAAGTGCCTTTGATTCTCGAGGTAAAACATTGCCTTCTTGGAAACTCTTCCTTCTTTGATTTTCATCAAGGCCGAGTGCCTAGGGTTACTAACCCTCCTTATTCTTAAACTTATTCTATGATTTTGGATCCAATTTCTCTAGCAAATTGCTGTCAAAATTTCTAAGGAAATCAAGCTTAAGTATTAAGCTAATGGTTAATATCCAAGGCAAATCCTATAACTACCTATTTCAAGGTTCTAATTGTTGACCTATATATGATCTAACATATTGTTCATCTTGTTTATTATTGCCGAAATTATAAGTGTGTTAGATTTAATTTTGACACATTAAATGTTAATATTTTGTAAATCTAAAATTAGATTTATACTCCTTATGATATAAGCTACAATATAAGCTATCAAAATATACAAGAAACATTCATATACTATGATTTTGATTATGGCCGAAAATTAAGGGGTTGTAATTAAGTTAGGA
The DNA here is from genome assembly GCA_023374045.1 of Limonium bicolor. NCBI lineage: Eukaryota > Viridiplantae > Streptophyta > Magnoliopsida > Caryophyllales > Plumbaginaceae > Limonium > Limonium bicolor. The sequence continues at coordinate 193,780,642 of CM041777.1, read as the reverse complement.
AAATTATCTAACTTAGTTAAATTAAAGGAATTAGAGAATTGAGAGTATAATGTAAAATTTAAGAAGTTTTGGTATCATATTGTGATTGCCGAAAATAAATGAGGTTAGTATAGAATTTTTGAGGGTTTACATGATGAGAAAATAATTGTAGAATTAAGTTTACAATTTATAAAAAGTTTATAAGTGTTATAAGAAATTTATAAGGTTTATAGTATATTTAAAAGTTAATAAAGGATGGTATATACATACTATAACATTAGATAATTAAATCTGGTGATTTAGAGATGTTTAAAATGATTTTTGATGTTCAAAAATCTGTAGGTAAATTAATTACGAAAATTAGAAATAAATTGGAGTTAAATTGGTTAATAAATGAAAGAATAAACCATAAGGGTAAAATGGTAATTTTACTGGTCAAACGTGGTCAAACATGGTCAAACATGGTCAATGACAGTTTATAAAATATTTAGATCAGTTCGAATAAAAATTATCGCAAAAGATTAGGTAATAAAATGTTTAAGGAATAAAAAGTTAAGATAAATTAACTTTAGGGGTAATATTGTAAATTATGGAAAGTTAGGAGGTTTGACCGTAAAAGACTGGTCAAACTTGGGTATATTTTGGTAATTGACCAAAAGTATAAAAGAAATTAATTAAGAAAGACTTTGGAAGAAATTAGAAATAAAAATAACAAGTTTAGAACTTATTATGAGTAAAATAGAAATTTAAAAGAAAACTATGGGTAAGGAACGTAAATAACACATTTTTATGTGTTTAGAAGGTTAAGAAATTAAATAAAGAATTTAGAAATAAGTTGTAAAGGAAACAGAGTTAAGACGGGGTAAACGAGACCCGTATATAACTTAAGGTATACGAGGGGTATACCCGTAATTTAATAAGTATAGGAGAAATCAATACTTAAAGTATTTTTAATGAAAATAAAGTTATATTGGAAAAAGAAATAAATACTTATGATACGGAGTATCATACGGACGTATACAAAATTTTTTGGTATACATGAATAGTACTTGTATACGTGAATAGTATCCATATACATGAATAGGAAATATGTATACGTGAACAGTAAAATACGAGACATATATGTGAACAGTAAAATACGAGGCCGTATAAATGAATAGTAGAATACGAGACCGTATAAATAAATAGTGAAATACAGATGAATAGTGAAAAATATGAAAACCTAATACAAGGTCCGTATAAGTCTAAAGTTGCTAACTGTGCAACTAAATAACTGCTAACGACGTTAGTATATTAATGAATTAGAATTGAGCTTGAAAACGCTCCAAAATGAATGAACCCGTTTAACGGTAAACTATTATACCGGGTTAACCTAGAAAGAGGTTTAAGGTGAAAAGAGAACCAAATTAGTTCTAAGACACAGGATACTAATACTAGTTTTGGTTACATATCTAGATAGTCGGAGGCGTTCGGCGGATTAGGCGAACGTGGTATTAAGAGCTAGCCAATCTCCGGTGTACGGTATGGGATTCTTGTAGCTTGTTTGCTAATGGGGTCTACCTCAGTTTGTGTGCTATGTGTTATTGTGATACGACCAAACAAGATTAAGCATGAAACCGATCTACTATATTGTTATTGTGTGTCCATTGCACACTAACACGACTTGATTTAGAGCTTGTTCATTAACTATGTTTAGTAACAATTGTATAAGGTTAAAAATACTCCCTGTTGTTAGTTGGTTAATACCGAGAGAGATGTAACTAACAAATTGTCAATGAGGCTTCAACTAACTGGAACTTGGGGGGGAGAGGAATCCGGGACTGACTCCGGTCATGCATGTTTAGGTTAGGAGGTCGGCATTGTATCAGATCCGTCTTCCGCATATGGCTCGTCTACGACTTGTCGCCTAGGGTCGACAAACAAACCCGACCATCTCGAGTGAACAGTTCGAGGTGGGAGGAAAATTCAGGAGGCGCGGGAGGGTCAAGCCTACATCCCTCATAACTTAAGAATTAATGTTTATTAACCCAATGTAGCTAATAACTCATTGGCTAGGGTTACCTTGACCCGACAAAAATAAACAATTCAGTTAGGGAACAACCAGTTCTTTTAAGAGAACCCTTGACACTTATAAGGTATGGTCAAACACGAGAACTAAACAATTCTCAGGCCTCAGGAGTTAGGAGTCTAACTTACTCATTAATGGGCATCCATTACGACATTCGATTTATTGGAACTGTGAATGTTTCACATGGGTGTGCTGTTTGTTATCGTACTTCTTATTACTATTTGTATGAATAATCAACTGCATGTATACGACAAAGTAGTCGTGTGTAGCCCTGTTAGCTTGTGGGCTGCACGTCTTCTATACCAGCAATGTGCTGAGCCCCTTGGGGCCTGTGATTTAAACTTTGTAGGTAGGTGCTAGACGAGGACTCAACCTGAGAGTAGGAGCGGGTAGAGTACTTCGGGTTGCTTTTACATTTGTTACACAAGTTGTGCATGTACACTCGTTTAGTAAACGGATGAGAAGTTAGTATGATGTATTAGGATATGAGATACTCTCGTATAAGTTGTGGTTTATGGATTGTATTGTATAGATGCTCGAGTAATTATCCGGTTAGTCAGACCGTGACTTATAAGAGAATAGGCCTAGTTAGTCACGTGGGTGACTAACGGCGGTAACACCAATTTAGTAGAACTTTTCCGCTGCGTTGTTTGGACTTAGGGCGACGATCACTGTATTTGGAGATGGGGTGTTACAATTTTATTACCTTTATATTTGTTATTATTATTATTATTATTATTATTATTATTATTATTTATTATTTTATGTGTTCTTATCTCCGTTTCATTATTTCATGATTTAAAACAAACATTTCATTTTATTGATAAATTTTTAGTCTTACTATGCCTTTTCATTTTAAAACATCAGTGTTTTGGGGGGCTTTATTCAATCCGAGTTACAAGAATTGTATTGTTTCCTGTGTTTTCATATCAAGTTCAATTGATAGCTTAACTAGTTATGAAACTGGCTGGTGCTCCTGATGCGTCCCCGACCGGTCGTGGACGTATCGTTGACTCAAATAAATTTTGATAGTTTAAGGAAGACACGAGATAAACTTAAACTGGAAACTCCATTTCGATTGAGAATTTACACACACGAAATTCACTCAATCTCCCAGAAGCCCCACACATGGACTCTTGGGACAGTTTCAACTTTACCCCTAAAGTCCTTAACCCTCACCTGACTATCGGCCTACGGTTCACCAACTGCTCCCCGACCTGTCGGTCTATCAAATATAAAGTGTTGACACACAACACTAGTCCTAACCAGCTCACTAACTCTCTAGCCCTTACACTCTTAAGTCTGACCCACACTTGCCTAGATAATCTCTTTCTTTTTCCTCTCGTATAGGCTTACTTACATATGAAATAGATGCAAGTATATATACGGTTTAGTTAGGATGTAACTACCGTCCTATAAGTCCCTAGACTTCTAGGAGTCGACTGCAGCTTCAATTATTCACATAACAACCACACTAGACTTACAAAGAGTCTTCAACTTGATCTGAAGGCGTTTGAACTACGTGTCACCTCATGGTTGGTCACGTTGGCGGCAGCCTTCTTGATTGGTCGAGCACCACTTGTGTGCCCCACTTGCCTGATTCTGTTTGGCTCATTAAATGCTCATAAATGCCCTCTTCTGAATTTATTACAGCTATGTAATGATGTTCATTAATAGCCTTTGTTATCTTGTGCATTAATGAGCTACTCCTTTTGTCGTGAGCTAGTTGATTATGTGAGTATACGAGTCTGTCTGAATATGTCGATCCTTTTGCAGTCTTTTGTCTTTGATTTTCTTCTTAAGCATGAGAGATATCTTCGTGCGGTGTCTGATTGGTTTGTATGTGCTAGAAGTTCTACGGAGCTCTCACAGACAGGTGCCCGACTGGTTGAGCACATGTCGTAGGCTGAGTGTGCTTGCAACCTTGCGTGCTAAGCCACTCATGACTTAAGTGCACTTGCAACCTTGCGTGCTAAGCCACTTATTCACTTGTTTATCTGAATGATAAGCTTGACAAACATGTTAGATAAACACCATAGGTTTGCTATCATCAAAACTAAAGGTCCCTGACTTAACAATTTCCCCCTTTTTGATGATGGCAACCGATAAAAATAATATGTACTCTGACAACTCAAAGATTCAAAATTTTGAGAAGTATTCCAACTAAGAGGAATTCCCCCTGAGTTTGTTAAGGGTTATAAGTAAGAAAAATTACAACAAATGACAACAATAAGTGACAGCTTTTATGTTATACTATAACCATAGTAGAAAAGTTTTATTTCATTAAGATATTACACAATACAAGGAAGATAAACATAGTGTCACAAGTACATATTCTTTCTTTCCCGTTGCCATACAGCAAAATAGGGAGAAACTACACGACTTAAGATATTTTAAAGGCCATAACATTCCATAGAGTATAAACTACAAACATGATCAAGATAATCTAGATGGAGTGACGTGTTTGGGTATCCCATTCATAATCATATGGGCCAAAGGGCTCATCCTCCAAAAAAGAAGTTATAAACAATGGTAATTCATCTATGGTAGAAAGGTCTGACTTCTCAGAATCTACTGTGAACTCCATGCAGTGAGGAGTCCTAGTATGAGAGGGAGTGACCCTTGAGGTGATAGACCAAGCTGTAAATGAGTCGGAAACAGGTTGAACATAGCTTTGGGTAACATATTTCTTTGGATGTTTAGTGAACATAAACTTGCGAATGGTGGACTGAATTGTTTGCTCATTTGAGCTGGATGAGCTTTGTGGAGTTTGAGCCATTTCGTGAGATGTGGAACAATGATTGTGAGTGGCAAATGAAGTGCGCAGGTATTTATAGACATTTGAGGATAGACTCAACGACTGATCGATGAGTGGTAATAAATGAGGTGTAACGTCTTGTGGGCTATGTTTGTAGGCTTTTTAGGTGTCAAGTTTGGAGATTGGATTAGTGGAATGGATGAGACTAAATATCTCTGATCATTTTGCAATTTATAATCAAGGAAGAGGCAGCCAATACAATAAATTATTTCATAACCCATATAAGATTATTCAAGATAAACAAAAGAACAGGTGCATTTTCATTGATATCAAAAGATTTACTTGGAAATAGATAGTCAATGAAAAAATGAAACTTTAATGGAAAAACAAAATCTAAGCCTATAGGTAGTTTTCACACGGTTCACTCGTGTCTTTAAGAGAAAGAATTCTCAGGCTACGTGGGAGTCTATAAAATCTATTGCTCCTTGAACCATGTGATGAACACTTGGTTTAGTGGAGACAGCCTACACAGCTGTGAGAGTAACTCTCACCCTCTTTAGAACATCCCTAGTTGAGGTATCCAGACTGGTCCCCGAACTGTTGAGGACCCATGAAAGACTTCTCCTTCTTTTAAGTCCTGATGCCCTTGCGGTTGGACAAGGCTCTGACCTTGAGTCCTTGCTCTTGGTTTGCTTCTGAACAACCACTAGCTGATCTCCCTTAGTCTTTATCCCCAATTTGGCCAACATCTTTGAGCAGATGCTGTCTTGAGCGGTGCGCACACATTCGTGGAACCTGTCGGTGTCCACTCCGTTATCTAATAGCGCCTTTGTGACCACTCCTCCATGCATAAGACCCTTGATAAGTATCCAATGAGCATGTTTTATAGGTGTATTTCATATATTATTAGCACTTTTCATGCTCATTTCTCCACTTATCTTAGTTTTTCTCTAGTTTATGTTTTATTGGTTGTCTTACAGATTTATCGGTTAAAGCATGAGAAAAACTAAGCTAGAAGCAAAGAACATGAAGAGACGAACGCATAGCCGCAGACGGTTTGAAAAACAGAGTCCAAACAATCAATCTGGAGCCAGTTGAAGGGTCCGGGACTTAAATGCAGAACTAAGTCCCGGACCAGCATATTAAAACAGACCGAGAATAGATAGCCGTGGGTGGTCCGGGACTTAGGTCCCATACAAGGACCCGGACCACCCCTTGAAAAATGGCCGAGAGTTTTCTGTGAGTAAGGGTCCGGGACTTGACTCATATGCAAGGACCCGGACCAACAATGATGTCGATAAACAGAGGCTACCCGCCTCCCTTGGAGGCGGACAAATAACACACAACCGCCTCTGAAATGGGCGGACATCACACAGGTTACCGCCTGTGAAATGGGCGGACGTGCTCGCGGTCACTATAGAGGCAACCGCCTCTAAAACAGGCGGACATCTAAGAGGCTACCGCCTCTAAAACTGGCGGACATCTAAGAGGCTACCGCCTCTAAAACAGGCGGACACATAAGAGGAGACCGCCTGTTTAGCAAGCGGACAGCAGGCGGTCATGAATTAAATCAACGCCGCGAACTAGTTTTCTTCGCCCGTCTTCGCCGTCTCTGCAACTTGAACGCCTTATCTATCTACTCCAGCACCGCCTACCATGAATCTCTCACGCGTGCAGCTGTCTGTCCCCTCTGCAATAAATGAAGATAGCAATGAATGCTCAATCAATTTTACGTACGGATGCCTATCTCAATTCTCTATATAAACCAACACCAATACTGCAACAAACACACCACGTACGACCACAGTCTGAAGAAATCAAATAAACACCACACTCCCCATTCTCTTCCATTTAATTCCTCCCGTATCACCACACTTCTCCATCTTTTATTTATTTTTACCATTTCACCTCATTCACGTACGTACTCAAGCAGAAGCAGTAAATTACAAAGAGAGAAAAGAGGCAGGCGAGTGCAGACCCGTATTTCGCAGGCAGTTCCTGAGTAATGAATATTTCAGTCTCTACTCTGTTTTTATTTCTGTCAATGTCTGAGTAATATCATAATTGTGCTTAGGATGGGTGTTTAACCCAAAATAACTCAGCGTATCTATAATACCGAGTTTGCTTATAAATATTTGTTTTGTCTCTCTCTATTATTAAATGTTTAAGAACTGATCATTTTTACTCATTTACGGTTTCTCTAATTTCAATGATTTTGTAAATTAGAGAATAGACCACAAAGAGAGACAAACGTTAGATTTTATTCTCCTTGATTAGCAGATAAAATCCATCGCTGTTATAAAAAGAATTCTCACTTAAAGCTAATTAATGATTTTAGACTTTTTCTGATTGTAAGAAGTTTAATGAATTAATTAAGAGCTGTCCTTATCTATGATTTAGAAAGGTCACAAGATAAAATTCTTAACAGACAAATAAGAGCAAACTAGGATTATATTTATTATCTGAGTTATAACCGGGCGATTTCACCTTCCTTAGCACAGTTTCCATCCACTTAATCCACAACCGTTTTTACTGTTTTTATTGTTTCTTTAATAATCCAACAACAAATCAAGCTTGCCTCCGGCTAAACCCCTTTTACAGTTTTTAATTAACTACCTAAACTAGGATAATTGAACAATCTCCTTGTGGATACGACACTTGTTTTACTACTACGAATAGGTACACTTGCCTATTAGTTTGTTATAATTCTATATTAATTATAGTGTAGTTTTATCCCAACAAGTTTTTGGCGCCGTTGCCGGGGAGATTGATTCCATCAATTTCCCTAGTTTCTGGTAGTTCACTCGCTATATAGTAATAATCTGTTAATACTATTAAATTGTTAATCTTGGACATCTGAATTGGACATCGGACTTCGGACCTGACTTGGACATTTGACTTCGGACTTTGGACATCTAACTCCTAACATCTTAATATTATTGTCATTTCGTTCCATTGTCCTTTCTTTCCATTGTCTCTAACTACTGACTTTAAATTTCCTGTCATTTCGTTCCATTGTCCTTAACTTTTCGTTCCATTGTCCTTAACTTTTCTTTCCATTGTCCTTAACATTTAATTTCCATTGTATACTAACATTTCTTTCCATTGTATACTAACTACTAACTTATAATTTCTGTATACTAACCCCTAACATTTATCAGCCTAACCAATATTTCTGTCTTTCTTATTTTATTCACTAACAATTTTGCAGTTTCTGATAAACCACAAGTGATCTTCTGTGCATGCCAAATACTCGAACTCGAGGCTCTCCACCAATCAGTCCGAGCCCCGAACCCGAGCGTACTTTATTTCAAGCGCAGAGAAACCTGAGAAACCAAGCCATGGCCAATAACGAAGTTATAAATGAAATAGACCATGCAATTCAACCTGAACACCGTGCCCTATCTGATTACCACCAACCGAATACCGAAGGAAGAGCATCAGCTATAGTTCTCCCTGAACTAACACACCAGAAGAAGCCGGACGATGGGTTTTCAAAACCCACTACAAACCGCCGTCCGGGATCTAGGCAAGTTTAGTGGAGCAAACCCAGATGAAGCCCCAAATCATCTGAGTCTCTTCCTAGACTTCTGCAATTCCTTTAGTCAAACCGGCAACGTCAAAAAAGAATCCGTCTACAACTATTTCCTCACTCGTTGTCGGATTCAGCAAACGGTGGTATCGAAGTCTTCCCTCCCGATCAATCACCACATGGCTTCAAATGGCCCAAAAATTCCTTGCCAAATACTACCCAACCAGTAGAACGAGGCAATTGATCGTGTGAAATCAATACTTTCTGTCAGGAGCCGGGAGAAACGTTGTACGACGCATGGGACAGATTTAAAGATATGCTATGAAGTGTTCCCACCATGGTCTTGACGATCAATCCCTCTGCCTGTCTTCTTCAACGGTCTGGATGATGGGAACCGACTACTTGTCAACTCCTCTGCAGGAGGGAGTTTCATGATGAAATCTCCTAAAGAAGGAATGGACCTTCTCGAAACCATGACGAGCAATACGAGACAGTGGACGAGATCCAAAGGCAGAACACCACGAGCAGCAGGCCTACTCCACGTTGAGCCTACAGATCATTTATCGGCTCAGATCTCGTCCCTTACAAAGATGGTGGAAAAGCTAACGACATCACAAAACGAAATTGTAAAAACAATAGCTTCCCCACCTACAAGTTCGTCGTCAGTTCCACCTACAGAAGGATGTGCCATATGCGCCGGTCCTCATGAAACCCCTCAGTGCGAAGGCAAAGGACAGTACGAGGAAGCAAACTTCATAGGAAACCGTCCCGGTAACTCCTATAACAACAACTTCAACAACAACTATCCATGGAGAAATCACCCGAATTTCTCATGGAAGAATAATGATCAAAACCAAGGAGGTCAGAACAACAACAATTCAAATACCTATCAGGGGAACAGACCCCAACCAAATTCTAACATGGGTTATCGAGCACTAGGTGCCCCTCCTGGTTTCCAGCAGCAGCAGCAACAACAACTAACCACAACCTCTTCTGATCCAAATGAGGAATTCAGGAACTTAATGAAAGGATTCGTGACTACGACCCACCAGGCTCGTGGATCAAGAAGCCACTAACAGAAGGGTTGAAGCCCAGATACAGCAAACCAACCAACAGTTGGAGCAAATCAGTCAGCAGCTTGCACAAAGGCCACCCGGTGCCTTCCCTAGTCAGCCAGATCCAAATCCAAGGGAACAGGCCAAGGCAGTAACGTTAAGAAGTGGTAGGCCGCTCAACTCATCTCTTCCCCGAGATGATACTGATAATCAAGAGCAGCAAGCTCATGAACCTCAAGAAAATCCAGAAGAAGAACAGGAAGATGCTGAAGAAGCCCCTCCTCCTACAAAAAATATTCCCGAGGAGAAGGAGTCCCCTGAATCCACTCCTTCCTCTCTCACTAAAATTCTTCCCCCACTTCCTTTTCCAAACAGAATGAGAAAGAAAAATTTAGATGAACAGTTTGGAAAGTTTCTATCTCACTTCAAGAAACTGACGATCAATATTCCTTTTGCCGATGCTTTAAAACAAATGCCAATCTACGCAAAGTTCATGAAGGATATCATCACCAACAAAAGATCGTTGCAGGAAGTGGAAACTGTACACCTTACACAGGAAGTGTCAGCAGTACTTCTCAAGAGTCTTCCTCCAAAACTTGGAGACCCAGGTTTGCCAATTATTCCATGTTCAATTGATAATGTTGATTGTGGTGGGTTATGTGATCTAGGAGCTAGTATCAATTTAATGCCACTCTCAACTTTCAACAAACTTAAGATTGGTAAATGCGAACCAACTTCTATTCAATTACAATTAGCAGATAGATCTTTAGTATTCCCAAAAGGAATAATAGAAGATTTGATTGTTACTGTAGGAACCTTTGTGTTCCCCGCTGATTTTATTGTAATTGACATGGAAGAAGACACTAGGGTGCCCTTAATCTTAGGACGACCTTTCATGAGAACTGCTAGAGCACTAATCGATGTTGAAAAAGGAAAAATCATTTTAAGGCTGCATAACGAATCTCTAGAATACGACATGTCTAAGGTTATAAAGAAACCCGCTCATTTAGAAGATACTTTTTCCATAGATATTGTCGACTCTATTGTGCAGGATAATTCATCTGCTATTATCCGTAATGACGCTCTTGAAAATGCCTTGTCTGAAATCTGTGATAACCGATTAGTATACCCTGACACAATCCAAATGGTAGCAGCCCTGGATAGAGTAAAATCATACAAGAAATCATGCTACCCACCACCAGACCATTAGAGCTATCTACTCAGAAATTACCACCATCCATTGAACAACCCCCTCTCGTAGATCTGAAACAATTGCCATCACATCTGAAGTATGTTTATCTTTCTGACTTTTGTACTTTGCCTGTTATTATTTCTTCATCTCTAACAAGTACACAGGAAGAACAGCTTGTGAAGATCCTTCAGAGCCACAAGAAGGCAATAGGCTGGTCCATTTCGGACATCAAAGGTATCAACCCCCATTTCTGCACACATCACATATACATGGAAGATACCTACAAGCCTTTAGTCCAACCACAGAGAAGGCTGAATCCCAACATGAAAGAAGTAGTAAAGAAAGAAGTGCTCAAACTTCTCGACGCGGGATAATCTACTCCATCTCCGACAGCAAATGGGTGAGCCCCGTTCAAGTGGTCCCGAAAAAAGGAGGTCTCACTGTGGTCCCTAACGATAAAGGTGATCTAATTCCTCAGAGAACCACGACGGGATGGAGAGTCTGCATCGATTACAGGAAACTGAATAGCGCAACGCGGAAGGACCACTTCCCTTTACCTTTCATCGATCAGATGCTTGAAAGATTGGCCGGGCAAGATTACTACTGCTTCCTGGATGGTTATTCAGGATACTTTCAAATACCCATTGCCTCTGAAGACCAAGATAAAACCACATTCACATGCCCGTACGGGACATTTGCATACAATCGGATGCCTTTTGGTCTATGCAATGCCCCAGCAACATTCCAAAGATGCATGATGGCAATCTTCAGCGACTATCTTGAGAAGAGCATCGAAGTCTTCATGGACGACTTCTCTGTCTTTGGTCCCACTTTTGAACCTGTCTGAATAATCTGGATGCCATCCTCGCCCGATGTGAAGAAACTAACCTTGTGCTTAACTGGGAAAAATGCCATTTCATGGTTAAAGAAGGAATAGTTCTTGGGCATAAAATATCTTCAAAAGGCATTGAAGTCGACAGAGCCAAGGTCGAAGTTATTGAAAAATTACCACCACCATCGACGGTAAAAGACATCAGAGTTTCCTTGGCCATGCTGGGTTCTATAGAAGGTTTATCAAGGATTTCTCCAAAATTTCAAAACCTCTATGTGAACTCCTAGCTAAAGACGTCAAGTTCGACTTACTGACAAATGCCTACAAGCCTTCAACACATTGAAAGAATGCCTCATCTCTGCTCCCATTGTGATATCACCAGACTGGAGCCTTCCATTTGAAATTATGTGCGACGCCAGCGACTATGCCGTGGGTGCCGCTTTATGCCAAAAGAAGGAGAAAATCTTGAGAACCATCTACTATGCAAGTAGAACCCTCAACGACGCTCAGAAGAATTATTCAACTACTGAGAAGGAACTTCTAGCAGTAGTCTTTGCTCTGGATAAATTCCGATCATACCTCTTGGGGAGCAAAGTCATAATTCACACCGATCACTCTGCTCTGAGGTATCTATTTGCCAAAGAAGATGCCAAACCCCGACTCCTCCGGTGGATACTCCTACTACAAGAATTTGAGATTGAAATCAGAGACAAGCCAGGAGTGCAGAATGTAGTAGCAGACCACCTATCTCGCATAGAGGCACCAAGTGATGGCACTTCCATCAATGAATTCTTTCCAGATGAGTGCGTTTTTATGATTGGTGACACCGGTGAACCATGGTACGCTGACATGGCCAACTACCTCGCACGAGGAGTAATACCACATGGGTTAACCTACCAACAGAAGAAGAAGTTCTTTTCCGATGTCAAGCATTATTACTGGGAGGATCCTCTCCTTTTCAAGGTTTGTGCAGACGGGATGGTGAGACGATGTGTGCCCCAAGATGAAATCCACAGCATTCTACGACATTGTCACTCTCTTGAAGCAGGAGGACATCATGGGCCAGCTCGAACAGCGGCTAAGGTACTTCAATCAGGTTTTTTCTGGAAAACCTTACATAGAGACTGTCATTCCTTTGTAGCCTCCTGCGATGATGCCAAAGACTTGGGAACACCTCCAGAAAACACGAAATGCCTCTCAACTTCATACTCGAGGTGGAACCTTTCGACGTGTGGGGCATTGACTTCATGGGTCCCTTTCCTTCGTCTTGTTCGAACCTTTTCATCTTGGTGGCAGTCGACTATGTCACTAAATGGGTGGAAGCTATCGCCTCTCCCACAAATGATGCAAAGGTAGTACTCAGGTTCTTGAAAGGAACATCTTTACACGATTTGGAGTCCCACGTGCTATCATCAGTGACCAAGGATCCCACTTCTGCAATAAGCAGTTCACAGCCTTGATGACCAAATATGGAGTGAGACATAAGGTAGCCTTGCCTTATCACCCTCAAACGAATGGCCAGGCTGAAGTCTCTAACCGAGAATTGAAGTGGATCCTACAAAAGACGGTTAATTCTTCCCGAAAAGATTGGTCCCTGAAGCTGGATGATGCACTCTGGGCGTATAGAACAGCTTACAAGACGCCCATCGGCATGTCCCCATATCGACTAGTCTTGGCAAAGCTTGTCATTTACCAGTCGACTCGAGCACAAATCATTCTGGGCCGTTAAAGCCCTCAACTTTGATCTTCTAAGAGCAGGTGACAAAAGGAAATTCCAGCTCACTGAATTAGAAGAATTTCGAGAGAATGCCTATGAAAATAACCGCCTCTACAAAGAGAAAGCCAAGAAGTGGCATGACAAGATGATCCTTAAACGGGAATTTCATGAAGGAGATTTGGTTCTGTTGTACAACTCCAGGTTAAAGTTGTTTCCGGGTAAACTCAAATCCTATTGGGCTGGACCATTTACTGTCTCCAAGGTCACCCCATACGGATCCGTTGAGTTAGTGGATTCGAAAAAACACACTTTCATGGTCAATGGATCTAGACTAAAGCATTACCAGGGTGGTACTCTTGAGACAGTTGATGCTCGTACAATAAACCTACATGATACTCAGATTTGAGTACGCTTCAAAGCGTCTAGCCAAAGACGTTAAAGAAGGGCAGCTTTCCGGGAGGCAACCCGGACGAACTTATCTTTATATGCTTTTATGCTGTTTTAATTTTCAGTTTCCCTTTAATTTTATTTTTGCTAACTTTAACCCCGTTTATAGTATGGTTGCTTCTAGTGTTTTATGCAGGTGCACTTTCATGTCTACACCGCAACCAAGCTACGCTACTTGAGGCTGAAGCTCAAGTGTGGGGGAACTCTTAGAACGACAGCAAAAATAAAACAGGGAGTACAGCAGTACCAGTTTCTTTACTTATGCTTTTATTTAAATAAAATCTGCAGAGGAGAGTTTATGTGCTTAAATGATACATGAGCTTGTGTTCTCTCTATTTTATCTACTTACCGAAAAGGCCTTCTGAAACTTTCCCTTGTTTTTCTGGTGAACAATGAGGACATTGTTCAATTAAGTGTGGGGGAGTGTGCCCTTTTCGGTAACATTTTATGCTAAAATGCTTAATCTCTCTGCTTATCTTGCGTTTGTTCAAATTCAATATTGTGAACCCTTTTTATGTGGGTTGTTCTCTTTAGGAATAAATATTGCTATGAATTGTGGGATAAATGGCATAAATGTACAAAAAATTTTAAAATTTTGATTACTTTTGAGGAGCATTTTTATGCGGTGTGACCAAATGATCTGAAATGATGATGGATTTTATTACTCAGGGGTTCCTTCTGTCTTCTTTCTTAGGGATTGCTAAGGGGTGCTTCTCTGTCAAAAAGGAAAAAATAATAAGGGACTTGTGAGACACCATTGGTAACCAACAAAGAGAGTTGAGTGTTCTTAAATACAAAGGCTTAATGCCTACATATTATTCTCATCTCTTATGCAAAAGTGAAACAAATGCATAATTCTATTTTCCTTTTGTTTTCTCCTCAAATGCCCATTCTTGAGAGAAGTTGGCCATGGTAAAAGTTCTCAAGTCACCAAAACAAGAAGCATTGAAGTACTCCGGATCATACCCCGAAACTCTAATTTTTATTTTTGCCCTGAGTACACCTATGCCACCAGTAGGTGATGGATCACACTCCTCTAAAAGTTTAAAGATCATGTACTATTGACTTCTTTATCCTACCCTTCATAATAGTATTTGTTAATATTGAGCATTCCCTACTTATATGGGTACATGGTTTTGCTTGAGGACAAGCAAAAGGTAAGTGTGGGGGTGTGATAAGTGTCCAAATGAGCATGTTTTATAGGTGTTTCATATATTATTAGCACTTTTCTTGCTCATTTCTCCACTTATCTTAGCTTTTCTCTAGTTTATGTTTTATTGGTTGTCTACAGATTTATAGGTTAAACATGAGAAAAAGCCAAGCTAGAAGCAAAGAACATGAAGAGACGAACGCATAGCCGCAGACGGTTCAGAAAACGGAGTCAGAACGAAGATTTTACAAGGTTTTGAAGTCATGTCCTAGCTTGGTTAAAACCTTCAAAGCTAGGACTACAATAAGAAACTCTCGGCTGAATTCAACATGTGATCCGGGACTTGTTCCAAGACTTAAGTCCCGGACCACAACACGAGAGAAACCCGGGCGACAAACATGGTCCGGGACCTAACCCAGTCCCAAGACCCGGACCATATGACACTTCATAACCGAGGACTTTATCTTTCACATGGTCCGGGACCTTGTCTCAGACCCAAGACCCGGACCACTCAAGATGCTCAAACCGACGGATTTATTACATTATGGTCCGGGACTCTACTCTTGGCCAAGTCCCGGACCAATTTCATTTCGCACGCGGACTCCAGCAGAAGGGGACGCGCTAGTCTTCCTTCCTCGCGTCGCTCTGCAAATGGATTATCTTATCCATCTACTCCACCGCACAGCCTACCTTAAATCACTCCAGATCTTTGTCCCCTCTGCAATAAATGAAGCACTCAGATAGCAATCAGCTGCAATCAATTAAAACGTACGGATCTGCCTCCTCAATCTCTATATAAACCCAACACCATTACTGCTAAAAAAAACACACGTACGACCAGAGGCTGAGAAAAATCACAAACAGCTCCACACTCCATTCTCTTCCAATTAATTCCTCCCGTATCACCACACTTCTCCATCTTTTATTTATTTTTACCATTTCACCTCATTCACGTACGTACTCAAACAGAAGCAGTATATTTACAAAGAGAGAAAAGAGCAGGCGAGTGCAGACCCGTTATTCGCAGGCAGTTCCTGAATAATGTCTATTTCAATCTCTACTCTGTTTTTATTTCTGTCAATGGCTGAGTAATCTCATAATTGTGCTTAGGATGGTGTTTAACCCAAAATAACTCAGCGTTTATAATACCGAGTTTGCTTATAAATATTTGTTTTGTCTCTCTCTATTATTAAATGTTTAAGAACTGATCATTTTTACTCATTTACGGTTTCTCTAATTTCAATGATTTTGTAAAATTAGAGAATAGACCACAAAGAGAGACAAACGTTAGATTTTATTCTCCTTGATTAGCAGATAAAATCCATCGCTGTTATAAAAAGAATTCTCACTTAAAGCTAATTAATGATTTTAGACTTTTTCTGATTGTAAGAAGTTTAATGAATTAATTAAGAGCTGTCCTTATCTATGATTTAGAAAGGTCACAAGATAAAATTCTTAACAGACAAATAAGAGCAAACTAGGATTATATTATTATCTGAGTTATAACCGGGCGATTTCACCTTCCTTAGCACTTTCCATCCACTTAATCACAACCGTTTTTACTGTTTTTATTATTTCTTTAATAATCCAACAACAAATCAAGCTTGCCTCCGGCTAAACCCCTTTTACAGTCTTTAGTAACTACCTAAACTAGGATAATTAAACAATCTCCTTGTGGATACGACACTTGTTTTACTACTACGAATAGGTACACTTGCCTAATAGTTTGTTATAATTCTATATTAATTATAGTGTAGTTTTATCCCAACAAGTGTTCGTTCTAATTCTTGTGCTCCTATCGCTATACCTCGTACAACTGTTGTTAACATGGTCACCCTTCAAGGATTGCTCTTGGGTGTTGCTAACCATGCCGCCTTGCTGTACCAAATTCTAAACTTTCATGTTTGGGATTGTAAGGTCTCCCGTTCTTAGGGTAGACCCTTCCTTATGTTTTGACAGGGTCAATATTCTCTTTGGTGATGAATGGTATTCTCTAGTAACCTACGGGATCATTATGGGTATTTATCCCGTTCGTTGACCATTGATGTGTTAACGTTAGGCATCTGCCTTAGTGTGTTTAGGCTGGGTATTCATTCCAGCTCACATGCCTTGCTTCAATATCCTTGAAACATATCCAATGTCTTTACTCAAATGCTAGTGCTTCTCATACTTCTTAACTCTTAATCGTCCTTCTAGAGTGGGTTCTCAACTCCCTTAGCTTGTAAGCTTATCTAGGTTCTTTGATCGTTCGAGGTGTCCAACCGTTTCGGTTTGAATTTACTTCTGTGTTCGTAGAACGGAGTTGACTACTTCCTATGTTTCGTACACCACTTGTGTACATACGTGGGGTATCTTATTGGTACATTACCACTTACCTGACTAACTCACAAATGGTCTGTCAGGCCCGCAAGCTCCTTCAGAGTGCGTTCGTCCCACATCCCGTGTTTAGGTACACTAGTAGTGCTCATCACACTCCTAGGTGAAGTATTCTATTGTCAACTACTCTTGTATCATCCTCTGATAACTTACCGTAATACCTCTGGTTTGGTTTCAAAAATCTGAGGTTAAAAGGAAAGTTTGTGTTTGAAAGAAAAATCTTGGGTTTGAAAGGAAGTTTTCATGGTGTTGTCATATCTGAGGTCTTGACCAAGTCTAGCTTCTCGCTGACTGGTATGTCCTTTAATACGATGGTCAGGTCGTTAGGCCCTTCAAAGGTTTCGTTCTTTAAGTTCTTAAGATTGGAGATCCTGTATTTGCTTCAACTGTCATCATGGTACTTCACTAAGAACTTCTTAGTTGTTAAAAGTTTTCCAAATAGGCATGTTATTGCTGCACTTGCCATTGCAAGTGCGCGGGTAGGTTGGTTTTTAGGTTAGCATAAACCGATTACGGTATTGATCCATCCATATTTGGTGGTTTTATTGGATCTTCCTTTGATCCTTTGATCTTAGTGATCAATCCTCTGAGTAGCTTCTCCATGTTCTTGGCAAGGTTGTTACTAGTTTGGGTGTCCCACACCTTCACTGTGGTTATTGAGTCTTAACTCGTTTAGGCTCTGCTTTGTAGCCCTATCGGAAGGTATCCCGTAGGTGTTCTCATAACTATCTAAGCTATGTTATCTACGCATTACAGTCCCTTGGCGTTGTAGGTTTGGAGTTATTCATCCTCACCTTATTCCTTTAGTCGGTCTGTATACCGTCGATGGTATCTTCAAGCGTTTGCAGTCCACAGACTCTCTTGTCTCGGGTCTTGTTACTCCGCCTTTTTCGCTTCATTACGCGGTTGTGCTTTCCTTCTTGCCGGTTGCGCATGGTTCTCGTGACTGCGAAGCACGTTGCTCCATGGTGTCATAAATTCCATTATCCTATATTTAGGATCTTCAATCTTTTGTTGTTAAGTACGGTTATTATTGTTCCAACAGGAACCGTCTCCACGATTTCCAGTTCTTGGAACCTACCGTATAATTAGTTCTTCTTTGTACAAGATTTATTTGTAACTGCCAGATCGGGTTTACCGAGTAAGAGAGATCTTTCCCATCTCTCTGGCGTTCTTTGCCCAACTTTATAACGTGGGTTGCGGAGGGTTGGTATGGTTATTGTAGGTTTCCGGTTCACCTGGAAGTGCCTAACTAGCGTACCACTTACGCTAACACTCAACCCTTAGCCCTAAGTCTCTAATTCCTAACTCGGTATTTCGAGTCATCAGAGCGATACATCTCTCTGATACCACTTTTTGTAACACCCCTACCGCCAATCCAGTCATTATCTCCTAATCCGTCTCAATTACCAATATTAAAGCAGTGGAATTCTTACTCCAACGGTGGGTGATACAATGCCGTTAGTCCCCCTCGTGACTAACAAGGCCAAATGCAAATACAATATCGGTCTGATGTTCAAGTATACCGAGTACTCCATTCCAATTAATACATTTCATTCCTTATCCAATTCACAATACGAATACAAATCCCAAATCAATACTATACCGAGTTCCTACAATTCTCAAACTTGCCGACAACATTTTGGTCTTACAGTATAACTTTACAATCAAATTACAACACTCTTAATCAACTCCCCATGCTAAGTAGCAACCCCGTCCTACTCTCGAACGGCATTAAGCTCCACAGTACCTGTAAATAAAAACGATGCCCCTAGGGGCTCAGCAAATTGCTGGCATGAAATTCACATACCCCGCGTGCTAACGGGGGTACGCCGACTACTTTATCGATAACATGGAATTCATTTTAATTTAATGATCATTCTCACATTCAAGGCATTCAAACAAGAATACAAATACAACTAACACAACAAGTTTGTTAGTTAGTATTAACTTACTCTTAGGCCTTAAGGGTTTCTACCTCACTATGCCTTTATTCCTCATTCATTATCTTACCCATTCTCTTGGGTTACTCTTACTAAAGTTCTCTTGTTCTCAATCTCGACTCAAGTTCTTCCATTCTCAATCTCAATTCTCAACTCCCAAGTTCTCAATCTTAATTCTCTATTCCCAACCCTCAAGTTCAATTCTTAATTTCTCAAGCTTTAATTCTCAGATTCAATTCTCAAATTCCCAAATGGGTATCTTTTAAGTCATTACCCATGACCTCCGGGCAGAGTCATACACAAGACTCACCACCGGGCTTTCACATACAAGTCTTACTTCCCCGGCTACGACCCTACTCCGGGTCTAGCATGATGGGAAGGTTCGACTAACAAACGGAACTATACACTTAGCTCCTCAAATTCTCAAATGTCCGTATCTCTACCGGAATACTCAATTTCCCAAATACTCCTCTCTCAGAGTTATATTATAATCATATAGATTAGCCTAGCAGTATCTCTCTCAATATCATCTAATAGCTTAGGGAATTTTCTTAAGGTCTAGTATTCTTAGATTTAAGGGTTTCCCCAACTTATCGAATACTTTTATGTTCGGGACATTTTCTCATATTAGTAGGATCTCATATTGTAGGTCAACTATTTTCCTAAGGGAGTTTGATGGTCCCTTATCATTCTTTTACTTTTCTCAAAAGTTCTTTTCTTTGAACTATCATCATCCTCTAGGTAGAGGTCTCATTACTTCCTTCCACTATGGATTATTTCGTGGATCGTTCATTTCGGTTTCCTAACCGTTATCGGGAGTTTACTAATCCCGTACAACTCTCTCGCACGTTCTAGTGAGTTCATAGGTTTATGATATCGTTATTTGTGATTCGATAGTTTCTGTGTGTTTCCACATTTTCAATATTTAGCGAAGTGACTTTATCTACGAGTCACTACTCAATCGTTACTCAACTATGACTCGGTCTATAACGCTAAGTTAGACCACGCAATCATACAAGGGAGGTTAGTTCATACATCATGCATCAAGACATACATATCAAATGTAATAAATCATTTTCATGCTATTATCTTGATTTAGTCGGCACACAAACACACAACACACAAATCATTGTAACTCGGTTAGCATACAGAGCATGAGACAATTGTACCTTTCACCATGGGTTACTTTACCACGTCACCTTACGTTCCTCGGTTCATACTTGTCCACTGGTAACATTCAAAGTGTTTCTATTAACATTAAGGTATTACGGTATGTAAATAATTACTACTCCCGTACTTACCCCGTTATCCCGTTAATCTTAGGTTTACTCAAATGTACTTAAGTTTACAACTTCTCATTCACTCCTCACACTTGTTTACCTAGGTTCTTAGGTGCATATTCTTCTTATCATCATTGGACTCTCTATGCATTACTGCTAATGCTCTCTCTCTCTCTCTCTCTCTCTCTCTCTCTTTTTGACCCGACCAACCTTGCCAGGGTCGGTCCCAAGGTCGGTCAAAGTCAGTAGGTTACGGGTTTACAAAATTTCAGTCCGACCGACCCTTCCAAGGTCGGTCAAAGTCAGAAGACTTCCTGGTTTGAAAATTTTAGCCCGACCGACCTTACCAAGGTCGGTCCTAAGGTCGCTCGAAGTCAGAAAACACCGGATTTGCAAATTTTAGGCCGACCGGCCCTACCAAGGTCGGTTCTAAGGTCGGTCTAGCCCAGTACCCATTTTAACTACTCATTTTGAACTCCAAATTCACCTCAATTCTCACCCAATTTTTATCCTAATCATTCCACATGTTTCCTAACATGTTTTAGCACTCTAAAGCACTCCTTAAACCTTCCTAAATCATTGTTCAACTTCACTACTAAATTCTTATTCAATTCTACAAACTCAATTCCTATTTTCCACTTAGGCACACTAGTGCATTTCTAACCTTTTCTCTAGGTAGTTCACCATATTCTCAGCTCATTTGATCCTTCCAAATCCTTCCTAAACATTTACATTTACTATACCCAAGTCCATCCATTTCCTTCAAGGCTTGACAACCTAGTTTCTCTCCAAAGCTCCAAAGCACTTGTACACTATTTTGCTACAGATTTTACTTACTTAATCAAGCCTCACACCCACATCCTAGGGTGCTTAACTCACCCAAATAAATCTCTTACAACACTTAGTTAACCCTTGGTCATTCCTCACTCATGACATCTCTTAAATCATCATAATTTCTACCCAAATTTTGCCATAACCTCCCCACAATATTAACATTGCCCATAGCATCGTTTCTCACCTAAATCCATTCACAACTAACCACACCAATAGAGGGTCCTACCAGCACACAAACTCAATCAAAATTTCACCCAACAACAGTATAAACACATATTCAAATCACTTGGCTCTATGGCCCTTAATCCAAACAAAAATTCATAAACTCCTCATCTAACTAGCAAAGCACATTTTCCATTCAGTTTTGGTTCATTCATTAATTTTCCCATCCCAAATTCTAGTAGCATTTAGGATTAGCATTAAGGTAGAATTCTTACCTTATATTTCCCAAGCTCTCTTTTTAATTCTTCTCTTCTCTTCTCCTCTTCTCTTGACTCAAACTCGGCCAAGGCAATGTAATTGCCCATTTCCAACCCAACATTCAAAACAATAAATGAGTCTAAGTAAAAACACTTAACTCATTAATTAAGAATGCTTAAGGCACTAATATTGGTATTTACCTTGGAAACCATAGAAATGGGTTTTGCCATGAATCAAAGGGGGGGCTCCAATCCACCATTGAAGACTTGGAGAATAGCTCAAACAAGGAAATATCAAGGTATCAAAAGGGGTGAAAATCGGTCAAGACAAAGGATGGAGAAAATGAGTTTTCCCTTGGAACTTTTTACCTTAAATAAAAGGGGAGACTCCAAGCTTCAAGAATCTCTATCTTTCTATTCAAATGGGGTATACCCATGGATATGAAATTCACCATTTTTGGGTTTTGAAAAGAGAGGAATGTAGAGCTTGGTGAGGGGAGCAAGAATATGCAGTTATTTTCTCACTTAGAGCTTTAATGAAGCTTGTACAAGTGGAGGAAGTGAGGAAGCCATGGGAGCTGGTTGAAGAAGCTCAAAATTTTCAGAATGGGGAAGGAAGGAGGGATTTCATGGTCAGGAGAAGGAAAGGAAAGAGAGAGAAGAGAGAAATGGAAGGAGAGAGGGTGTTCTTTTGCTTTTGTACTTTTTCCTTCTTTTACTTTTTGACTCATTAATTTAATATGCTAGTCTAGAGTGTGAGAGAGTGCTAGATTACCCTCTCAAAACCGGCCACCTTAATTAATTAGGCTGTGGGCGTTTTCGTCTTTTCGCAAGAAACGCTCGTTTAATTCTCGGTTTAGGCACTATTCACTAACCGTGCCCACTTTCCGGATTTTTCTTGTTTCTCTATTTTTAATGGCTCTTAAGCTCCCATTAATGTTTAATTATAGTTATTTAGTCAACCATAATTTTTACGGGTCTGTTTGACCACTTAATATCATGTTTTCAGGTTTTCTTGAAAAATGTGCTTTAAGACTCCGTTAGTGTTTTAACCCATTATCTGGATCCGTTTTCTTCGGGAATCATTCCCATATATTAATTAGGCCTAATTACGCCTTAGGAATCCATCTAGGACCCTAATCGAGGTCATATACCTCCTATGGTAGTGTAACGTCCATTTTTACATTTTTCACTTTTTAAGTGTTTTCTCTTTTATTTTGGATTTGTTTTCTTCACCAAAGTTCTTTAGGTGCTATTAGGCCCTCAAATAAAATAATGGAATTATTAAATCACCATTTTTAAGTTCGGGGTATTTCACTCAGCATCATTCAAAGTGGAGCGAGGGCTGCGTCAAGGTGACCCCCTCCCCCCCTATCCATTTGCTCTAGTTATGGACATGCTCTCCCGTCTTCTAGATCAGCTCTTCACCACTCCAGGCTTTCACTACCACCCATCATGCAAATCCCTCCGTATCTCCTACCTTTCTTCGCTGATGATGCTCTTTTGTTCTGTAAAGGAGAACAACGCTCCATTCCCTCATGCTCAATCAGGTCAACCGATTCTCTGAAGCATCCGGCCTAAAACTCAACCCTTCAAAATCTGATCTTTTCCTTGGAGGGGTTAATCCTTCCGTTGCTGCATCTTTTGTCCAACTTACAGGCTTCAACCAGGGCTCTTTTCCTTTCCGCTATCTTGGCTTCCCGATCACTGCTAAGAAGCCCAAAGTGGCTTATTTCAACCCCCTTCTTGACAGATCATTAAGATGGTCTCTGCTTGGGGTAGTAATTCTCTCTTTTACCGGTAGACTCACCCTCATCTAGAGCATTCTCTCTGGTATAGTTGGCTTCTGGGCCTCCTACATCACTATACCCAAAAATGTTATCAAAAGAGTCATCAAACGTATCCGTTCTTTCCTCTGGTCAAGGGAAACAGACAGTAATGCCACTCCCTCTGTAGCTTGGAGCGCTCTCATAAGCCCTAAGACAAATGGGGGCCTTGGTCTTAAAGACAACCACAAATGGAATGTGTGCTTTATGCTCAAAACCATATCAGCCATCACCCACGATTCTGAGCGCCTTTGGATCCAATGGATCCATAAGCTCTTCTTACTGGGCCTTAGCAGCATCTGGACGACATCTACTAAGGGTAATAACCCTTGGACTTGGAAAGCTATCCTCCATGCTAGGGACTGGTGGATGGAGCAATGTGGGTCAGTCAATGATGCCATTTCCCTTTTCAGTTCCTACCCCACCAGACCCAGGGTTAGCCCGTTCTACAATGATGTCTCCCCTCCTCCCCATAATTTTTACTGGTACAATGTTTGCTGGAAAATTTGGTAAATTTATCCCTAAAGCTAAATTTATCTTGTGGATTACACTAAAAGGTGGGCTTAAAACTTGTGATAAGCTCCAATCATGGTGCATATGTCTTGCTAACAGATGCTGGCTCTGTGAGCGTGCTCAAGAGACAAGCAACCATCTTTTATTTCATTGCAGGTACTCTAATAGGGTTTGGTGGACTATCTGTGACTGGCTTGGAATCCCTACCATCCGGAGAAGTCTTCGTAGCTGCTCAACCTGGATCATCCGCTAGTGCAAGAGGCATCGTCCGATTGACTTAGTGAAGAGAGCCGATATCGCCAACGTTGTCTATTACCTCTGGATAGAAAGATGCAAGCGAGCCATGGCCAACCAAGCCAGAGACCCCTCTTTCATCATTTCTGACATCAAAGCTACTATGAAAGCGATCATTTGGATAAAGATAACTAGATCTAGTGCTGACTTCGATTGGCTTGATAGGATTCTCTACTCTTAGGAGTAGAATTTTTGTAAATCTGGATATTTTTGATCTTTGGGTTGGGGTTTGCCAGCTCTAGGCAGTTTTGTTCACTGCTATAGAGATTTTTGTATATCCACCCTCCCCTTAGCCGTATTAGCCCGCTTAGTTGTCAGATATATAGGGCTTTTATGTATCTAATGCTACGCTACTGATTATATTTTTGATATATATAACACATCTCTTTATTCTAAAAAAAGAAGGAGGACATACATCTAGAGGAGAGACTTTGAAATCAAACTTATAGGGGAGCTTTGCTACATTGTCAGCTACAATATTGGCCCTTGTATCAACCCACCCAATAAAAACCTCTCAATCCTTTTTAATCAGATCAGTATATTTTACTAATGAGAGATAAAAGAGGGTGTTCTGGATTATTTCGTAGTAGATTAATCCGAAGTGGCTGAATCAGATTCAAGTTCCCTCCTTTCCTTGCAGCGCTATCTATCTACACTACAAAAAAAGTCATTTTTTTTAGTTTTTATTTCGACGCAAACGAAATCCGCTGCAATTTTATAAGAAAAGTAGTGCGTAACTTTGTTAGCGTCGTTTTTTTAAAAAGGAAGATAGATATCTATTTCTCTTTTAGCCAATTTCCCAGTAAACTCTTATTTGGTGTTGGCGTTGAGTTGTTATTCAGCAGGAATTCTTTCACAAAGCCTCAAGAGCTTCATCCTGCAAATGCTTCCCATTGTGTTTGTGTAATGATTCCTGTGACAAAATACATCTAAAATTTCCATTCAACTGGTGGACGTAATTAAGCTCTTTCTTGGCGGAACATACAAGATGAGACGAGACATCTTAAACATTGGAATTTTAAGATCGTCGGATGTTTTTCTTTTTCCCTATCTCTTCTCCTCTCATTCTTCAAGCGGTTTCACGTCTCAACTCAATTACTTGTCTCTTCTGACTTCCTCAGGTAAATATCTCGACTCAGTTTCTATTTCTTGAACCCTAGATTCTAGAACTCCATTGCAAGATGTATCCCAGATCCTCGTTCATCTGAAACTCCATTGCCAGATTTTGTTTGTGTTTTCTTCTACCCACTAATAACAGAGTATTCAGATTAAAAACATTGCTTAAAGTCATTGTTCTCGGCGACAATGGGTGAGTGAAAATCAGATTTGTTCTCGGCGACAATAGGTGAGTGAAAATCATATTTGCTTTTACATTCTTCTGAAGAATCTTAAATGTTCTAGTAGTGGTTTTAATTTGATGAATTTCTAGCGTTGTTAATCCATCCTCATTCTGATATAACCTGAATTCACAGTGAGGTACCGCTGGGACATCTTCATTCCCTTCTTCAGTTTTAATTTGATTAATTTCTAGGGTTCTGCTGATATAACCTGAAACTTCTTGTTTTAATTTTATAGATATGGGATACCGCTAGTCAAGAGAGATTTCAAACACCACCAGAGCCCTGCCTCTGCTTTGAGCTAAATGCGGTTTCTTCAGTTCAGATGCAGCTTTTTGCCTCTACAATACAACTGAGTTGGAGCTCAGCAGAGGAATTGAGAATTGGAGGTCAGTCCAAATTATGATAAACGGAAGATGAATGAAGGTATCACAATCTGCAATCTGTAGTTATCATTCAAGAGGGATGGATGGATTATGATGTTTTGAATAGTCAATCAACCAATGTAACACGTGCGGCTAGTGCTAGTGCTGCTGCCGGTTGAAGAAGAATCTGACTTACTTCCTGGTGAAGATATAATTAAAACAGTCAAAAGTAGCATTATTGATTTATTAGTATTCTCAAGATATAATTAATTATGTATAAGATACATAATGTCCAGTAATTTCAGTTTTCCGAATCTATACAAAGTGACAAACACATTGCATCAAAACATAAATCGGATAAATGTGGAAAATCTGTTCGATTACAGCTCTTTACTCTTAAGACTTTGGACTCAAATGATTTGAGTTGTCTCCCACCCGGTGAGCTAGCTAGCTTTACATATATTAACTCCAACTGATTTTGACTGTTTTAATTATATCTGACCTCCAGATTATAATAGTCAAAGTTAATTAGTTGTTCTGCTGAAACTGATTTTGCTTATATGAATAGAATAAACCGATCTTTGAGACTGTTTATTATGTTTGTCTGTTTGATTTGAATTTAAAGAGGATATATCCTTGACAATAGACGGTGATCCTGCCTTCTTCCTCTTCGGGAGTAAGCGATTGAAGTAGAAGTGATAGCACTGCTGCTCATCGTTTCAAGGATTGTAATCTAATTGCTTGAATAGTGCAAGTTGACATGTCTTCAATGCTTTTGATTGATCTCAATCAGGTACCTAGAATTTTTTTCCCCTCATATTGTATTTTCTTCAAGTATTTTTGGGTGTAACTTTAATTATAATCTGATAATTGGGCCAGGTAAACTACACTAAATATCATGATAACGAGTTACAATGATTTTCTTTTATTTTGATAAAGAGTTACAATAATTTTGAGTGTGTTCTAAAAAAATGTTTTCAGCATATGAATATTGCTACTACTTTGTGGTGTGGCTGAGTTTGTCACTCAGCTAGTACTTTATATCACATACATCACACAAACATATTCAGGCTTTTTTTTTAATTGTAAGGTGATGATAGACTATATATTTTGATGTTATGCATGCTATGCAGAATGGAAGGATTCAATTCGGTGCATTTATGAAGAATGGTTGCAACTTTTAGGATTTCTTGCTGCAGTTGAGTCGCAGTTTAAAGAACTATGTGAGTAGCAGTTTGTTAATTGTTGCAGCTGATCTTGCTTATCATGTTCTTGCTTTTGAAATTCCATTTATCTGTAGTTGCTGGTGTAAAAAAGTATGCTCATAATTAGTGTTGTGAGAGTTGTGAATGACGCAGTTCGTTTTGTCTAGTTGCTGGTGAAATGATTTGAGTTGTGATAAAGATTACTGCTGTTGTTAGGAACATATCTGTTGTTTGGGAACACGATCTTGCCATCGATTCCCCTGTTTCATGGTATTTGCCGTTGGATACAAGCCACTTCTCTTTGACCAGTTTCCGATTAACTTCTGTGGGGAGGTTCTGCACTAGAAACCTGGTTAGATCTCCACTCCTCTAGTCTGTCTTTTTGTGTACCATGAAATACATTTATGTTCACTGCTGACTGTTTTAGCACGCACTGCTCATTACTTGGAAACTGAATAATGATGATTCTGCTTAAGTAATTGCCAAAAGAAAGTTGAAAAAAATTGACATGCTTATGTTGCTTAGCCATCAATCAACTAGAGCTTAGAGGTTGTCACTGCGATCGATGATGTTTCTTGTGATTGTTTTTCCTTTTCTTTATAAAATGTAATGTGATATTAAGTTATTACTTTTACAGATATGTCAACGTGATACATAATGAGCAATGATATATATACCAAAAGATCTCAAGAAATAAATAATGTACACATGTGTATGTAGTAATTATTTTGCATGCAGCTAGTTGAAGTTTGTTAAAAAGTGTTAAGATATATGTTGATCATTGAGGGTTGATTTCAACTTGAGTCCACAAAATACTATTTGAAGATAGCCAGAATCAAATCTTATGCACTTTCAAAGACTGAAGCATACAAGAAAAAACCAAAGAACGTATCTCTCAATGTTTAGAAACAAGTGGTGGATTACTGGTACAACGAAGAATTTAAGGTAATAAATCACCTCTAGCACTATTGTATTATCAAATTAGTCTTCCTTATATTGTTATCATTGTCATCAATAATAGAATTATAGAATAGTTTTATTCCATTCATAGGGATCCATTATGTGATAGAACTTATTGTGTTTTGTTGCTTATGACACTATTGTATTTTTTCCTTCTATTTTTAGAATAAATCTGAGGAGGCAAAACTGTCGCGTGCTGCAAAGATGCATGTGCACACTACAGGGGCAAAAAGTTTTGCTCGAGTTAGAGATGAATCTGTGAGACAACTTTAATAGAAAATTTATTTATTCATTGACATAAGACTTGCACTATTAATGTGGTGAACTAACTGTTATGTTAATTGATTGTTAGGTGCAAGTACATAATAGAGAACCGGATGAAATTGAGATCTTCGAATTATGTCATCAGAGACAGTACGAGTCCTATTTTGACAAAAACGCTTCTGATTATATTCTGAGTATTTGACTTAAGGTGAATTTTAATTTAATCAATCTTATATGTTTTATTGTATTCATCCTAGTTTAACTAATCATTTTAAATGCAGGAAACTGCTTGATCCTATGTGAAAGACAACACTGGTGTTGATTCAATATCTGAAGCCACTGTTGATGTTGAAGCTGAGGCACATTATCATTTATGAGGACTAGATGACAGAGGTACCCGTTATTGTGCCGAATTAATATACCTTTCTTCCTCTTGATGATCAGTTTCGTATCCTATCTGATCGTAATATTATATCAGTGTGTTCAGTGTCGGCGCGTTCAGTGTCTTGATTTCTAGATTATTCATGTGCATTACATCATCCCTTAGATTGTTGTCAATTTATTAGCCTCACTTCTGTCCGATTGATTAAACTATTCCAACTATGAGCTATAGGAAGAATTGAAACTGATAATCATACATAAAAGTAGTAGGCATAGGCATTTCTCAACAAGAATTACCATCTATTATTTCTTCCTCAAAAATTCCTTTCATTATAAGCTCCCCAGCAATTTGAAATACACTATAGTCTATAGATATATATATTCTCTACAATAAGGGGCTGAGCAAATCAACTACAGCAACTACATGTATTATACATGGTTGCAACTTATTCAACAATGGTGAACATAAATAGTAACGGATGGTGCATGCCTAACTCTTCTAGATGGGGTTGGTGAAACAGATTCATAAACCAATTGAAGATTATTATTTTTATGGCTGGTTGAAATACCCCAAACCTAAGTATGTTAATTAAACATAAATTTATGATGTAGTAAGGCTAAAACATGCCTTAGAACCATTGGTAGACAATCTATACCAAAGAAAATAAAAGGAAACGCCATAAGAGCAATTTAAGCAAAAACATGCTTTAAGCTTGGAGTAACTTGGATTAGCAACCAAATATCATTCTAAAACTTTATTAACATTATAATGGACATTTTAAATAAATTATCAAAGAAAACCAAGCTCAAAAATAAGTTTAAACACAAATTGTGCTTTAAGGACTCTTAAAGCACATTTTTGAAAAATTGTCTTAGAAGAAGGTTTTGAGTGGCTAAATGCCCATTATTACACGTTAATCAACTTATGTACAACTTATTATCACATTAGGAAGGCTAAATCAATGGGAAACCAAACAATTCACAAATATAGGCACTAATCGTGAATAATAACCAAATAGTGCACAAATTAAGCTTTAGTCATCTTAGCTTAATTAATTGGTCAACAAAGACCATAAATATCTTCATTTAGAGGAGGGGTCCAGTTTTTAAATAGGTGAGTAATCACCTTATGCCAGCCAAGTTAGAAGAATAAGAAGGAAATAAAGAGAAAATACTATTTGCTTTTAAAAAAAGAAAATATCTAATATAAGCCTTACCTCTCTCCTCTCCTCTTCATTTCTTCTTCTTCTTCCACCGTATTCATCTTCTTCTTCCTCTCAATAAAACCATGAGTTACAGCTCCATTCATACTCCACCTTGTCTTGCTCACCAAATGCTCATTTTTGCTCCAAATCAAAAACTAAGCATAGATTTCTCTTAGTTGGAGCAATCCCTTCAGTTCTATCTTTACAAAACTAGAATCGCTCAATTTTGGTGCCATAGGAAAACTCCATTGAAGGGGGGAAAATCAAGTTTGAAGAGCTCCTTTGATTCTTCATTCATTCAAGGTAAAGAAAGTGAAAGAAAAATAAACTTTCCATCCATTTTTGTCATTACCGAAAATTGCCTTCTCATGGAGTCTTGTTCTATCCCTTGAACTAGCGTTGTTTCATTCTACAAGGACTATTGGAGGTCCTCCTTGATTCATTACCCAAGCCTATCTTGAGACTTTAAAGGTAATCATCCATTTTTAAGGTTTAAAGCACTCTTTTTAACCTAGGAATGATTCCTTAAGTTTAGGTGCATTCCTTAGCACTCATTATATTATTTGAATGTGGATTAAAACATTGTCAATAGAATTGAATTCCTTGGCTGAGAATCATCCAAGAAAACCTAAGGAGGAAGTTGAGAGAAAATTTTGAAAAACAAGGTAAATAACATACCTTAAGATGTTTTATGGTTTAAGGGTTGGTATTTAGATAAGTACTAAATGTATCTTAAAGCTTACATTAAGTAATGGGTTATATAACCTAGTAAAAAGGATTTAAACAAGCTTGTGAACTTGTGACTAAGGAGCCAGTGGAAATGAGTTAGTAAGATAAGCTTAAGATGATTTTAAGAGCATTATAACTACTATGAGATTGATGGAAGTAATTGCAGGTTGAAGGCTATTATATGTAGGAAATTCAGTGTTTAGTTATGTCATTTAAGGGCTTAAGAGCCATGTCATTTAAGGGCCTAAGAGCCATGTCATTTAAGAGCCTTAGTGCTACAATTTAAGGTTTATGCATTGTAATAAGAATTAATGTATATGAGTGTAATTGGTATTTCGAGAACATCCATTGAGGATTGGATTGTCTTAAGTTGTTAAGGGATGAAAAACTATGTGTTTGGGCATGATAATATACTAGAGAAGTTATGACAAAATTTGAGTAGAAACCAAGTGTTTTAAGTAGTAGTTGTGAGTATTATGACCTAGGTTGTGCTAGGAAGCACTAATGGAGGTTTTGGTAGAAATAACTAAACTAAAGTGTTCTTGAGGATTAGGATGAACTAGTGTTTGTTAGGAAGAGTTTGAGGTTGAATGGGTGGATTAAACACACCATGGTTGTGATATAAGATATGTATTGGATGGAGCAAAATTTTGCGGGAGAATGTTGTAAAAATGTTTTGAGAGGTTTAGGTGTGAACTAGTGAGTATAACCTTGATGGTAATGAGTGGACTTGGGTGATGGAGGTGAAAACTATAAGAGAATGTAGTAACTTGTCAAGGGAATGTTTAGGAATGGATAAGAGTGTATAACCATGTTAATGGTGAGAAAATTTAGTAAAGGAGATGGAAATGTTTAAAAGGAATTTAGAATGGTCAAGTTGAAGGAGTGAAGGTGTGTGTAAGGCTAAGTGATTGTGTAGTTGGATAAGGAACAAGGTTAAGGTGTTAAGAGTATGATTGGTAATGCATATATATGTTCAAAGTTAGGAATGATGAGAAGAAAGTGTAAAGGAAAGGATATTATGCATGGAGATGCAATATGACTTTGAGAACTTTGAGAAGTTTGAGTAAAGGAAATGAGGGATGCATAATGATGCTTTGGGAGAAGTTAAGATGGTTGTGAAGGAGCATTTTGGTTAGTTGAGGTCTTAGGCAAAATTACAAGTTGGAAGTGTAAGGAATCAAGTGTTAAGTGTTAAGAATTTAGTAAGAATTTAGTAAGAATTTAAGTAAATGTTTAAGGAGTCTGTTGGATGATTTAAGAGGGGATTAAGGTGCCAGAAGGATGTTAAAACATGTAGGAAACATGTGGAATGATTAGGAAAAGATTGGGGTGAATTTGGAGCTCAAAATGAGTAGAAAAGCACTTTGAAAAATGGGTTCTGTGTCAGACCACCCCTAGGGACCGCCCCTGTGGGGAGGTCCAGTTGAATTTTCCTGGGCGATTTGTTTCTGTTGTGGGCCTCCCCAGGGTAGGGGCGGTCCAGTCTAATAAAAAAAATTAAAATTTAAGAATGATAAGAGGTATTATTAGTAAGCCATTAAGAGGGTAAAGATGATTAGAAAGATAAGCATATAAGAACATAAGAGATTGAGTTAAGTAAATGAATTAAGTGTTTAAGATTAGGTTTGTAAGAACTTAGTGGGTATTAGATGGGGATCATTAATGACTAAGTGAGTTGAGTAAGTTGGGTTGAGTTAAGTTAATTAACAACCTAAATTGGATGAATGTTTTAGGACTTGAGAATTGGGATTCGGAAGGAGATTAGACAACCGACACAAATGACGGTGTATGGTTTGGTTTTTTTGTAGCCTACTTGCTAACGATGTGTCCCTCGGCTTGTGTGCTATTTGTTTATGTGTGCCGACTAAGCAAGATAAAGCATGTAACCAGGTTATTGTATTGTTGTGTGTTGTTTGAAACTAGCACAACTTACCTTTGAGAATTTACTAATAATGTTTAGTAAAGAATGTGTGAGAATAAGGAACACTCCAAAATATTGTTTTATTAGTAACCGAAAGTGGTTAACTAACAAACATTGAGTTTGAAACTTCTACTAATTAGAACTTGGGGGGAGTGAGGAATCCGGAATGGTTCGGTCATGCATGTGTTAAGTAGGAGGTTGGTATCCTTATCAGGTTCCGAC
Source organism: Limonium bicolor (assembly GCA_023374045.1). Taxonomy (NCBI): domain Eukaryota; kingdom Viridiplantae; phylum Streptophyta; class Magnoliopsida; order Caryophyllales; family Plumbaginaceae; genus Limonium; species Limonium bicolor. The sequence continues at coordinate 193,747,835 of CM041777.1, read as the reverse complement.
TACCAAATATGACTTGTCTTCGGACTCGTCGCCTAGAGTTGACATAAAGACTAGGTCACCTCGATTTTTGTTTGAGGTGGGAGGCATTGCTGAGATGGTGTGGTGGGATCTACCTAAATCCCAACTAATTCTAACAAATATTGTTTATGTAAACCAATGGAGCTGATAACTCATTGGTTAGGGTTACCTTGACCCGACAAGATAAACAATGAATTAAGGAACAACCATTCTAATTAAAGAACGGTTGTCTTAATTGAGATAAGATTTGTGATAAGATTTGAGATAAGATTTAAGATAAGAGCTGAGATAAGAATGGACTGAGATTAAGAGGAATCATAACTTAAGGAGTTAAAAGATTAACTCACTTACTAAGGGAACGCTTTTAAGTCATTCATTGTGTTTGAACTCTGATTGTTCATATGTGGTTGGATGTTTATTGAACTTCTTATTTATGTTGTGTATTTAATCCACCGCATGCTATAGACAAGTAGTCGTCGTAGCCCCGTTAGCTTAGGGGCTATGAGAGAATCGTAGCAGCAAAGGTGCTGACCCCCTCGGGGAAACTGTTTAAATTTTGCAGTGAATGACAGAAGACGACCGTTCTGAGAGTAGGATCGGGTAGAATTACTTTGGGTTGTTTTCCTATTGTTATACGAGTTGGCATGTCCACTCGTTTAGTAAATGGTATGAGATGTTAGTAAGATGTAATCGGATATGAAATACTTGTACTGAGGATATGTATTGGTTAAGGTTAAGTATACATTAATGTTCGGTATATTCGGGTTCATCAGACCGTAGCTAGGTCTTGAAGTATTTAGTATGCCTAGTTAGTCACGTGGGTGACTAACGGCCGTAACACCAACTGCTGTAAAAATTCCGCTGTAATGTTGATATATGTAAATGGAGCTTTGTGAGTTATTGTTAGTTTATGAGTTAGGGTGTTACAAAAAGTGGTATCAGAGCGTAGTTACGCTCTGATGACTAAAATTATAGAACTTAGGAGGATACAAAGTTAGAGTTTGAGTTATGGTTTAAGGGTTGAGAGATAGAGCGAGAGGTGTGTTAGTTAGGACTTCTCGGTGTTTACCGGATATCTATAATACCAAAACCCGCCCTCCACTTCCCTAACTTTGAGTACGGGGAACAAACGTCAGAGAGAAGAAAGCCTTCTCTTACTCGGGGAAACCCAATCTGGCAGTTAGTTAACATTAAGCAATACGAGAAACACCTCGTTGTACAGCAGTTTACAGAAAACTTGGAGGTTTTAATTGGAGCGCAATGATGAAACAGGCGCTGCCAACGGAATTCTACCGATAAGAGAACGGTAATTACCGACAACATGGGTCGACATGCTACGCAGTCGAAATAACTCACCATACCAATAATAAGAAAAGCATTGCGAGTGCAATGGAGAGGAAAAGAGAAGTAACTAGTATACGGGACAGTAGTCCGAAGGAGCACAACTGCGGGATAATACCGCGCATGAGAACAAAGACTACTGGAAAGTCCATTATGAAACGAGGACTCCGAACCCCATACAATTAGAAAGGTTGCAAAACCTGACCAACATGGCGCAGACGACCATGAAAATGCAAGCAAGCTATATACTGGGATAGGACTATGACGTAGTGCCTAAGGAGAGTCAATACTTAGTAACCACGACAAGTGCGTGGAAACGGGAGCAAAAGATTAAGGCGTAAGTAAATAACAAGGGGTTCCCTCAGAAAGAGGAACGCCCTGATAAGTGAAAGTACTGTCTAAACAACCAGGAAACTACCATAAGGTCAGTTATCCAAAATAAGTGGACATCTAAGGAGTCCCGAGGACTACCAATTACATGGAGATTAGGAGAAAGTACCACTACCAATGTACACAGTACCAATAGCCCATCTTGCATGGCGCACTTGCTGTAGCAAGTGCTACCACAGTTAAGCTATACGGAAAGCTATCATGGCGAGATAGTAGAATGCTACAGTCGTAATACGTATTAATATCAGATTGCAAATCCATAAGAACGGGAGAATGAGACCTTGGAAAGGCCTGATGACCTGACCATGCTGAGATCGACACACTAGTCAGCAGGGAGCTGAACTTGGACGGAATACTAAACGATATAAATTTTAGCAATGGTACAACCTACCACGATACAACCTACTACAACAACAACCGACAGTACGGTAAGAACACCGATCCCGAACCTTGAAGAGAAGAACCTAAGAGGTCGCTCAGTAGTGCAAGCAAAACACCACGTAAGTAATAACCTACAAGGAATTTGATACGAGATGGAATGAAGAAAGTTGATGAAACGACTTTCAATAGGAACGAGATAGAACTCCCGAGATGATCACTAAGAATATCGATAACAACATTCTTTATTGAAGATGTTGGTAAACCCTAGAAACAGGGATAAAGGAAATGAACTTAGGCTATAACCTACCAAGGATCAAAGACATACAACCCCGAAAAAGGAAAGCTCAGAGGACTACCCCCACAGAGCGGGCATAGTCGAGCCGAACAAACTGATGAACGACAGTTAGCATTGTTGCCTAACTCATTAACACCCAAGTATGAATGATTATTGACGGGTGGCGTAGTCAACAAATGTTGAACGAAGCATTGGGATGGAAGCACAAGATAACAGGATAAATATCCAACTTAGACACCTTAAGGCAGATGCCTAATACGAACCAATCCATAATCGTTTAAAAGGCGCAAGTCTATGAAAATGACGGTATTGTCACAGACACTGTTAACGCCAGATCACTTGAATGAACTTCCATAGCGGGAAGCAGGTTGCAGCAACTTACCATGAAATTCGGTACTACATCAAGGATGTAATCTAATGGTTGAGAAAAAATTAGAGAACCTGAAGCTTATGAGGATAGACTATAATGAGTAAGAGTACGACAGTGAACTAAGTGTCAGCTCGCACACAGGAAAAATTAGATGCTAAGAGCTTACGAGCCAAGGATGTTAACCATATCAGAGCCCGAGGCGCAGTAAGTTGTAAGAGAGCTTATTTAAGCCATGAACGAACTACAATTTGTAGATATGAACGGTTACAAAACATATAACTTAGATTGTGGAAGAATTGCCAGGAAAGGGCACCAATGAGCATATTGAGATAATACTATTGACAGGGGTAGAGAACAAACCACTCCTTTTAGGGTGGGGATACCTCTCCTTGATGTGAGGCCTTGAGTGGGAATAAGCCCCTCAAAAAGGGGCTTTCACTTATTAGAGATAGAATACTTTTTGTTAGGGAACGGAAACTGTAAATCTTGAGATTCCCTTGAAACTGACCAGTTACATGTAAGTAATAAGGAAGGCTGCGTAGACAGGCGTTATATCCAATGCTTAGGATTAGGAATCAGTAATCGTTAGAGATAAACATTGTGAGTGCATAAAATGGCACGTCGAGTGACCAACACTCAGAAGAGCTTGTGACTCAATGGATGAATTCTTCGGGAACCAGTTAAATCACTCGATGAATTTTATCATAAAGGATGGAAGAACGTGAGAGAGACTAACCTACTTGCGAACCCTTCATATTAAGAGATAGCGATTTTAAGGCACGGTACGACAACCGCCATACACCCAAAATTAGAGAACTCCCGGGTGTTTACACTAGGACGGGATCGAGTATAAGATAAGACGTTAGAATAAATGATTAAGTAGTTGCACCATCAATGGGAAACAGAGTAAAGGCCAACTACCATGGTAACAGAGGTCATGAGGACAATACCTATATAAATGGATTAAGTCATGGTGCGCAGTAAAGTGACCATTATGTGTAAACCATCAAATATTGACATGAAGGCAATTAAATTTATGAGCTAAGACCAATGTAGGCGAGGAAATAAGAGGGAAGACGAACTGTGCATTAGCGTCAGTAATTTAGACCATGCGGTGAAAGATTTCACAGGAAGCATATTGTCCATTCCTTAAGAACTGGAAGTGCGTTCCTAGTAGATCAGACATGAGAAACAGGATAATAGGCTCCATGAAAAGAGACCTCAATTGCTAAAGGATAGAGTCCGTACTAAACACAGAAAAAAGCTAGAGCATATCATATCTAAGAACACAGTAAATGAATTTCCCTTGATTAAGTTCAAGAAGAACAATAAGTGTTATTATGGAACGATGAAAGAGAAGATCGGCAACAGAATACCTCATAATTAGCAATAGGTAAACATGTGACGGACACTACGGGTATACTAAACGAGATGTGGGATGACCGCACTCCACAGGAGCTTGCGAGCCTGGCAGACTCATTCATGAGTTAGTCGGGTAAGTAGTAATGTACCAGTAAGGTACCCCTTGCATGTAGACGAGTAGTGTAAGGAACATGGGAAGTAGTTGACTTTGTACCACGGTCAACAAGGCAAGATCAGACAAGAGCAGCTACTACCACAAACTGTTGAAGAGAAGGAACTTAGTTGAACCAACAACACAAAGGAATCAGAGAACTCAATTCAGACAGAAAATAATTAAGAATTATGAAGTGCGATGAGCATGAATTATTAAGTGCAGACATAGGACATGTCTTAAGACGTTAGAGATAAAACTGTAAAGCGCAATAAGCACTAAACAGTAGTTTTAGATTAAGAATCATCCTCAGACCAAAGGTCAGTTGGAAAGAACGATTTACACACTTGAGAGAACGCTAAGAGTATGAACATTAGATCTTCAGGGAGACTGGATAGGCAAGCTACAACTCATTAAGGCCGTGTATAATTAAAGATAACACATGTCCATTGAGAGACCTTTAGTACTAAATTATAAGCATGCAGGAGAAGGATATACAATACTATAAAAGGATAAGAAGGGTAAACTAAGCCCTAAGGTTATCAGAGTCGCGCAGCGGAAGCTAGCAGACCGGTACCCTAAATGTTTGATGTACCTAATGTACGGAAAAGGAATGATGCACCACACATCTTCCAATTGAATAAATATATGACTTATCAACCGAATGCTTTAGAACCTTCAAGGCTAAACCCGAACACATTAGAAAGACTGGTATAAATACCAATAAGAATCCTAGATACAGAGACTAAGCCATTAACACGGTTAAGACCCTCTGATCGGATCATAAGGTGAGATGGATGACATGGAAGTTGTAATGCTTAGTGAGAATTAAACATCTTGAACCTAAGTTTAAGGGTGATAACATGTTGATTACATGGGCATAATCCATTTTAAGGGGGGTAGAGCGAAAAACCGCTTTAGCGTAAGTACTACGGTGTGCATAGCACAAAATAAATTGAGAATTTGTTTTACATATACATATGTATATATTCTGAGATTAATTATGGTTATTGCGCACAAAATATGCGAATACCATACGCATTAAGTACCTATCATGTTAAATCCGGTGTGAGTACAAGTTAAGAGAATTAGTGAAGATAATTAAAGAGACTTAAGGAATATATGAGATATAAGTCGGTATGAAACTACATGTGAGATAAGAATAAGATAACATTATGAGATATTATTCAATATGAGTATGAGGTAGGAAATAGTAATGCGATGAGGTATAAGATGGTGAGAATTGGTATGAAACTGATATAGAACTTAATAGGAATTAAAGTCCTGAGGTAATTACTAAGAGGTGAACTGGGAATGATTGATGGACTGAGTCCACATTTTGAGATGTGTTGATTATGACTAGCATGGCTAAAAGATAGAAAATTGGAAATGAGTGAATTAACTGTTGTTTGAAATTGACGTGGGAGGTGAAACTTGATTTTCTAGGGATCAAGGGAAACCAAATACAAATTGGGTGGAGAGATAGTTCAACACTGATGCTGATCACATCAGGGTCGAATGATTCCTGAAACTCCCTACAAGTGGTCACAATTAATCATGTTAAGAATAGATGCATTAGCATAAAAGTGGAATTGGAGTTGATTATATTTTCAATTAGAGGAATTATTCCTCACTTGACCTCGTAAAAAGGATTTCCTTTTTACTGAGTCTCGCCCATGAAGCCGAGGACGCATGAGCCTTTGTGTTCGGGCCGGTGACATGAGGAGAACAGAGTAGTTTTGTATTCTAGCCCATGAAGGCGTGGACGAATGTGCCTTTGTCTTCGGACCGGTGACATGGGAGAATACGACAAAGTATATGACTGTTTTAATCTTCCAAAGGACCACGGATCAGAGAGCGTAAGTGTCCAATAGTTGGTACCTGCAGGCGATATCTTGCAATACTCGCTCATGAAGCCGAGGACTTGTGAGCCTTCGTCTTCTGACCGGTGACATGGGGAGGATGTAACAAAAGAAATTTTGAGTGCTATACATGCCTCTAGGTGCATAAAATGGCACGTCGAGTGACCAACACTCAGAAGAGCTTGTGACTCAATGGATGAATTCTTCGGGAACCAGTTAAATCACTCGATGAATTTTATCATAAAGGATGGAAGAACGTGAGAGAGACTAACCTACTTGCGAACCCTTCATATTAAGAGATAGCGATTTTAAGGCACGGTACGACAACCGCCATACACCCAAAATTAGAGAACTCCCGGTGTTTACACTAGGACGGGATCGAGTATAAGATAAGACGTTAGAATAAATGATTAAGTAGTTGCACCATCAATGGGAAACAGAGTAAAGGCCAACTACCATGGTAACAGAGGTCATGAGGACAATACCTATATAAATGGATTAAGTCATGGTGCGCAGTAAAGTGACCATTATGTGTAAACCATCAAATATTGACATGAAGGCAATTAAATTTATGAGCTAAGACCAATGTAGGCGAGGAAATAGAGAGGAAGACGAACTGTGCATTAGCGTCAGTAATTTAGACCATGCGGTGAAAGATTTCACAGGAAGCATATTGTCCATTCCTTAAGAACTGGAAGTGCGTTCCTAGTAGATCAGACATGAGAAACAGGATAATAGGCTCCATGAAAAGAGACCTCAATTGCTAAAGGATAGAGTCCGTACTAAACACAGAAAAAAGCTAGAGCATATCATATCTAAGACACAGTAAATGAATTTCCCTTGATTAAGTTCAAGAAGAACAATAAGTGTTATTATGGAACGATGAAAGAGAAGATCGGCAACAGAATACCTCATAATTAGCAATAGGTAAACATGTGACGGACACTACGGGTATACTAAACGAGATGTGGGATGACCGCACTCCACAGGAGCTTGCGAGCCTGGCAGACTCATTCATGAGTTAGTCGGGTAAGTAGTAATGTACCAGTAAGGTACCCCTTGCATGTAGACGAGTAGTGTAAGGAACATGGGAAGTAGTTGACTTTGTACCACGGTCAACAAGGCAAGATCAGACAAGAGCAGCTACTACCACAAACTGTTGAAGAGAAGGAACTTAGTTGAACCAACAACACAAAGGAATCAGAGAACTCAATTCAGACAGAAAATAATTAAGAATTATGAAGTGCGATGAGCATGAATTATTAAGTGCAGACATAGGACATGTCTTAAGACGTTAGAGATAAAACTGTAAAGCGCAATAAGCACTAAACAGTAGTTTTAGATTAAGAATCATCCTCAGACCAAAGGTCAGTTGGAAAGAACGATTACACACTTGAGAGAACGCTAAGAGTATGAACATTAGATCTTCAGGGAGACTGGATAGGCAAGCTACAACTCATTAAGGCCGTGTATAAAAAGATAACACATGTCCATTGAGAGACCTTTAGTACTAAATTATAAGCATGCAGGAGAAGGATATACAATACTATAAAAGGATAAGAAGGGTAAACTAAGCCCTAAGGTTATCAGAGTCGCGCAGCGGAAGCTAGCAGACCGGTACCCTAAATGTTTGATGTACCTAATGTACGGAAAAGGAATGATGCACCACACATCTTCCAATTGAATAATATATATGACTTATCAACCGAATGCTTTAGAACCTTCAAGGCTAAACCGAACACATTAGAAAGACTGGTATAAATACCAATAAGAATCCTAGATACAGAGACTAAGCCATTAACACGGTTAAGACCCTCTGATCGGATCATAAGGTGAGATGGATGACATGGAAGTTGTAATGCTTAGTGAGAATTAAACATCTTGAACCTAAGTTTAAGGGTGATAACATGTTGATTACATGGGCATAATCCATTTTAAGGGGGGGTAGAGCGAAAAACCGCTTTAGCGTAAGTACTACGGTGTGCATAGCACAAATAAATTGAGAATTTGTTTTACATATACATATGTATATATTCTGAGATTAATTATGGTTATTGCGCACAAAATATGCGAATACCATACGCATTAAGTACCTATCATGTTAAATCCGGTGTGAGTACAAGTTAAGAGAATTAGTGAAGATAATTAAAGAGACTTAAGGAATATATGAGATATAAGTCGGTATGAAACTACATGTGAGATAAGAATAAGATAACATTATGAGATATTATTCAATATGAGTATGAGGTAGGAAATAGTAATGCGATGAGGTAAGATGGTGAGAATTGGTATGAAACTGATATAGAACTTAATAGGAATTAAAGTCCTGAGGTAATTACTAAGAGGTGAACTGGGAATGATTGATGGACTGAGTCCACATTTTGAGATGTGTTGATTATGACTAGCATGGCTAAAAGATAGAAAATTGGAAATGAGTGAATTAACTGTTGTTTGAAATTGACGTGGGAGGTGAAACTTGATTTTCTAGGGATCAAGGGAAACCAAATACAAATTGGGTGGAGAGATAGTTCAACACTGATGCTGATCACATCAGGGTCGAATGATTCCTGAAACTCCCTACAAGTGGTCACAATTAATCATGTTAAGAATAGATGCATTAGCATAAAAGTGGAATTGGAGTTGATTATATTTTCAATTAGAGGAATTATTCCTCACTTGACCTCGTAAAAAGGATTTCCTTTTTACTGAGTCTCGCCCATGAAGCCGAGGACGCATGAGCCTTTGTGTTCGGGCCGGTGACATGAGGAGAACAGAGTAGTTTTGTATTCTAGCCCATGAAGGCGTGGACGAATGTGCCTTTGTCTTCGGACCGGTGACATGGGAGAATACGACAAAGTATATGACTGTTTTAATCTTCCAAAGGACCACGGATCAGAGAGCGTAAGTGTCCAATAGTTGGTACCTGCAGGCGATATCTTGCAATACTCGCTCATGAAGCCGAGGACTTGTGAGCCTTCGTCTTCTGACCGGTGACATGGGGAGGAGGATGTAACAAAGAAATTTTGAGTGCTATACATGCTTAAGCATGTTGTGTAATATTTGAGTATAAGCATATGACAGACCTAATGATTCAATAAGTTTAAGTACATATAAGCATGATCTATATGATCCATGATATGAGATAAACTGTGTGTTCTAATGAGATAAGATGAATGGGAACTTTGGGGACAAAGTTCTATTAAGGGGGTAGATTGAAATACCCCAACCTAAGTATGTTAATTAAACATCAAGTTATGATGTAGTAGTAAGGCTAAAACATGCCTTAGAACCATTGGTAGACAATCTAAACCAAAGAAAATACAAGGAAACACCATTAGAGCAATTTAAGCAAAAACATGCTTTAAGCATGGAGTAACTTGGATTAGCACCCAAATATCCTTCTAAGACCTTATTAACATTATAATGGACATGTTAAATCAATTATCAAAGAAAAACAAGCTCAAAAATAAGTTTAAACACAAATTGTGCTTTAAGGACTCTTAAAGCACATTTTTGAAAAATTGTCTTAGAAGAAGGTTTTGAGTGGCTAAATGCCCATGATTACACCTTAATCAACTTGTGTACTACTTAGTATCACATTAGGAAGCCTAAATCAATGGGAAACCAAAAATTTCACAAATATGTGCACTAATCGTGAATAGTAACCAAATAGTGCCCAAATTAAGCTTTAGTCAACTTAGCTTAATTAATTGGTCAACAAAGACCATAAATATCTTCATTTAGAGGAGGGGCCGGTTTTTAAGTAGGTGAGTCATCACCTTATGCCAGCCAAGTTAGAAGAATAAGAAGGAAATAAAGAGAAACTACTATTTGCTTTTAAAAAAGGAAAATATCTAATATAAGCCTTACCTCTCTCCTCTCTTCTTCATTTCTTCTTCTTCCACCGTATTCTTCTTCTTCTTCCTCTCAAGAAAACCATGAGTTACAGCTCCATTCATACTCCACCTTGTCTTGCTCACCAAATGCTCATTTTTGCTCCAAATCAAAAACTAAGCATAGATTTTTCTTAGTTTGAGCAAGCCCTTTAGTTCTATCTTTTCAAAACTGGAAAAGTGCAAACAGGAAAAGTAATATACTAAAAACTATGAAATTTAAACCTAGAAAATAATAAATCAAAATCCTGTCGGGTTGCAAAAATCCCGGTCACTATAGTATAGAAAGTTGAGTAACCAGGTATCGAACTACAGGACTTGAATAAATAAGCCTAAGTCCTAAGAAAACTGGAAATTTAGGGGGTTGTGAATTGTTTTATAACTGAATTAAGAAAACGCAAATCAAAGTCTAAATGAACGATTAAAGAAAGTAAATGCTAAAGTTGGTAAAGTGTACGGAACTCCGGGTTCGGGCTGTTCTTTGCTGGATAAATCTAGTAAACCTACAATTCAATTATAAGAAACGGAAAGGCCAATTCTTAAGCTCTCTTCGATCCTAAATCTTAGTTAAAGGAAGAGCTCACCTATCAGAACATGTCAACTCTAATCTAGAAGTTGGCAAAACACATATAGGCGGATTACGTGCGAAGAATTATAAGCTTTTGCAGGAAAAATTATCTATCCGACTAATCTTTCCCCAAATCTCCAGGTTAATTCGAACTTCCTATTAATCTCCTTATCTGATCCTAATAGGATTCGCAAAACAACTCTATAAATGCGCAAACTTAATAGAGAAGATGAATGATTAGCATTAACCTAGAAACAATCCATTACAATCCCATAGTCAAACTACAGAAATCCTAACTAAATTGTATCCATCATGAACAACCCTACCCCAGAGTTAATCCCTACTAGCCAGACATTACAAAGTAGCGAATGAATACAATCAAAAGAGAATTCATCTAAGGGAAGAAAAACCCTCGAATTGAATGATTATCCAGACTCAGGGACTGCCGGCGCAAGGTTTGAAGACGATGGTCTGACTCCCTTCTGTCGATGCTCCTCAACGATGACGGTGATGTGCTTGATGAATGTGGATGAAAGTGAAGCTAATGCTGATGGTGTAGATGATTGGAAAGAGCGTTGTTTTCCAGCGTGGGAGTGTCGTGATGTAATGATATGTCATAATGATCCTCCTCTCCTCTGATTAGGTCACTTTAAATAGAGTTTCTTCCTCTTTTCCCTTCAAAACGCCGAACTTCTGCTGAAATTTTAGTCGCGTCCGAACATTGGTCCGACCTTCAATGTTCGGACACATTGCTTTGAGCGCTCCAATTCCAAAAGTCTCGACTTGTGTCCGAACTTGGATGTTCGGACACAAGTTCGGACATGCAGCGTAGGTCAGACTTTCGACTTTTCCTCATTGTGATTCTCGAACCATGTCCGAACTTCAAAGTTAGGACTGAAGTTCGGACACTTCATCAGGCACAACACTCGAACTCTAGACTTGCGTCCGAGCTTGGATGTTCGGACACAAGCTCGGACACACCTTCAAAACCCTCTAAGTTCGTCGTTCCGACTCCAATTCGACCCCCGTTTGTTGCATCATCTCCCTCGTGAGTTAATCTCTGTTTCCTTGGCTTTTCTCTGCATTTAACATAGAAAAAGGTATCAAGCCTTAACAAACAACAAACAAAACAAAGGAAAACGTAAGATAAGTGTGGAATATTATCCATGCGCGTATGAAAATTAAGCATTAAAGACCACTAAAACTATTCATATTTCACACTTATCAAACCTCCTCACACTTAACCTTTGCTTGTCCTCAAGCAAAGCAGGAGTAAGATACCTCAAAATGCCTTAGTACCAAACCTTGGGTTCGCACAAAATAAAAGGGAATTAAGCCACAATAACAACCCAAGAATCGATCTGCTCTTAACTTCATGTCTCTTAAACAATGAAGAACGCTTTTAAAACAAAAGATTATGAAGAAGTCAGATCATAAAGTCAAAACATAGAGTAACTCAGAACCTTTCAACCGTTTCTCTTCTCAAACCTGTGGATGACAAGGGGTGTGAAGTACTGCCATATTCCGCAGAACCTTTCAACACCACGTACTCATGATCTAATTAAAGGATTTGCCATAAACATAAGACTTTAAAGAGCATCCTTTTTTTTTCTTTTGCATACATATTAAAAAATTTTCGCGCAAATAATTCATCCCCCAGACTTTTCTCTCCATCCTTGTTACGGTGTTGGGTCTTTTATCCCAGATCAGACGATCTTAGGTAAATGGGTGATGAAGCACCCCAAGGACTTAATAACCGGATGGAAGAGGCCTGTATTGGTTCAGAAAATAACTCAGATCAGAGGAGTACCTTGCCTTTATCCTTCATTCCAGACATTCTCATCATTCCCAAGGTTCCAGGTTAAACCAGTTCTGACTCCACAACTAACTTGCCCACGGACATTTAACAAAATTCAGTCATTTCCAAAATACAAAAACACACAGCTTTGAGCAAACCAACCCGTAAGGTCATCACCGGACTCGACTCCACAACGCAAAATCCACCCAAGTATTCAACACCCAGAAGCACTCTAAGGAACTTACCCCCATATAGCCCAAGACCAATCAAAAATTAGTGCGGGATGCAAAATAAATGGCTGACACATTCAGAAAGATCTCCCCCTTCCTCACACTTAATGAGGAGCAATGTCCTCATTGTTCAGAAAATTATCACAAGAAAGAGATCGTACTAAATGTGGCAGACTCACAAGGGTGGAAGTGAAGAGTTATAGTTATAACACGTTAAAGCACACGAAAACCGAACATAAACCAAAAGAAAGGAAACTGAAAACTCCCCTGATTTCTTTTGTGATTGATTGAGGAAGTGGTGCCTCCTCACACTTAGTGTCCTGGCAGGGGAGAATGTTTCCTCACACTCACTTCCAAGCAAGTGTCCGCATGGAATCATCACGGTAAAGCATACTTGCACACATTCAACACACAAAATAGAGAAGTATGCTAGAAGCATCGCATTAGTGATAACCAGTTCTTGCAGCTCAAGAGAAGAACAAACTAAAAACGAAATAAAGAAAAATACAACGCAAATAAACTAAAAGGAACTAAATCCAAAATAACTGAAAATAAAATCACAAAGAAGTCCAGAAATGGCTTCCAAACAAAAGTAGCATAATCCACAACATCATCACTGTGGGGGTGGGTAGTACGCTTGCCACTGCTGAAACTGAGCGAGCAGAGCCTCATAGTCGTCCTGAGAGCGACGCGCTTGCTGCTGAAGAGTCTCGATCTCTGCCTGATAGCGACGATCCATCTCCATGAAGCGGGACTCTAGCTGATAAAACTCATAGCAAGTGACATACTCGCTCCCAGGGGCTGGCAGTGCAGGAAATTCTTCCTCTTCCTCTAGCGGTAGCAGTAGGGGCGGGCTCTGACGGACCCTCACCCGCATCTCGCTGGCGCTTCTGTGGTCGTGGGGCAGCCTTCTTCCTCCATTCCCTCCCGTTAAACTCGAACCACATCTTCTTCAGGGCGCCCACATCAATAGGAGACCGCACAGCATGCAGCCCCGCAGAAGGAATGGTGACCATCTGCCTCCTAAGTATGTGGCAGATCATGACCGGATAGCCTAGCTTGTGTCGGTCCTTGTGCTCCATAATGTACTGCAAATGCAAGAAGATCACCCACGGCAAGTAAGTAACCTCAGCAGCCCCAGCAAACGACGGATTTAGCACTGCCTAGAGAGAAGGAAATCGGTATGGTTCAGGTTTGAGCTCTGACGTGGGAGAACATTAGCAGCCAGCAGTGCGAAGAGGACTCTCTCTTGAGGGTCCTGAAGCAGATCAGCAGGGACGACCTGCTTTGATGGGTCATCTCCTCTCCGCCGCCGTGGCCCCTGAACCATGAGGGGGGTGTAGGGTGGTTTATGGATGCTGCCTTGAAGTCATGCGGGTTGAGGTGCTCAGGATGGTCGGGGGCAGGATAAGGAAGGTCCAAATAGCAAGAAATCTCCATCGTGGAGATTGTCACTCTATCACCGTCAACAATGGATTTGATCTGGCCATCCTGGTAGATAGCATTCACATAGAACATGCGCACCACTCTTTCAGAGTACTGGCCCCCCATATCCAGGATTTTGCCACCAACCAAATGGGGCCAATAATTCCCTCAACCCCAGCTGGCGCTCCAGCTCCGGCACCACACACCGTTCAGCAATAATATCCATATCCTTGGCAAACCACTCTCTGGCTGCGTCGTTTCTAAATTCATCCTGCTGAGCTCGACGACTTGAACTTGCGCCGGTTCTCCCAGCCCTCTTGGCACGACCTGTAATTCTGCTCAACATCTGCTCATGCAAGGCAACCAATGTCAAATAAAGGAAGGCAAGGAAATAGTTCTAAGTATGCACATAGTTATCCAAAATTCGACAGAGTTTCTCCTTAAAATTCATTATTCTCCACAGCACAGAGCAATCATATTTCTCATTCGCAAAGGTAATCTTCAACAAACAATGACCAGTAGAGACTTAACCAACAGACAATCGCAGTAGTTCAAACATATCCAGTCCTAGTCTCAGTCAACGGGACTAGTTCAGCCATGCAATATCAGACCCCAAATGGATAAATCTACATTAAAACACAGTAACTCTCAACATAGCAGAACAGAAACCCCATACATGCGAATGAGTTTCAGCAATTTGACCAATACACAGCAAAATTTGACTTGGTCACCTCAACTTTCGAAATCTATCAAAAACATAATAACGGAGGTAGAAAAGTGGAGAAAATACCTTGCTTGAGTTGAATGAGTGGTGAGGAGCAAGAAGAACAATGTAATCTGCAAGATTCGAGCTCAAAAACCCCCAAATTCGATAGTTAGGGTTCGAGTTTGAACAGGCTCAAAATCGGAACTATTTGGTGATTTCTTGGTCGATTGCGAGTTGTAGAGTGGTAGAGAATCAAAAAACGAGCAGATTGGTACCAAGAATGTCAGATTTGTGTGAAGAAATGAGAGAGTTGTGAGAGATTGAAGGAGAGGAAGAAAGTGGGCGCTGTTCTTCGCGGTAGGGAGTTAGGGATTGAGTTCAGAATGTGTCACCCGCACTCTTTAATTTCAAAATTATCATGGCGTTCGAACTTCATAGTTCGGACAGAAGTTCGGACATACATACCTGGGCAGCGCTTCGCATCGTGTCCGAAATTCGATGTTTGACCGAAGTTCGGACATCTCGTGTTTTCCTTTTGCCAAACTCTCGAATCAGGTCCGAACTTCGATGTCCGGACCGAAGTTCGGACATATCGTTTTGCACAGACTTCAAACTCTCGAACTGAGTCTGAACTTCGATGCACGGACTGAAGTTCGGACAACACCCAAAATGCACCAAACTGTAAACAAAAGCGTTAACCTAAAACAAAACTATAAACAACATAATAACACAGAATTAAAGTACCGAAAAACACTGGGTTTACCTCCCAGTCAGCTGCTCTTCTTTAATGTCTTTAGCTAGACAATTCCTACTTGATCAATCAGAGGAAGTGTGGTGGGCAGCTGTACAACAGCCTACAACAAATTCCTTTAACCTTCTCAATTCTTTCCGCATTCGCCAAGAGAATTTCTTCTTCACACTCAAACTCGTCTCTTGAGAAATCATCTTTGCTGTAGGACTGGGTTCACTCTTCACAAAGAATATTGCCTGCATAGGAAAAAGCTTATGATCAGTACCAAGATAGCCTTTTAAACGAGCACCATTTACCTTGAAGGTTTCACCAGCTTTGTTCTCCAGCTCGTATGCTCCATAGGATGTAACTCCCACTACTCTGAAGGGGCCTGTCTAGTGTGATTTCAGCTTCCCAGGGAAGAGATGTAGCCTAGAGTTAAAGAGCAACACCAGATCCCCAACTTTGAAGTCTCTCTTTTGAATCATCCGGTCGTGGATCCTTTTTGTGCGCTCTTTATAAATCCTTGAGCTGTCGTACGCCTGTTCTCTTAGTTCTTCCAACTCACAACTCTAGAAAGCTGAATCGCTTCTTCTTCCAGCATCACGTAAATCAAGTTGAGAGCTTTAAAGCCCAAATAGCTCTGTGCTCTAAGCTCAATGGGAGTGAACAAGCCTTCCAGTACACCAGCTTAAATGAGACATTCCAATGGAGTCATGAAGGCAGTTTATAAGCCCACAGAGCATCGTCAAGCTTGACAGACCAATCCTTCCTGGAGGAGTTGACTGTCCTTATGAAGAATCCATTTTAGCTCTCGGTTACTCACTTCTGCTGCCCATTAGTTTGGGGATGATAAGGTAAAGAAACCTTATGAGTCCACCCCATACTTAGTCATCAGGGAATCAAAGGCCTTGTTGCAAAAGTGAGAACCCGTCAATGATGATAGCTCTTGCACACCAAATCTAGTAAAATGTTCTTCTTCAAGAATTTCACCACAGTTCTAGCATCAGCAGAAGAGCAGGGGATTGCTTCGACCCATTTGGAAACATAATCTATAGCAACGAGGATGTAGTGGTTTCCGTGAGAAGAAGGGAATGGGCCAGTAAAGTCAATACCCCAGACATCAAACAGTTCAACTTCAAGGATTCCCTTCTGAGGCATCTCATGCCTTCTTGAAGTGTTCCCCATCCTCTGGCAGTTATCACAGTGAGAGCAGAAGCGGTGGACATCCTTGTGTAGAGTGGGCCAGTAGAAACCACACTCCAACACTTAGCAGCTGTCCTAGTAGGACCATGGTGACCACCTGCCTCTCGAGAATGGCAGAATTCAATCACACTGTTAACCTCTTCATCGGGGAGACACCTTCTAATTAAACCATCAGCACACACTCTGAAGAGAGGGGTCCTCCCAAACGTAATGACGGGCTTCATAAAGAAACTTCTTCCTCCGGTTGTAGCTTAGATCATGAGGAATCAAACCAGAGGCAAGATAGTTAGCCAGGTCAGCATACCATGGCTCTTTAACTTTCCCAATTACAAAGACTGTTTCGTCAGGAAAGAATTCATTTATGGGGACCCCGTCATCTGGAGTCTCAAGCCTAGACAAATGATCTACAACCCCATTCTGCTTCCCTTGCTTATCAACAACTTCCAAGTCAAACTCTTGGAGAAGCAAGATCCATCTTAGTAGTCTGGGCTTAGAATCATTCTTTTGGAATAGGTACTTCAAGGCAGAGTGATCGGTGTGAGCAATTACCTTACTTCCCAGCAAATAAGGCCTGAACTTGTCAAGAGCGAACACCACAGCAAGTAGCTCTTTTCAGTGGTGGTGTAATTCTTTTGAGCCTCAGACAGAGTCTTACTCGCATAAGTGATAACCCTCAAAATTTTATCCTTCCTTTGACAGAGTGCAGCACCAACAGCAAAATCACTAGCATCTGTCATGACCTCAAAAGGAAGAGACCAGTCAGGGGGAACCACAATAGGGCAGAGATGAGTTTACTCTTGATAGTTTGGAAGGCCTTCAAACACTCTTCTGAGAACTCAAATTTCACATCTTTCTGCAGAAGATCAGAGAAGGGCTTAGCAATTTTGGAAAAGTCCTGGATGAACCTTCGATAGAACCCTGCCTGACCCAGAAAAGATCTAACACCCCTGACTGAAGTGGGAGGAGGTAACCCTTCAATGACCTCCACCTTCGCCTTGTCCACCTGTATACCATCTTTGGAGACCCTGTGCCCAAGCATTATACCCTCATGTACCATGAAATGGCACTTCTCCCAATTCAAAACCAGGTGGGTCTCCTCATATCTGCCTAGTATCTGATCCAGCTGATCAAGACATACATCAAAACTCTAGCCATATACGGAGAAGTCGTCCATGAAGACTTCTATGCTTTTCTCAATAAACTCATTAAAAATCGCCATCATACATCGCTGAAATGTGGCTGGAGCGTTGCAAGACCAAATGGCATCCTCGTATATGCAAAAGTACCATAAGGGCAGGTGAAGGTGGTCTTCTCCTGATCCTCCGGCGCAATGGGGATCTGGAAATAACCGCTGTACCCATCAAGGAAGCAGTAAAAACTCTTGCCCAGCTAGCCGCTCCAACATTTGATCAATAATGGTAGCGGGAAGTGGTCCTTCCTTGTGGCTTCGTTCAAACGCCGGTAATCGATGCACATCCTCCAGCCAGTGGTCTGTCTTTGGGGCACCAATTCACCCTTCTCATTGGCACCGCCACTATTCCTCCTTTCTTGGGAACAACTTGCACAGGAGAAACCCAGCGGCTATCAGAGATGGGATAAATGATGCCTGCATCCAAGAGCTTCAAAACTTCAGCTTTCACTACTTTCTTCAAGTTTGGGTTTAATCTCCTCTAGGGCTGCCTCACTGGCTTGATACTATCTTCCATGTAAATTCAATGAGTGCAGAACCTGGACTAATCCTTTAATATCTGCCACTGACCACCCCAAGCTCCTTGTGCCTTCTTAACACTTCCAGAAGTCTGCTTTCCTGCGAAACAGACAAAGATGAAGAATAATAACAGGCAGGGCGCTACCCTCTGCCAAGAAAGCATATTTAAGATTTGAAGGGAGAGTTTTGAGTTCAAGAGTAGGGGGCTTCTTACTGAAGGAACGAGCCTCTGAGTAGCCTGTCCAGTGGCTCCACAGGAGGAGCATAAGGGCCAAAGTAGGTTTGTCCCTGATTAAGCTGCTGGACAACAGTGGCTACCTCAGTGCTCTCCTTGTCATCCTCAATCGAGTGGCATAGCACCTGCTCTAGCAAATCAGAATTATCAGCAAGAAAGAAGAGTCATCAGTATTTTTAGCGACAAACGCATCATAATCATCAGAACAATCAACATCCACTGAAAGCACGGCATGAGAAGAAGCATTTGTTCTCATCATCTTAGTGATATCAAAACTAAGCTCCTCATTATTAAACTTAAGGGTGATCTTTCCTTTGTCAACATCAATGACAGTTTTAGCAGTTCGTAGGAACGGTCGACCCAAAATTAATGGCACTTCAACATCCTCATCCATATCAAGAATGATAAATCAGCAGGGAAGAAGAAGTTACAAAACACCTACCACAACGTTCTCAACCATACCACGAGGTTGATTGAGGAACGATCAGCTAATTGCAAATTAAAATTGATTGGGACAAGCTCACCAGCATGAAGCTTCCTAAACATTGAATAAGGCATCAAATTTATACTCGCTCCAAGGTCGCAGAGTCCAAACCCACAGTCCATGTCTCCAATGGTGCAAGGAATGATGGGCTGCCCTGGATCTCCACACTTTGGAGGAAGCTTCTGCTGGATGGCTGCAGAGCACGTCTCTGTCAGCTGAACAATCTCACTTTTCTTGAACTTTCGCTAGTTAGAAATCAAATCCTTCACAAAGCGAGCATAATTAGGCATCTGCTTGATAGCATCAATCAAGGGGATATTAATAGTAAGCTTCGAAAAACACACTAAAAAATTCCCAAATTGATCATCAAGTTCTTTTCTTTCAATCTATTAGGGAAAGGAAGTTCCTTAGGAACCACCTTACCCCTGGATTTTTAGCAATCAAAGTATGAGAAGGGGAAGACATAGGAGCCTGGGTCTCCTCAACAACTACCTCAGGAGGGGCTGGGGGACCTGACGGTGCACCAGTGCTAGAAGAGGAAGATCGGTCTCTTCGTCAGCTTGATCCTCAGCCACTTGATCTCTACTCATCAGTTGCTTCCCACTTTTAAGGTAACTGCTGCTACCTCTTCAGAATCTGAACAGTCCTCAACTACCACGGCTTCTGAGACCGACACTGCCTTCAACTGTGCTTTAGGATTGGGGTCTGGTTGGGAAGGCAGTGATCCAGAAGGTCTCTGCTGTAGGAGGAACTGAGTCAACTGACTCATCGTTCCCTGCATCTCCACCATGGCGTTCTCGAGTTTTGTTGACCAGCTGCCAGATTCTGATTTATTACTGTTTGTTGCTCTTGAGAAGCCATTAGTTTATCCACTACCTCCTTTAGATTAGCATTGTTAGAGCTCAGTGATGGTTGCTGAGCTTGAGACTGTTGTAGTCTAAACTGATTGTATGGGGGCCTAGCAAAGCCGGGTGGTCCTCCCTGACTCGCCCTCTGAGGCTGCATCTGATGTGAGTTGAGGGCGTTATTCGGGTTTTCGTACCTCAGGTTTGGATGCTGATTCTGCATCCAAGGCTGCCTGTTGTACTAGCCAATTGCATGCGCCTCCTCGGTCTGTCTCATCTCAACAACCATCGGGCAGTCCTCATATTCATGGTTGTCTCCGCACTGAGAACAGCAGACCTCATTGGGACCAGTGGACACCTTCTGACAGCTTGCACAGATGTCTGTCCCATAGTGAGCTGCTCAAGCATCTTGCCATGTTACCCACTGTGGTACTTAAATGGGCCTGCTCAGCAGCAATTTGCTCCATCATAGGATCTGGAGTCTGAGAGGAAGTCTGACCAACTGGGAAAACTCTTCCACCACTGTTGCTCACTGGCGGAGCTCCTCGCAGTAGGACTCCATAGCCGACATAAAACTTTCTCCGCTTTTAGCAAGCAAATTTCCACCTAGTGCAGCTCTGACCTCTCCTCTATGCTCATCTTTCAGCCCTTGGAAGAACCCCTGGGCCAAAGATGTCGTGGTTTGACCGTGATGAGGGCACTGGCGGAGCAGCTCCTTGAATCTATCCCAAGCTTTGCAGACTGTCTCACTACCGGACTGTCTGAAGGCGGTCAGGTCAGCGACCATCTGTCTGGTCCTGGAGATGGGGATGTACTTCTCGTAAAACCTTTCCGTCATCAGCTCCCAGGTGGTGATGATACCTGGTGGTAGACGATGAAACCACTTTGATGCTTCCCCTGATAGACTGTGCTGGAATAAGCACAACCGAGCATACTCCTCTACCCCGTGACATCCCCAACGAATCCAGATGAACTAAGAAACGATGGACATGGTCTAGCGCATCAGCTGGGTCTGCGCCTGAAAAGGTCCGTGTTGGGTGATTCCTGACAGCATTTGTTTGATGGCTTGGTTTTAGTTTTTTCCATTCTGCTGTTAACTCTGGTGTGATATTTGGTAGAGTTACCGGTCCTCTTCTAGGAGCAGCTGGCAGGCGATTAATTCTTCCCAATGTGGCCTGCTCATTATTTACTGGTCCGTTAGCAGCCATGGTGAAGGTAAGTGCTCTTCTTGCCCTACGAGCTGTACGGTTGATCTCTGGGTCTAGATTAAATCTTGGTGGGCCTCGAGATCGGGTACCGTGCATTCACCAAACACTGCACGGTTACACAGATAAAACACGAAATTTTTAAGTTAGTACTGGTACGAACAGAACCAAACAAAACAAATTAAAATGCATATAAACAACTACGATTATGCTGAATGTAAAATAAAAACACAATTGTTCAAACGAAATAAATTCAAAACTATTCTGAAAATCAAAACAAAACTTGCAAATGCAGAATTAAGACTAAAATCGAATTAAAACAAAAAGGAAATAAATAGCGCAAATAAAATAAAGTAAAAACAATTGACAACCAGGGCAAAGGACTTGACAAAGTCAAGTCCCCGGCAATGGCGCCATTTTGCAAACAGGAAAAGTGATATACTAAAAACTATGAAATTTAAACCTAGAAAATATTAAATCAAATTCCTGTCGGGTTGCAAAAATCCCGGTCACTATAGTATAGAAAGTTGAGTAACCAGGTATCAAACCGCGGGACTTGAATAAATAAGCCTAAGTCCTAAGAAAAACTGGAAATTTAGGGGGGTTGTGAATTGTTTTTATAACTGAATTAAGAAAACGCAAATCAAAGTCTAAATGAACGATTAACGAAAGTAAATGCTAAAGTTGGTAAAGTGAACGGAACTCCGGGTTTGGGTTGTTCTTTGCTGGATAAATCTGGTAAACCTATAATTCAATTATGAGAAACGGAAAGGCCAATTCTTAAGCTCTCTTCGATCCTAAATCTTAGTTAAAGGAAGAGCTCACCTATCAGAACATGTCAACTCTAATCTAGAAGTTGGCAAAACACATATAGGCGGATTACGTGCGAAGAATTATAAGCTTTTGCAGGAAAAATTATCTATCCTACTAATCTTTCCCCAAATCTCCAGGTTAATTCGAACTTCCTATTAATCTCCTTATCTGATCCTAATAGGATTCAAAAAACAACTCTATAAATGCGCAAACTTAATAGAGAAGATGAATGATTAGCATTAACCTATAAACAATCCATTACAATCCATAGTCAAACTGCAGAAATCCTAACTAAATTGTATCCATCATGAACAACCCTACCCCAGAGTTAATCCCTACTAGCCAGACATTACAAAGCAGCGAATGAATACAATCAAAAGAGAATTCATCTAAGGGAAGAAAAACCCTCGAATTGAATGATTATCCAGACTCAGGGACTGCCGGCACAAGGTTTGAAGACAATGGTCTGACTCCCTTCTATCGATGCTCCTCAACGATGACGGTGATGTGCTTGATGAATGTGGATGAAAGTGAAGCTGATGCTGATGGTGTGGATGATTGGAAAGAGCGTTGTTTTCCAGCATGGGAGTGTCATGATGTAATGATATGTCATAATGATCCTCCTTCCTCTGATTAGGTCACTTTAAATAGAGTTTCTTCCTCTTTTTCCCTTCAAACGCCGAACTTCTGCTGAAATTTTAGTTGCGTCCGAACATTGGTCCGACCTTCAATGTTCGGACACATTGCTTTGAGCGCTCCAATTCCAAAAGTCTCGACTTGTGTCCGAACTTGGATGTTCGGACACAAGTTCGGACATGCAGCGTAGGTCAGACTTTCGACTTTTCCTCATTGTGATTCTCGAACCATGTCCGAACTTCAAAGTTAGGACTGAAGTTCAGACACTTCATCAGGCACAACACTCGAACTCTCGACTTGCGTCCGAGCTTGGATGTTCGGACACAAGCTCGGACACACCTTCAAAACCCTCTAAGTTCGTCGTTCCGACTCCAATTCGACCCCGTTTGTTGCATCATCTCCCTCGTGAGTTAATCTACTGGTTCCTTGGCTTTCTCTGCATTTAACATAGAAAAAGGTATCAAGCCTTAAAAAACAACAAACCAAAGGAAAACGTAAGATAAGTGTGGAATATTATCCATGCGCGTATGAAAATTAAGCATTAAAGACCACTAAAACCATTCATATTTCACACTTATCAAAAAGCTCAATTTTGGTGCCATGGGAAAACTCCATTGAAGGGGGAAAATCAAGTTTGAAGAGCTCCTTTGCTTCTTCATTCATTCAAGGTAAGGAAAGTGAAAGAAAAATCAACTTTTCATCCATTTTTGTCATTATCAAAAATTTCCTTTTCATGGAGTCTTGTTTTATCCCTTGAACTAGCTTTGTTTCATTCTCCAAGAACTAGTGGAGGTCCTCCTTGATTCATTACCCAAGCCAATCTTGAGACTTTAAAGGTAATCATCCATTTTAAGGTTTAAAGCACTTTTTTTAACCTAGGAATGATTCCTTAAGTTTAGGTGCATTCCTTAGCACTCATTAGATTATTTGAATGTGGATTAGAAAATAGGCAAGAGAATTTAAGTCCTTGCCCGAATCATCCAAGAAAACATAAGGAGGAAGTTGAGAGAAAAGTTTGAAAAACAAGGTAAATAACTTACCTTAAGATGTTTTATGGTTTAAGGGGAGGTATTCAGATAAGTACTAAATGTAGCTTAAAGCTTACATTAAGTAATGAGTTATATAACCTAGGAAAAAGGATTTAAACAAGCTTGTGAACTTGTGACTAAGGAGCCAATGGAAATGAGTTAGTAAGATAAGCTTAAGTTGGATTTAAGAGCATTATAACTACTATGAGATTGATGGGTGTAATTGCAGGTTGAAGGCTATTATATGTAGGAAATTCAGTGTTCAGTTATGTCATTTAAGGGCCTAAGAGTCATGTCATTTAAGGGCCTAAGTTAAGAGCCTTAGTGCTATGCAATTTAAGGTTTATGCATTGTAATATGAATTAATGTATATGAGTGTAATTGGTGTTTCGAGAACATCCATTGAGGATTGGATTATCTTAAGTTGTTAAGGGATGAAAAACTATGTGTTTGGGCATGATAATATACTAAGAGAAGCTATGACAAAATTTGAGTAGAAACCAAGTGTTTTAAGTAGTAGTTTTGAGTGTTATGACCTAGGTTGTGCTAGGAAGCACTAAAGGAGGTTTTGGTAGAAATAACTAAACTAAAATGTTCTTGAGGATTAGATGACCTAGTGTTTATTAGGAAGAGTTTGAGGTTGAATGGGTGGATTAAACACACCATGGTTGAGATATAAGATATGTATTGGATGGAGCAAAATTTTACGGGAGAATGTTGTAAAAATGTTTTGAGAGGTTTAAGTGTGAACTAGTGAGTATAACCTTGATGGTAATGAGTGGACTTGGGTGATGGAGGTGAAAACTATAAGAGAATTTAGTAACTTGTCAAGGGAATGTTTAGGAATGGATAAGAGTGTATAACCATGTTAATGGTGAGAAAATTTAGTAAAGGAGATGGAAATGTTTAAAAGGAATTTAGAATGGTCAAGTTGAAGGAGTAAAGGTGTGTGTAAGGCTAAGTGATTGTGTAGTTAGATGAGGAACAAGGTTAAGGTGTTAAGAGTATGATTGGTAATGCATATATATGTTCAAGTTAGGAATGATGAGAAGAAAGTGTAAAGGAAAGGAAATTATGCATGATGATGCAATATGACTTTGAGAACTTTGAGAAGTTTGAGTAAAGGAAATGGGGGATGCATAGTGATGCTTTGGGAGTAGTTAAGATGGTTGTGAAGAAACATTTTGGTTAGTTGAGGTCTTAGGCAAAATTACAAGTTGGAAGTGTAAGGAATCAAGTGTTAAGTGTTAAGAATTTAGTAAGAATTGAGTAAATGTTGAAGGAATTGTTAGATGATTAAGAGGGGATTAAGGTGCCAAAAGGATGTTAAAAACATGTGGGGGAAACTTGTGGAATGATTAGGAAAAGATTGGAGTGAATTTGGAGCTCAAAATGAGTAGAAAAGCACTTTGAAAAATGGGTTATGTCACGGACTGTCCCAAGGGACCGCCCCTGTGGGGAAGTCCAGTTGAATTTTCATAGGCGATTTGTTTCTGTTGTGGACCGCCCCTGGGGACCTCCCCAGGATAGGGGCGGTCCAGTCCAATAAAAAAATTAAAATTTAAGAATGATAAGAGGTATTAGTAGTAAGCCATTAAGAGGGTAAAGATGATTAGAAAGATAAGCATATAAGGACATAAGAGATTGAGTTAAGTAAATGAAGTAAGTGTTTAAGATTAGGTTTGTAAGAACTTAGTGGGTATTAGATGGGGATCATTAATGACTAAGTGAGTTGAGTAAGTTGGGTTGAGTTAAGTTAATTAACAACCTAAATTGGATGAATGTTTTAGGACTTGAGAATTGGGTTTCGGAAGGAGATTAGACAACCGACACAAATGACGGTGTACGGTATGGTTTTCTTGTAGCCTACTTGCTAAAGGTGTCCCTCGGCTTGTGTGCTATTTGTTTATGTGTGCCGACTAAACAAGATAAACATGTAACCGGTTTATTGTATTGTTGTGTGTTGTTTGAAAACTACACAACTTACCTTTGAGAATTTACTAACAATGTTTAGTAAAGAATTGTGTGAGAATAAGGAACACTCCCAAATATTGTTTTATTAGTAACCGAAAGTGGTTAACTAACAAACATTGACTTTGAGACTTCTACTAACTAGAACTTGGGGGGAGTGAGGAATCCGGAATGGTTCGGTCATGCATGTGTTAAGTAGGAGGTTTGTATCCTTATCAGGTTCTGACTTCCAAATATGACTTGTCTTCGGACTCGTCGCCTAGAGTCAACATAAAGACTCGGTCACCTTGATTTCTGTTTGAGGTGGGAGGCATTACTGAGATGGTGTGGTGGGATCTACCTAAATCCCAACTAATTCTAACAAATATTGTTTATGTAAACCAATGGAGCTGATAACTCATTGGCTAGGGTTACTTTGACCCGACAAGATAAACAATGAATTAAGGAACAACCATTCTAATTAAAGAACGGTTGGTTGTCTTAATTGAGATAAGATCTGAGATAAGATTTGAGATAAGATTTGAGATAAGAGCTGAGATAAGAATGGACTGAGATTAAGAGGAATCATAACTTAAGGAAGTTAAAAGATTAACTCACTTACTAAAGAACGCTTTTAAGTCGTTCATTGTGTTTGAACTCTGATTGTTCATATGTGGTGGATGTTATTGCACTTCTTATTTATGTTGTGTATTTAATCAACCGCATGCTATCGACAAGTAGTCGTCGTAGCCCCGTTAGCTTAGGGGCTATGAGAGAATCGTACCAACAAAGGTGTTGACCCCTCGGGGGCAACTGTTTAAATTTTGCAGGTGAATGACAGAAGATGACCGTCCTGAGAGTAGGATCGGGTAGAATTACTTCGGGTTGTTTTCCTATTGTTATACGAGTTATGCATGTACACTCGTTAGTAAATGGTATGAGATGTTAGTAAGATGTAATAGGATATGAAATACTTGTACTGAGGATATGTATTGGTTAAGGTTAAGTATACATTAATGTTCGGTATATTCAGGTCCATCAGACCGTAGCTAGATCTTGGAGAGTATTTAGTATGCCTAGTTAGTCACGTGGGTGACTAACGGCTGTAACACCAACTGTTGTAAAAATTCCGCTGTAATGTTGATATATGTAAATGGAGCTTTACGAGTTATTGTCAGTTTATGAGTTAGGGTGTTACACTGGTTTATGGGTTTTGCTGGTTTAATTTGATTGTTGGTGTTGTCCAATTCAGTGTTGCCCACTAGTGCAGTTTGAGCTTTGCAAAATCGTCAACCATAGCTTCTGTTTAGTTGCTGTTGCTGTTCGATTTGTTAGGCCTTGTTTTGCCTGGTTTGTGCTGGATTATATTGAGCCAGCGATACTGTTTTAGGGGCCAATGAGCTTAGTAAAGCATGCATGGTAAAGTGTGTTAGATTATGGCATGTTTTTGCTCTGAAAGTTTTCTGGGTTTTGCATTTGTAGGCATAACTGACATACAAACGGTTGTTTGTGCAGTAGCAGTTTTCTGATGCACTGTTATTTTTTTTTTCTTTCAAAAAGAGCACCTCATATGAATTGCATCACAGAAAGGTACATGAATATGACCCTCTTTGCACCTATCCATTCACTATGTCATTTGCACCTATCTATTTATCCTTTCACTCAGAACTGCTGTGTTGGTCAAGGCTAATGTCCGTCTTCCCTATCTTCACTTCCTCCAACCCAATTCTGATGTTTTGAGCTTTATGTTATCTCTCTATCTGGAAGACCTAATTGTTAATAGTTTAACATCTTGTTTTTTGTATTCTTATTAAAGTACTGTGTTTGCTTTTTTAGGAAGGGTTAAAGGATATGGTTATGGAATTAAACCTTCACAATTCAACTGTGAAAATAGTACAACCGATGAGGCTAGTTCTAGTGTTGCTCATGCTGATCGAGAAGAGGTTTCCATGCTCCGAAACCAAGTGGCCAGCATGGAACATATGATTGCAACTTTGCAAGTCCAAGTAGGATGTTAGTTACGGTTGTATTAAAAACTATGGCTACAGATTTGGGTGTGAAAAACTACCATTTTAGATGTGGAAAGCAGTGAAAAACTACCGTTTTGGGTGGAATAATAAATGTTGTAATGCAGATTTTTGAAATCCATATTTTGGAGTTTTTGATACATTGTGATGTGTATGGTATGATTCTACATATATATAATAGTACTGGAAAGACCAATTCCTTTTATTTTTGTTTTATTCTTTTTTT
Organism: Limonium bicolor; assembly: GCA_023374045.1. Taxonomy (NCBI): domain Eukaryota; kingdom Viridiplantae; phylum Streptophyta; class Magnoliopsida; order Caryophyllales; family Plumbaginaceae; genus Limonium; species Limonium bicolor. The sequence continues at coordinate 193,719,952 of CM041777.1, read as the reverse complement.
GAGAAAGGAAAAAAATTCGACACAATTTTTATTTATTTCTGCGCAAAAAAATACGTCAAAATATGAGACTTTTCGACGCAATCCTGTACGTCGAAAAAACAAGTCAATTGCGTCGAATTCTTTTTTAACAGTCAACTAGAAACATGTGGACAACACCTGGATTTTGTAATTTTCGACGCAAGATTACGTTTTTTTTGCGTCGAAATCTTCTTGTTTTCTTGTAGTGCTACTTGGCTCTGGTTGTAGGCGGGAGTTGGGTTTGACTAATTAAATATTAATAGTATAATAATACTACTATGAAGTTGTAAATAATCTTTTCTGTCAAAATTATTAATCCTATCTCGTTTCGTAGGTCGTGGTCTAAAGAGAAGAGAAAGTAAGCCGACCATGACCATTGACTAATCACTTATGAATCAAATTGTCAATCTTATCCATTTATCATAATCACTTGATACGTCCGTCGTCTCATGATATGACTTTTGAGGTAGAAGAATTAAGGATTTATTATTAAACACACAAACCAAAACACAAGAGGAGAAGGGTAATAGTAGTAGCTACTAGCTAGTAGGTAGGGATCTTGTAAATATAAATATAGGTTGAATGCATTTGAATTTTGATTTTGCGTTAATATGAATTAGCTAGCTTTTTTTTTTTTATAATTGAATTAGCTAGGTTGTAGTAAAAGAGGATAAATAAGCAGGTCTAAAAATGGTTGATGCAGATGGATATAATTAGATAGTTAGGCACCGACGCACTTGTCTTAGTTAGAGTTAATAGAATCACTATGGTATGGGTCATAGTGTAAGTAACAGAGAGGTATATATGTAAAGGGAAAGAAATGATGAATAATATAGTAGTAGTAATGGAATGGAGTATTTAAAAAGATTGAAAGTAGAGCCCGCTTTTTACGCTTCGATTGCAGAAGAAGTAATTGAATTGAATACCTTGAAAAAAAAAAGAGATTTTTTGCTGTTTAGGTAGAGTTGAGGATTGATGTTATGTCCATGGAATAAAAGGAGGAGATCGAATCAAAATCAATGATGGATTTTATTTTGTGAATGACTGACTGACTGACTGACAAGCTAGAGTGAGAGAGAGAGAGAAGAAAAGTAGAGTTTTGGAAACTGGAAGGGAAAATGAAAAGTTTATATATGGTACTAATAGGAGTAGAGAGGTAGGGGTCGTCGTTGTAGAGGAAATGAGAGAGGCGGGTTTTCGGTAGACATGGACGGATAAGAAGAAAAATTAAAGGTGCAAGCTTCTTTTATTAAATACCACGTGGAAGAATCATACACCGTTCATCTCTATATGTAGGGGTAGAGGTAGGGGGAGGGAGTGTGTCCTTGTTCGTCTTGTTGAATGAACCAACCACGCAAGTATTCCAACTTTTTTTCCTGGTTTTAGTTAAACTGTGTAGAGAACTCTGCCCTAGTTGCGACGTTACCGCCGCGCGCCACTCGCTTATGGATATACACTCCTACAACCACCAACAAATTATCCAATCCAATACATGGCAGGGTTCTTTACACTAGGAGGTACTAACACTTCCACCACCACCACCGACACTGATCGTGAAGAAAACAATAACACAAACCCTAATCCCCAAACCATCTTCCCTAATTGGAATCTCCACCACCCGTCAACTTCAACTTCCTCCCACAACCACAACCCGGTAGTAGTCTCCTTCTCTACCGTAACGAAGAAATCTATCAAAAAGGTTACGAAATATGGCAACAATACGTACAAGTTCATCAATACCCAAAACTCATACACCAATCATCATCTTCTTTCACAACGCCATCTCAAACCCTAGATGTTTCCCATTACCATCACCACCATCACTTCCCATTTCAATACTACCCGCCTTTTCCCACACCCAATTTCCGCCCTCATCAAATCACCCCTGTATCATGACGCAACACCCATCAAGTGGTAGTAGTATGAATTGTCAAGATTGTGGTAACCAAGCTAAAAAAGATTGTGCACATTATGAGATGTAGAACTTGTTGTCGAAGTAGAGGGTTTGATGGTTACTCATGTTAAAAGTACTTGGGTACCTGCTGCTAAAAGAAGAGAAAGACAACAACAATTACAAGTAAATCCACAAGTTCAACTTCACACTAGTGCTACTACGACTACTACTACCATTGTTGAACGAGATGAAGGTGGAATGAGTGATAATAGCAGTAAACGACGGATTAATACAAACGATGATAAGGATTTGATGGGTTCTACTATTCCTGTTAATCCTTCTTCCTCATCTACAACAGGTAGTAAACTTTGTAGTAATTAAGTAGCTAGTTTGTGTTAATTTGCCGGGATCCATTAAGTAGTTGTCTTGTACTAATATTCAAGAATCTTTCTCTTTTCTCTAATTTATTTACTACTACTACTGTTCAACAGTAAAACCTGTCTAATTCAAACCTATCAAATCAAACATCTCACTCACTCACTTCAATCTTTCGGTAAATATTAGTAGTATTACTCCTACTATTCATCCGCCGCATCTTCTCATTCTTATCACTCTATAATTTTTTACTCACTTAATAATTTACTTTCCATCCAAATCAATTACGTACACAACTCCATCTACTAATAACTCTCTTTCTTCTCAACTGGGACAGCAAATGAATTAGGGTTGGAAGTCACACACAATTTCCCATCAGAAGTAACTTCAGACGCCATATTCCGATGTGTAAAGCTACACTCAATTGATACGATGCACCATCATCACCACCATCAGTTCGCCTATCAAACAGCAGTTAACATATCTGGTCATTTATTCAAAGGTATACTCTACGATCAAGGTCCAGATCCAGCAACTCTTACAGAGAAAGAGGAGAAAGTTCTGTTCAACATCATAATATATGATCTTGACTTCTTGTGGTGAAGAGAATAACAGTGTAGTTGATCCAATCGTTTATCCTACTCCTATTAATGCTTTCTTAGTGGTACTCAGTTTTTTCCGCCTCCAAACATCTTAATTAATTAATTCATCTTTTGCTAATCTACATATATATATAGAACTTCATCCATAATTCAGTGTAACTTCTTAACTCGAATTAAGTAAAACCTAAGCTCATAATGATTTCATTCCTCGTTCAAACCAACCCATACGTAGTTGTAGTCTAGCTAGCTAGGTAGCTAGCTAGCTGCTCCATTAATGGTGTATGAGATTCGTTTTTAATTATTGATGGATGGGCGGGGACGGGGACACGGGGGCTGCCAACATCGAAATCAGAGATCGAGTCTTGTCTGATGCAGAAGAAGAAGATAAAAGAGTTAATTACTACAGTAGTACGTACTTACCTATCGTTGGGTGATCTTTTATTGTTTTTTTTTCTAGATTCTCAAGATATCACATCTTCAGACGCACGGAATTTAGGTAGCTAGGTGTGTTGATCAACGCTGTTAATGTGTGGGTAATTAAATAATTACAATGTTTTTAGGGCGTATGTAAGTCGTAGCTAGTAAGTACGTCATTAATTCGAGTTTGTACAACAAACTGACAACATAAATACTAGCAATTATTCTTCTTAATTTAGTATCATCTCTCTGTATTGTTGTTTCATATTTTCATTTAATTTAACGTTTTTTTCAAGTTGTATGGAATTGATTTTCCATGTTTACAAGCTTAGTATGGGTTTGTCTAGAATGTGGTTTAAAATCATTTAGGTTCTATGACAGTCGGTACTGGAGTTTCAAACTGGAGCAATTATTTCAAATCGTTGTCTTTTGCTATGCATTGGTCAATATAATGTATCTAAGGATCTGACTACGCAATGTTCATATTAATTTAGTCTTTATTAAATGCTGTCCCGCGTGTAATTTGTCTGTTTACCGCTACAATTGTTGCCCTGTCATGCGCGCTTAACTGGCCCTTATATCGCATATTTGCATTGGTATCGGAATCTGGTCTTAACTGTACATTAAATTTGCTGCCGCTTGGACTGTTCTTTAATCATGTCCTTTGTCCTGTTCCATCAGGTTTATACTTGAAAGTCACAACGACGTTATAATGGTTTACGGTTTTGCTCAAGGGTTCGCTAAGCGTTTTTAGTTAGCTGCTGCGTCGATGTGCCTTCGCAGAGCTGTGTATAACTTCCGTCATGTTGGTGTCTTGGTGCTTGCTGGACAACACGGTTATTAATGAGCTGCGCCATTCGGTCGTATGTTGTTAATCCGAGTCCCGTGGGGCTCATATGATGACGCAGGGGGTTACAGCTTAGCATACTACGTTTTAGGGGAGGGTCTTTAGGTCAGTATTAATCTTACCGTGTGGCCATGCAGGTGATGGCTTTGTTAACTTGAGACGCAATTGCGGATATGTCTTATGTTGAGTACTACCGCAATACTAGTACAGGTTCATGCACTACTTATCGTGGTTAATTCTTGTGTTTCGTTTCAATGCTCATCTAGCTCATAAATCTTGTCTCTTGGTTTAATTTATGACTTAGTGGTACAACCGTTGGAATCCGAAACCTTAAGTTTGAGAGTGCAGGGTACTAAATTTGATCGAAATGGTGTACTAGAAAAAGCAGTGCGTACTTACCTTCGTTGGGGTACGTTTGAGCTTTCTCAATTGTATTTGCCTCTATGTTGGTGTGTCATGCGCCAATGTTTTAGTAGTATTAGTAGAATTCTGTTTGTATTGAAAACATATACTAGAAATTAATTCTTCGTTACTTGTGTTTTCTTAATTTATAGTATCAATCTCTCAAAGTGTTATTTGTGATAATGTTTAACACATTTTTTCATTTAATTTAACAGTTAAATTTTCGAAGATTAGGTATGGAGTATATCCAAAGTCACATACTACAGGTTTGTTGTAATGCTCATATTATACTAGCTCTATGGTATACTACATAGAGCTGGAACCATGGATATTAGCAAAATTCATTAGACTAAATATAGACATCAGTACTAAGGTTTAGAGCCCGTTCGCCATTACATTAATATCTCTGAATTTAAACGCAAGTAAACCGCGTTCAGAAAATTCTCGCTATGTGAGAGAGTTGGTAGGGTCAGACAAAAAAATGAACCTGTAATCTTGAGACATCTGTACTCCACTATCTTGAGTGCCGCGCCACTTTGCGATTCGCTGAAAACGAACGAAGCCTTAGCATCAAACTCAAGCTAATAAAATACATTTTCAAAACCAATTTGGACAAATTCTTTGAGCCCACTGATTTTGCTAACCATTCTCTCCATGCATGCATTGTCCTTGTTTGCCACATGTCTTTTAAGGCCAGCCAAACGTGAGAGTTTGGATAGGAAATGATTGCATTGGGAATGGAATGTGGTTAGGTAATTTCTTGGCTACATCTAAATGTAGTTATAGATGGTTACATACATGAACAATTGTTCTATAAAAACTGTACAGTTAGCAAATAAAAACTGTACCGATCTATATGTAAAATTATACATGAAAGTCTGATATTATTGAAATTCTACTAGATGTACATACTAACTTCTTAAACTGTACAATAAGCTTACAAAACCTGTACTTTTACACTATACAAACTGTACAATTTTAAATGTAGCTAAAGATAGCTACATATGCTTGTAGCCAAGAATGATTGCGTCTATCAAACTACCCATCTCTAACCGTTGACGATCAGGAAAAGTTGTGCGGCTCTACAGTGCCATGCTTGGAAATAAAGCCAGAGAAGTCCGTTCGGTGGTCAAAGCAACTGATCCAGTTGCATTCCATATTGCACACAAGCTTCCTTTGATGTTTGGACATGCGAGTCGAGATTGTGGTTGAGAAACGATGGACTCGAGAAACAGGTGCATACCCCGAGCAACCAGCAAGGCATGGTTCTTCAAACTTCTCAGCAAGTTGGAAGATGAAACTGTGGCAAGCTGCTAGCGGTTAATTGAGTGTCGTGAGCAAGGCGGAGGGAAAGACCCGTGTGAGGAGTCATTTTGATCTCGTCTTCATCACTAAGATCATCTAACTAGTCATGTGGTGCCCTAGTGTGTCTTCTCCAGAATCAGGTCGGCGCATAATGACCACTAGCGGCCCGTTTCTCCATGTTTGTGCAAATACCACATCCGGTTCCTCGGGTCGGAATGCTCCAATCAAGTTTCCATCACTCACCCATTTGATATTTCTTTCTTACAAGCCAACCTTGTAGAAGGTTGAGATTGAAACGAGATAGAGCAGAGAAGAACAATTAACTGGAGAAGCATGACTAAAGAGAGAGTGAGGAAAATCTGGAGCAGAGATAAGACGGACAGAGTATAAAAGTGTAAATCATTTCGTATTAATCACACCAGCACTACAGAGAAGAGTATTTATACAAGATAACCACGGCACTTAAGCTACTTAAGTGCCACCTCACAATATATATCTAATCATTCTTACATCCTCCCGCAAACTGGACTGGGTTGTTGCACAGACCAGTTTGTTTTGAAGTTGAAGGACAGAATCTTGTGTCATTGGTTTTGTAAAGCCGTCTGCAAGTTGCTGTGTAGAGCGAACAAACTGAATAGTGATGTGTCCACTGTTGACCTTCTCTCTTACAAAATGATAATCCATCTCAATGTGCTTAGTTCTAGCATGTAAAACTGGGTTTTTTGAGAGATGTAGAGCAGACAGATTGTCACACAGTAGTAGAGGACAAGTGGAGGGTAAAAACTTGATGTCACGTAAAATATAAGTGAGCCACATTACTTCTGATGTTGCTGCAGCCAAGGCCCTATATTCAGCTTCTGTGCTTGACCGAGCCACAGTTCGTTGTTTACGAGATGACCAAGAGATAAGATTGGCTCCAAGAAAGACACAAATACCACTTGTAGACCTTCTTGTCAGGGAACAGCTTCCCCAGTCTGCATCAGAGAGGGTGACAAGGTTCAGTGAGGATTTTGAAGTGATAGTGAGACCATGAGACAAAGTGCCACTGATGTATCGCAGTATACGTTTGACTGCTGTCAAATGTACTTGACGAGGAGCTCCCATATATTGGCACGCAAGATTAACAGCAAATGTAATGTCAGGCCTAGTAAGCGTAAGATATTGAAGTGCTCCAACAATACTTTTGTAAGTAGAGGGTTCAATGAGAGGAGAGTCCAGTGAATCCATATGGTGATTTACACTTATAGGTGTTCTAGCAGGTTTTGCATTAAGCATACCTTCTTTTGAAGAAGGTCAGAAGCATACTTCCTTGATTTAAGAACAAACCTGCTGCAGTACACTGAGCTTCTATTCCGAGAAAGTAATGAAGCTCACCAAGATCCTTTAGAGCACACGATGTACCAAGCTTCTGGATGACATTGCGGACTGTTTGAGGATTGCTGCCAGTAATCACAATATCGTCAACATATACTAGAAGTATCACAGTCCCAAGGTGATCATGACGATAGAAAAAAGATGGATCTGCTATGCTACAGTTAAAGCCTAAACAGAGCAGAATTGAACTCAGTTTGTCAAACCAAGCACGAGGAGCTTGCTTTAATCCATAAAGCGATTCTGAAGTTTACATACAAACTGTTGCTTCGAATGTTCTATGAAACCTGGGGGTTGTTCCATGTAAACATCTTCTGTTAGTTCACCGTGAACAAAAGCATTCTTCACATCAAGTTGTCGAATATGCCAGCCTTGAGTAACAACAACAGACAGAACTGTTCGTAGGTTGGGAACTTGACAACTGGACTAAAAGTTTCCTGAAAATCAATACCAGGAACTTGATGAAAGCCTTTAGCAACTAATCTAGCTTTCAGACGCTCAACAGACCATCAGCATGATACTTAGTTCGAAACACCACTTACAACCAACAACATTCATATTGGGTTTTCGAGGAACAATACACCAAGTATTATTTTGAGTGAGAGCTGTCATTTCTTCTTGCATTGCTTGTTTCCAGCCCGGATCAAGAAGAGCTTGCTTGACAGTGCGAGGTTCAGCAATTATAGCCTGCTGAGATGCATGAGCCTCATGATTCTGTTTAGTCTTGGACCGAGTTTGCATAGGGTGAGTATTAGAAACAGATTGGTTTGACCGAGTGAGTATGGGAAGATCAACAAACAGATTGATTCAGGTTGATCTGGTTGATGCGGAGCTAATTGAGTGGGCAGCAGAGGTGCAGTTTTCAGGTGCTGGAAGAGTTTGATTTGGAGCAGGCAGATCGTGCTGCTCATCAGAGGTGGTTGTTTCTTCAGTGAGTATAGGTAAAAATATGGGTAGTTGGCTGCTAGGTAATCCAAGATGTGTTACAACGGCAGGGGTTTCAGAAGTGGAGGGTGAGGATGAAGAAAATATAGTAGAGGGATCCAATCTGTCTTTGTCAACAAACATCTGAAAGGTGGTGATGTGCGTGTCAGGTTGAGGGACAAAGGTAGTTTTGGAGTTTGACAATTTTAGAGGTAGAATTGTTTCATCAAAGACAACATGTCTCGAAATATAAATCTTTTTGGAGGCTGTATGATAACACCGGAAGCCTTTGTGAAGTTGACTGTATCCTAAAAAGATGCATGGTAATGATCTGGGTTCAAGTTGTGACCAGTTTTGTTTCGAAGAAAGGGGAAAACAACGACAACCAAATATTTTGAGGCATGAGTAGTCAGGTGACTTTCAAACAATTTGACAAAAGGTATTTGAGACTTCAAGACTGATGAAGGCAATCTGTTTATTAGGAAAACATATGTCATAAAAGCTTCTGTCCAGAAACTTAAAGGTAGGTTTGAGTGATAGAGAAGAGTAAGTCCCATCTCGACAATATGTCGATGTTTTCTTTCTGCAATACCATTTTGCTCAGGTGTACCAGGACATGAAAGCTGTCGAATAATACCCAAACTGTCCAGCAGTTCAACAAAGGCTTTGCTTGTAAATTCACCACCACCATCACACTGAAAAACCTTGATTTTCTTGGAAAATTGACATTCTACCATGCATTGAAATTTGACAAATGTCTGGGAAAATCAGATTTATTTCGCAGAAGGTACAGCCAAGTAAATCTGGTGTGATCATCCACAAAAACAACATAATATCTAAAACCGCTAGATGAAGTAACAGGTGCTGGCCCCAGACATCACAAGTATCTTATCAAACTTTTGAGAAGAAATCTTAGTATTCAACTGAAAAGGAAGCCTACAACTCTCCCAATTTGACAACTAGGACACACGGCAAATTTCTTTTTCCAGGAACTAATGTTGATACCTTGCTGTTTGCTCAGAATCTGAATCATATTGGAATGTGAATGCCCTAGACGTGCATGCCACACTCGACTGAAGCTTTATTTGTAGTAGTAACAGTCAAGGCTTCATTGACATTCTTTTCAACTACATACAGCTCACCAGTTCTGTTTCCCTTGATCAGTATTCTGCCTGTCACACGATCCTTGATGCAGAAACCAGAATCAACAAATTCAACAACACAAAAAATATCTTTAGTGAGTTGACTAACAGATAATAAGTTGCGTTTCAGATCAGGGACAACCAGAACATTATTAAGCTTCACAGAGCCATTAGAACTTCTTAGAGCACTTTCACCAGTATACTTGATTGGCAGTCTAGAGCCATTGCCAACAACAACCGAATGATTACCTTTGTAAGGCTTAGGTTTAACAATCATACCTGAGTTGTTAACCATGTGAGTTGTAGCAGCAGAATCTATGTACAGAGATGACGGATCTTCTTCGTAGTTATGGTACTGAAAGCTTTTGGCAGTGATTCTTCATTTACAGAATAGGAATGATACCACCTGTAGAAACAAGATAACGCAGTATGATTTGTCCGTCCACAGATCTGGCACGGATTAGCCACAGAGCCAGAAGCATCTTGATTCTTGGAGACAGTTTGTATTGATGTTGTTTCTGTCGACCAAAGCCCCGACCTCGACCATTAAAATTTCGTCCACCTCTGCCTCGATGATAGTTTCCTGAGCCCCTTCCATGTTGATAGTTGTTAGTTTCTTGAGAGACAGTGAACGCCACATCTTGAAGAGTTTCTTTAACTTCTTCTTTATCGTCTTCTCCTTCTCTCAAATCATAGGCTCAATGGCAGTGACAAACTCTTTGAAGGTCGGATACGGAGCTCGTGTCAGCATAATTGATCGCAGAACTTTGTATTTCTTTCCGCAACCTTGAGCGAACATCAAGACTTTATCATCCTCTGGAACTGGTTGTTTAATTGCGGCGAGACTATCACACGCGGCTTTAAACTCCTTGATGTAATCTTTGACACATTTGTCTCCAAGTTTAAGAGATCTAAGTTTTTGTTTTAATTGAAACTCACGATCTTTCGTGCTTGAAGAAATTCTGCTTGCGTAGCTCATTCCAGATAGCCTTAGCGGTAGTGCAGCCGAGACTGCTCGGACAATTCTTCGATTTATAGTAGCTATCAGCCAGGTTCGTACTAACGCGTCTTTCTCCTTCACTTCTGTACTCCAAACTTACTTCTTTCCCTTCTTTGGCGAATCTTTCTCAATAATCTCAAGAACCTGAACAGATTCAAGGAGATTGAGCATTTGAGTTCTCCAACTCAAATAGTTTTCGTTCTCCGCTCAGCTTTATTGTGGAGAATTCCTATAAGCTGATACAGATTACTTGCAGAGAGCGCGAAAGTGGAGTCAGTCTTCGAATTTGATGTGTTTTCGCCAGATCCAGCATGATTGTAATTGTAGGTTAGATGCGGAAAAATCACATCTGATACCATGTAGAAGGTTGAGATTGAAACGAGATAGAGCAGAGAAGAACAAATAACTGGAGAAGCATGACTAAAGAGAGAGTGAGGAGGAAAATCTGGAGCAGAGATAAGAGGACAAAGTGACAAAAGTGTAAATCATTTCGTATTAATCACACCAGCACTACAGAGAAGAGTATTTATACAAGATAACCACGACACTTAAGCTACTTAAGTGCCACCTCAGCATATATATCTAACCATTCTTACACACCTCACATGAGTTGGGCTGTAGAATGGTACGAGTGTCGAGTGTCGATTCGTGTCCAGATCCATTGATGCCATTCTGGGTTCACATCCGTTGCAACAAGAGGAGTAGTTGGTGGTGATTGTAAAGATGACCAGTAGAGGTTGTGTTTATAGCTATGGGATCTCCGTCAACCTACTAGTCCCATTTATCTGTCCTTGGAATAACCAAAAGCATAACAACAAGGCCCACATGGTTTTGTTTAAAACCGAGCAAGACTTGGATAGAACTGGAACAGAAGCTGAGGTATTCCCATATTATATATAGAGGATTTTTATGGTGTATAATTACCATACAAAGTACGATAAACTAAAGACGTTAAGAGTATTTTAACGGATAATAGACATAACTAAAGATAACCGATAGACAGAGAGAGGAATCCTCCATGGGGAGAGTGGGTTATTAACTTGACTAAGATACCACCAAAGAGGCAGTAGTTTATTGAAAAGAAGGAAGACAGATGACAAAACTAACAAGATGTAGAGCAAATGATAGTTTTTCTAGCATGGAGAATTGGTTTCCTAGGGAGCAAGGCAAGAGAGAGGAGAGCACCCCCCCCCCCCCCCCTCATACAGCAGCAAAAGTAGCCATTCATATAATAATAATGGATCCGTAAGTTATATACCAAAAGTGGTTTTTTATATATCATTTTGCCCTTTTTTTCTATTGGTTTATCTATGACAAAGTATCTTTGTTGACAGTAGGACTAATAAATTCCCTCTCCCTACGTACTCAAGGCATAGGTCAAACTCTTCTATACAACTCCCTCTTCATTCCTATATTGGAACTCATGACACTTGATCAGGGTCACAAGTTCACAAACTACATCAATGAAAAGTAGTACTCCTATTTGACATTTCAGTAAATAAAGTCTCCCTTCAGTGGGAGTTGTTTCTCTTTGGTTAGCTATTCAACTTCTTTTTGTTCCGTATTTCATTCTCTTTTCTGGTAGTCTTTGTTTTGCTGCTCAATGTCTTTCCTTGTTGGCTTTGAGATCTCTTGTTCTTGTACTATTTGCATTCTCGAGACTTTAGGAAATAGGGATAGTTTTGATTAACTTTAGTTTGGAGAGTGGGGTTAGATATCTACCTCAATTCTCCTTGTATTCTCGTTCTACTTCTTTATCTCTCTCGAGTCTCTTAATCTCACTCACAACCTCGTGTAAAGAAAAGAGACGGAGAAGGCGCGAAAGTTCAAACAGTGGAGAAGCTCAGAACATTTCTCATTACTTTCACACACAACATACAGGAAGATCAGAGAGCTCCTGAGTGAACAATAACAGAGTTGCCTAAACGCCGCACTTTAACAAAATACAATATGCACGACACCCTCTCGTAAGCTGTGTAGGAGTTTATCGAATGCCTAGCTTGGATCAATGATAAACAAAACTATTTAAAGGAAGACTCTTATTAGAATATCAACAGGTTGAAGATTAGAAGAGACAAATCGTGTGGCTACCTGGTTTGCTGCAACTTTTTTCTTGAACGAAATGATAATCCAGTTCTGTATGCTTGGTGTGAGCATGTAGAACTAGATTAACCATGAGATATAGAGTGCTTTGTTTGTCATAACACATAATAGGAGTTTTGCTGGAGTGAATCCTAATTTCATCCAACAAGCATCCAATCCAAATTTGCTCAAAAGTAGTTGTAGCCATGGCACAGTACTCGGCTTCTCTACTGGACCAAGAGACAATAGGTTGCTTCTTAGATGTCCATGAAACACAGTTAGACCCAAAAAAACACAAAAGCTGATAGTGGATCTTTGGGTCAAGGTACACCCTGGCCAATCAACACTTGAATAAGCAATAGGATTTAGTGAAGAATGAGAAGTTAGAAAGATACTCAACTGTTAAGTTCCTAATAAGTAGCGAATAACTCTTTTCATAACCTGAAAATGGATGAATTTTTTTTTGCTTGCTTAAACTGACAAAGAAGGTTCACATCGTAGGGAGATATCAGGTCTAGTTAATGTAACATATTGCAACGCACCCACAAGACTCCTGTAGAGTGTATGTTCAATAGGAGAAGATTCTAAATCATGAAAATCAGTCTTCTCAGTCAAAGGAGTTTGGGGGGACTAAGCACTTTCCAATTGGCTTTTGAATTAAATCACGGATAGTTAGCTTGTGTCAACTGCAAGCCATCCGTTATGAACAGAGCTTTAATTCCAAGGAATTATCATAGATGCCTCAAATCTTATAAGGCACACCCATTGCTCAAATTTTGAATGACTTCTTGCACCAGACTAGGAGAAGTGCCTGTAACGATGATATCATCGACATACACCAGTAATGGGACAATACCACGGGTTTAATGGCAGAAGAAGAGAGTAGTATCTTCTCGATGCAAAGAAAAGTGATTTTAGCCAAAAGATTACCAAGTTTTTGAAACCAAGCACGGGCAGACTTCTTCAAATCATATAAGGATTTTAGTAAGAAACATACTTTATCAACATAGTATCAGCACAGTAGCCTAAGGGTTGCTCCATCTAAACAACTTCGCGCAATTCACCATGTAAGCATGCATTCTTCACATCTAATTGCCGAATTTCCCAGCGTCTTGTAATTGCTACAGATAACACAATAGGAATAGCGGAGTTCTTAACAATGGACTAAATGTTTCACTAAAATCAATATCTTCCAATTGATAAAACCCCTTTGCAACCAATCGTGCCTTGTACCGTTCAATAGTACCATCGGGATGTCGCTTTATTCTGAAAACCCGTTTACTTACAACAACATTCATTCTAAGTTTATGAGGCACCAGTGTCCAGGCATGGTTCACTTTAAGCACTTCCATTTCTTCATCCATAAGTTTAAACCATAATGGATTCTTTAGGGCTTGTTTCGCTATTTGCGGTTCCACTTCAGTTGTAGTATGTGATAGGAAAGCAGCATGCATAGATGTGTATTAGGACCGTGTAACCACTGAATGGGTATTCTGGGGCTCTTGAGCTGGTCGTGAGCTCAAAGGTATAGGTAATCCGACAATTAGGTCAGTAATAGGAATCAAGGTTAGATGTTTCTACCGAGGGATGTTTGAAGGGGAAGGAATGTGTCCTTGTTAGGAGCTATTTAAAGTGGAAGAAGTGATATTAGGAGAGTTATCAGAGGTGAGAGGAGCCTAGTTTGGAAGTTGTGGGCTAAGCAGGAGGTAGAGTATTGTTTGTGAGGTTTTTGGGTAGGGAGTTACAGGTTTATGTGAGTAAGGCTTGGTATCTCAGTATGTAGATTGTGCTGAGAATCAATAGCTGGAACTCGGGACTTCAAATGGATATGAGTCTATGAGGATTCTCCTAATCGTTCATCTTGTGAACAATTTGAGAGTGGTGACAATAGATTTTGTTGTTCTTCAAATGTAGGAGATAGAGAGTTTTAACAGTAAGGGAATACATTTTCATCAAATACAACGTGTCTGGAAATATAAATCCGGCTAGTTGGTGGATAGTAGCACCTATATCCCTTGTGCAACTTACTGTAACCAGTAAACACACATGGAAGAGATCTAAGTTCTAATTTGTATTTGTTTTGGTACCTTAACATGGGATAACAATGACATCTAAACACTTTAATGTTGTTGTAGTCTGGTTCTTGATTAAATACCTTAGTAAAAGGAACCTCAAACTCTAGGGGTGCTGCTGGCAACGATTAATCAAAAATATGACCGGTATAAAGGTCTTTGTCTAAAAGCTAATTGGAAAACTTGCTTCGAGAAGAAGAGTGAGTCCTATTTCAACAATGTGGTGATGCTTCCTCTCAGTAACTCCATTCTGCTCAAGAGTATGACGACAAGACAGTTGCTGAATAATATCAGACTGTTGCAGCAGGTAAACAAAGCAATTACTAACAAATTCACCTCCACCATCACACCTGAAAAACTTGATTTGTTTTGAAGATGCAGATCCACCATGTTTTGAAATTGAGCAAACACATCATAAAACTGAGACTTCTTATTTATTGTATACAACCAGGTAAACCGAGTGAAATCATCTACAAACACCACATAATACTGCATGTATTGACTAGAAGCAACAGGGGCTGGATCCCATATACCACAATGGATATTTTCTAGCACTTAGCAGCTCTAGTTTCCACGATACTAAAGGGCAGTTTGCAACTTTTACCTAACTAACAACTTATATTGTTAGTCCCTTCGTACTCCAAGACACGTCCCCAATAGGTAGATGACGTGTTGCGCAGGTGTGGTGAGAATGACAATGAAAGTAACTTAGGAGGTAGAAGACTTATAAGTTACTTTAAACCGGAAACCTCTTTCGATTGGGAATTACACCCTCGCAATTCATTCAATCCCCCTCCACGCCAACCTATGAACTCCGGGGCAGTTTGGGGCTTACCATTGAAGCCCTTTGTACCTTGGTTGACACATGACCAAACTGTCTCCCAACAGTCCCCCAACTGCTCTCTGATTGTTCCCCTATTGTACGTAAGCTACCCCGTTGCAAACTCAACACTATGAGTTGTTTACACCACTTAGCTTCCACGATCACTCAGTTACAAGACCTCACTTAAACTCTCAAATAACTGAAACTATACTACAATTGAAAGCTCAGAATACAATTGTGCTCTCTAGAAAGATATGCGTATGTTTCAGCCCTTTTTTAGCACACCCCTTCAAATGAAGCTGGTCTCTCTTATAAAAAAATGTTGATCTCCTCTCATTAGTGGACTCTAAAGTTGATTCACAAGTCTTCTAAAGTCCATCCTCTCTATGGCTTACCCACTGTCACACCAGATGTTGGGACCACCACAAGGTATGTCGCTGTAGATAAAAGGGAAAAGTCAGATAGCGACAGGTTGCTTTCTACAATGGCTTTGTCTTCTTTTCTTGTCTCCCATGTGTCTGACTCTTTGATCTCAAGAGATCAAATCTTCAAGTTTTCATTGTAAAGCACTGCTGGCATGAGTAGCAAACTTCCTACATAAGTTTCATGTTGTTATAGTGAGTCCTAGTGGTGAGCCATCTCAAGAGTATCGTCTAGCTGTTGTGAATAGGTGCCCGAAAGTTGAGAACTGGTCATAACGGAAGGACCCAGCTTGTAACCTTGCATACAAGTGATCCTGATAATCTCCTCTTAATGAACCACCTTGTCACCTTGAAGACGAGGGATCCTACCTCTTATTGTTGAAACACTCAAGTGAACACATTAAATAACATGGATAGATTGCTATTGTCATAACTATAAGGAACTTGACTTAACAATTACACACCGTGGGTGTTTTGTTCCAAGTACCTACATCTATCTTATTTCTAGTGCTAATGAGTAAAAATCCTCGAGTTTGGGTGTCCCAATCACTGGTGCCAGATGCCATTAGAAGTCCTTGCAATGCTTCAAACACAGAGCTAAGAAAGCTGTATAACTCACCGTCTTTACCGCCCTTTGCTAGAATCTCCCTATCACACGATCCATGACTACAAATCTAGAGTCTACAATTTTCACAGAACAAAAATTATCTTTAGTTAGTTTACTGACTGACATGAGATTACGTTTCAGATCAGGAATGACCAACAGAAAACAAAATTGGTATTTCATTACCATTACAAACCAGAGAATTGTCTCTTCCTTCATAAGGAATTAAAGAGAATACCATACCTAGTGTTTTGACCATGTGAGCTGTCACACTAGAGTCCACAAAGTAAGGTTCTTCGGTCAAGTTGTAGGTGACAGTGGTTAGGGCTTGTGATGCTAAGTTACTAGCTTGAGGGGTAAATGGATTGATGGGATCAAAATTGGGCTGATTTCTTGAATTAAAGGATGGTAGAAACGATCTCACCGGTAAAAGTAACTAATAACTATGTGGTTCGTCCTTCCACATATTTGACAAGGAGCGGTGACAGTTTTATGTGATTGAGGGTTCGAATAGGTTTGATTTGAGTAGTAGGAGCTTTGGTATTGACATTTTCCTTGCCCTTGACGACCAAGCCCTCGGTTTCCATAGTGACCACTACTACCTCTCCCGTAATTCTGTTTTTGATTCCCAGTGGTGCTAATAGCAAACACGGCGTTTGCCAATAGTTCTTGTGGTTCTTTAGTTTGAATTTCACTCCCTTCATTTTCTCTTGCATCACAATCCTTTAGAGCAGTGATAAACTACTTCAAGGTAGGATATGGTGCTTTACTCAACATAATTTACCTAAGTATCTTGTACTTAGATCCACTTCGCTGGGTTAAAAATAACAACTTTGTCATCATCCGGGATTGGTTTGAATCACAGATAGATTGTCACAAATCAACTTGAAATCGTTGAATACTCTTTTGCCAACTGCGTATCTCCAAGTTTTAGGGATTGTAGTCGATTTTTTAGTTGGAACTCTCTATCTTTAGTTGATTGAAGAAACTCACTCCTGAGTTCATCCTAGATTTTTTTTTGCTGAGGTGCAGCTAATCGTCAAGGCGATACAATCGTCATATAGTGTCGTGATGATCCAGGTTCGCACTAAAGCGTCAATTTCTTTCCATTTCTTAAAGTTTGGTTATCGATCTTAGCACTATACGTCAAGATTTTCTGATTCAGAACTTCATCTACCTTGATTTATTGAGTAACCCCAGTAGATTCGAACATATTTAATATTTGTGTATGCTAACTGAGGTAGATGGGGAGATTGATGGCTGGCTTTTGGCCTTGGTAGAGGGCTTATTAATGTTGCGAACTGTTGTCATCTCGCTCGAGGTACTTGGATCTCCTTGTGTGTAGGTCGGTTCTTTCCTTGTCTTAAGGCTTGAAGAAGTGTTCTCTCGATCTCAGGATCGTAGTTATCTACTCGTTAGAAAGACAATGGATCGAAGAAAACATTCACTTAAGAAGGCAAGTACCTAAGAGATGACAAAGGAAATGTTTTATGTACATGAGAGAAAATAATCACTAATATATATACTTTTATTTAGAAGAGAAATAAAATTGTCATTACATAATACATATAAAAGATACTAAAAGAAAACTAAAAGATAGCCATAAACCTAGTCACGCTAACTCTACTAGTTAAAAACGCCATAGGAGGGGTCCCTTATGTGAATCTATTGGTGGAAGAAGATGCCCATAGGAGGGGACTCTCCTCCTAAGCTCTTCAACAGGGGAGAACCCTCATGCGCGCTGAGGTTCTAACGGCGGTGGGTAGCAAGGGCGGTTTTAACTTCTCCTAATCAATAAAAATCTCTACCCCTGTACCGGGGGTTTCAGGTTCATTCAATACATAGATATGCAGAAAATGTGAAAAGCCTAGAGCTCCCCACTTGCAACTTAGCACATCCAAATGTTTTAGGCCTCTGGAGTACAAGAGTTGAAAAAAGGGTGAGACAAGAGAGAAATTATAGAGGAAGGAAATCATATAACAGAAGAAAAAAGAAAAATATGATAAGTTGAAATAGCCGGGTAGCTGACGGAGACGTAGTGTCCGGGTTGTCGGAATTCATCCGAATGTGCGGCTCAGCAACCCGACATCCTAAGGCAAGTCAAAACAGCGATACGAAATAACACATAATTAACATTCGTCGGTAACTATGTCAAATGTTTGAACAGTCGGGTGAAATACCCCAAATCTAAATAATATTATTTAATCATTATTTATTGGAATATAATCCAAATATAAATCATTTCACGTACGCATGCAAACCCATGCATGAAAACGTTACGTAAAAACAGTCGTTTCACCATAAACGCTAAAACGCCTTAGAAGCATATGGTCAAACATGACCTTGTATGACCCTCTAATATTCAAACTAAATGGTCATACAATTATTATATGAATATACAAATATATTCCCTAAGCTATATTCAGTCAAATACGCAAAATGCTCGGGAGTGCTCACACCCGCTCCTTAAAGCACGAAAAGTCCGGAGGAGTGCCGAGGTGGCACGAACTCCTATAAAATTAATTCCTAGAGTTCCTAACATCATTATTTATCATTCTAAAGAGAACCCACGAAGTGGTTTCTCAAAATTCAGCAAAAACCAAAGGAGGATTTCTTAGCGCTCCTTTTTGGCCCGGGAGTGTCCCGATGGCCCGTAAATTATGTCACGGGTTGATATAACCCCATATAACTCAATGTAACATCTTAGTATATGTTTATTTACTATAATAAGTGTTTACAAACACTTGGAACTCATAAGAACAATTGGTTTCCCAAAATTTCCTTAGAGCACAAAAACACACCTTCGGGTGTCACGAAAATGCGTTTTACGCAATTACCTTGTAGTTTTTGACATGCCACGAATTGGTAATCTTAAAAAGGGTTAAAATGACCTTCTAAATCAGTTGGTGTGACTAGTCAACAAGGCTCTCTATAGGGGCCGATTTTAAGGGCAAAAACTAGTATAAAATTTGCTTTAAAAATTTATAAAAAGCTTAAACATGATGACTCATCATCCCATGTGTTATATTACTTAATGTCAAAGTATGTAGGTCTCAATTGACCAGAGAGCTGTCGAAATTATGCTTAGGAATAAGGCCATGTGAGCTAGAACAAACAAAATGCTAAAAAGCAAAAAGTAGATCTAGATTCTCTCTTTGCTTTCTTAATAACTAAGTGACCTTCCATGCTTCTTCCTTGGCTCTTCATGGCCGGTTTTTGAACCCCATTCAGACCTCCATTTCGTGACTCCACATGAAGAAGAAGACAAGCCAAGTAGCATTGAAAAATCAAAGGAATATACTCACCTTTTCTTACCTTGTCTTCTAGCCAAAATATGTCCTTCCAACTCTTGCTAGTCACACCACTGGCGGCCGGTTTTCATGCTGGAAAGGAGGCATTTATTGAGCCAATAATCAATGTAATAAACTAAGGAAAAAGAATTGTCAATTGACATTAAAAATTTGACAAAACAAAATCAATTCCAAATGCTTCTTTCATTTACGTGAGTGAGCTTCATTTCCCTCCTTGCACAATTCTTGCACGGTTTGGTAAGCTCTCTCCTCTCTTCTAGCTTCATCTTCTTCCTTTGAAGCTCTTAAGTCCATTAATGGAGTTTTAACTTCTATCTTCATCTTTAAGGTAAATTCCTAGCATTTCTTGGCAAGTCTTGAAGCAAAACTCTTCCTAGCATAACAAGGTGTGTTCGGCTTCATAGTTCTCCAAGGAGATTGTCCAAACCAACATTAAACCAAGGAGCATCTCAAGGTTATCTTAAGGTAGTTTTAAAGCTTGAAAATCCTTAAAGCACATTTTTATGTGTAACCAAGTTCTACTTCTTCTAAGTTCTTTCCTTCTTCATTTTGATGAAGGAAAACTTGTTCTTCATCTACCTTAGGAGTGCCGAATTATAAGGAGAAAAGTCTAAGGTAAAGTCTTGTAAAAATACTTACAAATCTACTTAAGATCTTTATTCAAGATCTAACTCCTAAAACTCCTTCACCTCTTGCATAAACCGAAGAGGAGAGCATCAATTTACCTAGGAGAAAGCTTGGAGATTCAAGAAGAAGTTCAAGCACTTAACCACCTTTGTTAAGAAGTAAGTTTACTATAAATCTTTATATTATAAGCTTTGTTAAGCTTCTAAAAATTGTACAAAAATTATGTACACCTCCTAGGTTTATTAATACCGAAACTATATGGTTTTATATGCCAAAATATAAACTATAACATATATAGAAAATATTTACCTTAAGACACATTTTTGTGTCACAAAATTTATTATGTTACAAATAAATTTAGGCCGAAAAGTCTTAGGCAAAAATGCTTTATTTTGAGCTTAAAATTTATATAAGACATTACAATAATTTATACATGAGTTATATGACTCCTATGAATTTATTTATAATTATTAGACATATAAATCCACTTTTATATAACATAATGGTCTCATTTAAATTATGGCCGAATGTTTATACTTGATAAATAAGTTTAATGAGCTACTTAGGTATATAAATATATCATAAAGTTTGGTGAGTTAAAATATTCTATTAGTGTTTAAATGCTAATTAATTAAGTTATGTGGATTAAATGTAATTTTTACAAATTTAGTGTGCTTATTAGAAAAAACCGAGAGCTAAGGGGTGTTTGGTGTAATTATAATATAATATAAGGTTAGGAATTAAGTTTATGAATTTTAGATAATTTAAACAAGCTTTAAAATAACTTTTATAAAGTTTTGGGCTATTATGTAATTTATAAAAGTTGTTATGAAAGTTTGGTATTTAATAGGTGGCGAATTCATAATTAAGAGAATTATTAAGTTCACTTTCGAAATTTAGGAATTAATATTTAAACTATAGTTTATAAGTTATTAAGTGACTATTATAAAGTTTTGGGGTGAAAATGTAATTAATGGAAAGTTCAAGACCAAAGCCGATTTAGTTGGGTTAGTTTGGTAATTTAAGAATTTATATATATATATATTCAGCATTTATGGAGAATTAAAATTAAAACTATAGTTTATAAGACATTATGTAAGATTATAAGATTTTGTGGTTAAATTGCAAATATAGAAAGTATATATATAAACATGCCGAGATTTGAGGGGCTAAGATGTAATTTTCGAAAGTTATAATATTAAAATTATATACCAAAATATTAGTGGTAGTTTTGTAATTTAGCTAAATAAGGAATTAAAACTATATATATAAAGAGATTAGAATTTAAATGTAAAGTTTATGAATTAATGTGGTTGTTTGTAAATAACCGAAATATAAGTTTAAGAATTTAGATTTAATAAATATAGGTCCTATATGGATATTTGGAGGATTTAGAAGAAAGAATTTGATTAAAGGAATTATGGAATTAGAACTATGGCTTATATAGTTATAAGGAATTAAAGATAACCAATAAATATTATTTATGGTTAAAGGAGAATAATAAAACTATAAGAATTTTATGTCCATGTATGACATATAAAATATAGTTAAGAATTATAAGTTGTTATGTCACCTAGACAATTAAAATAAACAACAAATATAGTACATGAAATATAAATACATATATGTACATTAAAGGATTTATAAATAAATCAAAAGGAATAACAAATAAGTTATACATAAATCATGAGGTAATTAAAAGAAATAAACCTCACATGAAATAACAATACGAGATTTGTTAAAAGATTCAATAGAATCATTATATAAGGGTAACATAAATTAACCCTCTCAGTTAATCCTATTCTAGGACTTTGTTTGACCAGACGTTGACCGGGAATTTACAAGTACAGTCTACGGTGAACGGTATGGGATTCTTGCAACCTGTTTTCTAACGGATTACACCGGCTTGTGTGCTATCTGTTGTTTGAAATAACGACCAAGATAATTAATGTAAACTGTTGTTTTACTCTTGCACACTGTGGTATTATTTTATGTGCGTGAATGTTGCTGACTACAACGTGTATGTCCCACGCATACAAACACTACTATACCAGTGGATTAAATACCTGCGTTTCAGTATACCGAGGACTTGTACTCAAGTCTCTCACTAACTTCACTTTATAACAAACGTCATTATCCTAAACGTGATAATTGACAATACACATTGTGTTTCTGTTTAACGTCTTTATATGACACTTAACAACTATACTACGAGAATGAGGAGCCCAGTTGGATCTGGCCATGCATGCTACAGGAGTTGTACCTGTCTCAGGTCGTCTCCTACTACGTCGCGACGGAACATTCAGTTGGGAGGAAGACTTATTCCTTCCGGGATTCAAATGCCCTTCAGTTCGAGGAAGACTTTATTCCTCTAGTGGGTTCTTATTTCCCACGCCATTCAGTTCAGGGTTTAACTACGTTATCTCCTGGGGTTTTTATACCCAACCTTTCTCTATAACGAGGTCACTATACCTCCACTATTTCAGATATTCAGTTATAACGGTCAGTCCCATTGTGTGGACCGACTATCAGTAAAGAATTTCAGTTCAGCTAACTCGACCTTCTGTGTCTTGTTCTATGTGACATTATTGTCCTTGTATGGATACTTGTTATTATCAGACTATGCTTGTTTACAGCTTTATAAAAATGAACTGCATGTGTTCGACAAAGTAGTTGGTGTGGCCCGGTAGACGATGGGCTGCACGTTTTCCATACCAGCATTGTTTGCTGAGCCCCTTTGGGGGCACCCCCATTTTTCAGGTACCTGAAGATTGAGAAGTTCACCACACTGAGTGTAGGTGGGGTAGACCAAGCTTTGGGAGTCTACTATTAGTTATTTGTTTATTTCAGTATTGTACTTTTGAGTTTGATTCCTAGTATCTCGGGTTGTATCTGTATTCCAGACCGTGACATTTGAGGATTGTATTTGGACTTAGCCTTGTTGGTCACAAGGGTGGCCAACGGCATTGTAATACCGCCCGGTTGTTGTATTTATTTCCGCTGCAGTTGTATTTTATTTGGGAGTGATCGCCGTTCAGTTTATTGGATTTGGGTTGGGGTGGGGTATTACAAAAATGGTATCAGAGCGTAGTTACGCTCTGGATACAAGGATACACCGAGATTAGGATATCTAAGACTTAGGTTAAGGGTTGAGAGATAGTATTGAAAGAGTTTAAGTTAGTTTTACTTAGACTACTATCCAAGACCAAGATTTTGACCACAGTGCCTAATATACCTCAACATCCTGCAGATGTCAGGAAGAGGAGGACGACGTGGACAGGCTGATGAGGAGCCATCACGTCAGGCTGGCAGACATTGCCACCTTAATTGCTCAGGCATTCGCACAGGCGGGGGTTGGACAGCAGCAGCAGCTACCTCCACCACCACCACCCAGAGAGAGAGATTGGGTGAAGAGTTTGGCTGATCTGAGGCCAACTGCATTCAAGGGGCAGACTGACCCTGCTCACTTGGAGACCTACATCATGGAGATGGAGACAGCGTTCGAGACGCTTGCAGTCCCAGCTAGGGAAAAAGTAAGACTTGCTGCCTTTTATCTGAAGGATGCAGCTAGAGATTGGTGGAACATGGTGAAAGCCGACCACCTGGATGACCCAGCTTTTACTTGGGGACATTACACTGCATTACTTAGGGGCAAATACTACCCGGCCACACCAGGATGGTGAAGACTCGGGAGTTTGACGCCTTGGAGCAGACGGGGAAGATGTCAGTGGATGAGTACTATGCGAAGTTCACTTCGCTACTCAGACTATTACCCGGCATAGGATACTCGGACCAGGTGTTGGTCGACCGATTCTACGGGGGACTGAGCCCTCGACTTCAGTTTGGGATGGGACCAATCATCCCCACCAGTTTGCAGGTAAAACAGGAAAGACATAAATCAGTTGGAAATCTTATTACATACTATACCCCATCATGGGAGATTTGGAGATTAATATCTTGAGATTTCAGGAATGCTACCATGCTGCTTCCGTAGTGGAGATCACTTGTAAGAGAAGGGATGCTTTGAGCTCCCAAAAGAGGAAGGACGGACCTGGTGGCGAAGATGCCAAGCAGGGGAACTCCAACAAAAGAAACAAACCCTATCAGAAAGGACAGGGGTCCTATCAAGGGAAAGGGAACCAAACTACTGGGAACCCCCAGTCAGGAACCTACGGAGTGCAACTTCACAGAAAACCTACCCACCTAAGGGTAGGCACTCTAATCAAACAGTTAAATTTTGAGACTTTTGTGATTACTTCAGCACCGTTGGAATGAATAATTGACCTTGATTGTATTAGGTTCTGGATCTGGCTCAAACACGGGCCAGAAGTATATCCGCCGTTTCAACTGTAACAGTGCGGGAAGGATCACCCCGGCGTGGACTGCCAGGGGGAGAAAGTCATGTGCCGCTACTGTCAGATACTCGGGCATCGTGCCTTCGAGTGTATCCGAAACCCGGAGAGCAGGAACTACCGCCCGGGAGCAAAGCCAAACCCGGCCAAAAGAATGGAGCTAGCGATACTCGCCCTCCACCAACAAACCAGGCTCAGGGGTATAAGGGCAAAGGCCCAGCATCGGGACCCGCCCTGCATGTCATGGACCGCTCAGATGAGGCTGGTCCTTCTACTAACCCAGGTATTTCTAAACCATGTGAACCTATTATTGAGCAATGGATGATGTGAATGAGTGCTTGCATGCCTTGATTGCCTAATTGAGTAGGAAAGAATTAGTAAGACTCACTAGTAAAAATTTAAACCACGTAGGAAGCTATAAGATATGCTTTCCTATCCCCTCACCGCCCTCCCTGGAGGAAAACATTATCAAAGTACAAGAACCAGGGAACGAACAATGTAAGGTTATCCAACCAGGTTTGATATTACTCAAAGGATACCTAACACCGGAGACACAAATTGCAATCATCAGAAAATGTCAAGAATTGGGAGCAGGACCAGGAGGGTTCTACACTCCAGAATTTCCAGGAGGATCAAAAATGAAGCTGAAAATGATGTGCTTAGGAAAGGATTGGAATCCTTACACAAAAACCTACCAAGATACAAGAAATGGAGATGGAGCACAAGTACCAAAAATCCCAGAAGAATTTTTACCAATTGTGGAACAAGCAGTTAATACAGCTCAGCCAGCTAGAAGAAGATCCAGTTCCCAATCTAAGGGCTGATCTATGCCTCATCAACTTCTATGAAGAAGGAGGGCCGTTTGGACTACACCAGGACAATGATGAAACAAAAGGGGTCCCTTGAACAGGGAATACCAGTATTATCTTTGTCAATTGGAGATGACGCAGAGTTTCTTTATGGCGAGCAGAAGCGTGTGGACCTTGCCAAAAATCATATTGAGTTCAGGAGATGTTTTAATAATGGGTGGAAAGTCAAGGTTGCTATACCATGGAATTAAAAGGATTAAAACTAAACACAGAGCACCTTCGACAGTGATAAACACCACTCACATGAGACCAGGAAGATTAAGTTTGACTTTTAGAAAGTACTAGTGTTGTAATTGTTTTGGACTTCCGAAAGGAGATCATCTCATCAATGAAGCATTATTGTTATGAAAGTGAATGTCTTTAGACCCCATCATATATCAAAGTACTTACTCAGATTCTGTTATTAGGTTGTGCTAAGGAGACGGAAGGTGCCTTAAGTATACTTACTGAGGAGGAGGCCACAAGGGCGGCTCGATCCTCACTGGTACCTTTCCGGTTAATGGAGTGGATGCATTAGTACTGTTCGACTCCGGAGCCTCACATACTTTCGTTTCGCCTACGCTTGCGGGGAAGTTGGGGCTAGACGCAGTAGAGTTACCTGATTTTAAGGTGGCACTCCCGTCTAAGGAGAAGATCAGTTGCACTCGTCTTTATAGAGGAGCCACTATCAGTATTAAGGAGGAGGAATTTCCTATTGACCTTATTGAGTTCAGAGGTCTAGGATTCGATGTTATAGCCGGGATGGACTGGCTGGGGCGGCACAGAGGCCGCATTCTTTGTGCAGAGCGCAGACTGTTGCTTAAGAGCCCATCAGGAGTGACAGTATCTTACCGTCAGAGCCCTAGGGCACCATCGATAAAAGTTATATCTGCTATGTCCATGTACAAGCACGTCAGGAAGCAGAAGGAGGTATATCTATGTTATGTTCAGGATGTAGAGCATGACCCTGATTTTGATCCAGCTATGCCAGTGGTGTCGAATTTCCAGATATTTTTCCAAAGGAACTTCCAGGCTTACCGCCATCCAGAGAGGTAGAGTTCTCCATCGAATTACTACCAGGTACCGGTCCCATAGCTAAGGCACCGTACCGTATGGCACCAGCAGAGATGGCTGAGCTGAAGGAGCAGCTGAAAGATTTATTGGACAAGGGATACATACGACCTAGCGTATCTCCTTGGGGAGCACCAGTGCTTTTTGTGAAGAAGAAGGATGGAAGCCTTCGTTTGTATTGATTACAGAGCTTAATGCAGTATCGTGTGAGAACAAATATCCACTACCACGGATTGATGATTTGTTTGATCAGTTGAGAGGAGCAAAAGTGTTTTCGAAGATCGATTTGAGATCAGGCTACCATCAGATACCCATCAGGGAGCAAGACATAGAAAAGACAGCATTCAGAACACGGTATGGCCACTATGAGTTTACGGTTATGCCTTTTGGCTTGTCAAATGCACCTGCAGTCTTCATGGATTTGATGAACAGATTATTCAGAGAGCAGTTGGATAAGACCGTGGTTGTATTCATCGATGACATCCTAATCTACTCAAAGTCTAAGAAGAGCATGAGAGTCACCTCCGACATGTACTTGAGATCCTAAGGGAGAACCAGCTTTATGCTAAGTTCTCCAAATGTGAGTTTTGGTTGGACAGAGTTTCCTTTTTAGGACATGTTATCTCAGATGCTGGGATCGCAGTGGATCCAGCAAAGATAGAAGCAGTTCGCACTTGGCCTAGGCCAAAGACAGTTACGGACATCAGGAGTTTCCTTGGTTTAGCAGGTTACTACAGAAGGTTTGTCAGAGACTTCTCCAAAATAGCCAAACCTATGACCAGCTTAATGAAGAAGGATGCACCTTTCACATGGACTACTGAATGTGAGACCTCATTCGAGCTTCTGAAGAATGCTTGACATCAGCACCAGTTTTGACTATACCTGAAGGCACAGAGGGTTATGAAGTTTACTGTGTGCATCAGGTAGGGATTAGGGTGTGTACTCATGCAGAATGGGAAGGTAGTCGCCTACGCTTCCCGACAGTTGAAGAAACATGAGGAAAACTATCCCACACATGACTTGGAGCTTGGAGCTATTGTTTTTGCTTGAAGATCTGGCGCCACTACCTGTATGGTGTCCAGATGACCGTATATTCGGATCACAAGAGTTTGAAGTATGTATTCACCCAGAAGGAGTTAAACATGAGACAAAGAAGATGGGTTGAATTTCTTAAGGATTATGACATTGATTTGCAGTACAAGGAAGGGAAAGCTAATGTTGTAGCAGACGCATTGAGTCGACGAGCACATTCCCTAAATGCCATTGTGGCTAGCTCGAGTCTTATGGACGACATACGTAGAGCACAGCAGAGTGATCAGCGAATGATGGAGATCAGTCAGAAGTTGTCTGACGGTACATTTGAGGGTGGGAAGTATGAGTTCCAGTTACATGATGATGGACTCATCAGATTGAAGGGAAGATTGTGTATTCCCAGAGACAGCACAGATATAAGGAGCATATTCTTCGAGAGTCCCACACTTCTACCACATCTGTCCATCCAGGAGCTTCTAAGATGTACAAAGATCTAAAGAGGTATTTCTGGTGGAGTGGTATGAAGGGCGACGTGACAGAGTATGTGATTCGATGTCTCACTTGTCAGAAAGTGAAATTCGAACATAGACGACCAGGAGGTATGGTACAGTCTATGCCAGTTCCAGAGTGGAAGTTTTATGATATCTCTATGGACTTCGTGGTGGGACTACCACCTACGAGAGGAGGCCTAAATATGATTTGGGTTGTTGTTGATCGACTGACTAAGGTTGCTAGGTTTATTCCGATGAAGGACACTTGGAAAGTGCCAAAGTTAGCAGAGCTATTTGAGAAAGAGATTATCAGACATCATGGAGTTCCAAAGACTATTGTTTCAGATCGAGATACTAGATTTCTCTCACGATACTGGCGAGCTACTCGCGAGGCACTTGGCACTGAGTTGAAGCTTAGCACAGCATTTCATCCTCAGACAGATGGTCAGTCAGAGAGGACTATTCAGACCTTAGAGGACATGCTACGAGCATGTGCCTTGGATTTTCAGGGCAGCTGGATAGATAGATTACATCTCATCGAGTTTGCTTACAATAACAGCTATCACGCCTCTATACAGATGTCACCTTTTCAGGCTTTATATGGCAGACCATGCCGCACACCTTTGTGCTGGGACGAGTCTAGTGAGACCGTCATCATTGGCCTGAGTACTTGGAGCAAGTCCAGGCAGAAGTTCAGCAGATCAGAAACAATATGAAAGCAGCACAGGACAGACAGAAATCATATGCTGATGAGAGGCGACGAGACCTTGAGTTCGCAGTTGGCGACCAGGTATTTCTACGAGTTCACCCATGAAGGGTGTATTCAGATTTGGTCAGAAGGGCAAGCTAAGCCCGAAATTTGTAGGACCCTACGCTATCATAGAGCGGGTGGGCCTAGTGGCATATCGACTTGATTTGCCAGCCGAGTTGGGCAAAGTACACAATGTTTTTCACGTGTCTCAGCTTAAGAAATACATGCCTCATCCTTCTCATGTTCTACAACCAGAGACACTCTCTTTAGAACCAACAATGCGGTATGTGGAAACACCGCAAAGAATCTTAGATAGGAAGACACGAGAGACTCGAAACAAGTCTGTGAGCCTCGTGAAGGTTCTTTGGTCGAACCACGATGTGGAAGAGGCCACATGGGAACTCGAAGCTGATATGCGAGCGAAGTTTCCCTCATTATTTACCGACTAGGCACTTTAGTCTAGGGTACGGGGGCGTACCCCTTCTTTTGGGGGGTAGAGCCTTTTTCATTTTTGAGTTTAGTGTGCACTTTGTTGCACTTTGTGCATTGCATTTGTTGCTTTTGTGCATTTCAGTTGTTGCACTTTTGTGCATTTCAGTTGTTGCACTTTTGTGCATTTCAGTTGTTGCACTTTTGTGCATTTCAGTGACACCTTGTCTTGTATGTGTTCTTGTGTAACACTGTGTTTGAATGTACCTTGTACTTCTACTTGATTGTGTGTACTTCATTACACTACAATGGAAATATTATATGCACTACGTTGCACCATTTGAAATGAAAAGTGATTGTGTTCACTACCTTGCTTACACTGCAAGTATATGTTATGACATTCCAAGTATTTCTGTTGTACTTGATATACACTATGAACTTAGGGATATAGAGACTTGGGACTTGATCCCTAAAAATTAGATTGAGTTGTGGATACTTAGTGGAACTTGATTCCCCCACAACCTTATACTTTAGATATGAGACTTCGGGGCGAAGTCCTTTTTTAAGGGGGGTAGATTGAAATACCCCAAATCTAAATAATATTATTAAATCATTATTTATTGGAATATAATCCAAATATAAATCATTTCACGTACGCATGCAAACCCATGCATGAAAACGTTACGTAAAAACAGTCGTTTCACCATAAACGCTAAAACGCCTTAGAAGCATATGGTCAAACATGACCTTGTATGACCCTCTAATATTCAAACTAAATGGTCATACAATTATTATATGAATATACAAATATATTCCCTAAGCTATATTCAGTCAAATACGCAAAATGCTCGGGAGTGCTCACACCCCGCTCCTTAAAGCACGAAAAGTCCGGAGGAGTGCCGAGGTGGCACGAACTCCTATAAAATTAATTCCTAGAGTTCCTAACATCATTATTTATCATTCTAAAGAGAACCCACGAAGTGGTTTCTCAAAATTCAGCAAAAACCAAAGGAGGATTTCTTAGCGCTCCTTTTTGGCCCGGAGTGTCCCGATGGCCCGTAAATTATGTCACGGGTTGATATAACCCCATATAACTCAATGTAACATCTTAGTATATGTTTATTTACTATAATAAGTGTTTACAAACACTTGGAACTCATAAGAACAATTGGTTTCCCAAAATTTCCTTAGAGCACAAAACACACCTTCGGGTGTCACGAAAATGCGTTTTACGCAATTACCTTGTAGTTTTTGACATGCCACGAATTGGTAATCTTAAAAAGGGTTAAAATGACCTTCTAAATCAGTTGGTGTGACTAGTCAACAAGGCTCTCTATAGGGGCCGATTTTAAGGGCAAAAACTAGTATAAAAATTGCTTAAAAATTTTAAAAAGCATAGAACATGGTGACTCACCTTCCCATGTGTTATATTACTTAATGTCTAAGTATGTAGGTCTCATTTGACCAGAGCTGTCGAAATTAGGCATGAATAAGGCCATGTGAGCTAGAACAAAAACAAATGAGAAAAGCAAAAAGTAGATCTAGATTCACTTTTCTTGATTCCTTCTTTTCCATGTGACCTAACATGCTTGTCCTTGGCTCTTCAATGGCAATTTTTGACCCCATTCAGACCCTTGAATTCGTGACTCTACAAGGGAGGAGAAGACAACACAAACTTGAAAAATCAAAGAGATACCTTACCTTTTCCTTGTCTTCTAGTTCCACATTATTTTTTCCAACTCTGCTTGTCACACCCACATGGCCGGTTTTATGCTGGAAAGAGGCATTTATTGAGCCAATCAACCATGTAATAAACTAAGGAAAAGTAAGTCATTTGACATTAAAAATGACAAAACAAAATCAAATTCCAATTGCTCTTTCATTTACGTGAGCTAGGTCTCATTCCCTCCTTGCACTTTCCTCCACGGTTTGGTAAGCTCTCCTCCTCTCTCTTCTAGCTTCATCTTCTTCCTTTGAAGCTCTTAAGTCCATTAATGGAGTTTTAACTTCTATCTTCATCTTAAGGTAATTTCCTAGCATTTCTTGGCAAGTCTTGAAGCAAAACTCTTCCTAGCATAACAAGGTGGGTTCGGCCACTTTAGTTCTCCAAGGAATTGTCCAAACCAACATTAAACCAAGGAGCATCTCAAGGTTATCTTAAGGTAGTTTTAAAGCTTGAAAATCCTTAAAGCACATTTTTATGTGTAACCAAGTTCTACTCTTCTAAGTCTCTTTTCTTCTTCATTTTGATGAAGGAAAACTTGTTCTTCATCTACCTTAGGAGTGCCGAAATTATAAGGAAAAAGTCTAAGGTAAAGTCTTGTAAAACTACTTACAAATCTACTTAAGATCTTTATTCAAGATCTAACTCCTAAACACCTTCACCTCTTGCATAAAACCGAAGAGGAGCATCAAGTTTACCTAGGAGAAGCTTGGAGATTCAAGAAGAAGTTCAAGCACTTAACCACCTTTGTTAAGAAGTAAGTTTACTAAGTAAATCTTTATTATAAGCTTTGTTAAGCTTCTAAAAATTGTACAAAAATTATGTACACCTCCTAGGTTTATTAATACCGAAACTATATGGTTTTATATGCCAAAAATATAAACTATAACATATATAGAAAATATTTACCTTAAGACACATTTTTGTGTCACAAAATTATTTATGTTACAAATAATTTAGGCCGAAAGTCTTAGGCAAAAATGCTTTATTTTGAGCTAAGAATTTATATAAGACATTACAATAATTTATACATGAGTTATATGACTCCTATGAATTTATTTATAATTATTAGACATATAAATCCACTTTTATATACTAAGGTCTCATTTAAATATGGCCGAATGTTCTACTTGATTAATAGTTTTTAATGAGCTACTTAGGTATATAAATTTATATCATAAAGTTTGGTGAGTTAAAAATATTCTATTAGTGTCTAAATGACTAATTAATTAAGTTATGTGGCTTAAATGTAATTTTTACAAAGTTTAGTGTTTATTATAAAAACCGAGAGCTAAAGGGGTGTTTGGTGTAATTATAATATAATATAAGGTTAGGAATTAAGTTTAAGATTTTAGATAATTTAAACAAGCTTTAAATAACTTTTTATAAAGTTTTGGGCTATTATGTAATTTATAAAAGTTGTTATGAAAGTTTAGAATATATTAGTGGCGAATTCATAATTAAGAGAATTATTAGTTCACTTTCGAAATTTTGAAGGATTAAATATTTAGACTATAGTTTATAAGTTATTAAGAACTATTATAAAGTTTGGGGTGAAAATGTAATTAATGGAAAGTTCAAGACCAAAGCCGAATTCTTTGGGTTAGTTTGGTAATTTAAGAATTTATATATATATATTCGGCATTTATGGAGAATTAAATTAAAACTATAGTTTATAAGACATTATGTAAAGTTTATAAGATTTTGTGGTTAGATTGTAATTATAAGAAAAAAATATATTGCCGAGAATTTAAGGGGCTAAGTTGTAATTTTTGAAAGTTATAATATTTAAAAGCTATATACCAAAATATTAGGGTGGCTTTGTAATTTAGCTAAATAAGAATTAAAACTCTATAATATAATGAGATTAGAATTTAATATAAGTTTATGAATTAATGTGGTTGTTTTGTAAATAACCGAAATATAAGGGTAAGAATTTAGATTAAATAAATATAGGTCCTATATGGATATTTGGAGGAATTAGAAGAAAGAATTTTGATTAAAGGAATTATGGAATTAGAACTATGGCTTATACAGTTATAAGGAATTAAAAAGAAACAATAAATATTATTTATGGTTAAAAGGAGAATAATGAAACTATAAGAATTTTATGTCATTGTATGACATATAAATATAGTTAAGAAATTATAAGTTGTTATGTCACTAGACAATTAATAAACAACAATATAGTAATGAATATATAATATATGTACATTAAAGGATTATAAATAAATCAAAAGGAATAACAAATAAGTTATACATTAAATCATGAGGTAATTAAAAGAAATAAACCTCACATGAAATAACAAATACGAGATTTGTTAAAAGATCCAATAGAATTATTATATAAGGGTAACATAAATTAACCCTCTCAGTTAATCCTATTCTAGGACTTTGTTTGACCAGACGTTGACCGGGAATAAACAGTACAGTCTACGGTGAACGGTATGGGATTCTTGCAACCTGTTTTCTAACGGATTACACGGCTTGTGTGCTATCTGTTGTTTGAAATAACGACCAAGATAATTAATGTAAACTGTTGTTTTACTCTTGCACACTGTGGTATTATTATGTGCGTGAATGTTGCTGACTACAACGTGTATGTCCCACGCATACAAACACTACTATACCAGTGGATTAAATACCTGCGTTTCAGTATACCGAGGACTTGTACTCAAGTCTCTCACTAACTTCACTTTATAACAAACGTCATTATCCTAAACGTGATAATTGACAATACACATTGTGTTCTTGTTTAACGTCTTTATATGACACTTAACAACTCTATACTTCGAGAATGAGGAGCCCAGTTGGATCTGGCCATGCATGCTACAGGAGTTGTACCTGTCTCAGGTCGTCTCCTACTACGTCGCGACGGAACATTCAGTTGGGAGGAAGACTTTATTCCTTCCGGGATTCAAATGCCCTTCAGTTCGAGGAAGACTTTATTCCTCTAGTGGGTTCTTATTTCCCACGCCATTCAGTTCAGGGTTTAACTACGTTATCTCCTGGGGTTTTTATACCCAACCTTTCTCTATAACGAGGTCACTATACCTCCACTATTTCAGATATTCAGTTATAACTGTCAGTCCCATTGTGTGGACCGACTATCAGTAAAGAATTTCAGTTCAGCTAACTCGACCTTCTGTGTCTTGTTCTATGTGACATTATTGTCCTTGTATGGATACTTGTTATTATCAGACTATGCTTGTTTACAGCTTTATAAAAATGAACTGCATGTGTTCGACAAAGTAGTTGGTGTGGCCCGGTAGACGATGGGCTGCACGTTTTCCATACCAGCATTGTTTGCTGAGCCCCTTTGGGGGCACCCCCATTTTTCAGGTACCTGAAGTTAAGAAGATTACCACACTGAGTGTAGGTGGGGTAGACCAAGCTTTGGGAGTCTACTATTAGTTATTTATTTTATTTCAGTATTTACTTTGAGTTTGATTCCTAGTATCTCGGGTTGTATCTGTATTCCAGACCGTGACATTTGAGGATTGTATTTGGACTTAGCCTTGTTGGTCACAAGGGTGGCCAACGGCATTGTAATACCGCCCGGTTGTTGTATTTATTTCCGCTGCAGTTGTATTTTATTTGGGAGTGATCGCCGTTCAGTTTATTGGATTTCGGGTTGGGGTATTACACATGGCATTCATTTTAAACATACAACATATACATATAGCAAATAATTGAATAACAACACACACACACATAACATACAAGAATGAATCCTTTTAGGAGCGAACCAACACAATTAGATCCCACGGAGAGCCTACAGAATGTTGCCAAACTCATGCTAAGCTCGTTACATAACTCGTTACCGTCCTGTTAAATTGAAACGAATAACTTACACAAAGGTGCGTCGGATCTAGTGATCCAAGCACAACCGAACAAAAACATAGTATGATGCCCCTTGGCCCGACGTGAGTCGTAAAATAGCCTTGGATAAGCTAAAGGAAGGTTGAAAACCAAAAGGAAGACACCCATACATACAAAGAGAATCGAACCGTTTATGACATCGACTCCCATACTCACACGCGTGGCCGGAACTACCGGACTCCTCACTCCCCGGTTAGCACTTGTCAGATGTTCATATGAACTCAATAAACAAATCACAACAAGTGGTTAAGTCTTGTTAGACCACACAAGGGAAATGAGTCACATCTTAACAACACCATAATATAAACAATTGTAAACTCGTTACATGACTTAGGTCTTACAGGTCATAACCACACAGAAAAACAAACAACACACAAGCCGGTGTAAACCGGTAGGCAACAGACTGCATGAAAACCATACCTTGGTCCTTGCTTCGATTTGTTTCCACACGTAGGTCACTCCTATACATGATTAATAACGTCGGTTAATTAACTTACTTAACTTTAAATTTTACTAAGTATTTTACATGATTATATGAC
Source organism: Limonium bicolor (assembly GCA_023374045.1). Classification (NCBI taxonomy): domain Eukaryota; kingdom Viridiplantae; phylum Streptophyta; class Magnoliopsida; order Caryophyllales; family Plumbaginaceae; genus Limonium; species Limonium bicolor. The sequence goes on along the minus strand of CM041777.1, from coordinate 193,684,596 downwards.
ATGTTTTAATGCCCAAACTTATCCTTGGTTACCTTCCTTATACCCCTAGGGTTTATTACATAAGTCACTCTTTGTTTGTTTTTTTTTACAAGTTTTGGTCCGACCGACTTTACCGACCGACCTTACCCAAGGTCGGTCCATTCCAGAACATATTACAACCAGAAATTCTACTCTGACCGACCTTACAAGTTCGGTCCACAAGGTCGGTCTATTCCCGAGAGTTTTTCCCCCTTGAAAATTCAGGCCCGACCGATCTTGACAAGTTCGGTCCCAAGATCGGTCGATTCCCGAGACTCACTTACGTACAAAGATTTAGGCATGACCGACCTTGTAAGTTCGGTCCCAAGGTCAGTCTATTCCATAGACTTATTCCGTACCATAAATCCATGCCCGACCGACCTTGCAAGTCCGGTCCTCAAGGTCGGTCCATTCCAGAGACCATTTCTCGCAGGGTAAACTGGGCTCTACCGACCTTGCAGGTCCGGTCCCCAAGGTCGGTCTGCTCCAGACCCTTGTTTTTAATTGCCCATTTAACTCCAAACTTCACTTCATAGTGCCCTAGTATGTTCTAACCACATTTGGCACTTCAAACACCCCTTAAGACATCCATTAAACTCCTTAAATCATTCACCAAAAACTCCTCAACATTACACAAATTATTATACAAAGGTTAGCACATGCAATGTTTTTCACTAAGTTTTTATGTGGTGTTTTATACTTATAACTACCACTATTCCCAAATGTTTTCTCACCAATACAACATCATCTCCCAAGCATCTTTTCTTCCTAACCAAACTCCTTGAATATCTCCACAAGTTTATAGCTACTTCATGCAATACATTACTTCTTCCTTGTTCACCAACATTGTACAAGTCCTAAACACAATCTCACCACTATCTTGAAGTATCCCAAAACACTCACTTGCATTTTAAATCCTCTAAAATATTGTCTAAGTCCTTTTTACATCTTATTACAATGCCTTAATTTCATTTTCTTTCACTAGTAGAACACTTAATCATTTCCAATACTTCCTAACTCACCAAAACTCATTTTAAACACCTAAAACTTCTTATACATTATCTAAATTTTGACATGGGTTCTCCTAGTATCTTGTTACACTAAAGCACAAATTTTTCACCATTAAACATTCAAGAACACTTAGATCCATCAAGAGCATTCTTATACACAAAACTTCACCAAACTTACACTACATCACACAATATAGTGCATTATTTAAATTGCCTGGCACTTAGGCCCTTAAATAACATGGCTCTTAGGCCCTTAAAATGCATAAACCGTAAACACTGAAATTTCCCACATTATATTTGCCTTTGACCTGCAAATACACCCAACAATACGTATGCCTTTTAATAGTCTCCTTGAGAACCTTTTACTAAGCCATTCATCATTGGCTCCTTAGGTAGTTTTAATAAGCAACATAAGTTCATTTCTCCAAAGACTTTAAACCACATTAGGTTAACACATTTACCTCTTTTCCTCACAAGCTTATTTCTTGTTTCCTTGACTAAATCGGCAAGGCTTTTAGTTGCTTGTCAACTTCTAAATAATATACAAGCAAGGTAATGAGTATTCAAGCTTTATGCTTCATCTCATTATAAACCCTAGTTACATATATTGTTTTAGAACATTAAGATGATTGTTTTTCCTTGGTAATGAAAGAGAGTTTGAATGAGTAGCAAGAGAGAACTCCACCAAGTCCTTGAAAGGTTGGAATGAAGCTAGAACAAAGCAAGAGAATGAACACCATCAATGGTGATTTTCGGACAACCCTAAAACATGGAGGAAATGGAGTTTTTCTTTGAGGTTCCTTACCTTGAAGCAAAGGAGAACAATGATATGTAAAAAGATGAGCTCAAGCTCCTCCCATGGAGATTCCTCTTGGCACCGAAATGGAGCTCTTGGTGTTTTGAAAGGATGAAGTTGAAGAGCTTGGCAAGACAAAGAGAATGGTGGTCTTGGTTTTTGATTTGGCAAAGGGAGCTAGGAATTACAAGAGATTGAAGGTGGTGAATGGTGGTGTGCTGTAGCAACCGCGAAAGAGAGAAAGAAGGAAGGTAGAAGACGTGGGAAATGAAAAGAAATGAGAGAATGAAGATAAGTTTGATAGTTTAGATATTAAGTAGTAAAGCAATTGTACTTTCTACTTTATTACTTTACTTAGCTTATTTTTTTGTTTAGTGTGGTGAGTCATCAAGAAAACCGGCCCCCATATTATAACAAGGGGGTATTTTAGTCTTTGTTGACCAATTGTCTCACTTATATTGACATATGTTATAAACTTGCTTAATTTGGTTGCTATTCACCAAAACATGGCACACATTTGTGAAATTTTTGGTTTCTCATTGATTTAGACTTCCTAATGTGATACTAAGTAGTACACATGTTAATTAAAGAGTAATGATGGACATTTAGCCACTCAAAACCCATTTACAAGACAATTTTTTAAAAATGTGCTTTAAGACTCCTTAAAGCACATTTTGTGTTTTAACTTGTTTTCAAGCTTGGTTTTCTTTGATAATTGGTTTAATATGTTCATTAATATATAAATAAGGTCTTGTTAACCTCATTAGGTCTTAACCAAGACTATCCCAAGCTTAGAGCACATTTTAGCCCATATTGACCTTAAGGCATTTAATTGTGTTTTCCATGGTTTAAATTGTTTACTAATGTTTCTTAGACTCTTTTTAGTCTTAATATACTATATTTTAATGTTTAAACAACATACTAAGTTTTGGGGTATTTCAGAAGATGTAATGGATACCAACACTATGTAAGTATCAAAGAACTACAACTGTGTGTTACATCGTCGAACCAAACTACCAGGAGACACGGATGACCTTCCTTACCTCCGTGGACATGAAGGCTGGTACGTCTTAGTATTACAAAGACATGTGCAAAGAGCACTAAGTACTAACAATAGCCATTGTCATATTACACTTCAAGCTGAATATCAGTGAGAGAAGACACACACTTGTACGCCGGTAATCCAAACGAGAGGATACACAGCAATGAAAAGAGGCAAACTGAGCCTATGTGCATGGGTCTGCACCTCAATACGGAGCGAGTGGTCCCATTAGAATGAATCCGGGAGAGAGCACAAACTGAACAGTGCCTCACCCTTTATGTATTGTGGAGCTCGAAAGGGCTAGAGTCATACCCGTCTCTCTGATATGAGGATAATCCACTCCAAAGGTGGAAGATGCCACACGGGAGTTGGAGAACTCTATGAGAGCCAAGTATCTAGCGCTCCTTGTTGAGCGGCTGTTGTATACTTGTGGGGTACGGGGGCGTATCCCTTTTTAAGGGGGGTAGAGCCTCTTGGCTGTTCACGTTTGTGCACTAAGTTTTTGTGGTTTTGTATGCGGGGCATAGAGTAGGTTGTGGTATGCGGGGCATACGATGTTTGTTTGTTTGTTTGTTTCGTATGCGGGGCATACCGTGAATTGGTGGTATGCGGGGCATACGATGTATTGTTGGTTTTGTTTGGTACGCGGGGTGTACGTTTTTGTTTTGTTTGTGTGTGATGTGCACTTGTATGTATGTATCTTATGAGATACCTGTTTGAATGATGTGTATACACCCATGTGTGTAGTACCTTTCTTATGATACTTGTGATATATATATTTATATTACCTTATAGATTGATTACATATGGTATCACCTTGATACGAAATGAATCATTAGATATGGAATGTGGAAGGATGGTATGTCACCTCGGGGTGTGAGGTATGGATTCAGGATTGGGTTGTAGAGAATTGATAGGAAATAATGGTGCTGATGGATTGCCTATATCCATATATGATTGAACTGCCACAAAGTGATGGCTATGTTCTGTATAAGCACAATACGATGTGTGTAAATGATATATCACATAGATATACATTATGGGAATAATGGGTAGTTATATATATACATACCTATTTGAGGAAGCGACTTCGGGACGAAGTCATTTAAAGGGGGGTAGATTGAATTACCCAAACTAATAAACATGGATTAAACATCTAATCAAATTAATTAAGGCCTAAACATGCCTTAAAAGTCAATTGAGAACAACAATGGTCAACACAAAGCAAAAATTGCACCCTTTGACCGTTTAGGGTAAATACATACCCAAATGAACTCCTTAGGACCTAAAATTTTGTCCTAAGCATATTAACACATAAATGCACGTACTAAGATTAATGGACAACAATCAAACACAAAGAACAAGCATTTACATGCTTAGAAGTCAATTAGGGCAAAAATGTGCTCTAAGAAACCTAAAGGTCTTATGACCTCCATTTGATATAAAATTGGATTCCTAAGTTCAATTATCATGTAAGGAATGTAATAAACCGTTGTCAAAGAAAACCAAGCTCAGAAACACCTTGGGACACAAAATGTGCACTAAAACACCTTAAAGCATGTGTTTTGAGTATAAGCTCTAAGATATTGACTTTTTGTCACTTTAAGACCTAGATTACATTCTTTATAACATTAATGTGACATGATAGACTATATTATAATGTCTAAATCAAAGTTTAAAAATAAAATCAAAATGGGTGATTTTGGGTAAATAATACCCAAAATAACATTTAATTACTTAACTTAAATCATGGTCAATGATCATCCCTTGGTTTGACCACCCATTGCCGCCCACCTATGCTGTCATACTCATCCATTAGCAAACATAAAATATCTACTAATGAGTCATCTAAAGACTATTCAATAAAGTAGTAAATCTTACCTTATAAGCTCATTTTTCTTCTCTTTCCTCCCATTACTTCCTCCAGCCGAGTATTCAGTCTCCATACCTTCTATTTCAACCTCCTTAACAGCAAGGAGACTCCAAGTTCAGTTGGTGAGATCTGTTGATCTAAGTAAGCTTCTAAGACAAGTTTATGTCCATTTTCTTCATCTTTTTTCTTCTTTTTCCATTGAGCTACTTACCCGCTTCATTTTCATCCATCCATTTGGTGTGAGTTTGGGTTGGCTATAGGCTTTTGTTTCGTGTGGAAAAATTCAGAGGAGGAACGAAGCAAAGCTATATTGTTCTTAAGGTATAAAACATGCTTTAAGCGTGGTTTTCTTCATTCTTTTCATTTCCGTTGGAAAACATGATTCCCTAAGCTTATTATCTTCTTGTTACATGCTTATTCAGTTGGTATATCAAGAGCTTCAAGGAATAGCCCAAATCCATGCCAAAAACACCATTTTTGGCATCTTAATCAAGGTGAAAATTAGCCATCTTCTAATCTGAGTTGTACTGGTTTTAAGCCTTGTTTTAGTAGCTATTTGGATGCTCTTTTTCTTCTGTAAAATAGGCAGAAGAACAGCCTTGGTTGCCTTGGTATTCTAAGGTCAATTTAACCTTGAAATTATACATTAAAACACTTCTTATGGTTAGCTCTTGCTTGGAGACTAATCATGCCTTAATTGCTGTTTGAAAACATGTAAATGAAGCTGTGGAAAAATTATCCCAAGCTAGCTGTGGCCAAACAAGGCCTTATCTTGGCTAAATAAGGTATAAATCTCTTAAACCTTCACTTGGTATATTAACATATGTTAAGCTTATGTATATATAATTGCCGTGAGTGAATAAGTTTAAAAGGTCATATTTTGACCGTAGGTGGTTAAGGAATGAGTTAGTAAATTTATATAAGTGATTAAATAACATAATTGTCAAATTTAGACATTATGTGGAAAATTGGTAAATATGGAGAACTTATGGAGAGGCCGAGAGTATAATGCATTTTGAGCATTTATGTGTAATTTATTTTTAAGCTAATGTTTCTAATAAGGCCATGTACTTTAGGCCATTTTATTTATGTTATTAAGTTTAAATTAGATTTTAGGTAACAAATATATATTACCGCAAGGAATTAGGGTTAAATCATAATTAAATTAAATTTGGGGGCTATATATTAATAAAGCCGAAATTAGAGGTTAAAAAGATTTAAAATAAAAATTATAAGATTTTATAAAGTTTTGGAGTTAAATGGTAATTTCTGGAAAATATGGGTACAAACCGTAAATAATGGGAATTGATGGTCAAGGCAATATTAAGGAGATCAACCTTGACCATATGGTAGGCTTTGACCAAATTAGATAAGTTAAAACTTATTTAAGGTTTTATCATAAGATAAGCATTTAATTGTAACATTTTTATAACATATGGGGTTATATGTTTTTACCGAAACTTAAGGGTGTAAAATGGTATTATAAATACCATGGGCTATTAGGAATTTTTAGGAATTTATTGGGTTGATTTTGGAATTAAAATAACTATACATGTATAATATATAGTTATTATGTCATTGTTAAACTTTGGATAAATAAGTGGGGTGGAAATGTAAATACCGAGAGTATATGGGTTAGTAATGGTAATTATAACCCTTGGGGGGAATTTGGTAATTTTTGGAATATATAAAGTATTTAATAAGATATGTGTATAATATATAGTTTTAATGATATATTATAAAACTATATGTTATAAAATGGGTCAAACTGTAAATATAGAAAGGTGGTGGTTGGAAAAAATAATTTAGAACAGATTTGGGTTTGTTCGGAAATTTAAAAATATATATAACCATAGGTTATATTAATATTAAGGTTAAAAATGTTATATATATATGATATATATAATATAACATACATTAATATGTGGTCAAATTGTAAATTTGGAAAGTTAAAGGGTTGGAAATTAATTTGAAACAGACAAGGGTCTGTTCGGTTATTAAATTAAAATAACTATAGGTTATACCATTTTATAAGTTAAAAATGTTATATTATATGGTATATGTAACATGGTATAAATTATGGGGTGATTTTGTAAATAAAGGAAACTATGAGTTGTGGAATGGAATAAGGTTTTAGTATGGATGCCTATGCGGCATTAAAAATAGTTTTGTGTATAAAACTATAAGTTATAAGTTAAAGGAAATAAAATATCATATTATATGATATTAGTATATGGTATAACATACATAATGTTATGTGGTCAAAATGGAATTTAAATGAAGTATAGTGCTAAACCGAATTATTAAAGGTTGGAAAATGAATTTTAGACTATGGTCCACAATGTTATAAATGTTATAACAATTATATGATATTGATGGGATTTATATGGAATTAATATAAGTAAGAATGTTGACATTAAATAATGTGACAAACTATAAATAAATAAGATTTATAAACTAAGGTATATATTGAATAACCTAGGGGTTGTATTTATACAACTAAAATGTTACATAATATTAGGATAAGGATCTTAATATAAGTTGTATAATATATACAACTAATGGGAATTATCATCTCATATAAGATGATAAAAATGTAACATATAATATAAGAGTTTTACAACTCATGAAACTTACCTATATTGGTAAATAATACATATGCGAGAATAATGTATATAAGGATGGATTATATTATGGTTGGAAACCATATAATATAATGGTGGAGGTAATACATGATATAGTTTACAAACTGTAAGTTATAAGCTTTAGTATGCAAATATAGTTTACTAAAGATAATGGATTATATAATACAAAGTGTTATAATAGATGGTGGGAAAATAATACAATATAGTAAATCATGCATGCATACATGCAACAATAGGTTATATGCCTAAGTTCAATAATGGACAAGATTATAGGTATATAATGAATTAAACTCAAGAGTCGAAATGATACGGCCTACGAGTCTAAGTAACAAAGCCGACTGGTTTATCGAAACTCGTAACAATTAACTGTAGAAATCTGGGATGAACTGTCGGGGTTACTTGTTATTCGGAAATACCGGATTTAGTTAGTCATGGAGACTGACTTATAGTTTTATTACAGTTTAGATCGTACTTCAGACAAGGCGCCTGGCGAGCTAGTGGACTACACTGCGCATCCTAGGTCTGAGGTGTACGGTATGTAAAGGGGTTTGATCTGGGCTGTCCTAAGGAATTCCACGGGCTCGGATTTGGTTGATATATAATTTGTGTGTATGTGTGTGGATACGTGTATGTGATTATGTGTGTTACTGCATTAATTATTTATGCACGAGCGTCCTACGAGACTAACACTACGTCGACTATAGATCGACTTATATAAACATACATATCCGTCTAATGTGATGACATGACGGTTACTTAATATAATACCCTTAGTATTAATATTAAATATATGGTCACCTAAGTAAAACACTTAGGTACGAGACACGACATTGTCGGTCTCTAGAGCATGGATCTCGAACATGAATATAACCTAGATTACTTCTAGGTATGCGTGAGACCCATTGGGCAGCTAATCAATAAATTGCATTCTCCATAAAACTAAGAGTTTATCTTAAACATTATGAGAGAGTTGGTGTGAGTTGAGGAGAGGAATCTCGGTAGTTTACGAACTACTTGGTTGCACATTTGTGATCACTGAGGGGTACCCGATCGGGTTCCGCTCTAGGTATTTACCCAACGAGCCCTATTTGGATCGTGGGTCAGGTGGCTACGGCCTTTATATGGACGCCTTACGAGGCAAAGTGAATAGTCAGGGGCCTCCGGACCTCTGGCAAAATGAGCACCTTTGTGTGTACGGGAGGACTACTGTCCATTGGTGAGGTTATCGGGTTGTCCCAACATGACGCCCAACTGGTAATTAATTAAACATGGTTTGGGTGGATGGGGCCTTGAAGGCCAAATTAAATTAATTAAGGAAGACGTTCGCTACAGTGATTATTCAGTACTATTAATTCGATATGTTCGATGATACAACTGTAGTTTGTGATATGTAATGACTGCTTGGATTGGATGGATGGTTATGTATTTATGCATGTTTATTACAGTATTAATTATATCATTAAAATGGTAAAGCATGAAACCAATCTAATAATATATGGTTAAATGACTAAGTGACCAATAGGGTCCAGGCCCGGCATACTCAGCGTTTATCGCTGAGACTACACTCATTGTGCAGGTTGTTGACCATCGTCGAAGCTGAAGTGCGGGAACAGGGTAGTTAGGGTTTGCTTTAATTACCGCACATGGAATTTATTTGTATAAAAATAACAGTCCGTGGTTTGTATTATGGTACGGTTATAGATATTTGGGATTGAGTAGACGCTCACTTGTCGGCGTTTATGGTTATGAACTTAGTATGATGTATAGGAGTTATCTCGTTATCACAACGGTTTAGTAGTTTGTTTATTTTGGTTGTTGGATATAGTTCTGCTTCGTTACTCGTATGGGCGAGTAATGGCAGGTGACACCCGAGTGAGTATTGATGTTGTTATTTATCTTCCGCTGTAAGACGTTTATTTATTGCTACGTGAGGGATTATTACGTGTTTATCAAGAGAGGCATTACAAAAGTGGTATCAGAGCGGAGTACCGCTCTGATGACGAGATACTAGGTTAAGACAGTGAGCTTAGGACTTGGGAAATTACAGGAAACGTTTGTGAGGTACGAGACGACTCGTCTTAAAAGATTTATGTTTAGTAACGCAAATTGCGTGATATATTAGCCTTAAAGGCAATTCAATATCCACTGGTTGTGTACGGTAAATTACCGAGTGATCATGTGACATCCTGTACTACAGATGTCTGGAGGGACTAGAGGTCATGGTGCCGGTAGAGGTGGAGGTGGTGACCCCGTGATTCCAGGAGTTGTAGAGACGATTGCTGCCGTTCTCGCACAGCTTGGTACTCAAATTGGAGGAACACCAGCCCACCCGCCATAGCCCAGGGAGACGAACTGGCTGAAGTCAGTTACCGAGACCCGACCACCTACTTATTCAGGGGAGCCAGACCCTGTAGCCTTAGAGCGTTATATAGTAGAACATGAGAAGGCCTACGAAGCTTTGTAAGTACCTGCCGACAAGAGGTTCGTCATTACTGCTTTCCACCTGAAGGACGCAGCCAGCACTTGGTGGAGGTTGGTCAAGGACCATCACCTAGCTACGCCCGACTTTATGTGGGCTGCCTTCGTTGAGTTGCTGAGGGGGAAGTACTACCCGGCACATCTCAAGCAAAAGAAGCGCCGAGAGTTCAAGACACTCTCCCAGGGAGGTCTGACCGTGGATGAGTACTACGCTCGATTCATTGGTCTACTGGACTTCATCCCCGGAGTTGATTATTCAGAGACCGTGAAGGTCGAGAAGTTCTGGGGGGGATTGTTGTTTCTCATCCAAATGGCGATGGGTGCTACTCTCTATACTACTATCTAGGTATAAACATGAAAGCCATAAATTCTTAACTTACTACATTACCGATTAATTTTGTGAGAACTTACTAATGGGATTCCAGGAGTGTTACGATGCTGCATCGAGGACAGAGCTAATGCTCCAGACTCGGGAAGAGACTCTCGGGACAAAGAAGAGAAAGAACCCTGAGGGAGAGTCTGAGGGTGGAGGAGCATCTCCAGGCGATAGCCAGAAAGGAAAGTAAGGACTTATCCCATTCTAAATTACTTACCATATTAAACACCTTATGAATACTGACCCGAAACCTTAAACAGGAAATTCTTCCAGAAGAAAGGGCAGTAGGGTCACCAGGGAGCGAAGAGGAAAGAGCCCGTCCCTCGGTTGACCGGCCCAGCTCTAGATGCTCAGCCTTTGAGATATGCGCCTCCTAAGGGTGAGAGCACCTTCCTCTTAAATTAAATTGTAACCTCAGCCTTGGTATCTACAACTATTAACTTAAACTAAATACCACCATCAAGCACCGGACAGCCCTAGCACCATTTCTATTGCAAGCGTTGTGGGAAGGATCATTCTGGGGTCGACTGCAGTGTCCGCAAAGTTGAGTGTCGGTACTGTAAGAAAGAGGGCCACTGAGATTTTGAGTGTTGGGTGAACCCTGAGGGCCGTAACTACAGGCCACCAAAGAATACCCAGAAGACCTCAGCTGGAGGATCTAGAGTACCGCGAGGCGGTCAGGAGGGCCAGACATCTACTGATGCTGGAGCCTAGAGAGGGAAGGGAGTCGTAGGGCATGAGCACCCTGAACTCCAAGATACCAATGGTGGAACGCTTTTGCTTGTTTTGTTATGTACTTAGCCTTGGATATTAGACAGATATGTGTTGTAAGTATGTGGGAGTGTGTCAGTGACCACTCGTCATTTGTGTATGACTTTTGAGACTAGTTATGCGGACTCGATACGAGTAACCTTGAAACCTTGATGGATCAGATATAAATGAACAAAATGTTAATGCTTACATTATCATGTAGCCCATACTTAATGACGAAAGAGTCAATGAGACCGGTAATTGTTGAACCAATATCTCAACCAGCATGGCGCACTTGCTATTGCAAGCGCTATGACAATCAAACCACTGAAATTTCTATCTTCCTTGCGCACTTGCCACAGCAAGTGCTGCAATTACCACTAAATTTTAATTTCGAATTAAATACCAAAATTTTCATATCAACTTTTCATACAAACCTTAAGATTAGAAATCTGTGGAACCTCGGAAAGATCGTTAGTCCAACCACTGAATTTGAAGAAATTATACAGCCACTGTAATTGTAAACCACACACAGTTTAATTGTTCGAGAATTTTCGGACATGGCTTATTAGCCAAATACCATAAGTGTATACCCGCATTTAATGCTAATCACTGATAGTGATGAATGTTTGGTCCTTATGGACAAGCATAACCTTGTGTGAAATAAAATACCTTTTGTAGATGCACCACCGTCAGTGAGGATGGTTGGGAAGTGAAGAGCCAAGTTGCTCAAGCTATTATGCAATCTGCAATATATCCAATTAAGCGGATGAGGGAACGAATATGAACTATGGATGAGATGTGATCATGATTAAACCAGGAGAAAAGGAATATGTTGTACTCAAGGAGATCGAGATAGGAGAACCAATTTTGCTAAATATAGCAAAATTTTACTTAAACCAAGCTGAGTAACGCTGGCTTGTAACTCAAGTGAGGGTAACAAAGTGATGTGGACAAGGTATCACTGGGATCCAATCGAGCGCTGAACTTGCTTACCCTGTCCAAGTTTGGAGGACACTAAGTCAGACTGCACCTGTAAAGGCGAATCAATATTTTAATGTTTAACGGATTGACAACCAAGTACTACCTTCAGAAAGGAGTGCAAGAAGAAATATATTACTGAGGACATGAGTCTAGCGAGCAAAAATATTGTCTCCGACCACTTTACCCCCCATGCCATTAGGGCAATAGCACTTACAACAAGATAACCGATAACACGAACTAATAAACAACTTAAAGGACATCCATCAAAAGGGAGATTGACAACAGAATACTTCACAATAACCGTGTGACGGATATTTCCAGTTTACTAAATGAGACATGCGACGACCACACTCCGATAGGAGCATGTGGGCCAGACAGACTTAATTATGAGTTAGTCGGGTAAGTAGAAATGTATCAGTGCGGTACCCCATGTATGTAAACAAGTAGTGTTAGGAACACGAGAAGTAGTCAACTCCGTGTCAAGGACAGTAATGCAGATGTCCTCGAAGACGGACAAGAAGAGCCGCAGTTAAACCAATGGGCTATAGAAATCAAGAACCTTCAACACAGAATGGCAGACAGTATACAATGAAGACGAGGAAACCTCTTGAAGACGTGAACACTATGGATAGAAACATGAAAACCCATAACATGGGCGAATAATTTGTAGAACCCTCATAAGGATCGAGCAATTCTTGCAATCCTGAGGAACCTACCAGATGATGTGAACATAAACGTTATGACAATTAACAACCGACGAATCAACTGGGATGTGGTGCACGCAGAAGCGACCAACAGGAACAGCCATCAATAATAAATACGTGGGCGAACTTAGACGAGTAAAACTCACAGGGAATAATGTGGAATGGAAGATGAAGCTACAGAACTCTAATACGAGCACAACATATGGATTCCCCTGGCATAAAGCAGGAAGAACCATACGAACGTTGATGCCAACCCGACACACGGGAAGATGTAATGGATATCAACACTAGGTAAGTATCAAAGAACTACAACAGTGTGTTACTCCGGAACCAAACCACCAGGAGACACGGATGACCATCCTTACCTCCGTGGACATGAAGGCTGGTACGTCTTAGTATTACAAAGACAAGTGCAAAGAGCACTAAGTACTAACAATAGCCAATGTCATATTACACTTCAAGCTGAATATCAATGAGAGAAGACACATGCATGTACGCTGGTAATCCAAACGAGACGATACACTACAATGAAAGAGGCAAACTGAGCCTATGTGCATGGGTCTGCACCTCAATACGAAGCGAGTGGGCCCATTAGAATAAATCCGGGAGAGAGCAAAAACTGATTAGTGCCTCACCATTTATGTATTGTGGAGCCCGGAAGGGCTAGAGTCATACCCGTCTCTCTGATATGAGGATAATCCACTCCAAAGGTGGAAGATGCCACACGGGAGTTGGAGAACTCTATGAGAGCCAAGTATCCAGCGCTCCTTGTTGAGCGGCTATTGTATACTTGTGGGGTACGGGGGTGTAACCCTTTTTAAGGGGGGTAGAGCCTCTTGGCTGTGCACATTTGTGCACTAAGTTTTGTAGTTTCGTATGCGGGGCATACAGTAGGTTGTAGTATGCGGGGCATATGATGTTTGTTTGTTTCGTATGCGGGGCATACAATGAATTGGTGGTATGCGGGGCATACGATGTTTTGTTAGTTTTGTTTGGTACGCGGGGTGTAAGTTTTTGTTTTGTTTGTGTGTGATGTGCACTTGTATGTATGTATATATCTTATGAGATACCTGTTTGAATGATGTGTATACACCATGAGTGTAGTACCTTTCTTATGATACTTGTGATATATATATTTATATTACCTTATAGATTGATTACATATGGTATCACCTAGATACGAAATGAATCATTAGATATGGAATGTGGAAGGATGGTATGTTATGGACACCTCGGGGAGGTTGTCAGGGTTTGTAGAATTGATAGGAAATAATGGTGCTGATGGATCGCCTATATCCATATATGATTGAACTGACACAAAGTGATGGCTATGTGCAGTATAAGCACAATACATTGTGTGTAAATGATATATCACATTGATATACATTATGGGAATAATGGGTAGTTATATATATACATACCTATTTGAGAAAGCAACTTCAGGACGAAGTCTTTTTAAGGAGGGTAGATTGAAATACCCCAAACTAATAAAACATGGATTAAACATCTAATTCAATTAATTAATGCCTAAACATGCCTTAAAAGTCAATTGAGAACACCAATGGTCAACACAAAGCAAGAATTGCACCCTTTGACCGTTTAGGGTAAATACATACCCAAATGAACTCCTTTGGACCTAAATTTTTTTCCTAAGCATATTAACGCAGAAATGAATGTACTAAGATTATTGGACAACACTCCAACACAAAGAACAAGCATTTACATATTTAGAAGTCAATTAGGGCAAAAATGTGCTCTAAGAACCTTAAAGGTCTTATGACCTTCATTTGATATAAAATTGGATTCCTAAGTTCAATTATCATGTAAGGAATGTAATAAAACCGTTCTCAAAGAAAACAAGCTCAAAAACACCTTGGGACACAAAATGTGCATTAAAACACCTTAAAACACGTTTTTGTGTATGAGCTGTAAGATATTGACTTTTTGTCACTTTAAGACATAGATTACATTCTTTATAACATTAATGTGACATGATAGACTATATTATATAGTCTAAATCAAAGTTTAAAAATAAAATCAAAATGGGTGATTTTAGGTGAATAGTACCCAAAATAACATTTAATTACTTAACTTAAATCATGGTCAATGATCATCCTTTGGTTTGACCACCCATTGCCGCCCACCTATGATGTCATACTCATCCATTAGCCAACATAAATATCTACTAATGAGTCATCTAAAGACTATTCAATAAAGTAGTAAATCTTACCTTATAAGCTCATTATTTTTCTCTTTCCTCCCACTACTTCCTCCAGCCGAGTATTCAGTCTCCATACCCTCTCTTTCAACCTCCTTAACAGCGTGGAGACTCCAAGTTCAGTTGGTGAGATCTTTTGATCTAGGTAAGCTTCTAAGGCAAGTTTATGTCCATTTTCTTCATCTTTTTCTTCTCTTTCCATTGAGCTTACCCACTTCCATTTTCACACCCTCTAGAGGAGATCATCCTGTTGGACCAAGTACTCGTGAAGAAGTGTCGTGCCGGGGTGAGTTCTAGCCATGGAGGTGCTTGGAGTAGCTTGAAATTAGGTGTTCTCGATACCTTATTCTTTAAATTTGGTCATGCTTCATGTTTTGGAAGATGACATTTGAATTTATTAGTTAGGTCGTTTCGTTCAAAGTTGTCCTTTGTTTCTATTCCTTTTGTAGTTCAAACCAAGCGAAGTGCTGAATAAAAGTTGAAGTTTGCTCAGAAATTGCGAGTTTCCAATTTGTGTGCGTGGACATGACTAGATCTTGGAAGGGAATTGGTGATTCCATCCTTTCAGGTGATCTAAGATGAGGTTAGTTGTGACTATGCGAACCACATGGCTATAGTAGATAGTTCACTAGCTTCAACCACTAAGTCGATGGTTTTTCAACTCTAAGTGTTGGACAAGTACCCCCATCAATATGACTAAGTGAAGCGGTGGAAGATGACATTCTAGTAGTGGCACAAGAGTCTAGCTATAAGGTGGGAATCTAGGCATGAGTTTACCTAATCTATCAAGGCAAGATATTCTACTATGAGCAAGCGTTCAAGATCATCAGGGCTCAAGGAACTCAAGGTGAGGCCAAAGGAATAGTTGGGGGAGGACAACTGGGCTGAATGTTGGATATGGCCTTGGAGGCGCATGTAGACATTCAGTTAGAAGAATGACAACCCGAAGAACAAGTTGGCTAGCGTGAGAGGGCTAGGCCAAGGAGGAAGCATGTGAAAGCGAGGGCCCTAACCCACAGGTGCTTGAAGCATCTAGCGGGCCTCTTCATGTGATGGTGTCCAAGAGCATGGTGGGGTGACAAAACCAGAATGGTTTCCAAGGGCTGTCCTGAGACGAGCCAAGGGAGACCAAGGCGCTTGTGGACTACCTTGGAGGAATGATTCGAGAGTTGTTGGACAACTTTGAAGGGTTGGTATGTGGCTTGATTACCGGTGCCAAGTTATGAAGGGACATGTGGCGATGTCAAGGCTCGTTGGCCGAGTGTCGAGGCAAAGTAGTCAAAGGGGGCAGGCTCTGGGAGTGGTGCCAAGGACTACAGGGTTAACCAATAGATAGTAAGTGTGATATATTGGATCACGGCTTACAGAACCTGGTGAGGAGGTTCGAAGGGTTCACTTGTGTGATGACACTTGTGATGCACTCACCCATAATTGAGTAGGTTATCCGACCACTCACTTGTGAAGCTCTGACTCCTAGTTCACAAGGTGAGCGCAGTAGGGGATGCGAGAAAGGATGACTAAAGAAGCTTGGAGCATGATCTTCAAGTCCGGAAGCACATGAGGCTTTACCGAGGACGGACAAAGCTCAGTTGGGGGAGAATGTCACAGTTCTTTTCTCTGGAGCGAATGCGCTAAGCTCAGCGACCCCATATTCAACCAAGTGTACGGCTCTTGCTAGCATGGGAAGCGAGGCTTCGCCATTTGGGCAAGGATGCGTTTCGGGGGCCCAACGTCCTGGCGGTGTCACGAGGTTGGCGAATGACACAGCGGTGACAAGTGAAGGGTCCGGGACCCAAGGCACGTTGTCATGCGCAGGGAACCTGATGAGGTTGCACAAGTAATGAGTCCGGGGCTCAGGTACTTGGGAAGTGAGCTAGGCTCACCAAGAATGAGAAGTGGGTGGAAATAGCTTTGTGCTATGGCAGACTTGACCAGACATCGTGTGGGATTTGTTACCAAGGTGTGTCATGCTTGAGTCATGACAAGGGAAAGGAGCGAGTCACGACTAGGCACGGTATCACATGACACGGTGCTGGCTGTGCTGGGCACGGGCGTCGGCTGTGACTCGATACGCGGGGCGAAGTTGGGTGGCAAAGGCATGGGCATCTCTTGACACGGGCGTTGGCAGTGCTTGGCACGGGCGCTGGCTGTGACAGGGTGCTGGGTGTGTCTCGGATGCGCGATGCGAGCGGCGGTGCCATGAGCACTGGGCGCTAGGGCACGCTGAGGTGCGCCAGGACATGCTGCAGGTGCTGAGCGCTAGGCAGCAACGAGAGCACGCGACTCCAAGACACAAGCGCTGGGCGCTAGGGTGTGCTTGGGCACGCGAGGCACGCGGAGCACGGGCGCACGCTAGGCGCCAGACGCCGTGTCTCCCTTGAAACCCTAATTCTCGGGCCTTAACCGAATGTTCCTATTTTTGTGGGATGCTCTTAGAGGGGTTTATTATCTTGGATAATAAAGCCTAATGTTCCATTAACTAAAAGATATGTCTGGAAGCTGGTAGAAGAACATATATTAACTGGGTTGATTATGTTTGGAAAGAGAAAATGCCTTTCCATGGGAAATTAAGTTTACCTTGGTGAAATTGGATTTCCTTCCCTAAATATATTATCTGCGAAAGGTTCTCTAAGTTGTTGAGATTTGTGTGTGGCATGGATGTGTGACTTCTACTAATTCCTAACTACCTAACTCCTAACGTAAGTATTGAGTAAATTGGAATGAGTAGAAGTCCGATATAGTTTCGGCCACACGTGAGGATGAGGAGACACAAGAGGTTGGATCCGATTCCTGGTTCTTAAACTTTTCCATGGCCTAAACCCCTTAAACATCTAATCAAATTAATTAAGGCCTGAACATGCCTTAAAAGTCAATTCAGAACAACAATGGTCAACACAAAGCAAGAATTGTACCCTTTGACCGTTTAGGATAAATACATACCCAAATGAACTCCTTAGGACCTAAAATTTTGTCCTAAGCATATTAACACATAAATTCACGTACTAAGATTAATGGACAACAATCAAACACAAAGAACAAGCATTTACATGCTTAGAAGTCAATTAGGGCAAAAATGTGCTCTAAGAAACGTAAAAGGTCTTATGACCTCCATTTGATATAAAATTGGATTCCTAAGTTCAATTATCATGTAAGGAATGTAATAAAACCGTTGTTAAAGAAAACCAAGCTCAGAAACACCTTGGGACACAAAATGTGCACTAAAACACCTTAAAGCACGTTTTGAGTATGAGCTCTAAGATATTGACTTTTTGTCACTTTAAGACCTAGATTACATTCTTTATAACATTAATGTGACATGATAGACTATATTATAATGTCTAAATCAAATTTAAAAATAAAATCAAAATGGGTGATTTTGGGTAAATAGTTCCCAAAATAACATTTAATTACTTAACTTAAATCATGGTCAATGATCATCCCTTGGTTTGACCACCCATTTCCGCCCACCTATGCTGTCATACTCATCTATTAGCAAACATATAATATCTACTAATGAGTCATCTAAAGACTATTTAATAAAGTAGTAAATCTTACCTTATAAGCTCATTTTTCTTCTCTTTCCTCCCATTACTTCCTCCAGCCGAGTATTCAGTCTCCATACCTTCTCTTTCAACCTCCTTAACAGCAAGGAGACTCCAAGTTCAGTTGGTGAGATCTGTTGATCTAGGTAAGCTTCTAAGGCAAGTTTATGTCCATTTTCTTCATCTTTTTCTTCTTTTTCCATTGAGCTTACCCGCTTCCATTTTCATCCATCCATTTGGTGTGAGTTGGGGTTGGAATATAGGCTCTGTTTCAGTGGAAAAATTCAGAGGAGGAACGAAGCAAAGCTATATTGTTTTTAAGGTATAAAGCATGCTTTAATCGTGGTTTTCTTCATTCTTTTCATTTCTGGTTGGAAAACATGATTCCCTAAGATTATTATCTTCTTGTTTACATGCTTATTCAGTTGGTATATCAAGAGCTTCAAGGAATAGCCAAATCCATGCCAAAAACACCATTTTTGGCATCTTAATCAAGGTGAAAATTAGCCATCTTCTAATCTGAGTTGTACTGGTTTTAAGCCTTGTTTTAGTAGCTATTTTGATGCTCTTTTTCTTCTGTAAAATTAGGCAGAAGAACAGCCTTGGTTGCCTTGGTATTCTAAGGTCAATTTAACCTTGAAATTATACATTAAAACACTTCTTATGGTTAGCTCTTGCTTGGAGACTAATCATGCCTTAATTGCTGTTTGAAAACATGTAAATGAAGCTGTGGAAAAATTATCCCAAGCTAGCCGTGGCCAAACAAGGCCTTATCTTGGCTAAATAAGGTATAAATCACTTAAACCTTCACTTGGTATATTAACATATGTTAAGCTTATGTATATATAATTGCCGTGAGTGAATAAGGTTTAAAAGGTCATATTTTGACCGTAGGTGGTTAAGGAATGAGTTAGTAAATTTATATAAGTGATTAAATAACATAATTGTCAAATTTAAGACATTATGTGGAAAATTGGTAAATATGGAGAACTTATGGGAGAGGCCGAGAGTATAATGCATTTTTGAGCATTTATGTGTAATTTATTTTTTAAGCTAATGTTTCTAATAAGGCCATGTACTTTAGGCCATTTTATTTATGTATATTAAGTTTATATTAGATTTTAGGTAACAAATATATATTACCGCAAGGAATTAGGGGTTAAATCATAATTAAATTAAATTTGGGGGCTATATATTAATAAAGCCGAAAATTAGAGGTTAAAAGGTTTTAAAATAAAAATTATAAGATTTTATAAAGTTTTGGGGTTAAATGGTAATTTCTGAAAAATATGGGTACAAACCGTAAATAATGGGAATTGATGATCAAGGCAATATTAAGGAGGTCAACCTTGACCATATGGTAGGCTTTGACCAAATTAGATAAGTTAAATAACTTATTTAAGGTTTTATCATAAGATACGCATTTAATTGTAACATTTTTATAACATATGGGGTATATATGTTATTACCGAAACTTAAGGGTGTAAAATGGTATTATAAACACCCATGGGCTATTAGGAATTTTTAGGAATTTATTGGATTGATTTTGGAATTAAAATAAACTATATATGTATAATATATAGTTATTATGTCATTGTTTCACTTTGGATTAGTAATGGTAATGGTAATTATATCCCTTGGGGGGGGGGGGAATTTGGTAATTTTTGGAATATATAAGAGTATTTAATAAGATATGTGTATAATATATAGTTTTAATGATATTATAAAACTATATGTTATAAAATGGGTCAAACTGTAATTATAGAAAGGTGGTGGTTGGAAAAAATAATTTAGAACAGATTTGGGTTTGTTCGGAAATTTAAAAATATATATAACCATAGGTTATATTAATATTAAGGTTTAAAATGTTTATATATATATATATATATATATATATATATATATATATATATATATGATATATATATACACATAACATTATATATGTGGTCAAATTGTAAATTTGGAAAGTTAAAGGGTTGGAAATTAATTTGAAACAGACAAGGGTCTGTTCGGTTATTAAATTAAAATAACTATAGGTTATACCATTTTATAAGTTAAAAATGTTATATTATATGGTATATGTAACATGGTATAAATTATGGGGTGATTTTGTAAATAAAGGAAACTGTGGGTTGTGGAATGGAATATGGTTTTAGTATGGATGCCTATACGGCATTAAAAATAGTTTTGTATAAAAACTATAAGTTATAAGTTAAAGGAAATAAAAATATCATATTATATGATATTAGTATATGGTATAACATTACATAATGTTATGTGGTCAAAATGGAATTTAAATGAAGTATAGTGCTAAACCGAATTATTAAAGGTTGGAAAATGAATTTTAGACTATGGTCCACAATGTTATAAATGTTATAACAATTATATGATATTGATGGGATTTATATGGAATTAATATAAGTAAGAATGTTGACATTAAATAATGTGACAAACTATAAATAAATAAGATTTATAAACTAAGGTATATATTGAATAAACCTTAGGGGTTGTATTTATACAACATAAAATGTTACATAATATTAGGATAAGGATCTTAATATAAGTTGTATAATATAATACAACTAATGGGAATTATCATCTCATATAAGATGATAAAAATGTAACATATAATATTAGAGTTTTACAACTCATGAAACTTACCTATATTGGTAAATATATACATATGCGAGAATAATGTATATAAGGATGGATATATATTATGGTTGGAAACCATATAATATAATGGTGGAGGTTAATACATGAATATAGTTTACAAACTGTAAGTTATAAGCTTTAGTATGCAAATATAGTTTACTAAAGATAATGGATTATATAATACAAAGTGTTATAATAGATGGTGGGAAAATAATACAATATAGTAAATCATGCATGCATACATGCAACAATAGGTTATATGCCTAAGTTCAATAATGGACAAGATTATAGGTATATAATGAATTAAACTCAAGAGTCGAAATGATACGGCCTACGAGTCTAAGTAACAAAGCCGACTGGTTTATCGAAACTCGTAACAATTAACTGTAGAAATCTGGGGATGAACTGTCGGGGTTACTTGTTATTCGGAATACCGGATTTAGTTAGTCATGGAGACTGACTTATAGTTTTATTACAGTTTAGATCGTACTTCAGACAAAGGCGCCTGGCGAGCTAGTGGACTACACTGCGCATCCTAGGTCTGAGGTGTACGGTATGTAAAGGGGTTTGATCCGGGTTGTCCTAAGGAATTCCACGGGCTCGGATTTCGGTTGATATATAACTTGTGTGTTATGTGTGTGGATACGTGTATGTGATTATGTGTGTTACTGCATTAATTATTTATGCACGAGCGTCCTACGAGACTAACACTACGTCGACTATGGATCGACTTATATAAACATACATATCCGTCTAATGTGATGACATGACGATTACTTAATATAATACCCTTAGTATTAATATTAAATATATGGTCACCTAAGTAAAACACTTAGGTATGAGACACGACATTGTCGGTCTCTAGAGCATGGATCTCGAACATGAATATAACCTAGATTACTTCTAGGTATGCGTGAGACCCATTGGGCAGCTAATCAATAAATTGCATTCTCCATAAAACTAAGAGTTTATCTTAAACATTATGAGAGAGTTGGTGTGAGTTGAGGAGAGGAATCCGGTAGTTTACGAACTACTTGGTTGCACATTTGTGATCACTGAGGGGTACCCGATCGGGTTCCGCTCTAGGTATTTACCCAACGAGCCCTATTTGGATCGTGGGTCAGGTGGCTACGGCCTTTATATGGACGCCTTACGAGGCAAAGTGAATAGTCAGGGGCCTCCGGACCTCTGGCGAAATGAGCACCTTTGTGTTACGGGAGGACTACTGTCCATTGGTGAGGTTATCGGGTTGTCCCAACATGACGCCCAACTGGTAATTAATTAAACATGGTTTGGGTGGATGGGGCCTTGAAGGCCAAATTAAATTAATTAAGGAAGACTTTCGCTACAGTGATTTTCAGTATTATTAATTCGATATGTTCGATGATACAACTGTTGTTTGTGATATGTAATGACTGCTTGGATTGGATGGATGGTTATGTATTTATGCATGTTTATTACAGTATTAATTATATCTTTAAAATGGAAAAGCATGAAACCAATCTAATAATAAGATGGTTAAAATGACTAAGTGACCAATAGGGTCCAGGCCCGGCATACTCAGCGTTTATCGCTGAGACTACACTCATTGTGCAGGTTGTTGACCATCGTCGAAGCCGAAGTGCGGGAACAGGGTAGTTAGGGTTTGCTTTAATTACCGCACATGGAATTTATTTGTATAAAAATAACAGTCCGTGGTTTGTATTATGGTACGGTTATAGATATTTGGGATTGAGTAGACGCTCACTTGTCGGCGTTTATGGTTATGAACTTAGTATGATGTATAGGAGTTATCTCGTTATCACAGCGGTTTAGTAGTTTGTTTATTTTGGTTGTTGGATATAGTTCTGCTTCGTTAATCGTATGGGCGAGTAATGGCAGCTGACACCCGAGTGAGTATTGATGTTGTTATTTATCTTCCGTTGTAAGACGTTTTATTTATTGCTACGTGAGGGATTATTACGTGTTTATCAAGAGAGGCATTACAATAGTGGTATCAGAGCCGTACTCCGCTCTGATGACGAGATACTAGGTTAAGACAGTGAGCTTAGGACTTGGGAAATTACAGGAAACGTTTGTGAGGTACGAGACGACTCGTCTTAAAAGATATTGTGTTTAGTAACGCAAATTGCGTGATATATTAGCCTTAAAGGCAATTCAATATCCACTGGTTGTGTACGGTAAATTACCGAGTGATCATGTGACATCCTGTACTACAGATGTCTGGAGGGACTAGAGGTCATGGTGCCGGTAGAGGTGGAGGCGGTGACCCCGTGATTCCAGGAGTTGTAGAGACGATTGCTGCCGTTCTCGCACAGCTTGGTACTCAAATTGGAGGAACACCAGCCCACCCGCCATAGCCCAGGGAGACGAACTGGCTGAAGTCAGTTACCGAGACCCGACCACCTACTTATTCAGGGGAGCCAGACCCTGTAGCCTTAGAGCGTTATATAGTAGAACATAAGAAGGCCTACGAAGCTTTGTAAGTACCTGCCGACAAGAGGGTCGTCATTACTGCTTTCCACCTGAAGGACGCAGCCAGCACTTGGTGGAGGTTGCTCAAGGACCATCACCTGGCTACGCCCGACTTTATGTGGGCTGCCTTCGTTGAGTTGCTGAGGGGGAAGTACTACCCGGCACATCTCAAGCAAAAGAAGCGCCGAGAGTTCAAGACACTCTCCCAGGGAGGTCTGACCGTGGATGAGTACTACGCTCGATTCATTAGTCTGCTGGACTTCATCCCCGGAGTTGATTATTCAGAGACCGTGAAGGTCGAGAAGTTCTGAGGGGATTGTTGTTTCTCATCCAAATGGCGATGGGTGCTACTCTCTATACTACTATCTAGGTATAAACATGAAAGCCATAAATTCTTACTTACTACATTACCGATTAATTTTGTGAGAACTTACTAATGGGATTCCAGGAGTGTTACGATGCTGCATCGAGGACGGAGCTAATGCTCCAGACTCGGGAAGAGACTCTCGGGACAAAGAAGAGAAAGAACCCTGAGGGAGAGTCTGAGGGTGGAGGAGCATCTCCAGGTGATAGCCAGAAGAAGGGAAAGTAAGGACTTATCCCATTCTAAATTACTTACCATATTAAACACCTTATGAATACTGACCCGAAACCTTAAACAGGAAATTCTTCCAGAAGAAAGGGCAGTAGGGGCACCAGGGAGCGAAGGGAAAGAGCCCGTCCCTCGGTTGACCGGCCCAGCTCTAGATGCTCAGTCTTTGAGATATGCGCCTCCTAAGGGTGAGAGCACCTTCCTCTTAAATTAAATTGTAACCTCAGCCTTGGTATCTACAACTATTAACTTAAACTAAATACCACCATCAAGCACCGGACAGCCCTAGCACCATTTCTATTGCAAGCGTTGTGGGAAGGATCATCCTGGGGTCGACTGCAGTGTCCGCAAAGTTGAGTGTCGGTACTGTAAGAAAGAGGGCCACTGAGATTTTGTGTGTTGGGTGAACCCTGAGGGCCGTAACTACAGGCCACCAAAGAATACCTAGAAGACCTCAGCTGGAGGATCCGGAGTACCGCGAGGCGGTCAGGAGGGCCAGACATCTACTGATGCTGGAGCCTAGAGAGGGAAGGGAGTCGTAGGGCATGAGCACCCTGAACTCCAAGATACCAATGGTGGAACGCTTTTGCTTGTTTTGTTATGTACTTAGCCTTGGATATTAGACAGATATGTACTGTAAGTATGTGGGAGTGTGTCAGTGACCACTCGTCTTTTGTGTATGACTTTTGAGACTAGTTATGTGGACTCGATACGAGTAACCTTGAAACCTTGATGGATCAGATATAAATGAACAAAATGTTAATGCTTACATTATCATGTAGCCCATACTTAATGACGAAAGAGTCAATGAGACCGGTAATTGTTGAACCAATATCTCAACCAGCATGGCGCACTTGCTATTGCAAGCGCTATGACAATCAAACCACTGAAATTCCTATCTGCCTTGCGCACTTGCCACAGCAAGTGCTGCAATTACCACTAAATTTTAATTTCGAATTAAATACCAAAATTTTCATATCAACTTTTCATACAAACCTTAAGATTAGAAATCTGTGGAACCTCGGAAAGACCGTTAGTTCAACCACTGAAACTGAAGAAATTATACAGCCACTGTAATTGTAAACCACACCAGTTTAATTGTTCGAGAATTTTGGACAGGGCTTATTAGCCAAATACCATAAGTGTATACCCGCATTTAATGCTAATCACTGATAGTGATGAATGTTTGGTCCTTCTGGACAAGCATAACCTTGTGTGAAATAAAATACCCTTTGTAGATGCACCACCGTCAGTGAGGATGGTTGGGAAGTGAAGAGCCAAGTTGCTCAAGCTATTATGCAATCTGCAATATATCCAATTAAGCGGATGAGGGAACGAATATGAACTATGGATGAGATGTGATCATGATTAAACCAGGAGAAAAGGAATATGTTGTACTCAAGGAGATCGAGATAGGAGAACCAATTTTGCTAAATATAGCACAATTTTACTTAAACCAAGCTGAGTAACGCTGGCTTGTAACTCAAGTGAGGGTAACAAAGTGATGTGGACAAGGTATCACTGGGATCCAATCGAGCGCTGAACTTGCTTACCCTGTCCAAGTTTGGAGGACACTAAGTCAGACTGCAGCTGTAAAGGCGAATCAATATTTTAATGTTTAACGGATTGACAACCAAGTACTACCTTCAGAAAGGAGTGCAAGAAGAAATATATTACTGAGGACATGAGTCCAGGGAGCAAAAATATTGTCTCCGACCACTTTACCCCCCATGCCATTAGGGCAATAGCACTTACAACAAGATAACCGATAACACGAACTAATAAACAACTAAAAGGACATCCATCAAAAGGGAGATTGACAACATAATACTTCACAATAACCATGTGACGGACATTTCTAGTTTACTAAATGAGACATGCGACGACCACACTCGATAGGAGCATGTGGGCCAGACAGACTTAATTATGAGTTAGTCGGGTAAGTAGAAATGTATAAGTACGGTACCCCATGTATGTAGACAAGTAGTGTTAGGAACACGAGAAGTAGTCAACTCCGTGTCAAGGACAGTAATGCAGATGTCCTCGAAGACGGACAAGAAGAGCCGCAGTTAAACCAATGGGCTATAGAAATCAAGAACCTTCAACACAGAATGGCAGACAGTATACAATGAAGACGAGGAAACCTCTTGAAGACGTGAACACTATGGATAGAAACATGAAAACCCATAACATGGGCGAATAATATGTAGAACCCTCATAAGGATCGAGCAATTCTTGCAATCCTGAGGAACCTACCAGATGATGTGAACATAAACGTTATGACAATTAACAACCGACGAATCCACTAGGGTGTGGTGCACGTAGAAGCGACCAACAGGAACAGCCATCAATAATAAATACGTGGGCGAACTTAGATGAGTAAAACTCGCAGGGAATAATGTGGAATGGAAGATGAAGCTACAGAACTCTAATACGAGCACAACATATGGATTCCCCTGGTAGAAAGCAGGAAGAACCATACGAACGTTGATGCCAACCCGACACACGAGAAGATGTAATGGATATCAACACTAGGTAAGTATCAAAGAACTACAACAGTGTGTTACTCCGGAACCAAACCACCAGGAGACACGGATGACCATCCTTACCTCCGTGGACATGAAGGCTGGTACGTCTTAGTATTACAAAGACAAGTGCAAAGAGCACTAAGTACTAACAATAGCCAATGTCATATTACACTTCAAGCTGAATATCAATGAGAGAAGACACATGCATGTACGTTGGTAATCCAAACGAGACGATACACTACAATGAAAAGAGGTAAACTGAGCCTATGTGCATGGGTCTACACCTCAATACGGAGCGAGTGGGCCCATTAGAATGAATCCGGGAGAGAGCAAAAACTGATTAGTGCCTCACCATTTATGTATTGTGGAGCCCGGAAGGGCTAGAGTCATACCCGTCTCTCTGATATGAGGATAATCCACTCCAAAGGTGGAAGATGCCACACGGGAGTTGGAGAACTCTATGAGAGCCAACTATCCAGCGTTCCTTGCTGAGCGGCTATTGTATACTTGTGGGGTACGGGGGTGTAACCCTTTTTAAGGGGGGTAGAGCCTCTTGGCTGTGCGCGTTTGTGCACTAAGTTTTGTGGTTTCGTATGCGGGGCATACAGTAGGTTGTAGTATGCGGGGCATATGATGTTTGTTTGTTTCGTATGCGGGGCATACAGTGAATTGGTGGTATGCGGGGCATACGATGTTTTGTTGGTTTTGTTTGGTACGCGGGGTGTAAGTTTTTGTTTTGTTTGTGTGTGATGTGCACTTGTATGTATGTATATATCTTATGAGATACCTGTTTGAATGATGTGTATACACCCATGAGTGTAGTACCTTTCTTATGATACTTGTGATATATATATTTATATTACCTTATAGATTGATTACATATGGTATCACCTAGATACGAAATGAATCATTAGATATGGAATGTGGAAGGATGGTATGTTATGGACACCTCGGGGAGGTTGTCAGGGTTTGTAGAATTGATAGGAAATAATGGTGCTGATGGATCGCCTATATCCATATATGATTGAACTGACACAAAGTGATGGCTATGTGCTGTATAAGCACAATACGATGTGTGTAAATGATATATCACATAGATATACATTATGGGAACAATGGGTAGTTATATATATACATACCTATTTGAGAAAGCAACTTCAGGACGAAGTCTTTTTAAGGAGGGCAGATTGAAATACCCCAAACTAATAAAACATGGATTAAACATCTAATCAAATTAATTAATGCCTAAACATGCCTTAAAAGTCAATTGAGAACACCAATGGTCAACACAAAGCAAGAATTGCACCCTTTGACCGTTTAGGGTAAATACATACCCAAATGAACTCCTTTGGACCTAAAATTTTTTCCTAAGCATATTAACACATAAATGAGCGTACTAAGATTATTGGACAACACTCCGACACAAAGAACAAGCATTTACATACTTAGAAGTCAATTAGGGCAAAAATGTGCTCTAAGAAACCTTAAAGGTCTTATGACCTTCATTTGATATAAAATTGGATTCCTAAGTTCAATTATCATGTAAGGAATGTAATAAAACCGTTCTCAAAGAAAACCAAGCTCAGAAACACCTTGGGACACAAAATGTGCACTACAACACCTTAAAACACGTTTTTGTGTATGAGCTCTAAGATATTGACTTTTTGTCACTTTAAGACATAGATTACATTCTTTATAACATTAATGTGACATGATAGACTATATTATATAGTCTAAATCAAAGTTTAAAAATAAAATCAAAATGGGTGATTTTAGGTGAATAGTACCCAAAATAACATTTAATTACTTAACTTAAATCATGGTCAATGATCATCCTTTGGTTTGACCACCCATTGCTGCCCACCTATGATGTCATACTCATCCATTAGCCAACATAAAATATCTACTAATGAGTCATCTAAAGACTATTCAATAAAGTAGTAAATCTTACCTTATAAGCACATTATTTTTCTCTTTCCTCCCACTACTTCCTCCAGCCGAGTATTCAGTCTCCATACCCTCTCTTTCAACCTCCCTAACAGCATGGAGACTCCAAGTTCAGTTGGTGAGATCTTTTGATCTAGGTAAGCTTCTAAGGCAAGTTTATGTCCATTTTCTTCATCTTTTTCTTCTCTTTCCATTGAGCTTACCCACTTCCATTTTCACACCCTCTAGAGGAGATCATCCTGTTGGACCAAGTACTCGTGAAGAAGTGTCGTGCCGGGGTGAGTTCTAGCCATGGAGGTGCTTTGAGTAGCTTGAAATTAGGTGTTCTCGATACCTTATTCTTTAAATTTGGTCATGCTTCATGTTTTGGAAGATGACATTTGAATTTATTAGTTAGGTCGTTTCTTTCAAAGTTGTCCTTTGTTTCTATTCCTTTTGTAGTTCGAACCAAGCAAAGTGCTGAATAAAAGTTGAAGTTTGCTCAGAAATTGCGAGTTTCCAATTTGTGTGCGTGGACATGACTAGATCTTGGAAGGGAATTGGTGATTCCATCCTTTCAGGTGATCTAAGATGAGGTTAGTTGTGACTATGCGAACCACATGGCTATAGTAGATAGTTCACTAGCTTCAACCACTAAGTCGATGGTTTTTCAACTCTAAGTGTTGGACAAGTACCCCCATCAATATGACTAAGTGAAGCGGTGGAAGATGACATTCTAGTAGTGGCACAAGAGTCTAGCTATAAGGTGGGAATCTAGGCATGAGTTTACCTTATCTATCAAGGCAAGATATTCTACTATGAGCAAGCGTTCAAGATCATCAGGGCTCAAGGAACTCAAGGTGAGGCCAAAGGAATAGTTGGGGGAGGACAACTGGGCTGAATGTTGGATATGGCCTTGGAGGCGCATGTAGACATTCAGTTAGAAGAATGACAACCCGAAGAACAAGTTGGCTAGCGTGAGAGGGCTAGGCCAAGGAGGAAGCATGTGAAAGCGAGGGCCCTAACCCACAGGTGCTTGAAGCATCTAGCGGGCCTCTTCATGTGATGGTGTCCAAGAGCATGGTGGGGTGACAAAACCAGAATGGTTTCCAAGGGGCTGTCCTGGGACGAGCCAAGGGAGACCAAGGCGCTTGCGGACTGCCTTGGAGGAATGATTCGAGAGTTGTTGGACAACTTTGAAGGGTTGGTATGTGGCTTGATTACCGGTGCCAAGTTATGAAGGGACATGAGGCGATGTCAAGGCTCGTTGGCCGAGTGTCGAGGCAAAGTAGTCAAAGGGGGCAGGCTCTGGGAGTGGTGCCAAGGACTACAGGGTTAACCAATAGATAGTAAGTGTGATATATTGGATCACGGCTTACAGAACCTGGTGAGGAGGTTCGAAGGGTTCACTTGTGTGATGACACTTGTGATGCACTCACCCATAATTGAGTAGGTTATCCGACCACTCACTTGTGAAGCTCTGACTCCTAGTTCACAAGGTGAGCGCAGTAGGGGATGCGAGAAAGGATGACTAAAGAAGCTTGAAGCATGATCTTCAAGTCCGGAAGCACTTGAGGCTTTACCGAGGACGGACAAAGCTCAGTTGGGGGAGAATGTCACAGTTCTTTTCTCTGGAGCGAATGCGCTAAGCTCAGCGACCCCATATTCAACCAAGTGTACGGCTCTTGCTAGCATGGGAAGCGAGGCTTCGCCATTTGGGCAAGGATGCGTTTCGGGGGCCCAACGTCCTGGCGGTGTCACGAGGTTGGTGAATGACACAGCGGTGACAAGTGAAGGGTCCGGGACCCAAGGCACGTTGTCATGCGCAGGGAACCTGACGAGGTTGCACAAGTAATGAGTCCGGAGCTCAGGTACTTGGGGTAGTGAGCTAGGCTCTCCAAGAATGAGAAGTGGGTGGAAATAGCTTTGTGCTATGGCAGACTTGACCAGACATCTTGTGGGATTTGTTACCAAGGTGTGTCATGACAAGGGAAAGGAGCGAGTCACGACTAGGCACGGTATCACATGACACGGGTGCTGGCTGTGCTGGGCACGGGCGTCGGCTGTGACTCGATACGCGGGGCGAAGTTGGGTGGCTAAGGCATGGGCATCTCTTGACACGGGCGTTGGCAGTGCTTGGCACGGGCGCTGGCTGTGACAGGGTGCTGGGGTGTGTCTCGGATGCGCAATGCGAGCGGCGGTGCCAAGAGCACTGGGTGCTAGGGCACGCTGAGGTGCGCCAGGACATGCTGCAGGTGCTGAGCGCTAGGCAGCAACGAGAGCACGCGACTCCAAGACACAAGCGCTGGGCGCTGGGGTGCTTGGGCACGCGAGGCACGCGGAGCACGGGCGCACGCTAGGCGCCAGACGCCGTGTCTCCCTTGAAACCCTAATTCTTGGGCCTTAACCGAATGTTCCTATTTTTGTGGGATGCTCTTAGAGGTGGTTATTATCTTGGAGATAATAAAGCCTAATGTTCCCTTAACTAAAAGATATGTCTGGAAGCTCGTAGAAGAACATATATTAACTGGGTTGATTATGTTTGGAAAGAGAAAATGCCTTTCCATGGGAAATTAAGTTTACCTTGGTGAAATTGGATTTCCTTCCCTAAATATATTATCTGCGAAAGGTTCTCTAAGTTTTTGAGATTTCTTCGGGATAATTATTTGCTAAAGTTTACCTGGGTAAACCGGTAGCAAATATATCTCTAAGTGGTTAAGGATTGTTATCCTAACAAACTGAATAACTACTTCCTAAAATAGTGGAAAGAGGTTGAGATATTCTCTCAACTAGATAAGGACAGCTAGGCAGCCTTATCTCCTTTCCTTGTGGGCAGCACCTATTTAGGAGGGGTTGTTAAGATCCTCTCCTTAGCAAATAGAGGCGCCACATATATAGGAAGGTAGTTAGGATGCGGCACCAATATAGCAAGGTTGTTGAGATCTTCTTTGGTTAGCTGATTGGGGCGCCACCTTTATAGGAAGTTTGTTGTTAGGCGCCTTCCTTTGTGGAAAGTTGAGATTTTTAAGCGCCTAACCAACCCGGGAGATATGGGGGAAGTTTGTTGAGATTTTAAGGAGAGGGAATAAAGGAGTTTGTTTCCCTTATTATCTCGACTGAACCAAGAGGCCTATATAAGGCTGGTGAGATCATTGTAGGTGACATCATGGTTATCCTATCTACTCTATACTAATATATTCTAAGCTTTGGAAATAAGAGAAAGAAAGAGAGAGTGTATGCGCCTTTGATCTCACATAAACTTAGCTACGTCACAAATGAGTTCTTCCCGTAAAGAATTCTAGCGTGAGCGTTTGAGTGTTTCCCAAGTTCCTACCTCTAGTCCTGCAACATCCAACACTTGCGAACTTGATTCAGAGACAAGTTCAGGAGGGCAAGGTTGCAGTGGAACTAGTTACCACAACGTGGGCGGTATTCTCATTCTTGTATCCCGTTTGGTGCAGAGGCGTAATGGTTGGACCTTTACCACTCCTAGGCGCAGAGGAGTGTGTGAGTGTCTAGCCAAGGAGGAGTCTTAAAGCGGGCATGTTTCAAGCAAAGGTGTGAAGGCTGATCGACTCGGGTGAGAGTTGAGCCGGTCACAGTGAGGTATTTTCTCGTGTGACAGCTGGTGTCACACGACAAAATAGTCGCTATGAACGGCTCAACTTATGCCCATGTTGATCGGCCTCAACTCCCATTGATCCTATTCGAACCAAGTTAACGCCTTTGTGCACACAATCACTTACAACCTTACACTTTGCGCCTTTGGACAAGAAGAAGAACTTGAATGCAAACCGCCCACAGCTTGACTTGCTAACCTTCGAACCCGTGTACCTCTTCAACCACCAGAATCACCTTGGTAGGTTTGGAGCTGGACAACACAGTGAATTTAGCGATGGTTTTCTTTGGCACTCCTACCACTTGCCAATCCGAGAACAAAGAGGGAAGAAGGGAACTCTACTTCGTTGCTCTCCAGACTCTAGCAAAGGTTGAGACTTTAGCCTTGAAAAATTTGAACTCTTTGTGGGATTAAGGATTAGAACTCCAAGCTCTCTTCCTTACTCTCTTGCGGTATTGATTAGTAGCAAAGGTCCAACCTTTCTTCTCAAATCCTCTCTCTTATTGCGTGAGTATAGTGATGGATAACAATGGATATTGTTGTTGATTCTCTCTAGCTTTCAAACTCGGTCTGTATTCTAATTTTAAGAGCCTTCTCGCCTTGTATTTAAAAGGGAGGAAGTGAACTTAGAATCTTAACAACCTTACTAGATAAGCGGCTTGTTTATCTTTAAGCTAAATAGCTTTTATCTATTTGTTAGCTAAAATTGTGGCGCCCTCCTCTAAGGAGTATCACAACCGAATCCATAACCATTTTCCTATAATTGTGCCGCCTCCTTTTGTATTCAAATACAACAAGTCAGCCCACAATTATCTGACCAACAATATCTTAACCTCATAGATTAATAAATAATCAAGTTAGCTAGAAATCACCCTCAACTACTTGCGCAAGGGAAGGAGAGAATATCTCAACCATCTCCTTTTTATTTATCTTTCCCACATAATAAATCTAACCAGCTTTTATCTTTAATGGGCCGATTTTATTTGGAAGTTAGGGGTGTCTAGATTCAATCCAACAACTTCCTAAATTTGTGGAAAGGACTATAACCACCTTTGCACAAAAATAGCAACCACTTTAACAAGATAACCAGCAGCTATAATTATTCCCATAATGTTCGAACTAGACTTATAACCACTTAGGTAAAAGTCTTAAGGAAACTCCAAAGTTTACCGCAATAAATATTCACATGCGATAACAACCCCAGTAAATATCCAATTTTTACTGAACCCTTAACCATTCTTGCAACCGCCAATATATTTAGCTAAGAACATTCCTGAAGTGGTGAAGATATTCGGGGAGAAGATCTCAACCGAATGGAGCACAAAAATAGCAACCGAATTTCAGTTTCCAGGACTTTCGGCCAAACCCTAGGAATTAGGGTTACTCGGGTGACACGGCGCCTAGCGCCCAGCACTCGCCCGTTCTTCGTTGCCTCGTTGCTGCCTCAGCGCCCAGCGCTTGCAGCGAGTCCCCGCGCAGGGGCGTAGACAGTGGGGGGATGGAGGGAGCAAAACACCCCCCAACTTTGCTAAATTACACAAAAATATAGTGTACAAAAAAAATTTTTAAGTAAATTTTTACAAAAATCCCCCCTAATTATTTGTAATTTTACATTTGCCCCCCTCAACTTTTAGCGCCCATCACACCTTGGCGCCCAGCACCCGTGTCTTGGCAACGCGTGCCCATGCCTTGTCTGGACGTTGCGGCGCTCTTGCCCAAGCGTGCCCTTAGCGCCTAGTGCTCACACCTTGGCATCGCCCGCGCATCTTGACACACCCGTAAACAAGCTCATGGCCCATGCCTAGACTTGGCCTGGCATCACCCAGTGCCCCTAGACATGTCCTTAGCCTTGTCACTGTGTCACGGCCCTTGTCACTCGACGTTGCCCCGCGCACCTAGTCACAGCCTACTCCCGTGCCCAGCACAGCAGCGTCCGTGTCTTAGGATGCCGTGCTTGTCAAAGTTAACTTGGCCCCGCAATAATCTTGTCTTAACCTAGTCAAGACTAAGCCACAGAAACACATTGGTTTGGATGGCAACTCTGCTCATGCATCTCCTTTCCTTTGTTCTTTGCTCATGACACCTAGTGTCAACTTGGCTTTGCATGTGACTTGCATGATCCCCCAGGGACCAACCGTCACTAGTCAAACCCCAGTCATAGAGACTGGTCACACCCACTTGCATTCAAGGTGAGCCTAGCTCACTGCCAACTAACTTAGCCTCAAACTCATTACTTGCATAACCTCGTCAGGTTACCTCAGTGTTTCGACCAAGTGTTAGGGCCTCGAACCCATCACTTGTCTCCCGTGCATCACAGCCAGCTCTCAGTGACGCAGACCGCATCTTGATGTGCGTAGCTCCAAGACACCCACATGCTAATTCGACAAGCCCCGCTCCCAAGTCCCCCACGCATTGAGTAACTCTTGGCGACCACCACAACATGAGTTCCTTGTGGTCTGTTAGGTTCAGGGCTCAGGCCATCGCCCCTAGGATCAAGAACTGTGAACCCCAAGAATTTTCCTTCATAAGTTGTTGATGTGGCGCCCTCACGCCCCCTTGTTGCCCTTGCCTAGCAACCATCAAAATAACTTAGCTTAATCTTAAATTAAGCACAAAGAGTATCGTCATACCTTTGCCCATTTGCTTTGTGACATCTCATGGCCATATGCCTACCACGCTTCGCTGTGACTACACACTCATCCCTCGGGGAAATTAACACAACCTTGCCATATAGGATGGACATCAACCCTAGAGCTTCAGCCATTCACATCCTAGTAAGCCATGAAAGTTTGCCTTCAAGGGCAAGGCCATCATCTTGGAAACTCTTCACTAGTCTCCTCATACGGCTTGGCAATCCTTTCATCTTTTAGTATCTTCAATGTCTCTTTTGTCTATCTCTGTGAATCCTACATCACCTCATAGACAAGCATAACGTTAACCAATACAAAATTCACAAAGTATCTTGAATTTTACCTCAACCATGGGTGCCTCTGGTGTCATGCGCCTAGCGCCAATCACCGCTCCATGCCTTGTGCCCGCAGCACCTCGCATCTGGCCACGCCTCGGTTAAGCACTCCTTGCATTCCCTTGTTAAGCCCTTGTCAATGCACCTTCACGCCTCGAACGTCATGGCTATTGACACCTTTGCACGCCTTGCCCGCCTTGACCTTGTCTTTGACCAAATGCAAACCTTAGTGCTTTGGATCCGCTTCTTGAAACCCCTATTTGATCCGCTTCCTTGGGTTTCACCATCCACGGGATCCATGACTACTCGCTAGTCATGATCATGGCAAACACCCCTCTAATTCCAAATTCATGTCCCATAGACATAACAATATAGAATTAGAACGACTAGACCATACCTTGCTCTTTCCATCACACCTTGTCGTGCCTCCTTGCCTCATGATCTCACTCTTTGTTTCTCAACTTTGGTTGCGTAGTTAGGCTCCCCCAACTATCCTCGGGTTACCTCCTAACTCCTTTTCCCAACCCCTCCAAAATAAGGGTTTCGCAAACCACACAATAATGATGTTACAAGCGTTAATGAATCTTTCCTTTTTACAATCTTAGAGGAGACCATCTCCTCATCTTACTCCCATGCTCCCATTGTATTAATTAGGGCACACACAGCCCTCACTCACCATGTGTGCATAATACAAACACATGCGAAGTAACCCAAAAGGAAAACTACTTTATTCATTAAATGGGAAAACAAGTTTACATTGCCGCGATCGACCATCAATCCAACAATGAAACAAACCAAAATAAAACCAACTTAAATGAGAAACACTTCTTAAATCAAAACATCAAGAAGACAGGGGACCATACCTAAACAAAGATCATAAGCTTCATCGCTCTAAGGCACCGAATAAGGAGGAGAAGGCGGCTCTATCTTCACCTTCTTCAATGGTGGTCCTACTTCCTTCTGAGGAGTAGGAGCTGGTGTAGGACTAGGAGCAGCATTCCAAGGATAATAAAGGGAAGGATCAACTCCTTTAATCCACCTAGCCTGTCGGCGTAAACCCTCAAGCCCTTCTTGCGGAGGCTAATTCCGGCTTCAGAATCGAGTAAGAATGGCGCCCCCAAGATCATTGGATTAGTGGTCCTGCCCACCAAGCTGAACTCTTGCGTGTGCGACCACTCCCCAAGCTGGATTAAAACTTTGGTAACACCAAGAATTTCCTCCCGGTTCCCATTACCAACTATCAACGCTTGTCCACTG
Organism: Limonium bicolor; assembly: GCA_023374045.1. Lineage (NCBI taxonomy): Eukaryota > Viridiplantae > Streptophyta > Magnoliopsida > Caryophyllales > Plumbaginaceae > Limonium > Limonium bicolor. Next base: position 193,648,140 of record CM041777.1, on the reverse strand, counting down.
ACCTTGCTTATAGGCAGCCCAAGTATCTTGGCTAGGTGATGGCTCATAAGATTTATCTCTGCTCCCGTATCAACAAGAGCCAACAATCCAGCCCGCTCATCCACCATAACCTCAACATAAAGCAGCCTACTTCCAGGAGCATTTGGAGCGAAATCAACATGTCCACACCAATGGAAATCCCGGACCACTTCCTTACCCTTAGCCACATACTTAGGGAAATCTCTGATCAAGTGTCCCTTTCCTTTACATGCAAAACATCCACTCCTATCTTCCAATCTATTAGCCTTTCTGTTGGTTCCACCATCCACAAGGTTATAATGGGGTAAGTCTTCCCCTGAAGACTACTCACTGAGATCCACCTTGGTCTCACCCTTGGACATCTTACCCAAGAATTTTTTGCACACCTCATCGTACCCAACTACCTCATAAAGAGCTTCACAATGCCCAATCTTAGGACCATGTGTCCTCTTCGGCCTTGCAATAATTTCAGGCTTAGTTTTAGGTCGAGATTGTACCTGATCATGAACATCATCTGCTGACGAACCATGACTGCTACGAGAGAATCCATCTCCAACTCTGCCCCTCTTTGCATACGACCGGTTCCATGCTTCCTCTTGGTCACCTCTTCGCTTGGCAACAATCAAAGGTCTCACCTTTATTACTCCATCATCAGCCCTGGTCACTTCTTGCCATGTTGCGCTATGGAAAACACCTCCACGCTTCTCGTGGTGGCTTATCCTCTTGGTGACTCCACCATGCGCTTTGGGCCTCAAACCCTTGGCACTGACTCGAGCCTCTTCTCCTTTCAACTTGTTAGAATCATAAATCTTTGGAGAAGGAGATGTATGAGGAGAACCGAAGCAAACCTGACTTGTACCTTTGAAGGACTCACTTGCGCTTTTAGCCTGTGCTTTGCCAACCCCATAACCAACCGAGTCTTGATCTTGTTCTTCCACCTTGATCACTCTCTCTAAGGGAGGTTTACTGCCCCTTAGACTGGTCTTGTGCTCATCATCCGTCTCATCATCACAAGAGGGAGTTGGGGCGTCAAGGTTGCACCTTTTTGCATGCGCTTGGCCCTCTCTTCTTCTAGCCACTTCTTCCAACACAAATTCCTCAAATGACCACCACAACAGCTTGCTGGTCTCATCTTTGAGATGTTGTTGAAGGAAAGGTCGAGACTTTGAAGGAGAAACATAATGTAGAAGGAAGAACACAACTGATCAAAATCGCACCTTTATGGCTGTAGTTGGCGGCACTGGTTGTCTGGTGTCTTCCAAGGTTCAATCTTAGCACCACTTGTTGCACTTGGGAAGAACGAAGCTCTGATACCACGTTTGTCACATGACAAAATAGTCGCTAAGACCGGCTCAACTTATGCCCAAGTTGATCAGCCAAAACTCCCCTTGATCCTGTTCTAGCCAAGCCAACACCTTTATGCACACCGTCACTTGCAACCTTACACTTTGCGCCTTTGGACAAGAAGAGGAACTTGAATGCAAAACTGTCCACAGCTTGACTTGCTAACCTTCAAACCCGTGTACCTCTTCAACCACCAGAATCTCGTTGGTAGGTTTGGAGCTGGACAACATGGAGAATTTAGCGATGGTTTCCTTTGGCACTCCTACCACTTGCCAATCCGAGAACAAAGAGGGAAGAAGGGAACTTTACTTCGTTGCTCTCCGGACTCTAGTAAAGGTTGAGACTTTAGCCTTGAAAAATTCGAACTCTTTGTGGGATTATGGATTAGAACTCAAACTCTTTTCCTTACTCTCTTGCGGTATTGATTTAGAAGCAAAGGTCCAACCTTTCTTCTCAAATCCTCTCTCTTATTGCGTAAGTATAGTGATGGATAACAATGGATATTGTTGTGGATTCTCTCTAGCTTTCAAACTCGGTCTATATTCTGATTTTAAGAGCCTTCTCGCCTTGTATTTATAAGGGAGGAAGTGAACTTAGAATCTTAACTACCTAACTAGATAAGTGGCTTGTTTATCTTTAAGATAAATAGCTTTTATCTATTTGTCAGCTCAAATTATGGCGCCCTCCTCCAAGGAGTATCACAACCGAATCCATAACCATTTTCCTATAATTGTGCCGCCTCCTTTTGTATTCAAATACAACAAGTCAGCCCACAATTATCTCACTAACAAGATCTTAACTGCATAGATAAATAAATAATCAAGTTAGTTAGAAATCACCCTCAACTACTTGCGCAAGGGAAGGAGAGAATATCTCAACCATCTCCTTTTTATTTATCTTTCCCACATAATAAATCTTACAAGCTTATATATTTAATGGGACGATTTTATTTGGAAGTTAGGGGTGTCTAGATTCGCTCCAACAACTTCCTAAATTTATGGAAAGGACTTTAACCACCTTTGCACAAAAATCGCAACCACTTTAACAAGATAACCAGCAGCTAGAATTATTCCCATAATGTTCGAACTAGACTTATAACCACTTAGGTAAAAGTCTTAAGGAAACTCCAAAGTTTACGGCAATAAATATTCACATGCGATAACAACCCCAGTAAAAATCCAATTTTTACTGAAGCCCTTAACCATTCTTGCAACTGCCAATATATTTAGCTAAGAACATTCCTGAAGCGGTGAAGATATTCGGGGAGAAGATCTCAACCAAATGGAGCACAAAAATAGCAACCGAATTTCATTTTGCAGGACTTTCGGCCAAACCCTAAGAATTAGGGTTTCTCGGGTGACACGACGCCCAACGCCCAGCGCTCGCCCGTGCTCCGTTGCCTCGTTGCTGCCTTAGCGCCCAGCGCTTGCAGCGAGTCCCCGCGCGCCCAAGCATACCTTGGCGCCCAGTGCCCGTGTCTTGGCAACGCGTGCCCATGCCTTGTCTTGACGTTGCGGCGCTCCTGGCCAAGCGTGCCCTTAGCGCCTGGCGCTCACACCTTGGCATCGCCCGCGCATCTTGACACACCCGTAAACAAGCTCATGGCCCATGTCTATACTTGTCTTGGCATCACCCAGCGCCCCTAGACATGTCCTTAGCCTTGTCACCGTGTCACGGCCCTTGTCACTCAACGTTGCCCCGCGCACCTAGTCACAGCCAACTCCCGTGCCCAGCACTGTAGTGTCCGTGTCTTAGGATGCCGTGCTTGTCAAAGTTAACTTGGCCCCGCTATAAGCTTGTCTTAACCCAATCAAGACTAAGCCACAGAAACACTTTGGTTTGGATGGCAACTCTGCTCATGCATCTCCTTTCCTTTGTTCTTGCTCATGACACCTAGTGTCTACTTGGCTTTGCATGTGACTTGCATGATCCCCCAGGGACCAACCGTCGCTAGTCAAACCCCAGTCACAGAGACTGGTCACACCCACTTGCATTCAAGGTGAGCTTAGCTCACTGCCAACTAATTGAGCCTCAAACTCATTACTTGCATAACCTCGTCAGGTTACCTCAGTGTTTTGACCAAGTGCTTGGGCCTCGAACCCATCACTTGTCTCCCGCGCATCACAGCTAGCTCTCAGCGACGCAGACCACATCTTGATGTGCATAGCTCCAAGACACCCACATGCTAACTCAGCAATCCCCGCTCCCAAGTCCCCCACGCATTGAGTAACACTTGGCGACCTCCACAACAGGAGTTCCTTGTGGTCAGTTGGGTTCAGGGCTCAGGCCATCACCCCTAGGATCAAGAATAGTGACATTCTCCCCCAACTAAGCTTTAGCGTCCTCGCAAAGCCTCAAGTGGTCTTGTACTCAGGGACTCGAACCCCAAGTATTTTCCTTCATAAGTTGTTGATGTGGCGCCCTCACGCCCCCTTGTTGCCCTTGCCTAGCAACCATCAAAACAACTTAGCTTAATCTTAAATTAAGCACAAAGAGTATCGTCATACCTTTGCCCATTTGCTTGGTGACATCTCATGGCCATATGCCTACTACGCTTCCTCTATACCTACACACTCATCACTCGGGGAAATTGAGCACAACCTTGCCACATTGGATGGACATCAACTCCTAGAGCTTTGGCCATTCACATCCTAGTAAGCCATGAAAGTTTTCCTTCAAGGGCAAGGTCATCATCTTGGAAACTCTTCACTAGTCTCCTCATACGGCTTGGCAATCCTTTCATCTTTTAGTATCTTCAACGTCTCTTTTGTCTATCTCTGTGAATCCTATATCACCTCAGAGACAAGCATAACATTAACCAATACAAAATTCACAAAGTATCTAGAATTTTACCTCAACCATGGGTGCCTCTGGTGCCATGCGCTTAGTGCCAATCACCACTCCATGCCTTGTGCCCGCAGCACCTCGCATCTGGCCATGCCTCGGTTAATCACTCCTTGCATTCCCTTGTGAAGACCCTTGTCAAGCCCTTGTCAATGCACCTTCACGCCTTGAACGTCATGACTATTGACACCTTTGCCCGCCTTGCCCGCCTTGATGTTGTCTTCGACCGAATGCAACCCTTAGTGCTTTGGCTCCGCTTCTTGAAACCCCTTTTTGATTCGCTTCCTTGGGCTTCACCATCCACGGGATCCATGACTACTCACTAGTCATGATCATGGCAACCACTCCTCTAATTCCAACTTCATGTCCCATAGACATAACCATATTGAATTAGAACGACTAGACCATACCTTGCTCTTTCCATCACACCTTGCCGTGCCTCCTTACCTCGTGATCTCGCTCTTTGTTTCTCAACTTTGGTTGCGTAGTTAGGCTCCCCCAACTGTCCTTGGGTTACCTCCTAACTCCTTTTCCCAACCCCTCCAAAATAAGGGTTTCACAAACCACACAATAATGATGTTACAAGTGTTAATGAATCTTTCCTTTTTACAATCTTAGAGGAGACCATCTCCTCATCTTACTCCCTTGCTCCCATTGTATTAATTAGGGCACATACAGCCCTCACTCACCATGAGTGCATAATACAAACACATGGGAAGTAACCCAAAAGGAAAACTACTTTATTCATTAAATGGGAAAACCAGTTTACATTGTCGGGATCGACCATCAATCCAACAATGAAACAAACCAAAATAAAACCAACTTAAATGAGAAACACTTCTTAAATCAAAATGTCAAGAAGATAGGGGACCATCCCAAAACAAAAGATCATAAGGTTCATCACTCTGAGACACCGAATAAGGAGGAGAAGGCGGCTCTATCTTCACCTTCCTCAATGGTGGTCCTACTTCCTTCTGAGGAGTAGGAGCTGGTGTAGGATTGGGAGCAGTATTCCAAGGATAATAAAGGGAAGGATCAACTCCTTTAATCCACCTAGCCTGTCTGTCGGCGCAAACCCTTATGCCCTTCTTGCGGAGGCTAATTTCGGCTTCAGAATCGAGTAAGAATGGCGCCCCCAAGATCATTGGATTAGTGGTCCTGCCCACCAAGTTGAACTCTTGCGTGTGCGACTACTCCCCAAGCTGGATAAAAAATTTGGCAACACCAAGAATTTCCTCCCGGTTCCCATTACCAACTATCAATGCTTGTCCACTGACCTTGCTTATAGGCAGCCCAAGTATCTTGGCTAGGTGATGGCTCATAAGATTTATCTCTGCTCCCGTATCAACAAAAGCCAAAAATCCAGCCCGCTCATCCACCATAACCTCAACATACAGTAACCTACTTCCAGGAGCATTAGGAGCGAAATCAACATGTCCACACCAATGGAAATCCCGGACCACTTCCTTACCCTTAGCCACATACTTAGGGCGATCTCTGATCAAGTGTCCCTTTCCTTTGCATGCGAAACATCCACTCCTATCTTCCAATCTCTTAGCCTTTCTGTTGGTTCCACCATCCACAAGGTTATAAGGGGGTAAGTTTTCCCCTGAAGACCACTCACTGAGATCCGCCTTTGTCTCACCCTTAGACATCTTAACCAAGAATTCTTTGTACACCTCATCGAACCCAACTACCTCAGAAAGAGGTTCACTATGCCCTATCTTAGGACCATGTGCCCTATTTGGCCTTACAACAATTTCAGGCTTAGTTTTAGGTCGAGATTGTACCTGATCATGAACATCATCTGCTGACAAACCATGACTGCTACGAGAGAATCCATCTCCAACTCTGCCCCTCTCTGCACACGGTCGGTTCCTTGCTTCCTCTTGGTCACCTCCTCGCTTGGCAACGATCAAAGGTCTCACCTTTATTGCTCCATCATCAGCCCTGGTCACTTCTTGCCATGTTACGCTATAGAAAACACCTCCACGCTTCTCGTGGTGGCTTCTCCTCTTGGTGACTCCGCCATGCGCTTTGGGCCTCAAACCCTTGGCACTGACTCGAGCCTCTTCTCCTTTTAACTTGTTAGAATCATAAACCTTTGGAGAAGAAGATGTATGAGGAGAACCAAAGAAAACCTGACCTGCAGCTTTGAAGGACTCACTTGCGCTTTCCGCTTGTGCTTTGCCAACCCCATAACCAGCCGAGTCCTGATCTTGTTCTTCCACCTTGACCACTCTCTCTAAGGGAGGTTTACTGCCCCTTAGACTGGTCTCGTGCTCATCATCCGTCTCATCATCAGAAGAGGGAGTTGGGGGAGTCAAGGTTGCACCTTTTTGCATGCGTTTGGCCCTCTCTTCTTCTAGCCACTTCTTCCAACACAAATTCCTCAAATGACCACCACAACAGCTTGCTGGTCTCATCTTTGAGTTGTTGTTGAAGGAAAGTTGTAGACTTTGAAGGAGAAACACAATGTAGAAGGAAGAACACAAGTGATCAAAATCACACCTTTATGGCTGTTGTTGGCGGCACGAGTTCTCTGGTGTCTTCCAAGGTTCAATCTTAGCATAACTTGTTGCACTTAGGAAGAACGCAACTCTGATACCATGTTTGTCACATGACAAAATAGTCACTATGACCGGCTCAATTTATGCCCAAGTTGATCAGCCTCAACTCCCCTTGATCCTGCTCTAGCCAAGACAACGCCTTTGTGCACACCGTTACTTGCAACCTTACACTTTGCGCCTTTGGACAAGAAGAGGAACTTGAATGCAAAACTGTCCACAGCTTGACTTGCTAACCTTTAAACCCGTTTACCTCTTCAACCACAAGAATCCCATTGGTAGGTTTGGAGCTAGAAACACGGTGAATTTAGCGATGGTTTCCTTTGGCACTCCTACCACTTGCCAATCCGAGAACAAAGAGGGAAGAAGGGAACTTTACTTCGTGCTCTCCGGACTCTAGCAAAGGATGATACTTTAGCCTTGACAAATTCGAAATCTTTGTGGGATTAAGGATTAGAACTCCAAGCTCTCTTCCTTACTCCCTTGCGGTATTGATTTAGAAGCAAAGGTCCAACCTTTCTTCTCAAATCCTCTCTCTTATTGCATAAGTATAGTGATGGATAACAATGGATATTGTTGTGGATTCTCTCTAGCTTTAAAACTCGGACTGTATTCTGATTTTAAGAGCCTTCTCGCCTTGTATTTATAAGGGAGGAAGTGAACTTGGAATCTTAACAACCTTACTATATAAGCGGCTTGTTTATCTTTAAGATAAATAGCTTTTATCTATTTGTTAGCTCAAATTGTGGCGCCCTCCTCCAAGGAGTATCACAACCGAATCCATAACCATTTTCCTATAATTGTGCCGCCTCCTTTTGTATTCAAATACAACAAGTCAGCCCACAATTATCTCACCAACAAGATCTTAACTGCATAGATAAATAAATAATCAAGTTAGTTAGAAATCACCCTCAACTACTTGCGCAAGGGAAGGAGAGAATATCTCAACCATCTCCTTTTTATTTATCTTTCCCACATAATAAATCTAACAAGCTTATATATTTAATGGGACGATTTTATTTGGAAGTTACGGGTGTCTAGATTCACTCCAACAACTTCCTAAATTTGTGGAAAGGACTTTAACCACCTTTGCACAAAAATCGCAACCACTTTGACAAGATAACCAGCAGCTAGAATTATTCCCACAATGTTCGAACTAGACTTATAACCACTTAGGTAAAAGTCTTAAGGAAACTCCAAAGTTTACCGCAATAAATATTCACATGGGATAAGAACCCCAGTAAAAATCCAATTTTTACTGAAGCCCTTAACCATTCTTGCAACTGCCAATATATTTAGCTAAGAACATTCCTGAAGTGGTGAAGATATTCGGGGAGAAGATCTCAACCAAATGGAGCACAAAAATAGCAACCGAATTTCATTTTGCAGGACTTTCGGCCAAACCCTAGGAATTAGGGTTACTCGGGTGACACGACGCCTAGCGCCCAGCACTCGCCCATGCTTCGTTGCCTCGTTGCTGCCTTAGTGCCCAGCGCTTGCAGTGAGTCCCCGCGCGCCCAAGCACACCTTAGCACCCAACGCCCGTGTCTTGGCAACGCGTGCCCATGCCTTGTCTCGACGTCACGGCGCTCCTGCCCAAGCGTGCCCTTAGCGCCTAGCGCTCGCACCTTGGCATCGCCCACGCATCCTGACACACCCGTAAACAAGCTCATGGCCCATGTCTAGACTTGGCATGGCATCACCCAGCGCCCCTAGACATGTCCTTACCCTTGTCACCGTGTAGCGGCCCTTATCACTCGACGTTGCCCCGCGCACCTAGTCATAGCCAACGTCCGTGCCCAGCATTGCAGCGTCCGTGTCTTAGGATGTTTTGCTTGTCAAAGTTAACTTGGCCCTGCAATATGCTTGTCTTACCCCAGTCAAGACTAAGCCACAGAAACACTTTGTGTTGGATGGCAACTCTACTCGTGCATCTTCTTTCCTTTGTTCTTTGCTCATGACACCTAGTGTCAACTTGGCTTTACATGTGACTTGCATCATCCCCCATGGACCAACCGTCACTAGTGAAACCCCAGTCATAGAGACCGGTCACACCCACTTGCATTCAAGGTGAGCCTAGCTCACTGCCAAGTAACTGGGCCTCAAACTCATTACTTGCATAACCTCGTCAGGTTACCTCAGCGTTTCAACCATGTGTCAGGGACTCGAACCCATCACTTGTCTCCCGCGCATCACGGCCAACTCTCAGCGACGTAACCCACATCTTGATGTGCATAGCTCCAAGACACCCACATGCTAACTCGGCAAGCCCCGCTCCCAAGTCCCCCACGCATTGAGTAACACTTGGCGACCTCCACAACATGAGTTCCTTGTGGTTAGTTGGGCTCAGGGCTTAGGCCATCGCCCCTAGGATCAAGAACTGTGACAGCTGGTTAGTTTCTGCCTGACCTGTCCCCAGGCAGCCTTACACGGCTGGGTCCCAACTTGGCACCAAAGTGCCCGAGAGCCTCAATGGCTATATTTTACCCATGAATGGGGATGTCGGGACACTTGGACTCCTTGGCGGTGTTGGGTCCATGGGGCCCACACCGGCGGCTAAGTGAACTAGTCGTGGGTCACCCTGGGCTGCCTGGAGAGCACCCGGCTAGACACGTAAGTGCCTAGAACATGTCTATTGACATGTCCCACTACCTATGGCGGGGTTAGTGGCCTCCAACGGCTTCGGGACCTTGTGCCACTGCCGGTGTCCCTGATATTGTGATTGGCCAGTATGCGCTTGTCGTATGACTGGTTCCGCACTTGGGCAAGTGTAGGAGTGCGAGGGGCGACACACTAAGTCGAGAATTGTGTCCGGCATGGCCAAGATGGTCCGGGTGGTGGTTAGTGCACAGCGTGGCCCAGGCTAGTGCGTCCCTACTGAAGGTGCCTTGGCACTGGGGTTTCTCCACTAGGGAAGGTGTTCATTAAGTGGAGTGCCCCGCACATCCATGCCTTTGGGCAAAGGGGTGTGAGGATGAGGAAACTCACCATGGGGTGGTTCAAGACCACCCTTATTCATGCTTGTGGTACAAGGGTTGGTTCAGTTAGGCTGGTCGGGCCTTGGCCCGACGACGATCATGAGTTTCGCTTGTTTGGTTACCTAAATATTGTCCCTTGATGCTTGCTGTGTGTGCTTGCTTGTCACATGTGTGCTATGTGTGCTGTGCATACCACTGGACTTGGCTATCTCAGATCTTATCTCAATTAAGGCAATCGTTCTTTAATTAGAATGGTTGTTTCTTAATTCATTGTTTATCTTGTCGGGTCAAGTAACCCTAACGAATGAGTTATCAGCTCCATTGGTTTACATAAACAATATTTGTTAGAATTAGTTGGGATTTAGGTAGATCCCACCACACCATCTCATTAATGCCTCCCACCTCGAACAGAAATCGAGGTGACCGAGTCTTTATGTCGACTCTAGGCAACGAGTCCAAACACAAGTTTTATTTGGAAGTCGGAACCTGATAAGGATACCAACCTCCTACTTAACACATGCATGACCGAACCATTCCGGATTCCTCACTCCCCCCAAGTTCTAGTTAGTAGAAGTCTCAAAGTTAATGTTTGTTCGTTAACCACTTTCGGTTACTAATAAAACAATATTTGGGAGAATTCCTTATTCTCACACAATTCTTTACTAAACATTGTTAGTAAGTTCTCAAGGTAAGTTGTGTTAGTGCATCACAATCACACAACAAACATAATATTCCGGTTACATGCTTTATCTAGTTTAGTCGGCTCACATAAACAAATAGCACAGAAGCCGAGGGACACCTCGTTAGCAAGCAGGCTACAAGAAAACCACACTGTACACCATCGACAGTTGTTTGTCTAATCTCCTTCCGAATCCCAATTCTTAAGTCCTAAAACTTTCACCCAATTTAGGTTATTAATTAACTTAACTTAACCCAACTTACTTAGTCATTAATGATCCTCACCTTATACCCACTAAGTTCTTACAAACTTAACCTTAAACACTTAATTCATTTTACCTAGCTTAACTTCTTGAGTTCTTATATTCTTATCTTTCTAATCATCATTATCCTCTTAATGGTGGACTACTAATGCCACCCTTTCACTTCTGTTTTTTTTATAATAATAAGGGTCGACCGACCCAACCCCCTGGGTTGGTCCATTCCAGAAACTTTCTGGTTCTCTAAATTTCGCCAGACCGACCCAAGCTTAGCCCAACCGACCCAAGACCCTCTAGGTCAGCCCGTTCTAGAAACTCTCACGGCTAACATTTTACAATCTGATCGACCCACACAGGGTCGGTCCACTGTAGAATTCTCTCCTTAAATGCTCAGTCAATACCAAACTCTTCCACAAGCTCCCTAACATGTTCTAATACCATTTAGGCACTTAATACCCTCTTAAACCATCCATCAAATCATTGATAAACCTCCATTTAATCCATTGACCATTTCCTCAAATTCTTACACCAATTTCCTACACTTAACACTTAACCACTTACACTTTCAACTTGTAAATTATTTGCCTAAGACTTCAACTAACCAAAGTGTTTTCTCCATTTCAACTTGACCACTCCTCAAGCATCATCATGCATACCTATTTCCTTTACTCAAACTTCTCAAAATTCTTAAAGTCATATTGCATCTCCATGCATAATTTCATGCATAATTTCATACAGATTTTTGCACAAGTCTCAACATTCCTCGTACCATGATTTTGGTGTGTTCAATACACCCTCCTTACCTCTAATTCTTCATAGCCAACTCTAGGTCATTCTAATGCTCAAAAACACCGTTGTTAACTTATTTCCCCTCAAATTTCTTTTAATGATTCCTTGCAAATCCTTGGTCACTTAAATTCACAACAACCACTAAAACACTTGTTTTCTACTCAACTTTTGCCATAACTCCTCTAGTATATTATCATTCCTATTTGCATAGTTTTTCTCCTCTATTCTACACACACATATCAAATCCTTTCCTCATGATATTTGTCACCAAATCCAAACCATTCACAACCAACTCAATATAGAGCAATAATCTTAAATTGGATAGCACTAAGGCTCTTAAATGATATGGCTCTTAGCCCTTAAATGGTATGGCTCTTAGGCCCTTAAATGACATAACTAAACACTGAATTTCCCACATATAATAGCCTTTAACCTGCAATTACACCCATCAATCTCATAGTAGTTATAATGCTCTTAAAATCCACCTTAAGCATATATTACTAACTCATTTCCATTGGCTCCTTAGTCACAAGTTCACAAGCGTTTAAATTCTTTTTCCTAAGTTATATAACCCATTACATAATGTAAGCTTTAAGCTACATTTAGTACTTATCTAAATACCACCCTTTAAAACAATAAACCACATTGAGGTAAGACATTTACCTTGGTTTTCAAGTTTTTCTCTCAATTTCCTCCTTTGGTTTTCTTGATGGAAAATCAAACAAGGGCTTTAATTCTCTTGCCAATGTTCTAGTCCACATTCAAATAATGTAAAAAGTGTTAAATATTTCACCTTAACTGAAGGAATCATTTCCTAGGTTTACAAGAATTGCTTAATGCACTAAATGGATGTGCACCTTTGAAATTTGGAATGGGCTTTGATAATGAAGCAAGGTAAGACTTCTTATAGTCTTTGTAGATTGAAACAAAGCTAGTTTAAGTTGTAAAACAAGACTCTGTGAGAAGGCAATTTGCGGAAATGACAAAAATGGGTGGAAAGTTGATTTTTCTTTAAGTTTCCTTACCTTGAATAAATGAAGAAGCAAAGGAGCTCTTCAAACTTGATTTCCCCCCTTCAATGTAGTTTCTTCATGGCACCAAACACAAGATTTTGCAGATTTTAAAAAGTAGAAAGGAAGGCCTTGCTCCAACTAACAATAATATAAGGTTTGTTTTTTATTTGGAGCAATATTGTACATTTGGTGAGCAAAGGAAGATTGAGAAGTGTGGAGGCTGGAACCCACGGTTTTCTTGAGAGGAAGAAGAAGAATTATACGGTGTAGGAAGAAGAAATGGAGAAAGAAGATGAGAGAGGTAGTTAAGGTAAGAGATTTTCCTTTTTAAAAGCAAATAGTATTTTCTCTTTATTTCCTTCTTATTCTTCTATCTTGGCTGGCATAAGGTGACGACTCACCTACTTAAAACCGCCCCCTCCTCTAAATGGAGATATTTATGGTCTTTGTTGACCATTTAATTAAGCTAAGTTGACAAAAGCTTAATTTGGGCATTATTTGGTTACTATTCACAATTAGTGCACATATTTGTGAAATTTTTGGTTTCCCATTGATTAGGCTTCTTAATGTGATACTAATTAGTACACATGTTGATTAAGGTATAATCATGGGCATTTAGCCACTCAAAACGCACTTCCAAGACAATTTTTCAAAAACGTGCTTTAAGACTTCTTACAGCACATTTTGTGTTTAAACTTGTGTTTGAGCTTGTTTTTGTTTGTAATTGATTTAACATGTCCATCAGCATGTTAATAAGGTCTCAAAATGATATTTGGGTGCTAACCAAAGTCACTCCAAGCCTAGAGCATGTTTTTGCTCAAATTGCTCTTATGGCATTCCCTTATATTTTCTTTGGTTTAGATTGTCTGCCAATGGTTCTAAGGCATGTTTTAGCCCTATTACATCATAAATTGATGTTTAATTAACATACTTAGGTTTGGGGTATTTCATATAGTATGTGTAACATTATTTAATATATGTGGCAAGATTGTGATTATAAGGAAATAAATGTGTTGGAAATAAAATTCAAAACAGACCTAAGGTATGATTGAAATTTCCGAAAAGAATAAGACCATATGTTATACTTACAATAAAGTTTATATGATATAATATATGGTGTAAACAACATTGAAATACCCCGAACTTAAATATAGTGATTAAGATTATTCTAATACGTATTTCAGGGCCTAATAACGCCTAAGTAGTATTGGTAAGGAAAATAAATCCAAAAAGAAATAAAGAAATGCTTAAAAAGCGAAAAACGCTAAATAAGCGTTAAATAACCATAGGAGGTACGAGACCTCGGTTAGTGTATTATATGGATTCTAAAGGCTTAATAAGGCCTAAATAATGTATGGGAACAACTCTCGAAGAAAACGGATCCAAATAATGTATTAAAACATTAATAGAGCTTTAGCGCACGTTTTTCGAGAAAACCCGAAAACATGACTTTAAGTGGTCAAACGAACCCGTAAAAATTATAGTCCATTAAATAACTATAAATAAGCACTAATGGAAGCTTAATAATCAATAAAATTAAAGAAACGGAAAATTCCGGAAAACAGGCCCGGTTAGTTAATAGTACTAAACCGGGTAAATTAACGAGTATTTTCTGTAAAAGATGAAAATGCTCCAGCTCTTGTGTACATTGGGGACCGGTTTTAATTGAATAAAGCAGCCCTCTTACATGACTAGTTAGCTACTAAAATAAGTCAAATGCAAAAGTGGGATAAAGTACAAAAAGTAAAACAAATACTCTCTTTCCTCACTTTTTCTTCTCTCTCCTATTCTTTCTTTTTCCCACCGTGAGTACTCCCTCCCTCCTGTTTCCTCTCTTTTCTTTCTCTGATTATGGGCGATTTTGGAGCTCCTCACCAGCCTCCAATGGCAGCCCTCACTTCCTCCCTTGTACAAGCTTCATCTAAGCTCCAAATGTAAAATAAATTACATATTCTTGCTCCTCTCTCCAAGCTCTATCTTTCTATCTTTTCAAAACCTCAAAACGAGGAAGTTAATCTCCATGGGTTTTCCCCATTCAAAAAAAAATAGCATCAATGTGTAGCTTGGAGTCTCCTCTTTTCATTAAGGTAAGAATCTCCATGAAAAACTCAAGTTTCCTTCACCATTCTTTGTAGCCGATTTTTACCCCCTTTGTAATGCTCTATTTTTCTCTCTTTTGAGCATAACTCCAACCTTGCAATGGTGGTGGAATCACCTTCTTGATCCAAGGGCTAAAACCCCTCCTAAACACTCCAAAGGTAAACCCTAGAAATTGTGATTTAAGCACTTCAATGAATTAGTATAAATCTAAGGGTTAGTATTTAATTACAATTGTTTTTGTGTGCTTTGGGTGATGGGAATGGAGTTTGGATTTCCATTCCCCATATGACCGATTTTGTGCAAGAAAGAGAGAAGGAGGAGAATTGGAAAATAAAGAAGGAAATTAAGAGTTTAAGGTAAGAGCTCCTTCTTAATGCTAAAAATTTAATGTATTAGAGTAATGGGAACGGGTAAACTAATTAAAGAACCTAAAAGGTGTATTAGTATTGTAGTAATGGAAGTTTGAGTTTGTGAGCAAGTATGTGAATTATAGGCCTTGGAGCCAAGTAAATTGTGTATGTGTATTAGTATGGTTATTTGAGGTATTGATGGAGTATTGATGTATTGATGTTGTCTTGGTTGCTGGTAGGACCCTTGTATGGGTGTGGCTAGATTAGGAATGATTTTGGCAAGAAAGGATGTGTATGGCAAAGTAACAAAAGTAGGTGAACTATGGCAAAATGTGTGGTAGAAAATGTACATTTATGGATAACTTGGTGAATTGGAGAACCAAGGTATGTATTGGATTGAGTGAGGATGTTTAGTAACCATGGAATGGTGTAGAAGTAGTATATGAATAAAAGAGTGTAAAATCTGTAACAAGAAGTGTAGAAATGCATTGTAGAAACTAGGAAAAATTAGTGTGCAAGATTTGGTAAAAAGAGAGTTGGACTTGGGTATAGGTAGTGTAGTTGATTGGAAAGGAATTGGAATGGTAAGATGAAGTTAGGACAAGATGCAAGATGCAAAAAGAAGTGTGGAATGCACAAGTGTGCAAAGTGTGAAAATGAGAATGGAAATTTGTAGAAATTGAGCAAGAAGTTGAGTAGGTATTTAAGGAGTTTTAGGGAGTGTTTAAGTGTGTTTAAACATGTATAAAACATGTGGAAAGATTATGGAATGATTGGAGGTGGATTAAGGATAGAATTGGGGTTGAAAAATGACCTTAATAGTAGTTTTTAGCTGGGTCCGGGACTTAGGATATGTACCACGTCCCGGACCGCATCAAAAAAAGGCCCGAGAGTGAATGCAGGAATTGGTCCGGGACTTAAGTCCAGGACCAAGTCCAGGACCAGGTAGAAAAATGAGCCGAAAGTACACAGAAGTATTGGTCCGGGACTTTGGGTCCGGACGAAGTCCTGGACCACCCCCAAAAACATGCAGAATGTGATTTTTAGGGTTTAAATGATGGGGGATTGATGGGTAATGGTTTTAGAAGTTGTTAAGGCCTTGTTTGGTGACCTTTAAAGGCCCTAAGATGTGTAAACAAGTATGAGAAGTGATTAAACAAGATGTAAGTTTAAGGGCATTAAGTTAAACCGAAACAACGGGATAACGGGGTAAGTATGAGAGTAGTAATTATGTATGTATTGTAATACTTAGTATTAATTGAACCATTTGGCATGTAGTCATTGGTTCGAGAATACTCGAGGAACGAGAGTGAACCGAAGGAACAAGGGAACACCCGGTAAAGTGAATCCCGGTGAATGGTATGATTTCTTCATGCTCTGTATCCTAACCTGGTTACCCCAATTTTTGTGCTTATTTGAACACCTAAATAAGATAAATGCATGAATCGGACTATATTGCACTTACTTGTGCTTGCTTTAGGTTGTTGTTGATATATATTGTCTTGAACACTAGTTTGTATAATTCCTGAAATATATGGATGAAGATGATGTGAATTATACCTTGTAGTGTACTAGTGTATTGTATTGTATCTTGTATGGATGTGTATATGAGCAATGTATTTGTGTGTGGGATGTGTGACTTCTACTAATTCCTAACTACCTAACTCCTAACGTAAGTATTGAGTAAATTGGAATGAGTAGAAGTCCGATATAGTTTCGGCCACACGTGAGGATGAGGAGACACAAGAGGTTGGATCCGATTCCTGGTTCTTAAACTTTTCCATGGCCTAAACCCCTTAAATGGGTAGCATCCTGGATTAGTGAACCAAGTAAATCCCGGGGTGGGACGGTGTAGTCCCCGGGCCGGAGGTCTCGATGACTTGACTTGAGTATGTAGTAAGTAAGTAAAGTATTGTATGAGTAATGGTCTTGGCTGGTGTAAGTCATCGACCCCGAGTAAAAGAGTAATCTCCACCAATAAACCCGGGTGGACAAATGGAGCTAACAAGTACTGCGTATTGAGTATGTATGTGTATGTATTGTGTATGTGTATTTCAGAAGAAGGTAAGTAAGTATTGGTTGACTTGTATTGTCTTCCTTGTATGTATTGTACTGTGTGTATGTATGTATACCTTGTGTAGTATTGTAGTATGATGTATGAAAGCATGTATGCATGTATGTATGAATAAAATGAATCTCATGTATTCGACTGAAAGTTGTCTTGACTTGGTCCTCTGGCGCAATAGGAATCTGGAAGTACCCCGAAAAAACCATCTAAGAAGCAATAGTACTCCTGTCCTGCCAATCTTTCTAGCATCTGATCGATGAAAGGTAGAGGGAAATGATCCTTCCTGGTTGCAGAGTTCAAGCGCCTATAATCTATGCACATGCGCCAACCCGTAATTTTTCTTTGAGGAACCGCCTCTCCTTTGTCATTTACCACTGCTTCTATGCCTCCCTTCTTTGGAACAACCTGTACAGGACTTACCCATGGACTGTTGGAGATAGGATAAATGATGTCTGCGTCCAAGAGTTTCAGAACTTCCTTCTTAACCACCTCCTTCAGATTCGGGTTGAGACGACGCTGGGGCAGCCTGATAGACTTGTAGTTGTCCTCCATATAGATGTGGGTGTGCAGTAGGAGGGGTCGATTCCTTTTATGTCAGCAATAGTCCACCCGATCGCTGTTTTGTGTTGTCTTAGAACCTCTAGTAGCTTGTCTTCTTGCCCTGTAGTTAAAAAAGATGAAACAATAACTGGCAAATTTTTATCAGCTGCTAAGAAGGTGTATTTAAGGTTCGGAGGTAACTCTTTAAGCTCAAGTTCGGGTGGTTGCTCGATAGAAGGAATCGGTTTCTTAATTTCTCTGTCAAGTCGCTCTATCGGAGGGCGATAGGCTTGATATCCTGCCTTCCCTCTTTCCACTTGGGCTAATGTGGCATTGATCACTGGATCTTCAGTTTCTTTTTCCAGAGAAGCAACGAGAATATGCTCCAATGGTTCAGTTTGAGCCTTCATACAGAAGGAAAGAGAATATACGTCTTCGTAAGTGGGAGGATCACAATCTTCCTCATCATCATCAGTTAAATTGGCCATCATCAAGGGGAGAGCTTTGTTGGAGGATTTCTTCATCATTTTCCTCATGTCAAACTCAATCTTCTCATCCTCATACCGCAATGGATTTTACCATCATGGACATCGATGATGGCCTTGGCAGTACTCAATAAGGGTCGACCTAGAATGAGAGGTACATTAACATCGTCATCCATATCCAGAATGACGAAGTCGGCTGGGAAAATGAAACGATCAATGCCGACAACTAGATCTCTGACCATCCCTATCGGTTTGACTTCTGATCTATCGGCCAACTGGAGTTTGAACGGTA
Source organism: Limonium bicolor (assembly GCA_023374045.1). NCBI lineage: Eukaryota > Viridiplantae > Streptophyta > Magnoliopsida > Caryophyllales > Plumbaginaceae > Limonium > Limonium bicolor. The sequence goes on along the minus strand of CM041777.1, from coordinate 193,629,814 downwards.
CAGGTTGCATCTCTCCTTCTTGAACTTTTAAGAAGGTATTGTATGGCATAATGTTGATGCTGGCCCCTAAATCGCACAAACCACTTCCACAATTTATTCCACCGATAAAGCATGGGACAACAGGGTATCCTGGATCTGTCTGTTTAGGAGGTAATGCTCGAAGAAGGGCAGCGGAGGCACTCCTCTATGAGATGGACAGTCTCCTTATCGGTCTTCTTCTTCTCTTTGTTAGGAGATCTTTTAGAAATTTTGCATAGTGGGCATCTCCTGCAGGGCATCAATTAATGGAATGTCTAATGTCAATTTCTTAAAAATACTAAGAAATTTTGCAAACTGTTCGTCAAGATGCTTTTTTTCATCCTGTTAGGAAATGGAAGCTCTGTATTTTTACGAGAAGAAGAAGAAGGAACATCAATAGTAATTCGAGATGGAGGAGAGGGAGTAGGAAGGATAGGAGCCTGTGTCTCTGACGAAGGTGGTGGTGGAGGAGTTATGGCGTCCTCTACACGATCTTCCTTGCTCGTTTCTGTGTTTAGTTTCCTTCCACTTCATAAGGTGACAACATTTACCTCTAGGGTTTCTTGGAATGTGTTGCTGTCATCTCTTTCATCTATGTGAATTGCTTTCGCATGTTCACGTGGATTTGGATTGGTTTGTGAGGGAAGTTGACCAGATGGCCTTTGTTGGGTTAGGAGTTGTTGAATCTGTGATTGTAACGCCTTCTGATCTTTCCTGAGAGTTGAGACCTCCTCTTGAGTGTCTCGAGATTTGTTCATCATGACTCTACACATTTCTTGTATCTGACCCATCTCAGACTCTGGATTAGTTTGAGGTTGAGGAGGTCGACTAGAAGATGCAAGTTCACCGTATGGACGTTGTTGAAATTGCCTCTGGCCTCCTTGGAAGTTTGATTGTGGCCTGTAGTTTAGGGAAGGCTGGAGTGTTCGTGGATTCTGGATGTTGTTAGTATTACCGTATTGGAGATTAGGATGTACATTCTGCTGCCAAGGTTGTCGGAAACCTTGATTATTACCCACATAATTTGCTTCCTCAGCTGCCTTCAACTCTTGTAACTCGGGGCATTGCTCATAGTCGTGTGGCCCGCCGCATTGCGTGCAAGAAACATCAGGAGTTGATAGGGATAGAGGAGCATAGCCTGGAGGGGTTGTAGATGATCGAGAAATCATCGACTTTGCTTGGTGGGAGTAGGAATTCATGGTCATCTGCTCAACTACTTTCTGCAGGGTGCTTACTTTTGTTGCCTGCTGGGCATTGCTCTCCATGAGTTGCTCATGGCTTTTCATCAGCTGGTCAAATTTATTGTCACTTTCCCCTACTTGGTATAAACCTGGAGTGCCGCCTCTTGATCCGCCCGTGGCCTAGTCTCTGATCTCTTCACAGAGGGCCTCTATCCCATTTAGAAACTGTTTTCCTGGCTTTTTCAGAATGTCAGCACCTAAAGAGGATAGTACCATTGTTTTGCACGGACCGATTAAGCCTTTGTAGAACAATTGAGATACTTGTTCTTTCGTGAGACCATGGTGAGGACAAGTAAGTAGTAGTCCTTTGAAACGGTCCCAAGTTTCACAGATGTTTTCCGACCATGGCTGCTTGAAATTGTAGATCTCAGCAATCATTTCCAACGTTCGGCTCGGGGGAAGGAATTTGTCGTAGAACTTGGTGGCCATTTCATCCCAAGTACCAATGGTACTTGGTGTAAGGCTGTGGTACCATTTACTTGCATTTCCCGTTAGGCTGTGAGGGAATAATGACAGCCACGCATACTGGAGTACTGCGTCGGTCGCAGTTAGACTGTTGGCATGCTGCAGAAATTTGGTGACATGCAACAGTGCTTCGTCAAGACTAGAGCCATCAAACATGCCTAACTCCTTTACACATCGGATCTGATGATATGGCTTCAGCTTTTGCCACTCATCGTATTCGGATGGGGTAAGGTGGGGAACGATGATGGCGGGCTGTTGACCTTGGTTAGACGGCCTGTTGATGTTACGAACTGTAGCTGGAGTAGATGACATATCTGCTTCCTGGTTAGATTCTATCTCCGTGGTGGTTATGTTTTGTTGAGATCGTTTCTGCCTCAAAGTGCGCAGAAAGGTTCTCTCGATCTCAGGGATGTAGCTACCTGTATGATTGTTAAAATCAACCGGAAGGCTATGTGACCTGGTAATAGGCATTCACCACTCAAAACAGAAAAAGAAACTTGTGATGTGATAAAATAAATAGAAATAGGAAGAAATATGGAGGGGGAATTTAAACAGCTAAAAAGAAACAATTTAATAGAAGAAAACTTCTCTTTTGTTTTTTTTTAAAAGTAAATAAACCGAAAATAAACAAACTTAAGAGAAATAGAAATAAATGCAGTTAAGTAAATGAAAATAATAAAATAAAATAAAGAAAAAGGACAAAATTGAATTGCTGGAATTTAAATTACAAGGGAATTTTAATGACAGAAAAATAAAGAACTGAATTTAAATGACAGAAATTTAAATGTTAGAAATTAGATGACTGAATTTAAATGACAGAATTTAAATGTCAGAAATTAGTTTACTGAAATTAAAATGTTAGAAGTTAGATTACAAAATTTAATATCAGAAATTAGATTACTGAAATTTAAAGGACAATGGAAATTTAAATAACTGGAAAGTAAATGACAGGGAATTAAATGACTGGGAAGTAAATGACAGTAAAGTAAATGACTAGAAAATAAATAACTGTAATTAATGCAATATTTAAATTGCTGGAATAATTAAATGACAGAAATTAATAGAAATAAAATAAACAACAAACTAAATAGTATAAACAAAATATTAACAGAATAAAGAAAACAAAATATTATAATATAACAGGTGAATTATCCGGGGCTTAGGGACTAGAATAAATCAAGTCCCCGGCAACGGCACCATTTTGCAGACAGGAAAATGAGAGAGGTTGGAACTGGTGTATTTTAAACAATTGAGTAAGAAATTAATAACTCAAATATCCTTCGGGCTGCAAACAAAACCCGGTCGCAGTAGTATACAAGACAGAAGCGGCCGGGGTCAAACCGTGGGACTTATAGCGAAATAATATAGTACCTAAGCTTGTCACAAAAAGGGGGGATAATTGACTTGTTTTTGTAAAGTAAAACAACAGATAAAATTAACTGAGTGGAAGATAAATTAAACGGGACTCCGGGTTCAGGTTTATATAATCTGATTAATTATGTTATCTCTACCGGTTAATTATAAAAGTTTGGCAAAATTCCTGTTATTATCTTAAAGACTAAATCCTAGACTTGAAAGACTCGTTTACCAGAAAATGCTCAATCTAATCTAGATTTGAGCAAAACACATGTAAACAGATTAAGTGCGAGGAATTATATTTTGCATCTGAAATTACTAACTTATTTTATCAAAATTAGTTTTCCACAGATTTATCGATTAATTAACCTGTCTATTTATCACTGCTCTGATCAAAATAGACTTTGTAAAGCATTTTAATAAATTCATGAAATTTATTAAAAAGGCGAGAGATAAGCTTTAATCGTAATAAACTGTATTTAATTAAACCGGCAAAAATATAGATTACATAATTATACAAACTATAATTACACCTTCACCCGGAGTAAATCCTCTTAGTCCAACATAATTAAAAAGACAGAATAAGAAGTAAAAGAAATCATCTGGGAAAGATAATTAATTCAGCTCCTTTATAACTGCTAATATTTGGACAGAGGTTGGACAGAACAACGGTATGGAAATGGAATGTTTTTATGGGATGAGATGATGTGAGGATTTATGTGGACATTATGTAGATGAGATGTATGATTTTTGGAGAGAAAATGGTGATTTTGTGGAGGAAAATGACATTAGTTTGGGGGTGGAATGAGATATGGATTAATGGAGGGTTATAGGTTTATTTATAGTGAAAATGGGGTAAATAGAGAGGGGGTGTCGGTGTGAATTGGTAAAATATAATTTACCAATTCACACTAGTCGACATGCCCCTGTGTGCTGTCGATTTACACGCGTCCGGACCACCGTCCGGACCAGTCTGGTCCGGACATGTCGATTTTCTGTACAGGCGTGCTGGCATGTATGCGCCCGGACCAGCTCATCCGGACACTGGTCCGGACCAAAATTCAATTGCCTCTAAAATATTCGTTTTAGCTCCGATTTGATCCCCGTTTGTTGGGTTGGAATCCTCATGAGTAAATCTACTTAATTACATGGATTTTTCCTACATTGAACATATACAATGCATTAGTTCATACCAAAACATAAATCTTAAGAAAAACGCATAATAAGTGGGAAACATGTGCTTCAGATACTACAATTCATAAGGTATTTAAACCCTAAAAGTCTATATGTTTTGCACTTATCATCAACCAAGTGGTCGGCGTACCCTTGCTAGTACGCGGGGTATACGGAATTCATATGCAGCGTAAGCAGAGCCCCTAGGGGCAATGTTTTTATTTGTACATGTACCAAAGCAGACAAGGTCTTTGTAAGAGACCGGTAGCTACACTTAGATAGCTAGAAAAGAATTGTAGGTAGTAAGGAATGGTATTGGGCTTGTAGCCTTGAGTGTAGAAGTGTACCAAGGGGTACACCATTATGTATTGCAAAGTAGGTAGTTTGTGAGGAATGGGTAGATGTAGACTCTTAATGAGTATGTATGAACTTGGAAGAAGTATTGTATTTGTATTTGGAACTTAGTAAACTCGGTATGTTATATAGTATTGTATGGTATTGTAATAGAGCATTGTGTTGAATGGGAAGTTGTAGTACCCGGTTGTAATTGTAGTAAGGATTGTATTTGTGTAGCGCTCGGATATTCCGGTCCATCAGACCGATGCTGGATGTAGTAGTAGCCTTGTTAGTCACGTGGGTGGCTAACGGCATTGTATCACCCGCCGTTGTGTAAGTATGTATCCGCTGCGTGAGTATGGATGTATAAGGAGATCGAACGACAATGACGGTATTAGCGGTAGGGGTGTTACAAAAAGTGATATCAGAACAAAGTATCGCTCTGATGACTGGAAATACCGAGATTAGGAAATATCGAGTTAGGAATCAGAAGCTTAGGGCTAAGGGTTGAGTGTTAGCATTAGAGATATGCTAGTTAGGAACTCCCGGTGAGTACAGGGTACCTACAATATCAGTCTCGCCCACCGCATTCCCATTGTATAACTTGGGAAAGCACGCCAGAGAAAAGGATAGTCCTCTCATACTCAGGAAAACCCAATCTGGTAGTTGTGAAATAACCGAAATAACCATACGGTGAACAAGAACCGACATATAGTAGACTCCAAGAATTGGAAGTCTCGGAGATGGATCCCGGTTGAACAACAACACCCGCACTTAATAGCAGTTGAATGAGCACCTCAACCATAAGGAGGCTGCAACTTACAACAGCATGGGGTGACATGCTTAGTAGTCGCGAAACCTAGCTAATCAAGCAGTAGTAGAAAGAGAAGCACTAAGCGTGCAACAGAACAGAAGAGGGAACAGTGACGAAACCCGAGACACAAGTCTACGGGACAATAATAGCTAAATAACACCACTAACGGTATGCCAACCGACTAAGGATATAGTCGGGAATGGTCAACTCCAAAACTACCATGCCAAAGAGGTTACAATACCTGGCTAACATAGCTTACACAGCTACGAGAACATTCAGGAGATATAATCTGACTACAGGAGTAGTGCCTCAAGAAGCTAAGGCTCGGTGACCACAATAAATGTGTGGGAACGAGCAATAAAAGAAACATAAAACCAAAAAAAATAACGATCTCCAAGGATTGGAGAAGTACCCAAATCTACGATAGCCTTGTCTAGATCGTTGAGAAACTACCTAAAGGATCGAGTATCCCAAACATAGATCAATAAGATCAAGGGAAGAGTCAACAAGACTACCAAATACGAGTGGAAACCATGTCGTGATTGTAACACCCCATCTCAATCCAATGTGGTTTTGCAACTTAACAACATATATATAAATGTCACAGCGGAATTCAATACACTCCAGGACCTTGCCACGGTCTGACTACAGAATATACCGAACATTAGTACATACAAATCTTACCAATACATATCCTTCTTACAATCCCTCACATCCTATACATCATACTAACTCAAATTGCCATACGAGTGTGCATGCACAACTCGTAGGCCACACTTAACCTGTGACGCTTGTACCCCATCTTACTCTCGTGACGGCCGCCTCCTGACGTTCACCTGTGTAGTAAAAACAGCCCCCAAAGGGGGTCAGCACGAATGCTGGTACGATCCTCTCATGGCCCCCAAGCTAACGTGGCTACGACGACTAATTGTCGATAGCATGGAGGTTGATTAGATGCACAACATAATAGAAGGTGCAATAAACAACAAACCAACTATGAACAATCAAAGTTCAAACACAATGAACGACTTAAATGCGTTCCCTTAATTAGTGAGTCAATTATTTCACTCCTTAAGTTACGTTTCCTCTTAATCTTAGTCCATCCTTATCTTACCTCATTCTTAGTCTTAGAAAACAACCATCCTTTAAAAAGGAATGGAAGTAGCTTATCTCAGTCTTATAATACAAACCATCATTTAAATAGGAATGGTTGCAACTTATCTCAAACCTTATCTCATATGTGCCAACCGTTCTCTCATTGGGAACTGGTTAACCCCTAGTTCGTTGTTTATTTTTGTAGGGCTTGGTTAACCCTAGCCAGCAACAGGACACTTACCGGCAATAAACAACATTCTTAAATTGTTGGGTATGTAGGCTAGATCCCCCCACGCCATCTTAAAGCCACCTACCTTGGACTGGATGTCCAATGTAGCTGAGCCGGTCAACCGACCCTAGGCTACAAGTCCGAAGACAAGTCCTTAAGTGGAAGTCGGATCTGCTTTAGATACCGACCCCCTTTCCTTAGCATGCATGACCAGAGTCAGTCCCGGGTTCCTCACTCCCCCCAAGTACCAGTTATTAAAAGTCTTTAGACCATGTTTGTTGGTTAAACCTCGTTCGGTTTTTAACAAACTAATATTAGGGAGTGTTCCTTAGTCTCACACAATTCCTTACTAAACATTAGTTAGTAGGTTCTCACGGTAAGTTGTGTTAGTTTTCAAACATCACACAACAATACAATAAACATAATGTTCCGGTTGCATGCTTTATCTTGTTTAGTGAGCACTCAAAAACAAATAGCACACAAGCCGAGGGACACTTCGTTAGCAAGCAGGTCACAAGAAGAACTGTACCGTTCACCGTCGGTGGTTGCTTGTTTAATCTCCTTCCGGGTCCCAATTCACAAGTCCTAAAACATTCATTCAGTTTTAGGTTATTAGTTACTTAACTCATCCCAACTTACTTAACCTACTTACCCACCATTGTTCACCCTTTAATGTTCACTAAGTCCTTACAGTTTTAACTTAGACTTTTAAGTGCTTCATTTCTCATTGTCTCTTATACTTATTCACCCACTTAATTGTCATTAATTCCCACCAAACATGTCCTTAATAACTTTATAATATCACTACTTATCAATCCCCATCATTACCTAACATTTTCTAAGCTTATACACCATTTTTAGAGTGGTCCGGGACCTTGTCCTCAACCTAAGTCCCGGACCTATACCTGGTTCAAACTCTCGGCTGTTTAAATGTGGTGGTCCGGGACTTTGTATGGGACTTAAGTCCCGGACCAATGCAAGCTAAAATCCTCGGGGGTAAATCAGGGGGTGGTCCGGAACTTCATACCAAACTTAAGTACCAGACCATAAGGTTGTAGCAACTCTCGGCCATATTTTTAGGGTGGTCCGGGACTTTACCCTGGACTTAAGTCCCGGACCAGCTACAGATTTTTGCCCTTTTTATTTTCCTATGTGCATTTGCACTTGTTCTCTTCATCCATAAATCACCCAAACTTTATACATGATCTTAGGCATGTTCTAATACCAAAACAACCTCTTAAACTTGTCCAATTCCTTCTCTAACCTTACAACCCAATTTCTCGCATGATCTCTTAACACTTGTAATATTTTCCTTACACTTCCAACATGTAAACTTTGTCTAAAACTTCAACTAAGCAAAGTGTTTCCTTTCCACCAATATAACTACTTGTAATACCGAAAATTTTGACCCCCCTGGTTAGGGTCTACGAGGTCCTGGTGTTGTGAGGGGCATTTTAATCAAGTAGTGAGGGATGCCGGCTTGAACGGCGCATTCAATGGCATGAGGAGTAGCTTCGCCATCTTCAGGGGCGTTTTCGTAATTTTTTAAGGCTCCTAAGACCTCCTATAAGCTTTCTCTCTCCTCCAAAGGATGCCCAAACCAGCTTGAAATGCTTTGATATTTTAACCCATGATAGAGGATGACATTCTAAGCATAATGGCGTTGGAATTTTGATTTTTCGAATCTCCAATAATTTTCTAGCAATTTCTGACTGAATCTGACGAGAAATTCAATTTAAAAATATTCTGACATTTAAAAAATCCGATTCCACATCAGAAAATTCATAATTTCCATCCTTGACACGTGGTTAAAATTTCATAGCAAAATTCCTTTGGGAAGTCACTTAATTAAAATATCAAAAAATCTTACTTTTACTAGATTTTCTTTATCTTTAAGAAAGTCTATATAAAGGATAGGTTTTTGGATAAAATGAGAAAATCATATGGTCAAGAACCCTAGAGAGTCAGAAAACACAGCCTCCTCTCTCTCTCTCTCACGTTTTCCAACACCCGGCCACACAAATCATACCGAAAATCCCCCGAAATCACCATCTAAACACGTTTTCCAATCCCCAAAGCACCAATAGTCATCAAAACCCCACAAAACACCACCAAAACGTGAAGAACAGCAAGAACAACCAACAACCAGAAGCTTGGATCGAAATCCTTTCGGGTCTGCCATCAACGAAGCACTCGACGAATCCCGGTGTGAAGAATCATTGTGAATCCGATGGTAAAACAGGTAGAAACTCCATTTCCCTAATTCTCTATGGTATTATCTGTCTTGCCTCAAAATTTGGGCTCAAACTAACATTCGTACGCTTCTGTATTGCTGTTTGTTTAAGCTTCTGTCCAATAACTTGTTTACCAAATTTCGTGCTTAATTCGAATTCAAATTGAGAACTTTCAATCACTAACGTCTTGTACATCTTTCAGGCTACACACCCATAAAATTTGAGCCAAAAACACCTTCGGGAACAGCCTCAACGCCGCCGTCCGAGGGCGGTCCGCACCCACGGACGTCATGTCCGGGGTCCCGGACTCCCTGTCCGTAAGCCCGGACGCCCACGGACGGCGGCGGGATTTTAAAAAAATTCAAAAATTAGGTCTTCTAATAATGTCCAGGCCCACGGACAGCCTGTCCGTGGCCCCGGACTTTGCAATTTTCTGTTTTCTTTTAATTTTGACTTTTCTGTATAATTAGGTTAACTGGGGTCCGTGGTCTCGGACATGGGGTCCGTGGCTACGGACGTAAACAAAATTCGACCTGATTCTGCCTCCAAAACCCTAGTTTAGGTAATTTCAACTTTCACTTTTATTTTTAGTCAAAAAATGCTAAATAACACAAAAAAACAGAAGCTCGCGCACTTAGCTTAAAATGACTCGTAATAAGCCGTAATTAAACCAAGTAGAGGAAAAATGACTTCTAGGGGTAATGAAAGTAATTGAACCCTAATTAAGTCGAATATCAAGCCCCCGAACCCGAACTCTCCTTTCCTAATTTGATCTTGGTTAAAATTAGGTGGTGACTCATAATAGGTTCCAGTGAGCTAGCTTATGTTTTAATAATTATTGTTATATGACATAGTTATTAATATTAGGTTATAAGTGGACCTAAAACCCGGTTAGATCCTAATCAGCCTTTATCAACATAGGGTAGGGTTTAAAATCGAGGCTCACAGACTGGCGACTCCGCTGGGGACTAGATTCTTATTATTAACTTGTTTAATTTTAAGAAAGAGGGCTTAAGTTGAAAATGTTTATTTATGGCTTTATTACGTTGTTTATTTACTTTTGTGCGCAATTTAAGTTTTTGTACCCTTGCATCATATGAGAGCGAGGGTCCACGCAAACCAATTTCACCCCGGGACCCGTTTGAGGGTCCCCTGTCAGGGACTCACACCTTCTAGGTGATGTGAATAAGTGGGGGAAAAGAGGAGGGTGTCGTCTAACCACACCCCCTTAATACCTGGGCTTTAGCCCCAAGCATTTTCCTGGCAGTACCTTTACCTAGCCCATTGTTTGGTCAGTCAAAGACCCGACCGTAGACGCACACCTTCAGGTGATGTGAAAAAAGTGGGGAAGCCCAAAGAGAATAGCGTGCAAGCCCTATTCCTTTGTGGTGCCCTGGGCCCCTGCCCCAAGCACCTCTCTGGATCGATCCATACCCGGTTTGGTTTAAGCGTCTAGTAAGGACATGTTGAATTTGTGTGGGCCTTGTTTGTATGATCGGCCCACTACCCAGCTTAGAAACTGATAGGAATTTCTCCCACATCAACCTAGCCTAACCCGAATTTTCGGCTTTATTGTTTGCAGCCCAAAGGCCTTGTTTGGTTTGAATGAATTGTTTGTTCGGGCTTGGGCCCAAAAGTTTAGACTTAGGTGATTTCTTTCTTTCAACCCAATTTGGGTTATTAATTTAGTTCAAGGCCCACGAAAAATAAATCCACCTAAAGCAATTCCTGAAAATCCATTTGGCCTTTCCACTTCAAGGCTCATTCTAGTTAAGAAAGACTTTCCACTCAGGCGTTGGACCAAAGTCCTAGTTATAAGTATCATCTTTTAGGCTCAATCAGAATTACTCGGCCCAAACAAGTTTTAAATACCACTTTATCAAGTACTCCTTCCCGGCCCAGAACTTCAGTCCAGTCCTCTTTTATTTTCTGACAGACGGCATTTTGGAACAGGTAAACTGTCATCACGAGCATGGAGGGAAAAGGCAGGCCAGATGGTGCAAAAGATAGGATGGCAGAAATAGAGCTTAGGCTGGAAGCCATGACAAAAGATTTGGGAGACTTGAGAGACAAGATCAATTCTCAAGGTGTAGATTTGCATGTTCCAGGAAGGGCCACCGATGCTAGAACTGAACTTGTAGCCATGATGGCTGCCATGGAACGAAGACATAATTGTGTCAGGGATGCCATGGAATCCAACTATATTACTGTAATTGAAGAATTGAAGGCAAAGGTTCTCTCCCTGGAGGCCGAACGTCAAGCTCAAGACGAACTAGCAGGCAGGCTTCTCAACTCTCTTCATGATCATACAGAAGCTGGCCCCATCTGGGCCCAGGGTTCACAGGGAAATGTCGAGGAATTTGTTGCAAAATTCCAGAAAGCTAGTAGGCAGCCGGAAGTGGTCAACCAGGCAGCAACTTGCATTCAAGGTTGCACCCGAAAACGGACTAGACAGCATGAAGAAGGCGCCAGTGGGTGGTTAGGAGGACCAAGTTGGGACGTTAGAGCAGTAGAGTCACCACAGCAGAACTCTGATCTGAGACAATTTACTAATATCGGCCAGACACTAAGTCAAGCGCTTGAGGAACTTCGAAGGAGAAGTCTGCTACAACCAAAGGCCCCGAAGGTAGGACTTGCTCGATTGGGGAGGGATCCGAACCAATTCTGTCGCTACCATCAACTTCCCGGTCATGACACTGACCATTGCAGGGCCTTGCAGCATAAGATCCAAGACTTTATTGACCAGGGATTTCAGTTCTCGAAGCGTGAGAACATTTTCGGAAGTTCCATGCCAGAACATCGCTAGGAGTTATCTTTATTTGTTTTCCCTGTTTGTTCCCTTAGTCATTCGGTATAGCTTCCTTTTTCCTTAGTTAGCTTAGTTGGTCGTTGCTTTTCTTTTGAAATAGTTTAAACAATAAGGGATTTTGTTGTCACACTTGTCTGCTATTAATAAGAGAAATGTTCGTTTGCTTTCATGAAAAGTCCGAATTAGTACTTATACATTCATTCTCGCATCTTTCGAAAAAGGCACGATGTCTCATGGAACCCACCTGCAAGTGTTATAAGGTAGAACCTTTGTTTCCACGAATTCCTCTGTACAAAGCCACCACTCTGCATACAAGCACCACCTTCATCATTTACATCCCATGTGTCTCACCACTCCACTTTCTCAACATTTCACCAAATACATAAAGCCAAAAATTTTGTTGTCACAAAGTCACCCATCACCCCTCCACAGAATCACCTCATCACCACTCACCATTACACACTCAACCACCCTCCACAAATGACCTGGGTATTCAAAAGGCTTGTCAAGAAACCCCACAGCAATGCAATGGGGGCAATCTGAGATCTGAGTTAAGGGACGTTAATGTTTATTTATTTTGTTTAAGTGTGCAAACAAGTCTCTGAGTGTGTACACTTCGCGGAGAGAGAGTGCCTTTGAGCGGTAAAACCAAGAGCGAAAGAGCGTGTCATTTTACACGACTCTAGAGAGGTCACATTCAAAGGTGAGGTAAACGGCATGACTCCAACCGAAGGAGATAATTTGTAAATTTACGCTTAAACCTGTGAAAGGTAACAAAGAACGGGTACACAACTATTAGGGATGACGAAGCACCTAGGTACAGCACCACACAGCCAAAAAGCTTGTGAACCCTGACATTACACCCTAGGCACCCCCGCTGAGCTTTTCATATATGACCTCATTTACAACACTACAAGCTCCACAAACAAGCCAGCCAATGATGAATAACCGACCCGGTGACCAAAGGAAGCAAGGAGCCTGACTTCCGAACAACAACTTCACAAGTCCAAAACTGCTACCAGCATGACGAAACGATCCGCAAATGGTCCCAAAGTGACACAGGATCCAAATGAGCTAACATCAAAAACAGCTCTCAGAGTTCAAAGCCGGGAAACACAAGAACCCCGAAGGAAAGGAGATTCAAAGAAAGGCAAACCTGAAAAGCCTCGAAGAAATCCAAAATCGGAAAAAAGAGAGAAGGTGCAAGGAACAATCCAAAAGTTCCAAGTCCCAAGTTCACAAGCGAAATCATTACGAAGTAGCCAAATGACTTCAAGGAAAGAAGACAAGTCCGAGAGATAGTGCAAGTTGCAGCTTTGGTCACCCTTATAGCCCCACATATCCTAAACATTCCTCCATTGTCCTGTTGTCATTCATCACACCCCATAGCCACGTTATAAGCTTAAAAGACTTCCGACCTAGTAGTTGTGTATCCAATCACGTGAAAGTAACAGGTTGAACGCGTAAATCTAACAAATGTCAAATTTAATGGTCGAGTTGTTTTGTCCAAAAGGAGAGCATGAGTGCAAGCATTAAACACTTCGAGTGTAGGATAGAAACACCACATCAAGATAAACCTTGACCTTGTGAGAATGGGACTTGTTTTGCGCAATTAATCAAAGAAAATACTGGGGGCAATCGATCGTTCCGATCGATCGCCATGAACTCTAACTCAGATTGCCTTAAGAAAGAATACTGGGGGCAATTGTTGGTTCCAACAATTGCAACAACGACACCGATTGAGGCCCAAAAGTCCAGAACCCGAAGGTTCAAACCATCCAAACATCCCACATGCCCGTCCTAAGCCCTTCCTCCACATCAAAATCCCACAGGCCCGTCCTAAGCCCTACCTTCACACCCAAACATCTGTAGGCCCATCTTGAGCCCTACCATCTCCAGATTTGACATAAACCCTAATCCTTCTACATCCATTTAGACCCGTCATACATTTTACTCACTTTCACATAGAACCATCCTTTAGGCTCGTCATAAGACCTAGATCCATCCTTTAGGCTCGTAGTAAGACCTAGTCGCATTCCCTTAGGCTCGTAGTAAGACCTAGTTGCATCCCTTTAGGCTCGTTATAAGACCTAGAACCATCCTTAGGCTCGTCATAAGACCTAGATCCATCCTTTAGGCTCGTAGTAAGACCTAGTCGCATTCCCTTAGGCTCGTAGTAAGACCTAGTTGCATCCCTTTAGGCTCGTCATAAGACCTAGATCCTTCCTTTAGGCTCGTCATAAGACCTAGATCCTTCCTTTAGGCTCGTTGTAAGACCTAGTTGCATTCCCTTAGGCTCGTCATAAGACCTAGAACCATCGTTCAGGCTCGTCATAAGACCTAGTTGCATTCCCTTAGGCTCGTAGTAAGACCTAGCGTTACCCTTTAGCTTACCCGCTCTTATCAAACACATTGCATTCATCACATTCATATAGGCTCGTCATAAGACCTAGTTGCATTATCCAGGCGCATCACAATACCTGGCGACAGAAAAGTTGGCGAGGTGATGGCAATAAATCCTCATTTTGCGATGTCAACTTATTTTCGGGATCAACGAATGGTGGGCAAAGGCAATAAGTCCCCAGGGTTTTTACCAGGAGTTATCCCTGCACACCGGCTTGGGGGGCGATGGCAATAAGTCCACATTGGGTCCAGCCAGGAGCACTGGCACGGGTTTCGGTCCCCAGAAGCATCCGAGCATCATCAGCATTATCATCAGCATCATCAGCATTATCATCAGCATCATCAACATCATCAACATCATCAACATCATCAGCATCATTAGCATCATCAACATTTCAGCATTCTTGCATTTGCATACCACCCAGTTATCATCATTATAGGTAGTCAACGCCTTAGAATCGCTTGACATTATCTCATTTCCACATTTTAGGTTGTCAACGCCTTAGAATCGATTGGCATTACTTCATTTCACTTTACTTATAGGTAGTCAACGCCTTAGAATAGCTTGACATCATCTCATTCGTCACAGGCAGTCAACACCTTAGAATAGTTTGACATCATATCATCATTATAGGTAGTCAACGCCTTAGAATTACTTGACATTACTTCATTTTACTTATAGGTAGTCAGCGCCTTAGAATAGCTCGACACAATTTATCAGTTTTCGATAACATGCAGGGTCTTGGAAACATTTGAAATTTTGGGGTATCACTCAAGCATCAACTAGCCTTCTCACTTTCATTACAAAGTCTAGTTGACGGGGGGCAATCTGTTATACCCAAAATTTTGACCCCCCTGGTTAGGGTCTACGAGGTCCTGGTGTTGTGAGGGGCATTTTAATCAAGTAGTGAGGGATGCCGGCTCGAACAGCGCATTCCATGGCATGAGGAGCAGCTTCGTCATTTTCAGGGGCGTTTTCGTAATTTTTTAAGGCTCCTAAGACCTCCTATAAGCTTTCTCTCTCCTCCAAAGGATGCCCAAACCAGCTTGAAATGTTTTGATATTTTAACCCATGATAGAGGATGACATTCTAAGCATAATGGCGTTGGAATTTTGATTTTTCGAATCTCCAATAATTTTCTAGCAATTTCTGACTGAATCTAACGAGAAATTCAATTTAAAAATATTCCTACATTTAAAAAATCCGATTCCACTTCAGAAAATTCATAATTTCCATCCTTGACACGTGGTTAAAATTTCATAGCAAAATTCCTTTGGGAAGTCACTTAATTAAAATATCAAAAAATCTTACTTTTACTAGATTTTCTTTATCTTTAAGAAAGTCTATATAAAGGATAGGTTTTTGGATAAAATGAGAACCTCATATGCTCAAGAACCCTAGAGAGTCAGAAAACATAGCCTCCTCTCTCTCTCTCACGTTTTCCAACACCCGGCCACCCAAGTCATACCGAAAATCCCCCGAAATCACCATCTAAACACGTTTTCCAATCCCCAAAGCACCAATAGTCATCAAAACCCCACAAAAACACCACCAAAACGTGAAGAACAGAAAGAACAACCAACAACCAGAAGCTTGGTTCGAAATCCTTTCGGGTCTGCCATCAACGAAGCACTCGACGAATCCCGGTGTGAAGAATCGTTGTGAATCCGAAGGTAAAACAGGTAGAAACTCCACTTCCCTAATTCTCTACGGTATTATCTGTCTTGCCTCAAAATTTGGGCTCAAACTAACCTTCGTACGCTTCTGTATTGCTGTTTGTTTAAGCTTCTGTCCAATAACTTGTTTACCAAGTTTCGTGCTTAATTCGAATTCAAATTGAGAACTTTCAATCACTAACGTCTTGTACATCTTTCAGGCTACACACCCATAAAATTTGAGCCAAAAACACCTTCGAGAACAGCCTCAACGCCGCCGTCCGAGGGCGGTCCGCACCCACGGACGTCATGTTCGGGGTCCCGGACTCCCTGTCCGTAAGCCCGGACGCCCACGGACGGCGGCGGGATTTTAAAAAAATTCAAAAATTAGGTCTTCTAATAATGTCCGGGCCCACGGACAGCCTGCCCGTGGCCCCGGACTTTGCAATTTTCTGTTTTCTTTTAATTTCGACTTTTCTGTATAATTAGGTTAACTGGGGTTCGTGGTCTCGGACATGGGGTCCGTGGCTACGGACATAAGCAAAATTCGACTTGATTCTGCCTCCGAAACCCTAGTTTAGGTAATTTCAACTTTCACTTTTATTTTCAGTCAAAAAATGCTAAAAAACACAAAAAAACAGAAGCTCGCGCACTTAGCTTAAAACAACTCGTAATAAGCCGTAATTAAACCAAGTAGAGGAAAAACGACTTCTAGGGGTAATGAAAGTAATTGAACCCTAATTAAGTCGAATATCAAGCCCCCGAACCCGAACTCTCCTTTCCAAATTTGATCTAGGTTAAAATTAGGTGGCGACTCATAATAGGTTCCAGTGAGCTAGCTTAGGTTTTAATAATTATTGTTATATGACATAGTTATTAATCTTAGGTTATAAGTGGACCTAAAACCCGGTTAGATCCTAATCAGCCTTAATCAACATAGGGTAGGGTTTAAAATCGAGGCTCACACTACTCCTCAAGCATCATCATGCACAACCCATGCACAAATTCCTCTCTTTCCATTTGTTACTCATCAAGCTAAAACCATGAACTTACCTATACATTTCCTCCCATCTTCTTAGCACCTTAACATTGTTCTTCATTAACCTTGTCCATGCTATACCCTCCTTAGACATTTCCATCTCTTTTACCCAATTTACTCACCATTCTCATGATCTTACACTCTTATACATTCCTAGTCAATTTCCTCAACAATCGACAACATTCTCCTTCAATCTTCACTCCCATCACCTAAGTCCACTCATTACCATCTAAACTAAAACCTTATTGTTCCACCACTAGTATCCTCTTCACTTACACAAGCTTCCCAAAATTCTCATTGTTAAGCATATACACCTTCTCCTTCAAATTTATGCACAAGTCTCACCATTCCTCTTACCACGACTTTGGTGTGTTCAATACACCCTTTTAAACTCTAATTTCCTCATAGACAACTCTAGGTCATTCTAAACCTCAAGAACTACTTAGTTAACTCATTTCCACTCAAATTCCTCTTAATGATCCCTAGTAAATCCTAGGGCATATTAACTCACCACCACCACTTAAACACTTTGTTTTCTACTCCAATTTCGCCATAGCTTCCCTAGTATTTTATCATGCCCAAATGCATTTTTTTCCTCATTCAACCATCTCACACACATCAAGTCCTTTCTCATCTTATTTTCTCACCCAAATCAACTCATTCACAACAACTCAATATAGTGCAATAATCTTAAATTGCATAGCACTAAGGCTCTTAAATGACATGGCTCTTAGGCCCTTAAATAACTTAAACTTAAACACTGAGTTTCCCACATATAAAAGCTTTCAACCTGCAAATACACCCATCAATCTCATAGTAGTTATAATGCTCTTAAAATCCATCTTAAACTTATATTACTAACTCATTCCCATTGGCTCCTTAGTCACTAGTTCACAAGCTTGTTTAAATTCTTTTTCCTAGGTTATATAACCCTTTACACAATGTAAGCTCTAAGCCACATTAGTACTCACCTAAAACTCATCCCTTAAAACTTAAACCACCATTAGGTAAGCAATTTATCTTGTTTTTCTCAAGTTTCTCCTTAGGCCCCTTCCCGTGGGAATCTCGGCCACCATTCTAATTTCCTTTGCCAATGTTCTAATCAATATACAATGACTCTCATGAGTGCTAGATAATGCACTAACCTTAAGGAATTATTCCTAGGTTAAAAATGTGTTTTAAGGTATTAAATTGAATATTTTACCTTGGATTCTCAAAACAAGCTTGGATATGAATCAAGAAGGACCTCCTCTAGCCCTTGGAGAATAGAATCAAGCTAGAACAATGGATAAAACAAGGCTCCATGAGAAGGTAATTTTCGGTCATGAAGAAGAAGTGGTGAAAACATGGTTTTTCTTACATTTTCATTACCTTGGATGAATGGAGAACCAAATGGGCTCTTCAAACTTGATTTTCCTCCATCAATGGAGGTTTCTCTTGGCACGGAAATGGAGCTTTGAATGATTTGAAAAGATAGAAAGGAGGGCCTTGACTTAACTAAGACAAATATGCAATTTATTTTGGATTTGGAGCTTGGAGTTGCATTTGGCAAGTAAATGAAGGTGAGGACCCATGGTTGGAGCTTCACATTTTCCTTGGGAGAGAAGATGAAGAAGAAACCGGTGGAAAGAAGAGAATAAAGAGAGAGAAGAAGAAAAGTAGCTTATAAGAAGATATTTGTTTAGGAAAATTCACAATATACCCCTATTTTCTTTCGTAATTCACAATATACCCCTTTTTTGAAACTTTGTCATAAGATACCCCTGTTTTCTTTGCTAATTCACAAAATACCCTTTTTTAAAAACGGCGTCAAATATTCCGTTAACCTCCCCTTGAAAATGACTATTTTGCCCCTGACCCGGTTTTTCTTTTTAAAAAAAATTCTCAGTTTTTTTGGCTACTTTTTTTTGAAAATTTTTAAATTTTATAATATACCCCTATTTAAGTTTGTTGTTCACGTAATACCCCTGTTTATGTTTTGAAGTTCACAAGATACCCCTGTTTATGTTTTGTAGTTCACAAAATACCCTTGTCACCCTGATGCGTTGGTAAAGCATCGCCTAGTTTTCTCTTGTTTTTCAAGTGCCTTCAACCTCTTCATAATCCCTGGACAAATGTTGTTTGCATTCTAGTTCTCTGAGGTTTCTTGTCTCTCGGAATGTCTCACCAATAGCTGAGTACGAATCCCTGTCATTCACAATTAGACACAATTATAATATATGACCAAAGACAAACATGTATAACATGGATTATTTTCATAGTTAGGTAAATACCTTCAAGTAAAGAGTATATTGATTTAGTCTTGTGGACAAACAATAATGTCACAGGCATTGGGTTTAAAATGGCTACCTCTTGGTCAAACTCAATAGCGGACCAGAACTTTTGTTTAGGGGGGTCAAAAAAACTTTTAACACTATTGTTCTTTAAAATATTATGTTATTTTGTATTTTTTAAAAATTTATAAGAGCATTTTACAAATTTCAAAAGTTTGGGGGGGGGGGGGGGTGGCCATTAGGGAGATGGATTTTGGTGCATTCAAATATCTGAGTGATATCCCATTAGAGTGCTTGGCACAACACAAGTTTGACCAGGGGTAGACACAAAGGGGGGAAGTGCCCCCCCCCCCCCGAAACCTTAGAGAACTGGAATGCAAACAACATTTGTTCTAGGATTATGAAGAGGCTGAAGGCACTTGAAAAACAAGAGAAAACTAGGCGATGCTTTACCAAGGCATCAGGGTGATAAGGATATTTCGTGAACTACAAAACATAAATAGGGGTATCTTGTGAACTTCAAAACATAAACAGGGGTATTTCGTGAACAACAAACTTAAATAGGGGTATATTATAAAATTTAAATTTTCAAAAAAAAAAGTAGCCAAAATAACTGCGAATTTTTTTAAAAAAGAAAAAACGGGTCAGGGGCAAAATAGTCATTTTCCAGGGGAGGTTAACAGAATATTTGACGCCGTTTTTAAAAAGGGGTATTTTGTGAATTAGTAAAGAAAACAGGGATATCTTGTGAAAAAGTTTCAAAAAAGGGGTATATTGTGAATTACGAAAGAAAACAGGGGTATATTGTGAATTTTCCCTATTTGTTTTATAAAGCAAATAGTAACTTTACTTATTTACCTCTTCTTTTCTTAAGTTGGATGACTCATGTGGTGACTCACCACTCTCAAAAATCGGCCCCCTTGTTAAATAAGGGCATTTTTGGCCTTTGTTGACCAATTAACTAAACTAAGTTAACTAAAGACTAAACTAGGCACTATTTGGCACTATTCACAAATTAGAGCACAGATTTGTGAAAATTTTGATTTCCCATTGATTTAGGCTTCCTAATGTGATACTAATTAGTACACATGTTGATTAAGGTGTAATCATGGGCATTTAGCCACTCAAAGCTCATTTATAAGACAATTCCTCAAAAAGGTGCTTTAAGGAGTCTTAAAGCACATTTTGTGTTTAAGCTTGTTTTTGAGCCTGGTTTTCTTTGATAATTGATTTAACATGTCCATTAGCATGTTAATAAGGTCTTATAATGATATTTGGGTGCTAATCAAAGTCACTTCAAGCTTAGAGCACATTTTTGCCTAAATTGCCCTTAAGGCATTTTCTTATGTTTTCCTTGGTTTAAATTGTCTACCAATCTTTCTAAGGCATATTTTAGCCTTACTAAATCATAAATTTATGTTTACTTAGAATACTTAGGTTTGGGGTATTTCAATCTACCCCCCTTAAAGAACTTTGTCCCCAAAGTTCTCATGCATCTTATCTTATTAGAATACATATCTTACCTCATTCCATAGATCATACAGATCATACTTATGTATACTTAAACTCATTGAATCCTTAGATCCGCCATATGCTTATACTTAAATATCACACAACATGCTTAAGCATGTATAGCACTCAAAATTCTCTTTATTTCTTTTTGATGATTAAAACAATCACATAATTCTCCAACGTATTCTCCCATGTCACCGGTCCGTAGACAATGGCTCGTTCGTCCTCGTCACCATAGGCCAGAATACAAAACACTCTGCTCTCCCCATGTCACCGGTCCGAAGACAAAGGCTCGTGCGTCCTCGACTTCATGGGCGAGACTCAGCAAAAAGGTAATCCTTTTTACGAGGTCATGTGAGGAATAATTCCTCTAATTAAAAATACAATCAACTCCAATTTCGTTTTATACTAAAGCCTCTATCCTTAGCGTGATTTAATTGTGACCACTGGTAGGGAGTTTCAGGAATCATCCAACCCTGATGTGATCAGCATCAGTGTTGGACTATCCTTCCACCCCAATTTGTGTTCGGTTTCCCTTGATCCCTAGAAAATCAAGTTCCACCTCCCACGTCATTTTCAAACATCAAATAATTCACTCATGTCCAATTTTCTATCTTTTAGTGATTCTAGTCGTAATCATTACATCTCCAAAGTGTGGACTCAGTTCATCAAACATTCCCGATTCATCTCTTAGTAATTACCTCAAGACTTAAATTCCTACTAAGTTCTATAACCGTCTCATGCCAATTCTCACCATCTTATATCTCATAGCATTACTATCTTCTTCCTCATATTCATATCGAACAGTATCCCATAGTGTTATCTTATTCTTATCTCACACATAGTCTCATATCGACTCATACCTCATATATTCCATATTTCTTAAGTCTCCTTAATCCTCTTCCTTAATTCTCTTAACTTGTACTCACACCGGAGTTAACAAGATAGGTACTTAATATGTATGGTATTCACATCTTCTGTGCGCAATAACCATATTTTATCTCAAAATGTTTATGTAAAACATATTCTCAAATTAGTTTGTGCTAAGCGCACCGTAGTTTATGTACTAAGTACATAAGCATACGCTAAGTGGTTTTCGCTCTACCCCCCTTAAAATGGATTACGTCCACGTAATCAACACCATATCATTCTTGAACATAGGTTCAAGATGTCTAATTCTCACTAAGCATTCTAGCTTCCATGTCGTTTATCTCACTTATAATTCGATCAGAGGGTCATACTACGCTAATGACTTAGTCTCTGAATCGAGGATTCTTAACGGTACTTATACCATATTCTTAACTTAGTTTGGTCTAATCTCAAAAATACTAAAGCATTCAGTTGCTAAGTCTTATATTTGTTCCATTAGAAGGTGTGTGGTACATCATTCCTTTTTCCGGTTCATTAGGTATGTGAAACCTCTTTATGTTACAGGTCCGCTAGCTTCCGCTGTGTGACTCTGATAGTCTTAGGCTTAACTGCCTCTCTTATCCTTTCATAGTATTGTATATCCTTCTATATCCTTACAGTTTTAGGAATATTGGTCTTTCCGTGGACACGTGTTATCTTAATATATACTCGGCCTTGATGAGTTGTAGTTCGTCTATCCAGTCTCCCTAGAGGTCTAATGTTTGTATTCTTAGTGTTTCCTCAAGTATCTAAATCGTTCTTTCCATCTGACCTTTGGTCTGAGGATGATTCTTAATCTGAAACTGCTGTTTAGTGCTTAGTGCGCTGTACAGTTTATCCTTAACTTCTTAAGACATGTCCTATGTCTATACTTAATAATCTGTGCTCTTCGCACTTCATAGTTCTTAATTATTTGTTCTCTGATTCCTTTGTGTTGTTGGTTCAACTGAATTTTTCCCTTCAACTGTTGTGGTAGTAGCTGCTCTTATCTGATCTTGCGTCGTTGTCCGTGGTACGGAGTCGACTACTTCCTGTGTTCCTTACACCACTCGTCCACGTGCATGGGGTACCTTACTGGTACATTACTACTTACCCAACTAACTCATAAATGAGCGTGTCAGGCCTGCAAGCCCCTGTGGGGTGCAGTCGTCCCACGTCTCATTTTAGTAAACTCGTAGTGTCCGTCACACGTTTAGCTATTGCTAATTATGAAGTATTCTGTTGTCGATCTCCTCTTTCATCGTCCCATAATAACACTTATTGTTCTTCTTGAACTTAATCAAGGAAAATCCATTTACTATGTCCTTGGGTATTGTATGTTCTAGTTCTTTCTGTATCCCGTACTGATTCGGTCTCTTAGTGACTGAGGTCTCTTTCCATAGAGCCTCTTATCTTCATTCTCATATTTGTTCTACTAGGAATGCACTTCCAGTTCCTTAAGGAATGGGTAGTGTGCTTCCTGTGGAATCTTACCTAACCTGGTCCAGACTACTGGCATTAATGCACAGTTCGTCAACCATCTTATTTCCTTACTTATATCGGTCTTAGCTTATAAATTTAATTGCCTCAGTGTCAATATTTGACGGCTCATACATAACGGTCGCTTTACCGCGCACCATGACTTAATCCCCTTATATAAATATTGTAGTCATGACCACTACTACTGTGGTAGCTGGCCTTTACCATGTTGCCCATTGATGGCGCAACTACTTACTCATTTACTCTAACATCTTATCTCATACCTATTCCTTCCCGGTGTAAACACACTAGGGTTTCTCAAATTTCGGTGTTTGGCGGTTGCCGTACCGTGTTGTAAAATGGTTATCTCTTAATATGCAGGTGTTCTGCTCAATCTCAGGTTCATAGGTAGGCTAATTTTTCTCACATTCCTTCATCCTTTATGATGTCATTTACCATCTAATTCAACCGGTTGCTGAAGAAGTCATCTGTTTAATCACAAGCTCTACTGAGCGTTGGTCATTTGGCGTGCCATTCTGTGCACTCACCATGTTTATCTTTGACGATTACTGATTCCTAAATCCTGGGTGCTGGATATGAGGTCTGTCTCTGCAGCCTTCCCTACTACTCAAGTGTATCTGGTATGTTCTAAGGTAATCTAAAGGTTTACAGTTAGTGTATTACATCTCTAATAAGTGAAAGCCCCTTTTTTGAGGGGTTTATTCCCACTCATGGCTCACAACAAGGAGAGGTATCCCCACCCTAAAAGGCATGGTTCATACTCCGCCCCTGCCAATGTACTATCTCATTATTCTCATTGGTGCCTTTCCTGGCAATATTCTCCACAATCTAAGTTATAGGTTTGGTAACCGTTCATATCTACGAATTGTAGTTCCTTTGTGGCTTAAATAAGCTCTCTTACAACTTACTGCGCCTCGGGCTCTGATGTGGTTAACATCTTTGGCTCGTAGGCTCTTAGTGCTTAATGCTTCAGTTCATTACTTGTACTCTCACTCATCTGTAGGTCATCCTTAAAGGTTTTTGTTTCCTTGAACACTATCCACCGTTAGGTTATGTACTAAATGTAGTATTGGGTTTCATGGTAAGTTGCTGCATCCTGCTTCCTGCTATGGAAGTTTGTTCGGGTGTTCTGAGGTTACTTAGTGTCATTGACAATACTGTCATTTTATTAGACTTATGTCTTTTAGCAAATAAGGCTAAGTTCATATTAGGCGTTTGCCTTACGGTGTCCAAGTTGGATATCATCCTGTCATCTTATACTCCCACCTCAACGCTTCGTTCAACTTCCATTGACTACGCCACCCGTTGATAACCAATCGTACTCGGGTGTTAATGAGTTAGACAAACAATATTAAATGTTATTCATCAGTTTGTTCGGCTTGACTATGCCCGCTCTGTGGGGGTAGTCTTCTGAGCTTTCCTTTTCCAGAGTTGTACGTCTTTAATCCTTAGTAGGTTATATCTTACGTTCATTTTCTATATCCCTGTTTCCGGGGTTCACCAACATATTCAACAAAGATTGTTGTTATTAGTATTCTTAATGGTCATCTCGGGAGTTCTATCCCGTTCCTGTCGGAAGTCGTTGAGTCAACAGTCTCCACTGTATTATGTATCACTTCCCGGTAGGTTATTGCTTACATATGGTTTTGCTCGGATCACTGAGCGATCTCTTAGGTTTTTCTCTTGGAGTTCGGGATTGGTGTTCTTACCGTACGTCGGTTGTTGTTGTAGTAGGTTGCACCGTTGCTGATATTTATATCATCTAGTATTTCGTCCAAGTTCAGTTCCCGGCTGACTGGTGTGACACCTCATCTCTTCATGGTCAGGCCGTCGGGCCTTTCCAAGGTCTTATTTTCCCGTTTTTATGGATTTACAATCCAGTATTACTACAACTGTAGTGTTCTCCTATCTCGCCATGATGGCTTTTTGTGTAGCTTAACCGTGGTAGCACTTGCTATGGCAAGTGCGCCATGCAAGATGAGCTACCGGTACTGTGTGCGTCGGTAGTGGTACTTCCACCTGATCTTTTTATATATTTGGTAGTCCTTGGGACTCCTTCTATGTTTCTTATTTTGGATAACTGGCCATCCGGCAGTTTCCTGGTCATTTTGACAGTACTGTCATTTATCAGGGCGTTCCTCTTTCTGAGGGAACCCCTTATTATTTTCTTATGTCTCAATCCTCGCTCCCGTCCCCACACATTTTGTCGTGGTTACTAAGTAATAATCCTCCTTTAGGCACTACTTCGTAGTCCTATTATGGTGTACAGTTGTAAGAGTTTCTGTCGTCGTCTGCGTTATGTCGGCCAGGTTTGCAACCTCCTTCATTGTATGGGGTTTGGAGTTCCCGTTCTTAACTGGACTTTCCAGTAATATTATCCCTTAAGCTTTATATTATCCCACTGCTATGCTTATTCGGACCACTGTCCGGTACTCATGTCACTTATCTTTTCTTAACCATTGCACTTATAGTGCTTTTCTTACCATTGGTATGGCGGGCTATTTCGACTGCGTAGCATGTCGACCCATGTTGCCGGTAATTACCATTCCCTTATTGATAGAATTCCATTAGTAGCACCTGTTTCTCTGTTGCGCCCCAGTTAAAACCTCCATGTTTTTGTAAACTGTTGTACTACAAGGTGTTTCTCGTATTGCTCACTGTTAACTAACTACCAGATCGGGTTTTTCCCGAGTAAGAGAATGCTTTCTTCTCGCTGGCGTTTGTTCCCCATATTCAGTGTTAGGGATGTGGAGGGCGGGTCTAGGTACTATGGATATCCGGTAAATACCGGGAAGTCCTAACTAACACACCTCTCACTCTATCTCTCAACCCTTAACCCACAACTCAAATTCAACCTCAGTATTCTCCTAAGTTCGGTAAATTTTGTCTTCAGAGCGTAACTACGCTCTGATACCACTTTTTGTAACACCCCATCTCAATCCAATGTGGTTTCGCAACTTAACAACATATATATAAATGTCACAGCGGAATTCAATACACTCCAGGACCTTGCCACTGTCTGACTACAGAATATACCGAACATTAGTACATACAAATCTTACCAATACATATCCTTCTTACAATCCCTCACATCCTATACATCATACTGACTCAAATTGCCATACGAGTGTACATGCACAACTCGTAGGCCACACTTAACCCGTAACGCTTGTACCCCATCTTACTCTCGTGACGGCCGCCTCCTAACGTTCACCTGTGTAGCAAAAACAGCCCCCAAAGAGGGTCAGCACGAATGCTGGTACGATCCTCTCATGGCCCCCAAGCTAACGTGGCTACGACGACTAATTGTCGATAGCATGGAGGTTGATTAGATGCACAACATAATAGAAGGTGCAATAAACAACAAACCAATTATGAACAATCAAAGTTCAAACACAATGAACGACTTAAATGCGTTCCCTTAATTAGTGAGTCAATTATTTCACTCCTTAAGTTACGTTTCCTCTTAATCTTAGTCCATCCTTATCTTACCTCAATCTTAAGTGCCCAAATAAGGTTAGAACATACTAGGATATATTTGGGGAAGTTTGGAGTTAAATGGGCAATTAAAGACAAGGGTCTGGAGCAGACTGACCTTGGGGACCGGACCTGCAAGGTCGGTCGAGCCCAGTTTACCCTGCGAGAAAAGGTTTCAGGAATGGACCGACCTTGGGGACCGGACTTGCAAGGTCGGTCAGGCATGGATTTTTAGTATGGATTGAGTCTCTGGAATAGACCGACCTTGGGACCGGACTTATAAGGTCGGTCAAGCCTAAATTTTTGTACGTAAAAGAGTCTCGGGAATCGACCGATTTTGCGACCGGACTTGCCAAGATCGGTCGGGCCTGAGATTTCAAAGGGGAAAAACTCTCGGGAATAGACCGAACTTGCAAGGTCGGTCGGCGTAGAATTTTTCACGGTAAGGTGTGTTCTGGAATGGACCGACCTTGTGTAAGGTCGGTCGGTAAGTTCTGTCGGACCAAAACTTGTAAAAAAAAAACAAACAAAGTGTGGCTTAAGTAGTTAACCCTAGGGGGTATGATGTAGGTAATCAAGGATAAGTTGGGCATTAAAACATGTCATGAAAACCATGTAAAATACTAGTAAATTTGAAGTTAAGTAAGTTAATTAACCGACATTCTTAAACATGTATAGGAGTGACCTACGGTGGAAATCAATCGAAGCAAGGACCAAGGTATGGTTTTCTTGCAGTCTGTTGCCTACCGGTTTACACCAGCTTGTGTGTTGTTTGTTTTCTGTGTGTTTATGACGTTATAAGACTTAATCATGTAATGAGTTTACAGTTGTTCATATATTGTGATGATTATGACGTGACTCATTTCCCTTGTGTGTGTCTAACATGACTTACCACTGGTTGTGAATTGTTGTTAAGTTCCACTGTTGAACTTCTAACAAGTGCTAACTGGGAAGTGAGGAATCCGGTTGTCCGGTCATGCATGTAAGTTTAAGAGTAGATATCTGTATCAGATTCGACTCTTATGTTGTTACGATTGTTCTCCTTAATTTGGCGTTCGATCTCCCGCTAGCTTCCTCCAAAGCTTACCTATTCTGACTTATGATCGGTTTAGTGGGAACATGTGTTTGTGTGGTGTGTTCGGGTCACAATATCCGGACCATCTGTGACTTAAGTTACTCGTTCGAATAACAGAACGATAATGAGTGTTTGTAACGAGCTTAACATGAGAGTGAACCATTCTCTAGGCTTCTTATGTTGTTTAACCTCCTTGGTTTGTTATTGTGGGAAGTGTATCCACTGTGTATGTGATGTTGTGCTATGCAATAATGTTGCTATGCCATATGTATATGTTATGTGTTAAAATGAATGCCATGTCATCATGACAATTAGTTGCGCGTATCCCGGTAGCCGATGGGATGCGCGTTAACCATACCAGCCAAGGGTTGCTGACCCCCTCGGGGGCTCCATATTTTTACTGCAGGATGAGGATCGAGGAAGCAGAGTGGTTGTAGATCAAGGTTATGTCATACTTTGATTATTTTTGGACGGTAGGCCCGGGATGCGCCTGTGCTTTGTATTACAGTGATGGTCGTTTACAGTTTACAGTGACGGTTTGTATTTAGTACTCGGTATGTTGGTTATGTATATATATGGTTGTTAGTACCTAATGCTCGGGAGTCTGATCATCAGACCGGTACACTTGTATTTATTCTGCCTTGTTAACCACGTGGGTGGTTGACGGCGTTGTAGCACCGAATCGTTTAGTTATTGTTTAGCTATTTTTCCGCAGCGATTTCATTTAATGTTAAGTGTGTAGTAGGGGTGTTACATAATTAATTCAGCTCCACTATCTTGACTGCTAATATTTGGGCAGAGGTTGGACAGAACAACGCTATGGAAATGGAATGTTTTTATGGAATGAGGTGTTGTACGGAATTTATATGGATAATATGTGGATGAGATGTGTGATTTTTGGAGAGTTTATTGGTATTTTTATGGAGGAAAAATGGCATAAGTTTGGGGTGGAATGAGATATGATTTAATGGAGGGTTATAGGTGTATTTATAGTGAAAATGGGGTAGAAATGAAGGGGGTGTCGGTGTGAAAAGATAAAATATAATTTATCTTTTCACACCCATGTCGATGCACCTGTACGCTGGCAATTTATGCGTGTCCGGACCACTGTCCGGACCATACCGGTCCGGACATGTCGATCTTTTCTACGGGTGCGCTGGCATGTATTGGTCCGGACCAGCTGATCCGGACACTAGTCCGGACCAAAGTTCAATTGCCTCTAAAATGTTCGTTTTAGCTCCGATTTGAGATCCGTCTGCGCCTATGCATTCGTCTCTTCGTCTACTTTGCTCCTAGCTTGGTTTTCCTTATATTTAACCAATAAATTTGTGAGATAAAAAATAAAACATAAACTAGAGGAAAAACTAAGCAAAGTGGAGAAATGAGCAAGAAAAGTGCTAATATAATATATGCAATACACCCATAAAACATGCTCATTTGGACACTTATCATATCTTCATTTTTTTATTTATGAATGTATGCATGCGCCAGCATGTATAGTTTTATACACTATACTTTTGACCACATATTATTATCTTGTGTTACACTTATATCATGATACCATATGGTATGATACTTTTACATGTCATTTAACCTTATAACATATAGTTTTGGTAATTATATATATGTACCGAAAATAGTGTATACATATAATACACTTACACTTCTTCATTCCCATAATTTTCATTAATCACAATAACCCACATAACTTATATCATGTTATAAATTCTTTATTTTATAGCATCAAAATTTTGTAATAAATATATACCCTAAGGTTTTATAACACTTTGTTATAATTACCGGAAATGCATATCTATTTAATTCCATTTCCTTTCAACCTATAACTTTCC